>JARDVY010000297.1:1615436-2815436 GCA_029030555.1 Ornithoptera alexandrae | reverse complement strand
AGTCAAATCTAGTTCTAGATTACGGCTAACAAAGGGGGCGGCGAATAGCTATATAAAATAATAGTAATAGTTTATTTCTGCCAGAAGTTTAAACTAGACGAAAGTAAGAGTTATACGGAATTTCTAAATCCCATGTTATCATCATCATCATCATCAGCCGATAGACATTCACTGCTGGACATATGCCTCCGTCAAAGATCTCCCTATCGATCGGTTCCGTGTTGCTCACATCCAGTGGGTTCCCGCGATTCTCACTAGATCCTCGGTCCACCTTTTGGGAGGTCTCCCAACACTATCCTCCGATCCCATGTAGCTATCCCTAAATTTCCTTTAAAGAAAGGAAGATCTTTTAAGCTGGAAAAAAAGGAAGGAATAAATCGTTCGTTATAAAAGAATATTACCTTTCAAAATCTTGTTTATCTCGTAACCTTAATTAAGATAGATCTTTTCAGTTCATCGTTTATTAAGTAGTTTGTTGAGATGCTGATTACAGATAGTTACCACCACCTGATTTATGATTTGAAAATATTTCCAATTACACCCAAAAAGATTAGTTGGGGTAGTTAACAGATTTTTTTATTTAAACTATAACATTGACCGATCTAAAGTGAATAATATTTTGATAACCATAAACAAGAGGAAGATTGTAGTAAGCATTTATCTCCTTACTGTCTAAAAAAACTTAAACACGCCTTAATTTATATACTTTTTTTTTATAACTCTCTATACATTTTTTTTGTGTAGTGGACAGATGAGAGAAGGAAATCCATATGTACTCAGCTTTAGAGAGGAAGTTCAGGGAGTAGTCCAGGATCGCGAGTGCCGTCCAACTGTTCCTCCTCGGACGAAATATGGTGAACGGACCGCCAACCTTCGCTAGTCGAAGTACCTTAAGAAGAAGAAGAGAGGAAGTAACGGTTAAGTCTTTCTAAGTTCATTACGGGTTCGTGAGTCTCTTAAGAAAGCGTCATTCGGCACTTTAATTAAATAGGTACCCAAGAAGAGTAAACCACTACTTAGCACCCTCGGTGATCGAGCAATGAGGTCTCGTCACGCTCAAGGCCTGTGATGTCGAAGCCCTTAAAGGACCTTAGTGTTATCCTTACTTACTTGAGATTAAAAGTCTAAAACGATACCTAATATTTTTATGGACATATTTATATCTCTACTATTGTATGTTATTGGCTTTGCATGACATAACTGGTTACCAGCTTTTTACCTACCGCAATGTACCTTTGCTTCTTAATGCGTATAAAAAAAAAATTATGTTTTCATTACATTGCACACCAAAGGACTTACCGCATTCTGATTGTCTTTTTATAGTATATATGTTCTGCGAAAACATTTATTCATATTATTAATGATGTCGATTCTTACTCGTTAAAACCCCCTCGATGCTCTGCGTCAGTACATTCGGAGAAGCTTCGGGATCTTTTATAGAAAGCACCGTTGTCCCTCTAAACCTTTTGTTACGCGTCGCTGAGGAGCAGCCAAACCCTCATAGGTACCATCGCAGAGCCATACGCCGTCGCACGCGCGTTCGATTGTTGAGCGACAAGTGCTCTCACCCTCCAGGTTCGCGAAACTCTTAGACCCTTTTAGTACGACAACATCTAGAATGTTCATGGTCTAAATAAGTTTTTAGTCTACATTTTTTTTAATATAATGAAACAATGAGTAGAGCGGGAAGGTCACCTGATGATTAGTGATACGCCCGCCCGTAATAAGGCGGTACTAATTAGTATGGTATACGCAGCATCACATTTCATTCGTCGCATTGAGACATATGTTAAGTCTCGTAACTCTAGTAATTTCACTAGCCCCAACTCTCTTCAAACCAGAACACAGAAATGTTGAGGCACACTACTGTTTGGCGGCAGAAATAGGAGCCTCGATGGTACCCACCTAGACGGTCTCCAGCAGCAGAGATCTAACACCAGAAAAAGTTGTCGTACCTACCCTCAAATGCCAGGGCGTGTCACCCTCCTCACGTTGTAAACATCCCCCGTAAGAGAAAAAAGTGGATTCATCATTCTTGATGATACGGTCTTCAGCAAGAGACCAACCACTACTAGGGGATTTTCCAGCGGTACAGATACTTAAAATTTTAAATACTCAACTCTGATGATTTTTAATTCATTTTATCTACTGCAAGGATCATGATCCATGGACAATATTCCTCGTCTATTGCTGACGACTGGCATATCTGACGCGTCCGAATTGTTCCGACGAACCGGAGACGGAATGGACTGTACCACGCTGATCGCCAACCTTCACTAGTTGGAGAGGCACTTTAAGAAGAAAAAGTTTGCTGACGAAATATCTACAAAGCAAAGCATCATGTAGACATGGACAACATAAAAAATATCTAGAAGGTTCTGTGGACTTGATGCAGTTTGTCAAGGTTGCAACAATAAATAATAATAAATATAACAATGCGGTTTCGTAACAATATTCGCGACTGCCAATAAGTTCAAACATTAATGTTATTATATTATGTGTTATTATTGTCAATTATCGTTATCTTGTTATTTTTTTTTTATGCTAACAAAAAATCTCAAATGTAATATAATTTTGTTGAAACTAAGGTTATAATAATTTTAAAGGTATCACCACAAATATACAGGAAGTGATGAGGCGTATGCCAGTTTCGTTTAGTTCAGGCATTTGTATTCCCCATACTCTTGTACGCCGCAGAAACGTAGATCTTGCGAGAAGTAGAGAAGAAGAGGGTAGACGCTCTAGATGATGCTCGAGGAGAATGTTCGGAGTATCGTGGACTGAATTTCGTACCAGCAGATGTAGGATGATTATGATGATTGATGATATGATGTTGTATCTTTACCAAATTTTGAGTGTTTAGATTTAATAGTTTTAGATACCCCGTGATGAGACAATGAATCTCTATATATATATATATATATACCCGTAGACATAGTCTTGGTTCGCCTCCCACAAAGTGGACCGACGATCTGGTGAGACACGCGGGAACCCACTGGATACGGCAGCGGAGGACCGATCGATGTGGAGATCTTTGAAAGAGGCTTATGTCCAGCAGTGGATGATATGTTATATATTGACTTCAGAAGAGATAGTTTACGGCAAACCGTTTGACTATTAACATTTATGTTCACATAAACCAAATATACGTATAATGGTTGAGGTGTGAACTAATAGTTAACATATTAATATTAATATATATATATATATACACATATATATATATAACGTAAACTTTATTCACGGAAGCATTCATGCATGAGAGATACTGCTGACCTTACAATTCGCTATCTTTTCTTTGTGTATTAGACCAGTTTCGTATGCATAAATTATATAGAGTACTGTATGTACGAAGATCATGTTTTTTGGGTTTAATTAACGCCAATCTAAATGCTCCGTGACCCTATGGAATAAGGTACAAATTGAAACCAAATACACGTCGAGTTCCCGCCGCGCCTGCGCGTTCGTTGAGCTGAGCATCAGTTGTTTTTGATTTTGTGTTTCATTGCTGGTTTTTGTTTTATCGTATCGTTTCATTTAGCTGTACTAACATGATGGAGCGTAAATAATGCTAAAAAAGCGTTTTAAAAATATGTTTTTTTTTTTTTTAATCAGGATCGATTTTTTTCCGTCCCATCATCTACGGTGTCATTAGTACTATCGTCTCGGAGGAGAAAACGACGGGGCGGTGGTAATTGGACGCACTAACCCGACAGCCCTGTAGTCTCGGGCTAGTAAGAATAAGACTAAGGTAAGCCCTGCCTGTTGTAGGAGGCGACTAAGAGTTTCGCAGGACTTGAGGGTGAGGGCCCTTATCGCTCAACAAGCGAATCTGTGTGGGACAGCCTAGGAGGGTTAAGCCCTTCCTCAGAGACGTGATCAAAGAAAATGTGGAGGGATGTGCGTTCTTTAAGAGATCCGGAGCCTCTCCGAATGCACTGATGCAGAGCACCGTGGGGTTTTAGTGAGTAAAAATCTCATATAACCCTGACTTCCCGTCAGAAGCAGGGTATCTTTCGAAAATTTCCCTCCCGAAAAAAAAAGTACTACCGTCTGTCTTCGTTTTCGGAAGCAGTACCCTAACACCCAGTATAGTACTAGTTAAGTATTGACAACAACTAGCTTAGTATTTTATTAATGATTTCAAAAACTCCACAACGTATGTATTTGTTACTTATATTTTCCTGATGATAAAATTATAAGTTATTGCTCCCATAACTTAATGATCGTGATTTAGTAGAAATCCCGTAAATCATCATTTTGAACTGATAAACACTTACACGGAGAATTTAAAAAAAATTATATAAGTGGAATTATTATTAACATTAACCGTTCCAATGTCCTTTGCTTCTTACGACAAAAACACTAATTTCATCTCAAACAGCTTCCGGTGGGGGAAACATCGTGAACATAGATTAATGTTTTGGAGAACATGAGACTTCCGCCTACCCACACGCAAAGTCGCGCATTATGGCCTTGTATTTTTCACGTGAGAACGTTTTGTGTTCCAGCAGTGGGAATATCAATTGGGATGTCCATATACAGCCAAGATCATGTTCCCAGCTGTTTGTTATGTTTTGTTTTTTATCGCACTAGTCATAAGAAAACCCCGGGGTTAATCCTTGTCGTCTGGCCCTCGCCTTGATCGTTTATCAGTACAAGTGAACGTGAATTATTACACAGTGGATATTTTTCTCGAGTTACAAACTCACTTCCTCAAACTCGAGTGTTATTAAAACATATTAGAAATAATTATAAACTATATGGTATAAGTATCTGAATAATGTTTACCACATTAATTACTCCTTTATCGAAGATTACTTAAAATTAACTTTGCTTTAACTTCATTATTTGTCCTTAACTAATAATGTTCATCTAACTAAAATATAAAAAAAAAAATAATAAATTGAAGATTCACAGTAATGACCATTTAGAACTCATCGTCATCATCATCAGCCGATAAACGTCCACTGCTGGACATAAGCGTCCCCGAAAGAACCTCATATCTATCGGACACTAGGGGCTGTCGTATGTAGGTGTTCATATGGGGGGATGTGGATCATTTCCCACCACGCTGGTCCAATGCGAGTTGGAGGGATTTAGAACTCACTCTCCTCTTATTTATTTATTTAAATTCTGTAATATAATATTTCCTTTTCTTTTCTCTTCATTAGATACCTTTTATTATAGCTACTGGTAGGTTTCTGTTGTCGGAGGCTGTAAACAGTACCGTACTGTGAAAATATTTTTCCTTTCGTTTCCTTCAAACCGGAACAAGGAAACGTTGATGCACAGTTATGTTTGTCGGCACATTAGCTAAACCTCTCTGGCAACAGAGACATACCACCAGTAAATGCTGATGGATTTAAGAGTTTCTTAAACATTTGATCTCATTTTTTATTACATGTAATAAAACAATTGTTATCTATAGCAATTTCAGTAATATCTGTTTTTGAAATACTCACAAATATCTGATGTTTTTAACCACCTTCTTCTTAAAGTGCCCCTCCAACTGGTGAAGGTTAGCGATCAGCGTGGTACAGTACTTTCTGTCTCTCGTTCGGTGGGACAATTCGGACGCGTCAGATATGCCAGTCGTCAGCAAGATACGAGGAATGGATGGATGGGTCCATGGATCATGTTCATTCCAGTAGATACAATGAACCAAAAATCATCAGAGTTGACGTATTTGAAATTTTGAAGTGTCTGTACTGCTGGTGGATCTCTTTATTAGTGATCCGTGGATCTCTTTCCGGAGATCGTATCATCAAGAATGATGAAATTACTTTTTTCACATACTGGGGATGTTTACAACGTGAGGAGGGTGACACGCCCTGGCCTTTGAGGGTGGGTACGACAACTTTTTCTGGTGTTAGGTCTCTGCTGTCGGAGACCGTTTAGGTGGGTACCACCGCAGCTCCTATTTCTGCCGCCAAAAAGTAGTATGCCTCAACATTTCTGTGTTCTGGTTTGAAGGGAGTTGTGGCTAGTGAAATTACTAAAGTTACGAGACTTAAGATCTTATGAAGACGTGTGAAATGTTATGCTGTGTATACCATACTAATTAGTACCGCGTTGTTACGGGCGGGCGTCTCACTTATCATCAGGTGACCTTCCCGCTCTACTCCTCGTTCCATTATATTAAAAAAAGTGCACTGACAGTAGTATGCAGACATTACTACGTCCTCCAGAGATGCCAGTCCAATCCCAAAAAAATGATATGACTTCCTTCTTCTCTCCACTTTAAAACAACTAACCTTCCTCTTAACTATTAGAACTGTTCTAATATTCTTTAGGTATTATATAGGTACAATCAAATTGTTGTACTGTATGGATATATAAGAAAATGTACTTTAGTAATAAAAAACTATTCGTTTAGGCTTCTTTGTTCTTATTTTCTTTGTTTAAACAACATTCACTTCCTTGGAATGTAAGAGTTAAACTGTGCAACCAGTACATTGCCTAGAAAACTTGACAGTTTGAAGCAAAGATAAGAGGTCAACGTATCTAAAACGGTTCAAATTAATTTATGTCTCCATTCAGTTCAAAGCCTGTTATATATATTTTAAATACTAGTATATAAATGATATCAACAGATCAAAATATATGCGAATATATTTACAGTTTTTAATATATCAATGTCAATTTTTTTTTAGGGTTTATACTAATGTCTAAATGTTCCTTTTTCTCTTTCAGAATATAGATGAATCGATCGAATAATAAAATAGTTCAATGTTCAGTTCGGGCAACGAAATGAAATGCTTAAGTTATATTAAGTTTTAATATACATCCCCTATTCTTCTTCTTAGTCGGTACCACGCTTGAAAGAGTGGTCGTGGTCATCACTTTAGGTGGAGTTGGTCGCAAGCTTAACAACATCTCGCCATTCCTCTCTGAATCTTCTCAACTCAGACAACATCTACTTTCTACGGTGAAAGTGTGATCTGATCATCATCATCGGCCGATTGACGTCCACTCCTGGACACAGACATTCCCCAAAGATCTCCACATAGATCGCTCTGATTATAAACACGTAATAAACAATCATTTATCTCAACAGTCCAGGAATCGAACCGGGGAATAAGTTAAGTACTTCACCACAACATCACGGAGTCAGTTATATATACTCATTAAGTTTATTGACTACTATAGATATTTGTGGTCTTTTTCTTCGTTGGTATCACTCTTGACAGAGTGGTCGTGGTCTTCACTTCAGGTGTTGGTCGCAAGCTTGACCACACGTCGCCATACCTCTCTGATGGCCGCCTTATTACATCATTCATATAGTGGCAACGATGATGAGCCATTTACTGCCGCCTTAAACTGGTCAGTTCATCTCATAGGCGTTCTTCCTCGTGGCCTGGTATCCTCAACCTTTTTCTCAATCGGTCGCTCAACAGCTGCTTTCTTTCGGCGGCATATGTGGCCAAAGGTGGCGATATGAGACTGTACTAAAGATAATAAACAATTAACATCCCCTATTATTTTACACATAATTTTCAAATGAAACAGATTAAAAAAAAAAACTCTGATTTTTTTCTGTAATGATCCATATATCGAGACCTGACTAGGTGATTATAATAGCAATAAGTATGTTAACACAGTATAGTACATGCCCATCGCCTTGAGCAGATATGAAGAGAAGCGTTACTCTGATATTTTCTGGTGTAAAGATGTCTCACTTCATATATATATCTATATCGCCCTTCAAATCGGATCCCATTTATAATTTCAAATGTTCTATCTAGTTGACCCTCGGTCCGATTCCGGGGCCACATGTTATGGGAGTTTGATTGATGGTAAGGTTTTTCCTAACTCAGCTAGCTACCACCAACAACATCATGTCGAGCACAACGTGTATATCATCCTAATTAGCGGCACGTTTTTATTGGCAGGCGTATCACTTACCATCAGGTGAACGTCTCAACGAAATGACAGCATTATTGTTATCATACTATCAACATAAGAGAGGTAGAACATTCAGAATGAGCATGCTATATCAATGGTGGTGCGTTAGTCAATAAATTGAACGTTAACTTATCCTAATAATTCCATCATCATCATCATCATCATCAGTCGACTGACGTACACTGCCGGACTTAGGCCTGCTCCAAAGATCTCCACTTCGAACTGTCCGCGTTGCTCGCATTCAGTGGCTTGCCGCGATTCTCACCGGATAGTCGGACCATCATGTAAGAGGCCTTCTTACGCTAAATGATAATACTAATTGCTTATTAAACTAAACTAATTAAAAATATATATAATATAGTTATATTTGTGTAAGAATTGTTCTTCCACAGTTTAATTTTATGAACAGTATAAACGTTACTTCTTCAGCCAAGCGAATTGACGCAGCGAAACGTAAATTGAATTTGTGCGAACTGTGAGGATCCATAGCTTTATGACTAAATGGAAGTGAGTGCCGATAGAGGTGGCGAAATTACATTATTTCCGAGTTACAACCGTACCGGTCCATTGAACAGCTGTGAGTGCCAGCCGTCCCGCGTAAATCAATCGAGCAGGGTCGGATGCTGGAGATGAGTAGACATAATCTATATGTATATCTCCATCAAAGAGCTCCAGCGATTTTATTTAAATTATACGCCGCGCTCAACTCGAACAATTATGCGCTACAAATAAAAAAAAAATTATATATAAAAAGTTTATATTACAAAATTAATAGTAATCGATTATATTATAGTATGAGAACATTTGAGAGCCACATGTCGAGGGTGAAGTGATCGTCAATAATAATTCATACTGCATCGGTGAAAAAGGAGTTTTCTAGGAAATTCCAGTAAACACCCTAAAATATCTACTGGTACTACCTTACTTGGGAATATAATTTGCTGAAGTGTAAAAAAAAAAACAATATTGACCACCCCACACCCCTATACACGTTGGCTGACGCGAAAAAGAGGTATTTTCGGCGAATGGACTACCCATTGATACCTCGGCTTATAAACCAATTACCCTCTACAGTAAAAAGTACACTAACCCCTCAAAACATTGTATAAAATCGTATTTTCTATTAACCTAATACACTCCTCTTTTTCCTCTTGTCTCCTATAAAAATTTATATGATATATATTATGTGTGCTTCATGCTCTCGATGACTGATTCTGATTGTAGCATTTTTGACTAACTTTTGTAGTTTTTTCCGTGACTTTTGTTTCATCATCACCATCATCATCAACCGACAGTCCACTACTGAACACAGGCCTTCCCCAAATATTCCCACATCGATCGGGTAGGGATTCATGCGGAGGGATTCAGTCAATTTCCCACCACGCTGACCCAATGTGTGGTAGGAACCAGAAACTCGTATATTGATTAGCAGGGTGATTGACAAGGATCCCGTGAGTTGTAGTGCGGGAACCCTTACACCCCACACATTATTTACATTTCATAAAATTTTTATCGCTATTCGATACAGTTTCTGTTAAGAATAAACTCGGCAGACCTAACCCAAAACGGGTTCGTTTTCCAGTCCTAGATACCTGGTGACGTACTCCTGGAAGACTTTCACCAGGATACTGCAACGCTTTATTATATTTATTTATATTATTGTTAAATTATTATACGGTACTTCTCTCGTTTGCGATATAAATGTCCAAAGAATTAGTTAACCAAATTTTGTTGACCTCTGGAGGAGAGGCCCGTTGGTTAATTCTATGGACTTTCCGAATTCGGTTTCGTTATTTCGTAAACTTATAAATATTTTATTAACGAAAGATTTGTGTTTAAAAGGCAATTACTAAACTAGGCTACTGGTAAGTCCCTTGGCACTAGATTTGTCACGTAACAGTCACGACCTAAATGATTGGTCGGACCTTGATGTAACGAGATAATGCCTCAAAGACTTTCTAAGAGATTCAATCGATCGTGTAAAGGTGCTGCCACACCGTAACTTAACTCATATAGTATTTTTTATCTTTTTAAATAATAAGATATTAAATAATTAAAGTAGAATCTAGCGGGAAGTGTTTTTATATATTAATCCTCGAAGCATCAAGACGAGAGAGACGTTCTCCTGATTGTGAGCGATACGCCTGCCCATAACTACGTGGCGCTAGTTAAGATAAAATACAGGACCAGAATTGATAGCCTTTGGTAGCATCGTCTCTCTGATTAGTGAAGACGGAAGTTGCCAGAAATTCGTAGAATATTGTAGGGAAGTTATAGAGAAGGCGATAGAAAAAAATAGATAAGAGAAAGCAGCAGAAAGCATTAAGTAGAGAAAAGGAATAAAAATTGGAAAAGAATTGTAATTGACTAGTTCTGAGAAATGTAACGGAGAAGGAAGTGAAATGTGGCGAAAGATGTGAGGTGATGAGTGGTGGAGAAATAAGAGTAAACGGAAAGGTATGATAGAAAATCTAATGGAGAAAAGAAGAAAGGAATGAAATAAAATGTGAAGAATAAAAGTGAGAGTTGGAATGTGAAAAGATTTATATTATTTAAAAGCCCTGCCCCACAAAACAAGGCATGGTGTTCTTATTAAGAAAAAAAAGATATACACAGGACCACTTTCTCCTCGTACCCTTGAGGAGCAGCTATGCCAAACCAGAACACAGTAATGTTAGCACATTACCTAGATGGTATCCGACAACAGAGACCTACCAACAGAAGCGCGTAGGTCATGTATGCCACTAGATATTCTATAACCAATGAATGATGAACCATCGAACTAGATGATGACGAGCAGGATATCCTGCCACTAAATCTGTATTAATTTAAGATGGTTACTCAGTGACATATTAATGGCGCTGCTGAAGAATGTTCTTAATCCCATTCATATATTTAATACGTAACCCGTACATCAGAGACGTGCTGGTGGAAGGGTCCTATTTCCGGAGACCGTCTAGGTAGGTACCACCGCAAGTCCTAATTCTGCTGCTAAACAGTAGTGTGTAAACATTACTGTGTTCGAATTAGAAGGGAGCTATAGCCAGTGCAATTATAGGGGTAATGAGAATTATCATCTTGTCTCATGGCAACGAGCGCAATGAGATGCTGTGTGTATCATCCAACCACGAGGAGAATTTCTCGCTTGTCTCCTTTCTTCGGCTAATAAAAAATACTGAACACATCTACGCTTTTCATCATCATCGTCAGATGACAGATGTCTACTGCTGGACAGAAGCCTCTCCTAAAGATCTCCACATCGATTGGTCTCGCGGTGCTCGCATCCAGTGAGTTCCCGCGATTCTCACCAGATCGTTGGTCCACCTTGCGGGAGGCCTCCCAACACCACGTCTACTGGTAATCGGGCGCCACACGAAAACAATAACTACTACTACTCTCATTCTACTCTTTTAGTAAATAAATATTTAAACAGTTTCAACACTAGTCGATACATTATGAACTGAGGCTTCGGGTCATAAATCATATTTATCTGTCTGTCTCGCTCGCACTTACAGGTCTTATGGAGAGGTGTAGTGATGTGCGTAAGAATTGTAAAGGTGCATATCGATAGTATTAATAGGAATAATTTTTCGCGTAAGTAATGTAATGAGTGTCATAATAAAAAATCTTATATTTATAGAAAAACTACAACCCTTACTGGTGACGACCGATCAGGAGTCAGAGTGCTAATGAAGGTCACAATGACGCATCGACTCTACGTGCGCAAGTAGCTAAGTATCGATAACGGGTAGCATTGCGTGCATATTCCTATAGTCAGTGACATTTATTGTCCGACGACTCGGTTTAAAATGCGTCGACTATAGTGTAGCATCACCTTAATTTGTCTTCAATACGACTTGGTCTGGTCCTCCGAGAATAGAAGTACACGGGAAAGGTCAAAAGGCAATTGAAATTATTTATTAATTATTGATATCTTATATGTTACGTTGACGTCTTCATTATATTTATCAGATTGATCATCAAATTATATTGATTGATGTAACGATGACGGAATGTAGCGATATCGTACACATATAACCCTGAACCTCTCCAACATACGTGACCTAGTTCCCTACTAACATTAAGATGCAAATAGCCTACATGAGTAGGCTCCATGAGCTCACGAGATAGAGATTTAAAGGATCTTAGACATTTGCGAATCCGACAGCAACTGGGCCGACCAAAATAAAGATGGGATAAGGTCACCAGAAGAAGAACAGACAGCAACTAACTACAGTCATAGATAGAGTTATGTCTTTTTTATTATTCGAGGAATCGAGCTACAGTATCACTTGATGGCAAGTGATACGCCTGCCCATAACGACGTGACGCTGGTTTTCATTATATACACTACACCACATTGTGCTCCTTCCCTTGAGACTTAAGATGTTAGGTCTCATTACCGCTGTGATTTCACTAGTTACAGCGCTCTTCAAACCGGAACGTAGTAATACTGGCACAATGCGGTTTCACTTTACTGTTTTTTTTTTTAAATATATTTCAATAGCATCGCTACATGATTGATGCTATCAGTATATATATATATGATTAAAATGAGTTTTCTTTGTTCGCCAATCACTTAAAAATTAGTGAACGTATACACATGGGTACATGACCATTTGATACGAAAAGATTTGTAGATGCTTATAGGTTATTTATTTTTGAATTTCCTAGATAATTTTGTTTATAATTAACCTTTATAAATATTTTAAGATTGCTAGATTTGTGGCAGTGGGTAGGGCACATTTCTCGAAGGGCTGATGGCTGATGGGGCAGTAAAGTCCTTGAGTGGCGGCCGCATACTGGTAGACGTAGTGTTGGGAAACCCCCGACAAGGTGGACCGACGAACTGATGAGAATCGCGGGAAGCCACTGGATGCGAGCAACGCGGGAGCGATCGATGTGGAGAACTCTGGAGGAGGCCTATATTATGATGAAACTTTTACATTTGGTATTATTCATGCGGTTGCTATAGTAATGGTTGTTATCGAAAATTACGGTTGCGGTTGCTCCAAAGGAATATTTCAGACAAATTTCAAATCCATGGAACAGCTAGTAATTAGATATATGTAGATGGCTTCCATAGACAAGCGCGATCTCAGAGAGGGAGAGCGGTCACATAAAATAGTTTTTATTCACCATCGCCATCAGCCGATAGACGTCCAGTGTTAGACATGGGCCTCACCTAAGGATTTCCACACATCTAGTGGGTTCCCGCGATTCTCACCAGATCGTCGGTCCACCTTGTCCATCTCTTTAAAAACGATGAAGGCTTGATTTTATTCTAGCCACGTTTCTATATCGCGAAGGAAATAGACATGTATTGGATCTACTCGTAACGTCACCTTAACCTCATTGACAGCAACAGCTTGATTGCTTAATTATATGTTATGGGATCTATTAGACCTTGCTGCTGCCGTGCTGCTCAGCTGCTAGATTCTAATCAGAGTCGTCGCTAACCAGCTTCAAACGTTTATTATTATATCTATTCATATTTAGATTTGTTTCTGCCTACGCCATTGATCTAAGAGTTTCAAAAATTTCAAGATCATCATTTAAAGAAGCGATGAGATGAGGGCGGTGTTCACCTGGTGGTAAATTATACCCCTGCCCGTAACAACGGGGTGCTAGTCAGCTTAATAGAATGATCTACATTGTGCTCGTGGCCTTGATAGATAAGATGTTACTTTAGTTCTTACTCCAGCAATTACGTTGGCTACAACGCCATTCAAACCAGAATACAGTCATGTGATACGCAGAGCATCTGGTCATCCGATGGTGAAAAGTTGATGAGGGGAACTATATCATGTAATTCCATCGCACACTTCGAACTGCCTTAACTGGTCTGGATTAATTTTAACTGCGTTTGTTTTTTGGTGCTCGTTGATCGATCTTGAGACGCCATGAGATTTATAAAAGGAGTAAGGACAGAAAAAAAAATTTTTTTTAATCGTTATAGGCTTACAGGCGCTTAAGAGAAGTAAGATATTATTTTTTTATAATTTTTAGATTTTTTGTTTCATTAATTCATCGAAGCAACAAAACAACGGTTTTATAGTAACAAAATCTGGTATCCATACTCTCGCTGGTGGTACGCCGGTTGACGTGGCCGACGTATGACCATGTGCAAACTAGCTTAAGGTGGACGGCTGAACGGGGTTACAGTATCTGACACAAAGGTGACAGATACACCGAATTGCCATTTACAAGGTTGCCAATCGACCTGCCCCGGGCACAATGCTGTTGGAAATTATTTATTACCATAGATATTTACTAGGCGTTAGTATTATTTTGCTGTAATCAAGTAAATTGGCTACATTAACATGCTTTACTGGTAGGTTTCTGTTCTTTTTTGTTTCATCAGTCGATAGACGTCCACTACTGGATATAGGCATCACTCAAATATCTCCACATCGATCGGTTCTGCACTGCTCTGGATTCGGCGCCTTGCCAACTTTGGGCATCAGACGCCGTTATTTATTGGGGGATTTGTGCCATTTCTCACCACGCTGGCCCAATGCTGGTTGGTGGGAGCCAGAGCCTTGGTTGTTGAGCAGGGTGCACCACGAGCAGGTGGGGTTGGCTTGGGTTCTATGAGTTGTTGTGCAGGATCCCTTGCACCCTTAGAAAGTTCGTCGAGTACAGTTGCTTGTATTGATGATTTGTTATGAATCAATAGTGTTGCATATATTCGTATAGTTAAAGCATAATCTTAAGGCATAATAAAATACAATTTTTGTTTCTATAGATTATTTATATAACATTTATTTTTATTTTTGATTTTTTTTTTTATTTTTCTCAATTGTCTTATTAGCTATATTTTGTGATGTTACTTCTCTTATCACTCATATAAATATGAACATTGCCTACTTCCACTTTTATTCAACATTCTTATCCCAGCTCCATTTTCTCTTTTCCATATGATACCATCACCACCACCATAACAGCCAGATTACGTCTGCACTGTTGGGGCACAGGCATATCCTCAATACGAGGGTGATGAGCACATAACTAAAATATTAAACTCAATGGTACATGCCGAGATTCGAACCCGCAATCTTCGGAATGAAGGCCGCACGCTCTAACCATTAGGCCAGCGAGCTACATATGATACAATCTACTAATAAATGATTAATGTTCTCTTCTTTATTTGGGTCACAAAGGCACTATGGGCTCTCTTTACACTTGATATTGTGCAAGTATTCAGAGAACCAGCCGTCTCCGGTGAACACCTGCCTATTTTGTCAATGCTAACCTTGGTAGGTCTCTGTTGCTGGAGATCGTCTAGGTGGGCGGACAGCAGCGCCTATTGCAAGCGACAAACAGTATTATGTAGACATTACTGTGTGCCGGTTTGAAGGATGTTGTAGCTAGTATTATACTGGGGTAACGAGGCTCAACATCTTATATCTAAGGCGATGAGCGCAATATGGTGAAATGCATACAATTTTAACTAGCGCCACGTTATTATGGGAGGAAATATCATATTATGGAGGGGAGTATAACCTGCCATCAGGTGAACGTCCCGCTCGTATCGTCGCTTAATTACATAAAAAAATTAAGTTTTGAACTTGAGAAAACTTTCGATTTACAAAGTTATATCTAAGCATTGAATTTATAGTATTTTTAATTATCTGTATGTTGGTATGTATATCGAGTACAAAAAACACTTGTGCTTTATTAATTTTTTTTTTTAATCAAATGAGTATTGTTTTTTTTAATCGTTAATTCTTAATCGTAATCATATGTTGTTTGGTTAAAATTTATCTTAACTGTTAAAGTTCAGAATAAAATTCCACTCAGTTTATATAGTTCTCTATCTATAATACAAGAAGTAAATTTATTTGATTAAAACGCTTTAGTTATCATCGTCATCATCATAAGCCGATAGAAATGCGCTGCTGGACATAGACTTCCTCCAAAGATTCAGTCAGTACACATACAGTCAGCATGGCCTTCGGTACCGCTGGGCACCAGAGGCCATCGTTTATAAGAGTTCATATGGGGGGCTTTAGGCTATTTCCCACAACGCTGGTCCAATGCGGATTGGTGGGAGCCATAGCCTCGTTTGTTCATTAGCAGAGTGCACCACGAACAGGTGAGATTTCTTTTTTTTTTTGTTTTACGCGGGGGAAATGCCCACGCATACCCGTCCTCGCGGGGGCACGGACGGGTTATGTCGGACTTGCACCGACTAAAACCCCCCCCCGATGTTCCGCCTTATCGCCATGATGGCAGGGTCACGGGAACGCTCGCACTCAACCGCGACCAACCGCGTCAACGGCCGTGGAGGATAGGGAGACCGGTGCTTCGCAATACCGACACTCCTCTTCCCCCGCGGCCCCACCGCCGCCGCATCGCCGGTGCGACACCGGTTGACCGCAGAGGGAACTCCCTCCGCGACCCCACCTCGGCTGCGAGGGATGGTATGAAACCGCCCCTGCAGCCAGGCCGCTAGGGCAGCATAAAGCCGCACCTGCGGCCCCCGGCCGCTCGGGTGAGCTCTCGGTGGGCCTCCAGAGCTTGAACCTTGAGCGGCCGCCTCGGGCCGGCCCTTCGCCGCGGGCCGGCCGGGTGGATTCCACTTATCTTCACCGTGTTCCAGATCACGGTTACTAAGGCCTTCCGCCACGACAAGGCGAGAACCCGTTGGAGGGGAACAGGTGAGATTGGCTTGGGTCCCATAAGTTGTTGAGAGGGACCCAAGTTAATCTTTCCTAGTATAACTAAAAAAATAAAAAACATAATATTATAGATAACAGCAAATAAATGAATAATGTCAACTTTTTAGATTTAATACAAAATTGATATAAAATTAAAAGTTAAGCTTCCTCCATCGTAAAAATGGCTTTGAGACAAAATTTTATTCTCCTCATAAATCATGTAAATGCTTACTTAAGCAAGGTATAATGATTATTATAAAGAAACAATCTCCGCTGCAATATTTAATTTACTGCAATATTATCATTGACATTAAAACACAAATAATTGCACTTAACTAATATAACACTTAAACGAATAATGACAATTTAAACCATTGTGTTTTGTATAATATTACATAAATAATAAAAAAGGTTTTTTATGTTGGTAACAATTACTTTCTTTAATTATATATTGGCAACATTTCGAATATGGCAACATTGAACAAACGTCTGAATATATTTTGGTGGATCTGTCTTGATTCATTCGAATATTAGCTACAGAAGAGCGAGGATCGTTTATATTAAATAATTTCAAGAGATATATTATTTTTTTTTTATAAGAAGGGTGGATAAACTGGCGAACAGTTCATCTTTTTTTATTGTATAGACTCGCGCTTGACTACGATCCCATCTGATGGTAAGCGGCGATGTAGTCTTTGGTGGTAAAGCGCATTAGTCTAAAAGGAGCCTTTTCACTCTTCTCGTAAAGATCCCCGCCTCATATCTGGACGGAAACGCTGATGTCGGCAGACTGTTCCAATTCTTCACTGTTCGCATTAAGAAGGTCGGAGCGAAACGCTTCGTCCTAATTCGTGGGATCTTGACAACTTAGGGATGAATGCCTGCGGTACGTCTGTACGTCCGATGGTAAAAGACCGCACCTGATGGAAAGTGATCACTGATGCTCATAGTCGGAATATCAAAGGGCTATGGTGCCGACCTTTAAGGGAATATATTTACTGTGTATTGATAAAATGTTGTGTGTATAATCTCAACAATCTATTATTTGTTCAACTGATGGTTACTGTAACAGTAACTAACCTTTTTTGTTAATAAATATTTAAAAATCGTTAAGAAGAAAGATGCGGATAAATATAGTTTCCAGGGGTGCCCAAATTAGGCGGTATTTGTCTCTGAGGAAACTATTATCATCATCAGCCTATAGACGTCCACTGCTTGACATAAGCCTCCCCCAAAAATCCCTATATCGATCGATCCCGAGCTGGCCGCATCGCCGAGCACCAGAGGCCGTTGTTTATAAAGGTCCATATGGGGGCGTTTGGGCCATTTCCTACCACGCTGGCCCAATGGAAGTTGGTGGGAGCTGGAGCATCATTTGTTGATTAGCAGCGTATACCACGAGCAGGTGATGGTGAGGTTGACTTACATCCCCTATAATATAATATGGGAAACTATAGCAGTTTGTAACAAGAAGTTTTCAAGCAACCAACAGATGGCGCTAACGTGAACAATAAATCGCGCTATCTTTTATCACAATGCAAACCCTTATAAGGATCGTACATCTTTGAATATACAATTGTATCCATAAACTAGATCTCTTCGAATCTTCGTAATACTAAGAGTGGAAATTCTATTGTTATAGATAAATTCTTGATCTTTGCACCGCACCACAAGACTTCTACTGTGGTGCTCAAAGTGGAGCCACGATTACGCACTTCAAGATTTCTGCAAATTCAATTTTTTTAATATTACTTTATTTTAGCGAGTAATGTATATGGAATTGTGTTAAGTGTGGTTTTTTTTTGTCGAAGGATAAATAACATTGATGTGTGTGTCGAGCGAGAGCTCGGGTCGATACCGACTAAAAAACGACCGACCTTCTTGACCCCTCGCGGAAAGGCTGTTACATATTACTTGATGAGGACAGTCGAGCGATCATTGCTGTGCTGTACCTTCAAAAAATTAGGATTTTCGCTTTTTTTTGTTTACTTTTAGTACGGTTATTACTTCTGCGCTGTAGTCATTAACTTTGTCCCATGCTACGACTTCTTCACACTCACTCACATACTCCAGCACACTAGACTATATTGTCAAATATACGTATACGTTTGGGTGAGAGCATGTAAATTTGGAGGGAAACAGTGATTCAATGTGTGTGTGCGCCTGTAAAAGTAGGGCTGATAATGTTTCCGGTCTCCTCATAGTGAAGATTGGGAAATGCATTCCGACTTGTGGAGATCTATGGGGGAGGCCTATGTCCAGCCATGAACGTCTATCGGTTGATAAACATTCGTTTTTGCTTGCTTAAGTGTCCTTTCTTTAATATTACAGAATATAACTACCGAGTTAAAGTATAAAATTGTGTATTAAATATTTGCAACAGTTTTATAAATTAGATGATGCTTAGATTACTGATCTCTCTGTTGCAGGCGACCATCTAGGTTCGGGTCTTATTGCGCAAACATAGTACACATCTATCTTAACTCCCCTCCAACGGGTTCTCGCCTTGTCGTGGCGGAGGGGCTTAGTAACCGTGGTCCGGTACACGGTGAAGCCAAGTGGAACCCACTCAGCCGGCCCGCGGCGAAGGGCTGGCCGAAGCGGCCGCTCCAGGTTCGAGCACTGGTTGGGGTAACTGGAGCTCGCCGGAGCGGCCGGGGGCCGCAGGGGCGGCTGTGTGCTGCCCTAGCGGCCGGCTGCAGGGGCGGTTTCATACCGTCCCTCGCAGCCGAGGTGGGGTCGCGGAGGGAGTACCCTCTGCGGCCAACCGGTGTCGCACCGGCGATGCGGCGGCGGTGGGGCCGCGGGGGAAGAGGAGTGCCGGTATTGAGATGCGCCGCTCTCCCTATCCTCCGCGGCCGTTGACAGGTAGCGGCGGGCCTAACATTTCTCTGCCGCGGGGAGCCGGGAGAGGTTTTCTCCAGTGGCTCTTATGGTCTCTGGGCAACAGGTTCGGTGGAACCAGTCGCCCGCACACGCATGAGGTCGAGGAGGGGGCGCGCTGCATGTTCCGGCGCGCCCTGGAAAGGGAGGGTTCATCCCTCCCTCCCTCCCGAGGTGGGGCTGCGCAAGCGGCCAGCGCCGGCCGGGTCGCGGTTGAGTGCGAGCGTTCCCGTGACCCTGCCATCATGGCGATGAGGCGGAACATCGTGGGAGTTTTAGTCGGTGCAAGTCCGACATAACTCGTCCTTGCCCCCGCGAGGACGAGTATGCGTTGGCATTTCCGCCACGTAAAACAAAACAAAAAAAAAAACATCTATATTAACTAAAAACTTTTTATAAAATATTATAAACGATTGCAATAACTTTGGTAAGGAATGTTTAAAAACATTAAATATGTCTTTATTAAGGCCAAAGGCCCTAACAAAAGAAATAAGCGATCATGTGTGGCTCGTGGTTTCATATAATAAATTTTCTAGCAATCACGAGTCAACAGCTTTATTTGGACCTGTCTAGTATATCTCTATAGCTAACAGGAAAGGCATTATTTTTTTATTAATATTGCCACCATCTGACATTGAAATCGATCAACATAGTATCTACTCGAATAATATATATATCACCGCATGGTTTTTATTCTAATAATAATATAAAAAAGCATTGGTGGAAGATTAGCTTCAATGTTTAATAGTTTAGTACATTTTAAATAAACTCTTTCACCTGATGGACCAATAGTTAGGATGATAGATGTACCACGTTGCGCACGTCGCTTAGACAATATATTAAGATTAGTTACTTAGTAATTTCATTAACTTCAGTTCCCTTTCAAACTGAAGCAGTAAGAACTGTTTGACGGCAGAAATAGACGATGCGGTTGCAATTATCTAAACTGGATCCGACAGAAGAAATCTACCGCCAGTAAAAATTTCAACAGAGCAAGCTTAATAAATTAAGGGTTAGAATAATGGTACAAAAAGGTTCTTTCTACTTTTTTAACATACAAAGTACTATATCTGATCTATAATTCGTTCAACTAGCGACATACAACAGGTATTGATTCATCAAACTGGTACTATTTTACATACATATACTTATATGTGAATGTTTCTCAATAAATAAGAAAGAATCAATCTCTATTGCTTTGTTTTGGGCTATCTCGTAAAAGGATGGAGGCGTTCGTCATCAGCTCGTGTAAACAGATAGGAGCACTCTAATATACTACACACAACTCGTATAAGAAACCAACTGTTCTATGTATATATATATGTGTACGAATATTTACGATATCTACTAATAAATCCGAAGGGCATCACTGATACAGGAATACGGATCTGTCGTCTCGGCCACCACACACAGCTTCTTGTGTTACTACAAAACGGGTTTCGAAACAGTTCCGTGTCCGCTTCACTAACTATAACATGATCTAATTCAACTAATTCATTATAACGATTATTTATAATTGTCCACGTTTCAATCATCATGATGGTATCCTTGTTCACACTGCGTTTTCCACACGACTCGATTAATGTATGAGATGTAAGTATATTCAAAAATCTTTCTTACTCCTCACTGGAGGTAGTTTTTCTTTACTTACTTTAACTTTATATAAACGATTACTTATTTTATTGAGAAAACTATGAAAAAAGCTATTCTTTTCTTCTTGTGCCCGTCTTAATAAAGAATGGACATCAGTTATGCAATACCATTCCTGTAGTTAAACTTACATGAGGATAAATATTATTTCTTACTGAACTCTGTTCTACGTCTTTTTCAGTTTTTATTTATTAAGAGGTTTTTTTGTGAAAAAGTATTACGTATAACTTCAATTATATATTAAAATACATAAGTTTATATAAGTAACAAGTCTAACTTAATGGTTCAGTGTTTTCATGATTTTATCTTATGGAGCTGTCTTTCATATGTGATAAATCCCCATTGAGCTTAAGTTTCCGGTGAAGGAATACATCGTACAGGTATCGATATGTTTCGAGATTGTCAGCATACGTGGACACATGGTTTCTAATATTCCGCACTAGATCAGTGTGATGGTTGAGAGCACGGCATCCTTGTAAAAGAAGAGTCGGATTTCTAGAGGCTACATTGAGATGGCGTACATTTACACTAGTTATATTTGATTGAGCTAGTAGATATTTTGTATACAATACTATTGGTATAACGTACGTTTGTAAAAGGAAGTTAAATTTTCATTCAATGCCAACGGTAAGCAATAATAGAGGAAGTATTGCGAGTGTCAATAGTGGAGTGGCTGTTATATTGTAACGTTTGATAAAACCGGAGATAAAATGCGAAGTAAACAAAATCGCTCATTGTTCGGCAGCCGCAACGACCGGCTTGTTTACAGTTTCATGATATTTGAATGAGCGGTCATGTAACTTGTTAATTAAACTCGTTAAACTTGGTAATTGATAGAAGTACACTTGTAGATTAGAAAGCACAGGTTCGATTCCGTTATTAGATAGTTTTCCGTAGTCGAGAAGGCCAAGCTTATAGTTTCAATTGGAAAATAAATAGAAATCTTCTTGGAAGGAGACGAGGAGAGTCAGGGTTATTTATCAACTAAGCTTGCTAAGTGCAAGTTTGCGTATGTCATATATACACAAAAGCTGTTATTCTTGGAACAAATCGCTTAACATGTATATGTTCACCAGAAATTAAAGATCACTGGAAGTCGAGCATCCGCCTCTTCTCCATGATACAGTCGTGTTACAAACTGAGCTATCACTGTGAATTGAGTGACTAGCATAATCAATTAATTTATTTTGTGTTTTAACCATATAAAAGTCTATTTCATTACAAATTTCTTTTAAACGAAGATCAACGCCGAGTGTAGCATGAAATTGATATCGCATACTTCAATGTTGAAGACTGTGTCCGCTATGTGACATGTTCGGACCGGTTCAAGTATTATCCAATACGTGGTGAGTCGGTCCTGCTGCACACATCTGCCATCATATCCAACATGACATCGGTACACTCGGCACGAACTCCGGAAAACCCATTTGAGATTTCGATAACAGTTTCATTTAAATCAGGGTGTAAGGGGTCCCGCACAAGAACTCACGAGATGACACAGAAAAAACATGCTCATCGCTTTAATGCATGAGTTAAGTCTCGTAACCCCAGTGATGCTACAACGTCCTTCAAACCGGAACACAGTATTGTTTGTCGACTGCAATAGGCGCTGCGGTGGTATCTACCTAGGCGGTTTCCAGAAACCACCATATTCAGCATATTGCATACAAATGTGATTAATAAATATATTGTAAGAGAGCCAGCACCTTTGTCCAGCAGTGGACATCCATCGGCTGATGATAATAATAATTGTAAGAGAGACTAAAATATCTATTATAAGTTTAAAACTTATAATAGATATTTTTACTTGCATACAAATTAATGAAAACTGATATGACATCGCTTCGAAAATTCATCAGTACCAAATTTACTCTCACTTGATGATCGGATAGTACATCACCGTGATCATCATATCACAGCTACAAACGCACAGCCTCCCACTTTCCAGCAGTAATGTTATTAAAACATTTCCCTTGTTATCAAACTGAAGCGAACTTCCACCGGGCGAGCTCTCGCAACTTAATTTTCTGCCTCGCAGAACCAATTTCCTGTCGCCGCTTTGTGCAGGCGCATTTACGAACATAAAATTAACACCATCAAAATTTACAAATATAAAATTAACACCATCAAACTTTACAAATATAAAATTAACACCATCGGCATATGGTGAGATTGGATGAGGACGGCACAGGATTCAAGAAAAACCTAAAAGAGACATGTCCAGGACGTCTATCGACTAGTCATGACGATCGAATCCGATTTTATATGAAGGTGTCTTCTTAATCACTTTATTGTAAGTTATCATTTAACAACCCTCGCATTAAAGTGTGTATAATATGTACATAACTTTACTGCTTCACCATGATTCCACCTGATGTTAAGCGGTGGTAAGACTCATTAACCTAGTAGCAGCCTATTCACTCTTGTCTTGAATACTACCACGTAATATTTAGATGGAAATACGGACGCCAGGAAATTCTAGACCTTTACTGTTCTCATGAAGAGGGAAGAGCTGAACTTCATTATAGGCAAACTGGGGATGTTCATCATCATAAGCCGAAAGAAGTCCCAGTCCAAGGACATAGGCTTCATTACAGAGTTCAATAAGGGGAACTGGGCCACTACGTTAGCCCAGCGCGGGTTGATGGATAGTCAGAGCCTCGTCTGTTATTCAGCAGTGAGCACCGCGTAAGATGTTGGGTCGAAGTCCTCACACCCCAACATAGAGGGATGTTCACAACATAAGGATGGAGACTCATCGTGCGTCTAATGGTCCGGTGGTGAAAAGGATTTGAAGAAATTACATCGTATTCTATAAAACACCCTCAGACTGGGCATACTGCCAATAATTAGGTAATAGAAAGGTCTATAGTTAGTAGGATCTGGATATCTACTGTTTTTGGGTACAGGTTGCACATTTGCAAACATCCAATTATTTAACCTTATTTGACCTAACAGCATGATGAATTGCTGGGGACGGCTGAAAAAACGACTGGATACCAAAACCGCGTGGTTACGCGGTGGGTCTTCCAAAAGTCGGAAGGTGGTTTTACAACCACCAATTAAAACGGGATGACGAGCTCATCTCACCGACACCTCTGGGTTGACAATTGAACCCCTGACAAGCGAGATAACGGGGATTAAAGTTGCCGCTTTTCGACCCCTAATTTTGGGGTCGATTATCTCTAAATCTAGAGTGACAACCCTGTGTGTTCTTAGGTTCAAAAAATTCGTCGTGACAAAATCTACACAGAACTGCAGAGAAAAACGAGAGTTAGTGCTGAAAAATTGCGCGATAAACTCAAATTAAATTTGGGGTCGCCACAAAAGAGTCGAAAACAGCCCCTAGAAGTCCCGGAGGCAACTGACGGGTGAGTATAACTCAATTTTTCAGTATTTAAATAACTAGTTTCTTGGGCTAAATGCAAATCAAAAATTGTAAACAAAATTTTTAATAAATTATTATCTGGGCTTCTATCGGCTGATGATGATTATCATGAGAGTTTTATGTATAAATTAAATCTCAAAAAAATTTTTGCGTTAGCGTACAAAATTCAAAATTTTACGCTCTATCCGACTGTACATGTCCAGAACCCCTTGCAACCCTGTTAGGGAGATGCAAGTACTCTAATCACTTGACAGCGGGAGAGATTTATTGATCTTTGCGCTCAGTAGATTAAGAAGCCGTAGCTTTTAGATTTAATATTTATTGTACTAATTGGTCTATTAACTATAAAAAAAAATATTTAAACCACTTTTTGCACTGTGTTAAGTTTAATTATTGACATTAAGCCTTATTGCTATAGTTTAAAGATTTTAAAATTGCTATTGCAGTTAGATTTAGGTTTTACCATTGCTCTATTATTAAGGTTTTAACGAATTGACAAATGCCTATTGACTAAGCTAAGTAAGTTTTATATTTATGTTTTTAAAATTGAATTTTAATTGATTTATATTTCAGTGAACTAACACTTTCCCTCTACCCAACAAACGTGATCCGCACTTCAACCAAGAAAGCGGGAAAAGGCGACATCAGCCTCCCGAGGGGAACAGGCTAAAATTCTTCTTACAGGTGGAATGAAACATAAGACGATGGTCTTCACTCGCGAAAGGTATGAAAGAAGGAATTGGAATGGAGAGTGATGGAGAAGAGAAATGTGTGATATGAGCAGAATATGTAAGATAAGAAAGAAAGGTGATAATGATTAGGAATCGAAGAAATTAATTGAATGCAAATTAAATTGTATAATAAAGATCCTGATCCAAAACACGCAGGGGGGGAATAAGGTGAAGCTGGAACAGTGAGTACTACTGTGATCATTACTTTTCACGCCTAACCTTCATATGGCTTCATTAGGCATCACGCCGGAACACTAGTTCGTTTGGTGGCTTGACTATGGCCAACTGGTGGTGCAGTGAACTAACAGCCGAAGCTTACCACCGGAAATTGGTTACTCGTTTAGCACCACCGCGGGTATATGTACGGAAGTAACACCATCAGTTCGAGAAAACTAATGAGAATAATCAATTAAATCTGTACTAAAACGGTACCAAGTCTAAACGTAAATATTTTTCTTATTTATAGTACGCAATCGCATACCATAAATACCGTCGGTGACAAGGTTTGCAGTAAAAAAAAAAACTTGTTTCATTTGCAAGTTGTTCGATCAAACGTTTCTACGTAATTGTAAATTGTTTCTTCCCCTGCAACGTGAAGAACAAAGCACTGCATCATTGTCTGATAACTTCGGAAAGATGTTAAAATCTGAAGGGCGCTGTAGCTAGTGAAGTTTGCGACGAAGATGAACATCTTCTACATCAAAGTGACGATCACTGGGTGCAGTGTTTATCATCCTATCAAGCCTTGAACGTCCTCATCGCTATCATCAATTCATAATTGACATCCAGCGCTGTTTACTTTACCAATACAGAAAATATTGATTATTATATATCTATAGACAAAGATAACTATAGTCTTTAAACCTATAAATTATGATATTATTTATCTGTGTGTTTGTATACTTGTCAGTTTACAGGTGCACATCGACATAGTTGAAAATATCGTAGTAATAACTACTGTATACCGATAAGCAGTATGTTATAAAACTAAGGTCATGCAATTAACTTATTGAGTGACTTATAGATCTGATATAGAGAATATTTTAATTTATTAAAGATATGAACGATATGGAAGAAAATATATTCTATTTAGAGAACCCAAAAATTTAGACGATAAACTTTTAACATAAATTGACAACCTTTTTTTTTTCTATACATGATACAACTTAAATAGCATACAGTGGATTCGTGAGATGACGATCCGTTTTTATGGAGGCATTGACCATGAAAATGAAGTATTTACTATTTCATCTCGTTATTCTAGTAATTTCTATAGATAAAGCATATTTCGAAACGAGGATTAATTGTTTGGCAGACGAGGCGATGGTTCGTACCTAATTGTTTTACGCAAGACGGTTAATTTTTAATTGAGAGAGAAGGAAGATTAATGTCGAAGTCTTTCCAAATAACTTCCAACAATGATAATCTATAATTATTGCCGTAATTAATTATATATAAAAAAAATTGTGTAATGACTAACTAACTCTTTGTTTCAACGCCACGCTATCTAGGTTAATACAATTGAAACTGTATTAATTTTTTTTTTTATTTCTCTTTAATTATAAATTTTACTTGATACATTACAAATTTATAATTCGTTTGATGTAAGCAATAAAATCTAGATTATACTTTGGTCTGCGTAGCGTTCAGACCTCATATGTAGTCACTCTTACATTTACACGAAATTGAGTTGCGTTAAACTATTTCATATAGATATAAAATTTATGTTTACTTGAACATTAATAACGAAACGGTTCTCGACAATTGTATCATGATTCATTCCAACTCAAGGCCTTTTAAACGTAATTTACCTTCATCTCTAAGCCGCTCTGGTGTTGACTTGTTTGTTTAAAATGTTTTTATTTTGTTACCAACGTTACAGTATCTACTATTATCGCTGTTGGATACTTCAGCTAATTATTAACATCATCGTCTTTAATTGGCTATTAAAACCCATGAAACACATCCTTTGATATATCCTGCAGATTGTCGGTCAACCCTTTCTACTTATTTATCTTTACACACGAATTTAGACTCATGATGTTGAGTGTCCATTACCTCGGTAATTACACGACATTCGGCAATAGTAACCCACCACCATTAAACCTTGTATACTCCATTAATCAAACATAAATCTTAGTGAACATAATTAAAGAATAATTACCGCAATTGCCATGGCATTTAAATTCCATAGCGTTCAACGAGATACATCAAGATATACATAAAGAATACGGTAGCTGTTCTCCGCTTGCTTTGTTGTAATAAAAAATTGGACTTGAAATTTGTCTGAAATATTCTTTGAGAGCAACCACAACCGCGAATGGCTTTCTAAAACAACCGTTATTATAGCAACCGCATAAATAATACCAAGTGTAAATGTTTATAAAAGTTTATTAGAAATAAAATTATGAAGGGTCTATGAAATAAAAAAATAGCCTATAACGATCTACATATCATTCCGCATCGAATGCTCATGTACCATGTCTATACCTTCACTAGTTTTTAAGTGATCAACGAACAAGCAAAACCTATTTTCATTACATATATAGAAACTAGATGTTCCCGGCCCATCTCTCTGGCCGTAATACAAAATTTTAAATTTAGGATTGAAATTTATGAGAAATATTCCCGCCCAGTGGCAACCGCCGCTCCCAAGCCCCTTCCTGTTATTAACACCCCCGCAATTTTTTATATTCTCATTAATTTTTGTTTATAATCTGATAATATTTATATATATTTTGTTCTAACTACAGTTTAACTTTAATTATTATTCGTTTGTTTTCCTTGCCTTGTTTAGTTGTAGATTTTAAGTGTATATATAATACAAGTATATATAATACATATTCATATTGGTGATTTAAAGCTTCTGACGAGACAGAACTGTTGACCTTCGTGTTTCACTGGTGGTAGGACCCTGTTGCCGGAGACCGTCTAGGTAGATACCACCGCAGCTCCTATTTGTCCCGCAAAATAGTAATATGCAAATATTATTATGTTCCGGTGTTGTCAACTATTGGTTTTATATCTCTGCCATTATAGTCTTTGTATTCAAGTTAAAAACATAAAACAATAATGTATACCACGTCTACCTCTTTGTTATAAAGTATAATAAAATATATATTCCGTATTTATTGCTTTCAATTAATGTAGTATAAACTATTAAGATACAAAGTTAGTTCACTACCGACGACAGTTAAACTACTGCACAATCAAACAATTGGGTTAAGTATACGGGGCCGATCGATGTGGAGATCTTTGGCGGGTGGCCTATATCCAGCAGTGGACGTCTATCGGCTGGTGATGATGTATAAATTCTTCTAAAAGAGCGTGAAAAAATTTCTGCTAGATCGGCACCACGACCAGTGATGCCTCTGATGATACCGGCAGTTATCGGCTGCGATTACCGCTCAACATCAGGCGGGTCGCAAACTTGTTTGCCTAGGTCGTATAAAAAAAAAGTATACAACTAAAGTATTACGAAACAACTGATCAATACTTAAGTAATAAATATCAGTGGAGGATGCCGAGTCTCCGTCATTAACTTAGTCTTACATTTTTTTCCGTAATCGCTTCGGCTCGTTCCGAGAACTGAAATATTCCTCCAACAATTACCGACTGATTTATAGATTAAATGGCGGGGGTCCCCCCCGATTCACTTAAGCAATTATGTTGATAAGTCTCTGTTTTTTTTTTTTGGTTTGTGGGCCAAGGCTTTTTCAAATAAGTTTTTTCTTTTTTTTGATATCTCTATCGCTGGACACCGTGTAGGTAGGTACAACCGCAGCGCCTGTTGCAGTCAACAAAGAGTACTGTGTTCCGGTTTGTAGGGCGCTGTAGCTAGAGAAATTGTTATTGTAACGAGACAACATCTTATATATTAAGGAGACGAATGTAATGTGGTGCTATGAATACCATTAATTAGCGCCACGTTATTGTGGGCAGGCGTATGGCTTACCATCAGGTGAACGTCCCTTTTCGCAAGGTATTGTCATCTTAAATTCCTCGGTGCCTAAAGACGAATGTCTTCTAACAGTGCCTGTCGCTAGTGATAATCTACGGCTCCGACTCTATTTCGCTAACTTTGGGTCTCATAAGATAGTTAAGAGTCACACAGCGAGCGATAGATACAGTGATATTTGGAGCAGTGCGTGATTAAATCAGAAAAGAGGATATCTGAAGAAGGACGATGCTCAAATATCTCCACATCGATCCATCCTGCGCTGCCTGCCTCTAGCTGCTTCCGGCAACTTACACTAGATCGTCGGCCCACCTAGTAGGGGGCCTGCCAACACTACGTCTTCCGGTCGCCATTCGAGGACTTTGCTGCCCCATCGGCTGTCAGTCCTTCGAGCGATGTGTCCTGCTCATTGCCACTTGAAGCTAGCAATATTTTAGCAATTTTTATTGGTGACTTTAATTATCCTGCGGATCTCCTCATTTATAATTGCATTCTGATTGAAACCTCGAGCATAGCTCTGTCCACTGATCTCTATGCGACTTGAAGCCTTTTCACCAAGCCCACTGTAAGCCACGTATCGGTACCATAAGCAACACGTACGAGTTAAAGACCTTCATCTTTAGACACTGCGGTAGTTGGGCAAGATTTATTATTAATAATTTAAATGATTCTGTATGTAGAAATGTATGTCTTAATGTACTGTTTATATGGAAGTAGGTTAACTTTACCACTTACTTAAATCAGAGCCTGATTTTAGTATCACATCACTTATACTTCTCAAGTTCCTCCATGATAATCCATGTCATTTGTTTTTTTGTAGTGTAATGATACTAAATAAATATAAGCTTGTATAAACATTACATTCTTATCAACAATTCAAAATACTACCTGCGATTGTTTAAATAAATTAAATTATAATTGTGTGTAGTTATTGATTATTTGTAGTTAATTATTCTGACACGAGAATGATGTATGCTACAATGTATATACCTCAGCAGGAGTCATGTTTCCCGAGCGAATAATGAATTTTTGAGTCTTGAACAAATACACGAGCTAGGTCTTTGGATATTTAATCACAAGACCATGGCGCTATGAATCCACAAGCTTCACTGAACCGATGGACCGGTGTTGAAATACGAAGATTTCTGGACAGCGGTTTCAAATAAACTTCCTGGATAGACACGCATAGGTTGTTGTCCAATCTTTTGAAAGGTGACCAAAATAATCTTCAAGATTAATAAGCGTATGAAGGATAGCAAAGGTTGTGATCTCATTTACATCTGCACATTACGGAGGTTGTGGACTACCTATCTAAAAACACATGCTTGGAGGTGGTACAGACGGGCACCAAACAATAATCATTAATTCTGAAACTAGAAGGTAGTATTGTATTTTACGAAGACTCCCTTTCCATTCCCTGTTCCACCGTCTGTGCATCTGTATCTGGTCTTAGTTGTGTTTCTATACTTCAAATTCACTTAGTGTTAAGTGACAATGAAGCCGTGTATGGGTGGAGCATGCTCGCTCAGAATAATCTCGTCCCAATAGAAGCCAGCTAGAATACAGTATTGCTGTTATAAGACAGAGTAGAAATCAGCCGGGAGTGTTTTAAAAAAATTCTTCCATGAAACGTGAGATCCGGAATCAAACTTGTGGTCTCCTTGTTCACTATCATCAGCCGAGAGACGTTCACTGTTGAACATAAGACTCCCCAAAGTTTCTCTCATCGATCGAGTAGGGATTCATATGGAGAGATTTAAGCTATTTCGCACCACGCTGGCTCAATGCGGGTTGGTGAGAGTCAGAGCCTCGTTTGTTTATTAGCAGGGTGCACCAGGAGCAGAAGACGTTGACTCCGAACCCTTACTCCCATGTCCATGTAACCAAACAAATATTAGCTAACAGAACATTAAACTTTATTACTTTTCTGTGAATACTATGCTCTGTCTCTTTTGTTTGATCCTGAAAAAACTCTTGTTGACATTTTACCCACCACTCACAATTAACTAGATCCACTAGGCATTTTTCATTGTTTTACAAACGCAAAGCGATAACGTGAACTGATGCAAACCAATTAGTAGACCATAGTTAACACACTCACTATTGCGTTACACAGGATTTATATTCAGTTCAATAACTAACGTATATATTAAACCGTGTAAGAGAGCGAAGGTTTAAATCCGTGGCCGGATGCACGCGCTGCCGCTTACATTGATAGTAATCAAATAATTACGGAGACAATTAAAATTATAGATATCAAAAAAATAAAAAAAACCCTTATTAAAAAATATACCTAAATAGTTTTACTATTCATTGATAAAGTAGACTTATATCAATCTGTATCCTAAAAACTAAATTTTTAAGTACCAATTTACGATTTGTAACATCCCAATAGTAGTCTCGTATTTCTATAAAAAGCAAACAAGTCATTGAAATTTAAACTAATACAAATAATGTTTCATCATCGTCATCATCAGCCGATAGACGTCCACTGTTGAACATAGGCCTCTCACAAAGATTCCAGATCGATCGGGTAGGGATGCATTTAGACAGCCCTGTAGTCTCGGGCTAGTAAGAATAGGACTAAGGTACGTCCTGCCTATCGTAGAAGGCGACTAAAAGGGTCTAGGAGCTTCACAGGACTTGAGGGTGGGAGCCCTTATCACTCAACAAGCGAATCTGCGTGGGACAGTGCATGGCTCAGCGAGTGCCTAGGAAGGTCAGGCGCCTCCTCAGAGACATGGTTACATAAAGTGTAGAGGGGCACCGGTGGGTTCTGTAAGAGATGCCGGGATCTCTTTGAATGCACTGATGCAGACCACCGACGGGGTTTTAGTAAGTAAGAATCTCACATAACCCTGACTTCCCCCTAAATTCAGGGTATGTTCCGAAGAACCCCTCCCCTACGAAACCCAAAAAAAGGATTCGTATGGAGAAATTAGATCCATTTCGCACAAAGCTGGCCCAATGCGGATTGGTGGGAGCCAGGGCTTCGATCCCGTTTGACTTGGATCCCGTAAGTTATTATGCAGGAACCCTTACACCTTAAGATTTTTTTTATATATAATAATTATAGCACTGGTCCTCAAACCGGACTAAACATCTGTATCATAACAAACGGATGTTGAATGACCTATATATTATATAGACCCGCAGTTGTAACGTAATTAAAATTAAACAGTTATTAGAAGAAAACAATCAAAAATTATAAATAAAAAATAATTACGCTAATTACAAGTCCATTTGATGGAGGGGATTTCTATCTATCTTTAACTAAGCATCTTTTTACTTTACCTTTCGCGTCCTACCTGTGCGAATCCTTAATGTCGCAAGATCTTACGGTGCCCAAGTCAACCTCATCGCACCCGGTGCACACAGCTGAATAACAGACGAGGCTCTGATCACCCAACAACCCGCACTGGGCCAGCGTGGTGGACTAAGGGCCAATTTCTCTCAATGAACTCACGATGATATACCATCATTATCATCAGCCGATAGAGGTCTACAGCTGGCCATAAGCCTCCCTCAAAGATCTCCACATCGATAGGATCGACGGCTAATGGGGCAGTACGATCCTGATATGGCGCCCGGGTACCAGTAGACGTAGTGTTGGGAGGCCTTCCACAAGGTGGACCGACGATCTGGTGAAAGTCGCGGGAACCCACTGAATGATATATACATATAATATTTATACAGTTGCTATAGAAAGTTATTTCCGGTTGCGGTTGCTCTCAAGGAATATTTCAGTAAAGCGGCCGGGGAACAGTTAATATATATATATATATATAATTTCTAATAAAAGGATTCAAATTTTTAGCAAAGCTGGACCTAACCTTCGATAGTTCGACTGCATGAATGCCTTTCTTCAACATCATTGTGGACAGATTTAGTTGACTTTAGATGAAATAATCTACCCACATTTGACACCTTACTATCCTCTAATGTAAGTAACTGGTCAGTCGAGTGACTCTGCGGTTTATTTGACATTACTATGAGAACTGACCTTTGTGATAGTCTTCTAGATAATATAGAATTACAATTGAAATTTAGACTTAATGTTTGTCAGAAATATTCCCGCACGAAGGCAAGCCGCCGCCCCTCATGCCGCTTCATTTGAGCGTTATGGGCGCGCAACCCTTGCAATTCCCTATGGAGAAAAAGAATCTTGTAAAATCCGTTCTTAGCTAACCTATTCTCAGCAAAAGGAATATTCCTATTAGGTAGGAATATTATAATATATATATATATATATTAGCTAATCCCCGGCCGCTTTGTTGACCGTAATATAAAAGTAAACTTGAAATTTCCCTGAAATATTCTTGGAGAGTAACCGCAACCGTGACTTTTTACAGCAACTGTTACTATAGCAACCGCATAATTAATACCAAACGAAATATTTTTAAAAGTCCAGTAGAAATAAAATGATAAAGGATCAATGAAATTAAAAAAAATTAATAGTCTATAACTATCTACAAATTATTCCGCGTCGAATGATATGTTCCCATGTTGATACGTTCACTAATTTTAAAGTGATTGTCGAACAAAGAAAACCCATTTTCATTATATATATGTATATATATATTAGATCAAGGACGTTCCCACGAACAGCTATTACACTAGATCTTGCTTTAAGTTTTTTAAGGTTTATTAGCATACAAACTTTTCTGAAGGCAACGCCCAGTAACAATAAAGATTGCTCATTAATAAAACAACTCAGCTCATCGACGTAATTACCTGGCAATTGTATTTTCTTACTATCCGTGATTTGCTTACTTCTGATCTTTAGCCTTAAATGTTATTAAAGATAATAAGTATTATTTCTTACTTCTGCAAAGAAAAAAACCTTTTATATATAAGTGATACTTTAAACCATAATAGTTTCATCAACATTTAATCATCTCAAGACGAATGGTACGATAATACAGTACAAAGAGAAGTAATATCCACAAGTGATTTCACCAGCTACAAAAAACTCAGCCCTATTGTCTCGGGCTAGTAGGAATAGGACTAAGGTAAGACCTGCCTGTAGTAGAAGCCGACTAAAAGGGTTTAGAAGTTTTGCGGGCCTTGAGGGTAGGGGCCCTTATCGCTCAAAAAGCGGACCTGCATGGGACAGCGTATGACTCAGTTATGGTGCCTAGGAGGGTTAAGCCCCTCCTCAGAGGCGTGTTAACACAAACTGCAGACGGTCACCAGTGCGTTCTATAAAAGATACCGGAGCCTTTATAATTGCACTGAAGTAGACCAATGGGGTGTTAGTGAGTAAGAATCTCACGTAACCCTGACCCCTCCCCCCCCTTAAAAGCAGGGTATCTTTAGAAGATTTCCCTGCCAAAAAAAAAAACCAGCTGCAAGTCGCTACAGTCCCCAAAACAAACAGCTCAACAGTGCAACGTCTAGATTAGCAAATTGTAACCTGAGGTCTGTATATTATTTACCATTGTACCTGAAAATTATATTGATAATAGCGGAAATTCTGAGAAATTAAAACAGTTAACTTATATGAAACTTATAATAGTTTATAATGAACCTTATAACTAATAACTTATTAAGGTGATAAAAAGTAAAGAGAGATAGGGAAGATATTTCAAAGATGTCATAGACAATAGAGCTTAAAGAAACCCGAGACACATTTTTAGACAGAGAGTTACTCATTAATAAAAAAGGGTTTTTAAAGGGAGTGAGAACAAAAAAGAAAAAGAAGTTAGGAAGATCATAGTTATCATTGGTATTTCTTATTTTATTCCCTTTGCTATTGCTTGGTTGTTGCTGCTTCACGTACACACAAACGGCGCTCTCGATTCTCTGATATAATTAAAATAAATTTACTGCGCGAAACATAAGGGTAATAATATATGCCGACACAGTACATGAATAATGAAGCTAATAAAGCCATTAGTATAATTGAATAAGCTGCAATAATAATTATAAGTAGCGGATATATAAATGTAAAACATACTACATATAATATCTACCTGTCTGTACATTATGAACTAGTAGTTAACAATTCAAATGATTACGGCGCGGATTATGATTATATATTAATTTAACGATGCCACTTTGTATTGGATATATAGATATATGTAATTAAATATCATCGATAAGTAATCGCTTGTTTTATTGATAGTTTAATTAGTAGGCATAATGATGATGATGATTAGTTGGCCGATGAGAACGATAAATACAAAATAATCGCGTGTAAACACGAGACGTTGTACGTAGTACAGCGAAGGTGTAGCCGTCCCTGGTAAAGGCACCGGTTTAGCTGGACCTCACAGCATTCGGAAAGAGATCTTGAAGTATTTCGCAACTGAAGGTGACCGTCGAAAGATTGCAGAGGAAGGAAATCAGCCTCTATTTCTCCTCAGAAGTAGAGTCTGTTTTGAAGATTTTGTCCCAGCGGTATAATAAAATTAGTTTTCATATTTGGATATTGGTATAATTATAACTACTAATATCCAAGTTTACATCGTTGACTAAAAAAAAACTAATTACAATAGGATAATATTTGGCAAAATTAATTTGTTTTATGATATATGTTTTTAAGCAACTGAAAAAAGACTACTCTATTACAAAAGTAACTTATTTCCCGCTACGTTTTCAGCAGTGTTCATAACTTACTAAAGATCTAAATCAGTATTTAGTTGTAAACGATTGAATGCTTTTTTTTAATATATACAAAACTGTAAATATTAAAAAAACAGCTTGATAAGCTTGAGCGTATTCAAAATTTGTGTATACGATTCATATTTGGGCTACACAAATACGATCACATCTCTGAATTTCGAAAAAAACTGAAGTGGCTGCCAATCCGTCTTCGCAGAAATACTCACATTCTCTTTATTCTATACAAGATATCGTTCAATCCTCTAACATCTTCCTACCTAAATAATCAATTGGAATTTATTTCCGATTGCCACAGTCGCACTCTTCGCTCTTCAATAAACCTTTCCTTTAGCGTCCCCGTGCATTCCTCTTCATTTTTCCAAAACTCCTTTTCCGTTCTGGCGGTTCGCTTATGGAACTCTTTACCAAACCATATTCGTACCGCCAAATCTCTATTTTCTTTCAAAAGACACTTAAGTAACTATCATAAAGTTTAAATTATGCATTCTGTCTAATTGTGCTATTGCTTGCATCTGTCACCTAGCGTTTTAGTTTTTAATAATTTAGTGCACCACTACCTTTGCTTTTAGTTTGCGTCCTCCTCTCCAATGGATTGTCGGGAAGAAATTGCTTTTTGAGCAACAAGACCGCCCATTGTACATTTATGTATATATATATATAATGTATTCCATATCTTGTAACTGGTGTACAACAAAGAATAAATAAGTAAACTGTTTGTCTGTCGTGACGGTGGAACTGCGTTTCAACCGCGCATAGGCATCGTCGCCTTGATCCGATCGCCCTGACTCGTTTCAAAGAGCACAAGGCTGCGCTTTTCAGTCCACTATCGCAATCTGAATTATTCGCACCGCGGCCCGTGTAATTAAATAACATTTTTTTTTTATCTATAACTGCAGCACCATGGTGATGCAGCTGATAATCAAGTTTATAGAAAAAAGCTATTGTAGGTAACATTTAACAGCCCCCGTAGCACAAAAGCTATAAGTTGCAATTGCTTTGTAACGGAGCAACTAGCTTCGATTTTCAAGCTGTATGTAATATAATTTGATTGGTGGTAGGTTTTTTCGAACCCTCCTAGCGATCAACTTTTTTTTTACGCGTTCCCCCAGTCGTGCGAGGCTGTGGCCATGGATTTTACAATATTATTTCTATGTTTAATTATTTTCACATTCGTTTCCCTATTCCTCATAGTCATCTTCCTTTAGTGTTTTCTTTCATACTTTTTTCTTCTTTCACACTTCAGTTCTCCTATCATTCTCCAGCTTTCCTTCTTTCATCTATCTCTCATAAATACGCACAACTCACACTATCTTTATTTTCATTTCCAGTTTACAATTTTTCATAATACTCGTACAGTTTCTTATTCTTTCTAATTTATGTAGCCTATTTATCCTCATCTTAACCTTTTCTTTTCCCCATCTAACTATCACCCTCATGTTGTTAATCTTCCGCCATAACAACATCGCTGTGGTCCAGCAACTTATGAGAGCTAGAGTATACTGAGTTCGCTTTACCATTCATGTCCTCGTTTTCGATTAACACCATGAGAAATTAGCATCTAGTGATAATCTATTACAGATAAGAAAGAAATATAATTTCAATACACCATCGATGGTAACTACACCATTAAAAAGTCATGTTTACTAGTGGTAGGTCTTTGTTGGCGGAGACCGTGTATGTAAATACCACCACAGTTCCTATTTCTATCAACACTACTGTGCAAACTTTACTATGTTCCGGTTTGAAGAGCGTTGTAGCGAGTAAAATTATTGCGGTATAGAGACTTAACATCTTATACCTTAAGGAGACGAACATAATGAGCGCTGTGTATATCATATACTTCTATCTACTTTTTTTTTTGTTTCGGGTGTAAATCTTTGAAAGACACCTTACTTTTGAGGTCATGTCAGAGTTGTGTGAGATTCTTACTCACTAAAATCCCCTCGGTGCTCTACATCAGTACATTCGATGAGGTTCCGAGATCTCTTATAGAACGCACCGGTACCCCTTTACACTTTATGTTACACATCTCTGAGGGAAGCGTAACCCTCATAGGCACCTGAGCCATACACTGTCCTAAGTGGGTTCGCTTGTTGAGCGATAAGAGTCCTCAAAGTCCATGAAACTCCTAGACCCTCTTAATCATCTTCTACCACAGGCAGGGCTTACCTCAGTCCTATTCTTACTAGCCTGAGAATACCGGGCTGATATCATCTTATCTAGCGCTATGTTTTGAGCGGACTAATCACTTACCATCAGATGATCGTTCCGCTCGTCTGGTAACTTAGAAAAAATCATGAATTCAGATTGGACAAATCTTTCCGGTTGTGATACATTTTGAAATTAATATGATGCGGCAGAATTAGACAGAATGACTAGGGAAGGCAGGGGTAGTATTTATATTAGTTAAGCTACGAAAGGGTTAAACAATTCAAGCGGTCTTAACAGTTACTTTACTTCACTAACTTATTTATATTCGGACAATTGCATTAAAAAGTCGTTCCGTGTTGTGAAACGACAGCACGACACCAGGTCTGTAACAGCACCGCTCACCAAGCACCAGCCGCTCGCCGTAATGGCTTTGAATTGTGATGACTAATCGCGGGCCTATGATTGTTTAACACAAAATGAGGTCCACACGCGGACCGACAACAGCGTACGCACAGAAACCTTCATCGGCTCGACCTTGGGAAACCACTCATCAAATTTACTGTTTACTAACATCCATTACCAGTACAGATTAATTTTCAAGGTTTAGACCCTCATTCATTCACTCAGTGATGAATATAGGAGCGGAACGATTTGACGAGTGTTTCTATCCGAATACATAAGTGTTCCTAATAAAATATTGCATGGGACCGTTACTAGGTTAACGGCGCTTCACCACCACGGACAACCACGTCGAAGCGCCAGATGATGCATGGGATACAAAACGTAGGCCCGGTTTACTTCCCGGACTTGGTGAGTTCACGGGTAAACTTCAGATTCTGAGAGATTTCGCACACCGATGGTACGACATCCAGAGCGGCTTTGAGCGAAACCAGACCAGTCGCAAATCCACGAAACCGTAGAGTTGGTACTGCGAAGGTGGAACGTCGACGAAGCCGTTTTCGTGCCGGTAGTGCGCCCCAGAAAGGAGAGTGGACGCAAGGGAATACCGGTAGAGAAAGCAAAACACAACTTTTAGGAATCTTGAACCTCGAACCCTTCGTGGAGGGGCCATGGGTGGTGGTGGGAAAACCATAACACCAGATGGTATCGACGTCAAGCACTAACGTTTATCCATTTAACCAAAACTATATGTTACGACTTCTGGAAAAACTAATAAACAACCAGTCCCAAGGACTAGTGTTTCTTTAAACTGGTGATTCCAGGGTTTGTATATAATTTTTGTACAAGAAACCCAGAGTATATCGATAAAAAAAAAATTACTATAAATGTTTTTCCTATGACAACACCAAGTCTATTCGAATATGTTGTATATACCTTCCTTATGGTGGTGAATGTATGGGTCCTGTACTACAACTCATAGGATCCAAGCCAACCTCACCTGCTCGTGGTGCACCATGCTAATCAACAAACGAGGCTCTGGCTTCCACCGACCCGCGTTGGGCCAATGAGATGGAAAAGGCCCAAATCCCCCCATATGAACCCTTTAGCAGACATGCACTTTCCTACACCCCCCCCCCCTCTTGGAGGAGACCTATGTTCTGCGGTGGACGTCTATCGGCTGATGATGATGATGAATATTAGTTTCTATAAAATTAATATTTTGTCCAGAATAAATAAATATCTATCTTAGTTCCCACTAGTGGGATTTGTTACCTTCTTTGACAAGGAGAATCAAGACCGTTCTAACACGACAGCTAAGTGCGAATTGTGCGGATTTTTTTTTGATATCGTTAAGGTTAACGCTTGACAACGATATCACCTGATGTTAAGTGATAGTAAAGATCACTAACATAGTAGCAGGCTATTCACTTTTTACTTAAAGACGTCCACGTTATATTTGGATGGTAATACTGACACCAGCAAGTTGTACCACTCCTTTGCCATTCTTATGAACAACCAGAACCTCTTTGTTCGCAAACTGGGGATGTCCACAACATAAAAGTGGTGACGCGCCGCGCGTTTGCTCGTCCGGTGATGAATAGAGGAATTACATCTTGTATTCCATTGCACACTCTCCGAAATGTATCCTATAGAATACCGCGAGACCAAGGTGAAAAGGTGGAAGACTATCAAGCCTAATTGTGGTAAGTTCTTGATCACCAACAAGCCTCTGCACCGAATCTTATGCCGTTAGAGTTTTATCAGCACCTGCAGACATGAAGACAGTACTCTACATGCGACTGGACCCGCGGTTTAAATTAAACCGAAAGCTGTTCTGGTGATATTATGTTCTTACATATGAAATTGGCGTTTTGTACGGGAGGAATATATAATATTTTTTTTTTTTGTAAAATATATTTAATTAATCAAAGTATGCACCGTTCTTATGTATGCACTTTTGCCATCCCATAGGTAGTTCATTGATCCCTTTACTAAAAAAATCATGGTGGCGAGAATCTTTGAAGGCGGTTTGGACTTCCTTCATGGTTTGCAGTTGCTGATATTAGATATCTGCCGTAAACGTTTGGCCAGATTTTAGAAAGTTGTAGTGAACAACACCGACGCTAGTCCACCAAACAATCACAAGTAGCTTTTGAGTAAATTTTGGTTTAGGGCACGATTTGGTTGGGTCTCCAGGGTTCAGCCATTGCGACGAGCGCTTCCGATTATCGTACAGTATGCACTTTTCATCACAAGTAAAATGATTCGATTTAAAATTCTATCATCATTGTGTCGGTTGAGCAAAGTAACACAGCAGCAGCAGTCGACGCGTGTTCGCATGTTCCATTCACTCAATTCATGAGGTACCCATCGTTCAAGGTTTTTTACTTTACCGATATGCTTCAAGTGGATTAATACAGTTTTGTTACTTACCCCGAAGCCTGCAGCTATCCCTAGTGCTTTGTGATGGATCCGCTTCCACACTAGCCATTAATTCTTCATTTTCCACTTTGGCCTCCGGCCGTTCACGGGGTTGGTTCTGAAGGTCGAAATTTCCAAAATGAAAACGTCGAAACCAAAAACGTACCGTGCTTTCTTCTGCGAGACCAGCGCCATACACATCATTAATCCTTCGAGCTGTTTCTGCAGCACTGGTACTGGTGCCACGGTGTAACTCGTACTCGTAAATATACCGATATCTCATGTTTTCCATTGTGCGGTAATAAGCGACGCCAAAGAAAATAATAATGAGGAAAAAAACAAATGAATGACTGTTTTCAAAACTCAAATGTACCAGCTAAATGAATTTATAAATTTGAATTTGGAATTCCTAACCAAAAAAGAGATATTTCAGATCAAATTGGTCAGTATGACGAAACGTTAATTTCATATGTAAGGACCTAATATTATGCAACTTCAGCAAGGACCCCCCGTTTCCGTGCTGCTATCTTAACTACATATGTCTGATGTCCTTGAAAGCGTTTTCTCAAGAATTATCTCCGTAATAGAATATTCTCCATAATTGCTAGACATGGGCCTCCCCAGAAGATTCCCACACGGTCAGGTGAGGATTCATAAGGAGGATTTAGGTCATTTGCCACCACGCTTGCCCAACGCGGGTTGGTGGGAGCAAGAGCCTCGTTTGTCGATTAACAGGGTGCACCACGAGCTGGTAAAGTTGGCGTGGATACCGTGAATTGTTGTTCAGGAACCCTTACACCCTTAATATTTACTGCTTAAATTTGGTTACCCTTAATAAATGCTTCGTTTTTTTTATTTAATGGTAAGTGATACGCCTGCCTATAACAACGAAGCGCCAGTTAAAATGGTATACACTGCACCACATTGCGCTCGACGTCAGAGTAATGTTTGCTCACTACTTACTGTTCGGCAGCAGAAATAGGCACTGCTGCGGTACCGACCTAAACAGCCTCCGGCAACAGGAACCTACCACCAGTAATATATTATTACAATTCCCTTTACCATATAAGTGAAAAAAATATAGGAAGTAATCATCACGGTTATCTCTTGCTTGCTAGATGCTATGAATCTTCAAAGTTATCAAGGAAATCATTTACTTCTGGAATAAAAAGCTTGTCAGTGATTTTTTTTTTGTAAAACCTGTCCCAACCTGTCCATAAACTGTATATTACTGGTTTATATGCAAATTAATAAGTCTGAGCAGGTTCTATGCTTTTTTAATATATGATTACATTGGTTGTAGGTCTTTGCCGCCGGAGAGCGTCTAGTACCAGCTCAGCTCTCATTACCGCCGACGGATAGTACTGTGCAAACATTATTGTAATCCGGTTTGAAAGGCGTCGTAGCTATTGAAATTACTGCGGTAACAATACGCAATATCTTGTCTCGAGGCGACGAGGACGACGTGGTGTATAACTAACTAGCAATACTTTTCTTTTATTATAGAAAGAGACGAGACGAACGGCGCATTCACTTGGTGGTAAGTGATACGCCACCCCATAATAATGCAGCAACATAAAATGTTGAGTCTCATTACCATAGCTACAGCGCCCTTCAAACCGTAACACTATATAACGTTTGTTAAGTTCTTGCTTTTTCTCTTTTATTCTTAATACACATAAATTTTAGCAGAGACATCGTATTTATTTTATCTAGATTAGACCCTTCAAAAATATATAGACTTAACTACAGGGTGAGGGTGAGAGGAATAGAGGAAAGTAGGCACTGAAGGAGACCACTGAGAGAATATTAAAGGGCAGAAGACTATCTTCAAAGTACAAGCAGGGTGGTATCTTGTGAGGGGTGTAAGGAGTCCCGCACAACAACTCACGGGACCCAAGCCAACGACACCTGGTCCACCCTGCTAATCAACAAACAAGGGTCTGGCTCTCAACAATCCGAATTGGGCCAAAGTAAAGGGAAATGGCCCAAATCCTCTGTATCAACACCTACAGACGACAATCCCTAACGCCTGGCGGTGCCGGTGGCCATGCTGACTAATCGATATGGAGATTTTTGAGGGAGGCCTATGTCCAGCAGTGGACATCTATCGGCTGATGATGATCTTCTGAAGATTTCCCTTCCACCGATAAACAATAGAGAAGGAAAGGAGAGTTTGTAATCGTACCTGTAGTTTTGTTTTTTTTTTTAAACCAACTTATTTTGTGAAAGATGATATTTAAAAAAAAAAATAAACCACTAAGATCAGACCTGAATGTGATACCTATCGACTTGTTTTTACGTTCAGACATCTTATTGTTGAATATTTTGTTTAATAATGTATTTGATATGGTTAATATATGCGACATTATGGACCGTTTGGAAATCGGAGGTCGTTGTCGGGTTTAATTATTTTTTTTATTTTTTTTGAATAGGTGACGTTTATATTTCGGTATTCGGTTCGTATTGGCATCAGGTGTAATCATGGTCAGGCGATAGAGACCGATTAGGTAGGTACCACGTGAGAAGACATTTCGGGTACGGCGTACGAACCACACCCGCAGACTCTGCGCTTCATCATCAGCCGATAGACGTCTACTTCTGGATAGGTCTCCTCCAAAGGTCTCAACATAGATCGATCCTGCGCTGCCTTGGTTCAGGCGCCTTGTTGCCCATCACAGTCAGCATGGCCTTCGGTACCGCCGGGCACTAGGGGCAGACGTTTGTAGGAGTCCATATGTGGGAACTTGAGCCATTTTATACCATACTGGCCCAATGCGGGTTGGTGGGCAGCCAGATCCTCATTTGCTGATTAGCAAGATGCACCACGAGGTGATGAAGTTGGCTTGGATCCGAGAGATAATTATTTAGCTACGTTTAGGGAACCGGGAATGCAATTCATATTTGCCTCTATGGAGCACAGCCTCTATTTCCACCGAACAATATTACTTTGTTCCGGTTTCAAAGGTGCTACAGCTAATAAAATTATCTTACATATTAACTAACACTACCACTATGCGAAATAGAGTTAGCTATCAGCTAGATCTCTATTATAAATCTACCGTCATAACAGCATCGCTGTGTTTGTTCCATCAACAGGTAAGACCTGGTGTATTATAGAGGAGAACAGGAAAATTAAGAAACTCTTCGCCTGCGTAAAGTCGGACTTTATCCGACATCAGTTTATTTGGATTATGTAATAGAGAACCGAGTGGTGTGTATGAGTGGCGCCTTGACTTTCACCTTCGTCATTGGTGAGTGGCTGTACGGACGTGATTTGGGACGTTGCGTTATGGACCTTGACTTTAACCCTCAACTTACGCGTCCAGCGTACATTAACACCGGCCTGAACACCAACCGGTTCATTTCTAACCTACGACCGTAAAGAACAGATAAACATATTATGAAGAGATGATAATAATTACTTTGAATGTATTAGTGGTAGGTCTTTGGTGCTGGAGACCGTCTATATAAATACCACCAAAGGTCTCATTTCTACCAACATTAATGTGTTCCGGTTTGAATGGTGTTGTACATATTGAAATTACTGCGGTATTGAGACAACATATTATGCCTCAAAGCGACGAGCACGATATGGTGGCACTTTGTTATGGACTGGCGTATCACTTACCATCATACGGACTATAATTATTATAATATATCATATCTACAGTAAGTAGTTTAAAAAAATATAATAACTTACCAAGGTGCTAGAGAATGAAGAGGGAGATGGAGAGCATATTTCAAAGTTAAGATTGACAATAGATAGAGATTGAAAGAAGCAAGATATATTTTTAGTAGGTTTGGAGTTATTAGAAGAGGATTACTCATAAATGAAATATTTTATTGAGCGGATGCTGGACAAAAAATAGGGAGGCCCTGGTTCAGAATGTAATAACAATTTATCTCGCCTTTCTTATTACTGCTATATATATATATATATATATATATATATATATATATATATTTGGTACCATGTGTGTCAATGAGGTATTTATGTTAGGATTGCAATCTCGAACGTATCCTTTAATCATCATCATCATCAGCCGGTAGACGTCCACTGTTGGACATGGGTATCCACCAAAAATCTCCATATCGATCGGTCCCGCGTTGCTCACATCCAGTGGGTTCGCGCGACTCTCACCAGATCGTCGGTACACCTTGTGGGAGGCCTCCCAGCACTACGTCTATCGGTACGCGGGTTCCGCTCGAGGACCCGCTCAATCGGCCGTCGGTCATTAGTTGACTTTACTCCATCAAAATTATAAAGTAAAATTTTATATTGTTTTTCTTCAAAAAAAAAACAAAAGCATGATTTTTCTATATACGACATTTTTAAAAGCTAATTCAACATAAATTTCAACATAACAAGTTCACCTTTGTGGAACTAGTTTTATGGTGTGACAACGATTTTTTTTTTTTGGCGATCCTCGCTTTGTTGAGTTTGATATGGCGCAAATAGTATACTGGGCTTATCTATTTGCATATAGATACTAGCTGTACCGACCCCGCTTTGCTGATCGTAGTATAAAATTAGACTTGAAATTCATCTGAATTATTCCTTGAGAGCAACCGTTACTATAGTAACCGTATATTTAATACCAAATGAAAATGTTTATAAATGTTAATTAGAAATAAACTGATAGAGGTTCTATGAAATTCAAAAGATATATAACCTCTGACCATTTACAGATCATTCCGCGTCAAATGCTTGTTCCAGTGTCTATACGTTCACTAGTTTTCAAGTGATTGACGAACCAAGAAAACCCATTTTCATTGTATGTATACATATGTATAGATTCCTATGTGGTTTTATTCTATAAGTAAAAAGTAAATGTAATTAGTTATAAATAGGATCAATGTCGTCGAATTAATATATCAATGATAATTATCATTGATATATGATAATCATCATTAATATCATCATCAGCCGATAGACGTCCACTGCTGGACATAAGCCTACAACAAACTTCTCCACATCGATCGATCCCGCGTTGCCCGCATTAAGTAGTTTCTCGTGATCCTCACCAGATCGTAGGTCCACCTTGTGGGAGGCCTCCCAATACTAGATCTACTGGAACTCAGGTGCCACTCGAGGACCTTACTGCCCCATCGGCCATTGATCCTTCGAGCAATGTGCCTTGCCACTTAAGTCTAGCAATCATTAATCCAAATTAACTAATTAGGGGATTATTAAATGAATAAGAAAAATCCTTCGCCCATCAAACATCTTATTATATTATAACACTAGCTGTTACCCGCCAGCTTTGCTGGCCGTGACACCCTCACCCCCTGGTGGAACAAATTTTGAAAAATCCAGCCTTAGCTGACCTGTCAATGGCAGAAGCAATAACGATACCAAATTTTGAGTGATCACATCTAATAGTTTCGGAGATGTCGTGATGAGTCAATGAACCTATGGATATCGCCTATATATATATAACCATCAACATCATCAACCATTAAACGTCCACTGCTGGACATAGGTCTCCACCAGAGATGAAGAGAGGCCGTTGTTTTCAGGGTTTCATGTAGGGAGATTTGGGCCATTTCCCACCAATCCGAATGAGGGTTAGTGGAAGATACATAATAATCAATATTAATGTTAAGAATGAATTGGTACTTTAACTATATTTACGTTTTCTATAATGGTTAGTCAATAAACTTTAACCTTCAAGCCCGTTAACCTTTTGCATTTGTTCAGAGTAACATATGTTTCGTTTAAATGAAACCTATTTGGCGAAGTAACCGCAAAACCCTTGAAATCGAGTGCAACTAAGTGTACACTGCGAATTGTATAGATTTAACTACACCGTCCTATATTTCTATGACACCACAATAACAAAGTATAATTTGTGATTTAATAGTATCGTACACGGTGTACAGTTAAGATTATCTTCACTCTTCACTCTTCATCATCATCATCATCATTCGATAGACGTCTGACAAGTCTTCCCCAAAGATCTCCATATCGATCGGTCCTGCGCTGCAAGCATTCAGCATCTTCCCGCGGCTTTCGTTTACAGGGTTTCATATGAGAGAATTTGGGCCAATTTCAATCACGCTGGTGGTGGACCTCGTTTGTTTATTAGCAGGGTGCACCACGATCAGTTGGGTTTCGCTTGGGTCCCGTGGATTGTTACACCCTTCTCCACTCCCACTACCACCATTATCTCCACAATACCACATATTACTTACTACCGTTTAATTATCCTTCTTTATAAATATTGTATAGTTAAGCTCCATTCGCAGGATATCAAGGAAGTATTGAATATAATGAATAAACTTCAGGGTATATATAATAATACACCTTAACGGGGGTGTAAGGGTTCCCGCACAACTACTCACGGGATCCAAGCCTCGCCTGCTCGTGGTGCACCCTGCTAATCAACAAACGTAGCTCTGACTCACACCAACCCGCACTGAGCTAGCGTGATGAGAAATGGCCCAAATCCCCTCATATGAATCCTGATCGATGTGGAAATATTTTGAGGATGCCTATATCCAACAATGAATGTCTATCGGCTGATGATGATGATGATATATATATATATTTATACGGTAATCGGTATATTAGCTGTTCCTCGTCAGCGTTGCTGGTCGTAACACCACCGGGATCCCCTTTGGAGAAGGATTGTTGTCAAGTCCATTCTGAGCTGACCTCTAAACAGCAGTAGCAATATCTTTATAGTTTTGGAGATCTCGTGATGAGTCACTGAATCTCTTGATATCATCTTACTTCCATACTAATTGTATATAATAAAATAAAACAATAACTTAGTATAAATAATTCTAACTTGTATCTTTTTTTCTCCTCTACTTAATTTAAAATACAGGATGATTAAATTAAGTTATTCTATTTAATTTTTTTTCTTCGCATAATGGTAAGTGCCTGCCCATAACAACGTGGCCCTGGTTAGTATGGTATACACAGCATCATATTACTCCTCTCGCCTGAGACATATGTTGAGTCTCGTCACCCCAGTAATTACACTAGCTGCAGCGCCTATCAAACCGGAATACAGTAGTGCATTAATTGAACACGGTAATTCATGTCCTGTGGAATATTGTTATCTATGTGAACAGTACCAATAACAGCATGAACGGCTGACGAGGGTCCCTTTTGATTTCCATTATCACTTCAATGTTCCAAACTTACTTCGTCATCCTCAACAAAGTGTATGATTTATAATTAATCATCGATGAAGAGTTCATCGACCTTCCGATAAAAGCACCGCTAGATCATCAACCAAGATCAATTCAATGGTCTTTGTTATCAGAGACCATTTAGGTACCACCACAGCTCCTATTTCTACCGCTAAGCAGTACTGTGTTCCAGTTTGAAGGCAGTTGTAGCTAAATGAAGTTACTGACACTTAACATATATATCATATTTACTAACACCATGTCGTTATGAGCAAGCGTGTCACTTATTATCAGGTGAACTAGCTAATATCATAGCTTCGTTGAATAAAAAAAAATAAGTGAAGAATCTGACGACATAATTTTATGAAATCTACATACTTGGTGCTTCGCTACATCCGTTTCAATGATGTTTTTTTTATTTCAACGACAAGACGTTCACCTGATGTTGAAGTGATACGCTTGTCTATAAAGTGTTGCTAGTTTTTTTTTTAATCGTTTCCTCGGGCATTTGTTGGCCTGGGCCACATTTAATTTGGTTACATTAATTTCTTATTTATACCTCATACGTAGTGCTAGTTAGGATGGTATACATTGCGCTCGTCGCTTTGATACATAAAATGTTGAGTCTCGTTACCCCAATAATTACACTAGCTACAGCGCCCTTCAAACCGGAACGCAGTAATGTATGAACAGTACTGTTAGTCGGCTGCAATAGGCGTTGCGGTGGTATCTACTTAGACGGTCTCCGGCAACCGAGACCTACCAGAATGGAAAAATAATAAGTAAAGAACGGCTGTCTCCCTCATTTAAACGCGAGGTATGAATAAAGGAAATACAATGAAGAATGAATGAGAAACAAAGTAGGGAAAGAGAGGTAAGAACAAACAGAAAGGGAAGAGCAAGAAAAAAGAAAAGGAAAGTACCAAAGCAAGGAATAATAACAGAATGAAAGAACTGAAGCCCAAGCCCACAAATGCCCAGGGAAGCAGAAATAAAAAGGAAACCTACTACTATTAAGTTATCAAGTAAGATTTTTTTTCTCAATTAACTTATGTCTACTTTTTTTACAATGTATAAACAAGCTTTAAGCGAACGGTTTATTAAATTAACACCAGCTAAATCAATAAAACATATTTAACTAATTAAACTTAACGAAATTAAAGTTTGTAGGAGTCATCAAGTGGGTTGGTGGAAGTTTGGGGAAGGACAAAGCATGCAGCAATATCAGCACTATACTGATGATGAGCAGAGCAGTTCAGAGCAGACATAGGCCTCCCCCAAAGATCTCCACATTAAACGGTCCTGCGATGATAGATGATCATACATTTCCCACCACACAGGCCCAATATGGGTTGCTTGGAAGCCAAAGCATCGTTTGTTGATAAGCAGGGTGCACCACAAGCAGTTGAGGTTGGCTTTAGGTCCTCGTGAGTTCCCCCCGGGGGGCTGCCACCTTGTCGTGGTGGGGGCGCTTGCGTCCCTAATGATCCTCGAAGCTATAGCGGCAGAGTCTCTCACACTGACAGACTCGAGGGGAGGCGCAGACTAAGAGCAGCCGACAGAGGAGCTCACCCCTGAAAAAAAGAGACGACGATGTGGAGCATCGACGAGGAATATGGAAAAGGCCAGTTGTAAAAGTGTTCTGCAGGCAGGTACCCGAAAGGGAGAATCCTGCCCTTCTGTTGCACCAGCGTCTGCGGATGCTGTTGCAGTAGGAGGCCGCCCTCCGTACTCTGCAGTGGGCGACAACTGCCTCGTAGGTCGGCCTCGTGCCGGCCTTCGTAATCACGACCCAAGCATACCCATACCGGACGATGATTTATTTAGTGAAACGGAATCAAGACAAATGTCAACGGACGGATAGCAGATTTTGGAATTGTTGTGGACCTCAACGGAAGAAGACTCGGATTGCTCCCTGAGGATGGCCACGTCGGAGCAGTCGAGGGCATCATTGGCTGCTTCACGAAAGCGAGCACGGCAAACGGAAAGCGGAAGCAGTAACGGTGGTCGGCCTACAGCAAAAACCTCCAGGACTCAGGATGTGTGTTTCGTGGCACCTCTCGACCTTCCTAAAACGACACCGACAAAGGCGACGCTTCCTAAAGTCGAGGAGCTCGCGAGTGAAATGGCTGAGCAGCCAACTGGCGACCTCGATTCTCGACTCACAGACAGCCTTGCCACTATCGAGAGCATTGCAGACAGGTCCAGAAACCTGAAGGGAGAGTTCCTGCGCGCCTTGAGACTGTCGGTGTGTCATATACAGACCATCGCAACGGAACTGGTGCAGCGAAGCTCTCCGAGTCAACTCGAGCAAGAAAATACTCTGCTCCAAAATCAACTTGCCGAGATGAGAGGGCAAATTAAGGCACTGACGAAGGAAGTCAGTCAGTTACGCCGACAAAATAAGGAGGGACCCAGAACAATAACACGTCTTAGTGGAGATGATCCCAAAGCGGACGAAGGTCAACTGATGTCAAGGTTGGGGGCTAAGATCGACAGAAACTTGAATGCCTTCAAAGCCGAACGGTTCCCCGACAGAGTTCTGAGGAGAAAAACTTTGCCAATCGACAAGACGCCTGCACAGCTGCCAGAACCGAGCTGGAGCGAAGTGACCAGGCGCAAAGGTAAGGCAAAACGAGTCGACACTCAAATGGAACCCGTACAAAAACAAGGGCAGGGAGCACATCAGAAAGCACAAACGGCACAAAACAGGACACCCAGGCCCCCAAAAGGGAAGAAAAAGAAGCGAAAGAAGAAGGCTAAGCTTCCTAAAGTCCCGAAAACTGCAGCGGTGACGGTCACAGTCCCCGAGGAGGTCACTATGACGTACGCTCAAGCTATGGCGGTGGCTAAACAAAAGGTGAACCTGACCGAACTAGGAATCTCTGGGGTCAAGCAAAAGAAGGCCTTAAACGGTGGTTTACTGCTGAAGGTGGAAGGCAAGCAGTGTGCTGATAAAGCAAACGCGCTCGCTGCAAAGTTGCAGGAAGCCCTGTTCGAAACGGGGTTCAGGGTAACGCGGCCCCACAAAACGGGTGAGATCCGGGTCATGGACCTGGACGACTTTATTACCGAGGCCATCGCTGAAGCCGGCGGTTGCTCAGTGGACACTGTGAAAGTTGGTCAAATCCACAGGTGGTCCACGAGACTGGGGACTGCATGGGTTCGATGTCCGCTCATGGTCGTACATAGACTTGCCGTAGAGAAGCGGGTCCAAATGGGATGGATGGTCGCCAGAGTCCAAGTACTCAGTGCCCGACCATTGAAGTGTTTCCGGTATCTGAAAACCGGACATTCCAGGTACCAGTGCACGAGCACCAAAGACAGGAGCACAATGTGCTACATATGCGGGGATCCTCGCCATAAAGTCAGATAATGCCAAGCGAAGGCACCGAAATGTGCCCTATGTGCGGACCGTGGTTAAAACTCTGACCACCGCCTGGGCAGTAGGAAGTGCTTCTCTACAAACACAAAGTAGGGGTCGCACAGGAGACGAAAGGTAGACATCGGGCGCCCGTGTGAAACGAGTAGATAGGCCCGCGCAATCTCCGGTATGCGCTTCGTCCTATCACATTTCCGAGGAAACAATGAAGATTAGTCATGACTAGGTCTCTATACAGGATGGTACAGAGCAACCTGAACCACTGCCGGACAGCACAAGATCTGCTCTTGCAGAGTCTGCCCGAATGTTCTGCATCGCTGGCAGTGGTGGCGGAGCCCTACTCCATCCCAAACTATCCACGGTGATTCGGTGACAAAGTTGGCTTGGTCGCTGTCTACTGGGGAGGAAGTAGTGGAGACCCTCCGTGCTCCCTTGTTCCGGACGGGGTATCGTCGCGGTGGAATGGGGCCCATTAGCCGTTATAGGCTGCTACGTCTCACCCAACCCCTGCTTGGCTGAATTCTAGAGGTTTCTGGATAGGGTTACCAGCCTTCCACGCCCAGTGCTCGTGCTAGGCGACTTCAATGCCCACTCTAGGGCTTGGGAAAGCAGCCGAGACAGCGTAAGGAGTGACACAGTTCTCGAATGGTCGGCGGGCTTGGACATGAGACTACTTAATAGTGGCTCAGTCAGCACCTGTGTGCGCTGGCGGGGGGAGTCGGTCGTGGATTTATCATGGGCGACACCCTCCGCCGAGCGCTCAGTGGTAGGATGGAGAGTTGCAGAGGAGATGGAGATCCTCTCCGACCATCGGTACATTATTATTGATGTAGAGCCCACGCTGACCGCGTTAAGTAGTCGTTCTGATAGACGTTCACTACGGCGATGGGCACTTAAGCACTGCAACCAAGGCTTGCTTATGGCAGCTGCCCATGTGGTGGACTGGTCATGCCCCAGCAAGGACGAAAGCCTGAATAATGCACTTTCTCGACTCCGCGAGGACATGAAAACCATATGTGATATGGCAATGCCACCAAGCAAAACAGGCAGGAAGGGCCCGGCATATTGGTGGTCACAAGAAATCTCCGATCTTCGCACGGTCTGCTTGAGATTACGTCGAAGATACACGCGAGCTCGGCGACGTCGAAACTCCACGATAGAGGAGAGAGTGCAAATACAGAGAGTATCGTAATGCAACCAAGGCGTTGCAAGATGCCATCGCCGAAAGCAAAACCAGGAGCTGGAGGAACCTGCTTGAGGGACTAAACAAAGACCCGTGGGGTCGTCCCTATAAAATGGTGCTCGGCAAGTTGCGCCCGTGGGTTCCACCCCTCACGGAAACCCTGGATACTGGTTTTGTGTCCACTGTGCTGGATACGCTTTTTCCGGGACCCTGGGATAAAGAGGAAATACGAACGGCACAGATGGTTTCCTCTGAATGGTCGGAGGAGCTCTCTGTCACGGAGACAGAACTGCGAGAGGCGGCGCAAACCATCGGAGCTCGGAACACCGCCCCAGGACCAGATGGAGTCCCAGGCAGGGCCTGGAAAATTCTAACACCGATTCTTGGCACGAGATTGAGAAGTCTGTTTACCGACAGCTTTCGAAACGGTTACTATCCGGCAGATTGGAAACGGGCGAAGCTGGTGCTCCTACACAAATGGGGCAAACCAGTGGATGAACCAGCAGCCTACCGACCAATCTGTCTTTTAGACGATGTTGGTAAATTATTCGAACGGATAATAACCACTCGGGGATACAGGCCCCGACTTGGCGGACCATCAATACGGATTTCGACGGCGGCGTTCCACGCTGGATGCCATCCTCCACGTGAGAACCTTGACACACCAGACGATATCCAAAGGGAGAGTTGTCTTGGCAGTCTGCCTCGACGTCTTCAACGCTTTCAATTTCCTTCCCTGGAATGTCATACATGAGGCTCTGGTCTACCACAGAGTTCCGGCGTACCTGAGGAACGTATTGAAGGCGTACCTCTCAAACAGAAGCATCTGTTACGCCGGTAGATACGGAAGCTTACAAGAGTGGGCCGTAGTGCTCGGGGTTCCGCAAGGGTCAGTTTTAGGACCGCTCTTGTGGAACATCGGGTACGATGCGGTACTACGGACGGTGCTTCCACCAGGCGTAAACATAGTGTGTTATGTAGATGACACGCTAATACTGGCTGAGGGGGACTCTTTCCCAGAGACCGCAAGGTTAGCTGAGTTCCGGGTTGCCATGATTATCGGCAGAATATAGAGACTCGGACTGCAAGTGGCACCGCAAAAGACCGGAGCGATGTGGTTTCACCGCCCGAGACTGAAGGAGAAACCCCCCGATACATTTTTATGTGTCGGAGACGTGAGTATCCAAATTGGCAACCACCTTAAGTACCTTAGACTGGAGCTAGATAGCCGATGGAACTTCGTCGAGCACTTCGATCGTCTCGTCCCCCGGATTCAAAAGGTAGCGGGTGCTATGCACCGACTGCTACTGAATCTAGGAGGGCCGAGGGAAGAAGTCCACCGTCTCTATGCAGGCGTGGTGCGCTCTGTCGCACTCTACGGATCTCCTGTATGGGCCGACATACTCTCGCGTAGACCGTGTCGGGCGGCGAAGCTTAACGCTACGCAACGCACTGTTGCGATTAGAGTCACCCTCTCTTAAGCTACTCTCTTGGCGCGGTTCCCACCTCTGGACATCCTGGCGGATATGGATGCAGAGATCTTTCATAAGATCCGCATCCTCCGCCAAACCGATGATCCAGAAGAGACGGTCGAAGAGCTTAGACGAGGAGCTAGAAGGCGGGAACTGGGGCGCTGGCGAGAAAGCTTAATGGAACCTCGCAATACTCGTCAGCGCGCGGTTAGTACGATTCTGCCCAGCTTAACGGCTTGGCTCAAGAAAAGTGGATGGGTGACCTATCATTTGACGCAGATACTCACCGGACATAGCTGCTTCGGGGAGTATCTGCACAGGATCGGCAGGGAGAAGTCGGCGCAATGCTATCATTGTGGGGCGGCCGAGGATTCCGCGCAGCACTCGCTCGAACACTACCCTGCTTGGGAGTCAGAGCGACGGATCCTCGTCCAAAACATCGGACAAGACCTTTCTCCGGCGGCCGTAGTAGCGGCGATGACGAAAAACCGGGAAGCGTGGCACAGTTTCCTTTCCTTTTGTGACACAGTAATGCTTGCAAAGGAAGATGCTGAGCGAGCCAGGGAACGTGCAGATCCCGCTCGTCGGAGGAGCCGTAGAGACAGACGAAGATAGCTGGCCTGTTATGAGCGCCTCGCTGGAGGACAATGGTGCGTTCTTTTAGATCCCGGAGTCCTTCACAAGCGCTGAGGACGGGGTCGATGTAGTTTTAGTGGGTATTCCGGCAGTGCGCCGGCGAGTCCCACATACCCGCTCGTTACGCGGCGGGATGCCTAAATGCATTTCCCAACGTTAAAAAAAAAAAATAGGTCCTCGTGAGTTGTTCTGCGGGATATAAGAAACTCGAGCCTAATGTACACCTAAATTTCTGATGATGTTAGCGCTACAAGCCATGCGACTTGTACAGCTTATCTGATACTGGGCATGTGGACCCGGGTCCACGGCCTGATTTAAAAAAATGAGTATTACGTGGAGTGTAGTTATTCGACGGCGGAATTTCTCAACATGTGTCTGGTTGTTGGTTTTTCTGGCGAATCTACTCGGTCGTCGAAGGCGGGCGCGGACCCGTTCCCCGACTACCTTCGTCTGAGTCGGAATTTTTGGGCGGTGAGAACCGCCCCTGTTCGCGGGTGAACTTAGTGTACGCGGTGTGTGTAGCTGTGGCGCCGCGTTCTGAAGCGAGGGCGGCGTGATGTCGAGATTCGGAGCGTGTTGGTAGTGTCCGAGGTGTGTGTGGTGACGTGGGTGTTGTCAGTGACTGTGGGTTCGTGTGTGGTGTGAGAGGCCGTTGGGGATGGCGGAATTAGCGCATGCCGTGGTCTTCGCTTTTCAGTCTTAGGATTCGAGGGCGGCTCGTAATTGGCCGCTTTGGCCACCAGAGGGTTGGAGTGAGATAACGCCTTAATGAAGTATGTTTCGAAGCACTCTCTGAAGTGCTCCGTAATGGTCGGGAGTTTGTCTTCGCTGCGGAGGTCCACATTGCGCTGGTACCATTCGGTACCGGTTGTGATGCGAGTGAATCGCTCTTGGAGAACCTGTAGGAGTTTGAGGCGTGCTTCAGACGAATGGGCGAAGACTACACTGGCATAAGATATTATAGGTCGTATGCATACCTTGTAGTGGTGAAGCTTGTGTCTGAGAAAGAGCTTGCTCTTCTTGCACAACAGAGGGTATAGCTTGCCCGGCATTTGGGCCGCTTTGTTTCTCGCCTCGCGAATGTGGGCGATAAACTTAAGCCTGGCGTCGAGCGTGACGCCGAGGTATTTGACCGAGTCCCTCCATGGAATGGACTGACCGAAGAAAGAGATCTGGCCGCGTTTATGTCCATGTAAGACCGCCTTCATGTGAAGAGTTGGGGGCTTTCGATGGGTGAAGTAAATGGCTTCACTTTTTTGCGGGTTTACGTCGATTCGTCTTTTTCGGAACCATTCGCCTAAACAAGTGGTCGCCCTTTGTAAGCGACTCGATATAATACCCGGAGCTGTGCCAGAGTGGTAAAGAGCGGTGTCATCCGCGAAAAGAGCAAGGCTGACGTAGCGGTCTTTGGGCATGTCGCTCGTGTAGAGCGAGAAGAGTCGCGCGGAGAGGCAAGAAGCCTTGATGGACGCCGGCTTTGATCGCCCGGATCGAGATGAGAGCCTGTTCAGTGCGGAAGTGGAGGAGCAGTTCGAGAGGTAGGCTCGAATGATGGTGACGAGTCGATCTGGCACTTTGTGAGCGTAAAGCTTGTATAACAAGTCTTCGTGCCAGACTTTGTCGAACGCCTTCGCGACGTTGAATAGGACGGCGCAGGTGTCCTTCGGACACTTGTGATCGAAGTGGACCAAGATGTGTTCCGTCAGCCTGTGAACTTGTTGGACGCACTCGTTGGATGAGTGGCTACACCTGAACCCGAACTATTCGTCGGGGAGGAAGTTGTTCTCTGTGGTGAAATAGCGCAGATGCTCTAGGATCATGCGCTAGTAGACTCTGCCTAAAGTGTTCAGTAGGCTGATCGAGCGATAGCTGTTGGGTAGGTTCTTCGGCTTTCCGGGATTGGAAATACCTACCTACCTATATCTCAATATATACCTGCCCCACCCCTGCCCCTACAAGTCGTATGCATTAAATATAGGAAAATAATTTAGATAAATAGGTTTTGGATAACTACAAAGGTTTTTCATTACATCTCTTTTATCCGGTTGAACTGATTTAGAAGAGACTTTCACTAGTATGTAGATATTTTAACTGGATATAACTTAGGATATGTAATTTTTTTTAGAAACTAATTTTTTGAATAACAATCAGTTTTATTTGGAGCTGAATGAATTTTAAATGTACTTTGTTTTTCGTAGGAGTCCATTTGAGGGGATTTGGTCCATTTCCCACCACGCTGGCACAATGCGAGTTGGTGGGCGCTAGAGCTAAGGTCCTCGACATAGCTCAAAAGATTGCTAGACTTATGTGGCAGTGGGCAGGGCACAATGCTCGAAGGACTGATGGCTGATGGAGCAGTAAGGTCCTCAAGTGACGCCCGCGTGCTGGTAGATGTAGTGTTAGGAGACCTCCCACAATATGGACCTACGATCCGGTGAGAATCGCGGGAACCCACCAGATGCGAGCATCGCGGGACCTATCAACGAGTAGATTTTTGGGGGAGGTCTATGTCCAGCAGTGCACGTCCATCGGCTGATGATAATAATGCTGACGTTTTGTATTTTTGGCTGAAAAACATATAAGAAAAATAGGGTTTCTTTTCTTCATATTCAGAATAATATCTGGTTGTGGGTTCCAGTTAAGAAATATAAGTTTATATAAAACTTGTCGTGTATACAATCGAGGCGGTTTATATAATACTTATTGTCTATTGTTACACTTACGAGACTTTCCCCTCCCCCCTTACTTAGCATGTTATCGCTATGTGTGATTGTAATGACCGCAATTGTTCTAAAAGTACAAAGGAAAATTAAAAAAAAAACCTTCCTACACATTTAAAATATAATCGTCATCATCAGCCGATGGACGTCCACTGCTGGACATAGGCGTCCGCCAAAGATCTCCAAATCTATCGGTCCCACGTTGCTCATTTCCTGTGGGTTCCCGCGACTCTCACCAGATCGTCGGTCCACCTTGTGGGAAGCCTCCCAACACCACGTCTACCGGTACGCGGGCGCCACTCGAGGACCTTTCTGCCCCATCAGCCGTCGGTCCCTCGAGCAACGTGCCCTGCTCTTATTTAAAAAAATCACAAACTTTCATTATTAAATTGTATTTAAGTGACTTTTAATGTTTAATACATTATTAATGTCGTACTTTTAAGATCCCCCTCCCCCACATGGTGACCCGACGATCTGGTGAACGTAGCGAGAAGCTGCTGGATGCGGACAGCGCGGGAACGATCTATGTGGAGTTCTTTGGAAGAGCCCTATATCGAGCAGTCGATGTCTACGGGCTGATGATGACGATGACATTGATACTAAATTCACTTCACAAAACTCCATCTTCTCTGATGAACGTTCAAATAACTCGAAGGGTTGTTTTTTTTGTAGCCACCTTGTATTTTCTTCGTTTTATATACTACAACTAATATATATATATAGTATACAACATAATTAGTCTGAAATCATTTTGATAATAATCATTGATCATTGATCATCAATGATGATTATGATTTAGATGATTAAAGATCAACAGTACAATTAAATCATGTCTTTCAAGAGACATTAGGAATCTTATAAGCATATTTTTTTGTTATAATCTAATATGGGAATTGAATATGATAACATAGTTAATGCTTAGATGCTATTAAGTTAATCACGAATACAACATATGCTGCCGGATGTGGTTGTGATGGATGACATCTGTATTTACACGATAATGGTTTATACTCAGGATGCCCTAAGTCTAGCTCGTTTGATTAAAATGATCAAAGTACATTTATCTTAACCAATCCTCGTTACTTAATAGGTTGATTGAGACTGACGTTACCCTTACCAGGTTGATCATTACATCCGTATTGATTAACTTAAGTCCCTTATAATCATTTCTAAGCACGATGTTACTACGTCGTGACCGGAAGTCGACGGTCCTTGTGGTGACCACGATTTGTCATTTGCGATACAACTATACTTACAGTAGCTGTGGTATCATACAATTAAATATATTTATAAGGATTTTGCTCAGAAATGTTGAAATAAGGACATTATAGATTCATAATTGTATAAAGTCCCACTGCTGGGAACATATGCTCCCACCAAAGCCTATTGATACACCCATATTTCATTTGAATAGATTTATTCAAGTGTTTATATATATTATGTTTTCACAACTAAACTGTAAGGACGATCGTTACGAATTTCGGTGTAAACGATATAACGTAATTTTTATTAATCCTTTATTCTTTTAGGTTTTTTTTTTAATAATATTATTGCATAAACATTAAAAATAAAACAGTTAATTCATAACGATGTGAAAAGCCTTCTAGTTTATCATAATTTCCTTTTCATCAGCAAGATGGAGGTTATATATTAGGTCCTTACATATGAAATTGGCGTTTTGTGAGGGAGGAATATAAAGTCATTTTTTTTGGAAAATATATTTAATTATTCAAAGTATGCACTTTTGCCGTCTCATAGGTAGTTCATTGATCCCTTTACTAAAAAAAACCATAGGGGCGAAAATCAATAAACTCGTTGAAAGCGGTTTGGACTGCCGCATCAGAGTTGAATTTTTTTCCTTGTAATAAGTTGTCCAAATTCCGGAAAAAATGGTAACCTGTTGGGGCAAGGTCCGGGGAGTACGGTGGATGTCGCAAACATTCTAATTGTAGCTCATCTAACTTAGTGGTTGTTTGTTGTGCAGTGTGTGGTGGTGGTCTTGCGTTGTCGTGAAGCTGCAGTGGCCTCGAGCTATTGACCAATCTCGGTTGTTTAGCAGCTAGTTCTTCCTTCATGATTTGCAGTTGCTGACAATAGATATCTGCCGTAATCGTTTGGCCAGATTTTAAAACGCTTTAGTGAACGACACCGACGCTAGTCCACCAAACACTCACAAGTAACTTTTTCCGAGTGAATTTTCCTTTACGGCAGGATTTGGCTGGGTCTCCAGGGTTCAGCCATTGCAACGAGCGCTTCCGTTTTCGTACAGTATCCACTTTTCATCACAAGTAATTATTCGATTTAAAATCCTTTCATCATTGTGTCGGTTGAGCAAAGTAACACAGCAGCAGCAGTCGACGCGTGTTCGCATGTTCCATTCACTCAATTCATGAGGTACCCATCGTTCAAATTGTTTCACTTTCCCGATTTACTTCAAATGGATTAATACAGTTTTGGCACTTACCCCGAAGTCTGCAGCTTTGTTCTCCGGCCGTCCACGGGGTTGGTTCTGAAGGTCGAAATTTCAAGAACGAAAACGTTGAAACCAGAAACGTACCGTACTTTCTTTTCCGACACCAGCGCCGTACACATCATTAATCCTTCGAGCTGTGTCTGCAGCACTGGTACTGGTGCCACGGTAGAACTCTCGTACTCGTAAATATACCGATATTTCATGTTTTCTTCACTGTGCGGTAATAAGCGACGCCAAAGAAAGAAATAATCAGGAAAAAACAAATGAACGACTGTTATCAAAATTTAAATGTAGCAGCTAAATGGATTTATAAATTTGAATTTGGAATTCCTAACCTAAAAGGAGATATTTCAGATCAAAGTGGTCAGTACGACAAAACGCTAATTTCATATGTAAGGAACTAATATTTAGTATTATTATATTATTTAGTATTATTTAAATTGCAAAGCAGCAGGCACAACTAATATGTGCATTAACTTATATATACATATCATACTTAAATATATATAACAACTTATATATATATAACATATATATCAGAAGGAATCCGTGAGGTTTAAGTGCGTTTCCAGATCGCCCGGCACATCCATCATTTAGAACTGAAAACGTAGCGTACCAGGATTACACAGGTTCGCTTTTTCAAACCTTCAGAGCTTAAAGGATTTCCCGGATTGACTTTGTACAGCACTGTGGGAGTATGAGTTATGATCCATGATATAATTGAAGGTTTGGTAATTTTTTTTTCTGATGTTTTAATATTAGCAATTATGTTATTTTAATTTTAATTTAATTTTTTTTTAGTATTTAACGAATATATTTCATTAATAAACAGAAAGGGAAAACTGAATATGTGTATGCATATAAGGCATTACCATTTTGCGCCTTCTGGCATTTGTTCCTGCGATGTCAATCTCATTTGCCTTATTAATTTTATAGCTTCATCGGACAAAAGTAAAAATAATAAAATAAGATAACGAAGTGGAACAAATACTTTTTTTTATTTCACTAAGCGGTAAGACGACCGAGACGTTCATCTAACCGATACACTTGCCTATAACAACGGGGCGCTAATTAGGATGATATACACAGCACCATATTTTGCTCGTCGCCTTGAGACGAGATGTTGAGTCTCATTACCACAATAATTTCTCTAGCTACAGCGCCTTTCAAACCATAACACAGTAATATTTGCACACGATTGTTTATACCATATTATTTTCCATTATCTCAACATGTGTAATCATCATTATTCCAATCTATTGCTGTCAATTGATGAAAACCACCATCTCTAATCAGGAGAGAAATTTAGAAATTTGGTTTTTATGTAAAGCTATATAGAATGCAGAGAAGAAGGACGAGGACAAAACCTTTAAATGTCTATGGTGAAACATGCGGCCTGATATATTTAAAGTAAAAAAAAAATCAATAAGCTTCAGTAGATATCGTCATATAGCAAATAATAAAAATCTGTATTTTATTAATTAGATAAATAAAATAATCAACGCATTTTGCTTAATATGCTGATCACAGATATATAAGTAATATTGTCAACAGAGTATTTTCCTTTTTTCTCGTAGGTTAGTAAAATTAGTAATGATTTCTTATATTGAGGTGAATTAATAAAACTACAATTAAATCATCTGGTACGTGAATTCTTGTTTGGTTGACAAGGATTTGTAGTGTATCAAACTTATTTAAATCTAATATTCCGATGACCTAAAACATTGTCACAGATGAGACTAGACTTTGATTAACAGCCTTGTGGAAGGCATAAGCTCAGCAGTGAGCGTTATCCGGCTAAAATAATATAATAAGCATTGAAGTTTTAAATCAACTATATATTATATTACGAAGGATTCGCAAGACGTAATTTAAATAAAACATTTTTATTTCAATTGATGCGATGGTTGGTTAACACCACTGGTTTAAAGTAAATTTTTAATAAATATAAAACAATACCAAAACATACCACTAGAGGGCTTCAAGGTATCGTGAGCTCATTCTGCGTAAATTGAACTGTAAGCAAACTTTTAAAAAGCTGCAGGTGTAAACTATGGCATAAGTACACCTGTCACTCCAGATCCCACGTAGCCATATTTGCAAGAAACTGATCAAGACTTCGAGATAATAAAAAAATTAAATAGAAACGTCGAAATCAGTAAGATATAATTTAATTAATAGTTATTTAGTTGTATAATTTATCAATAATAGTATTATAGAAATAAACAACTTCATTTTATTAAATAACACGTCTACAAGATGGCGCTTCAAAATTTGAACATTGTATTTAATCTAGGTTCAAATTAAACATTCCCATTTGTTTCCTAATTGTAGTTTATTTAAATTATTAATAGATGGCGCCTAAAAATTTTCCTGATCTCGGTACATCTAATTTACCACAGATGGTGCTTTTTCTAATGAAACATTTCGTAGTTCATAATCACAGTAGCGAAGTTTTTCTCTTCTCCAATACATATCAAATGTCATTACTAATCTGATCGGGAGTCCGTATCTACAGAGTGAGAGTAAGATTGTTACTCATATATAGGAATTGCTGCTTGCATTTATCAAAAGTAGAACATTGTTCACTTTACGCACTCGGATCCTGGAGTCGTTACAATATAATGTATACTTCATGCGGATCGCAGCTATCCCCAAACACTTCTGTAGATGATTTGACTCTCTTTTTTATTTTAGTTGTTTTGATTAATAATTTTTAATGACAAGATTTCTGCGGGCTTCCTTTGAGTCAGGTAACAGAATTTTTTATTTCAAGAAGCTATGGGACTAGCGGGACATCCACCTGATGGTAAATAATACACCCGCCCTTAGAAAAATACTCAATTTATTAGTTATCGCAAGTTTTCAATTTAAACTGTATGTAATAAACTTATAGTGGTATGGATTGTGACAACATGATGAGTGGTATGAACAAGCATTATTTATTTTTTTAGTAATATATCTATGTATGTATATATATATACATCCTTTAACCAACAGGGCTGCAAGCGTCTCGGATGGCGACGAAGTACTAATGAAACATCCTGTTAGAAGCCACGAGGTGAAAGAACAGTGAAGGTTATAGAAAACTGCTGGAACCTAAGCGCGGAACCGATCGAAGAGGAGCCAACTTCGCCCAGCAATTGACGTCTATCAGCTGATATTGATAATTCTGGTTCCTAATTTCTCTCTTTATTTTTTTTTTTCATTTATTCTTAAATCTATACGGCAATATTTAAAATGCATTGGTTTTTAAATTATCATTTAGCTATTGCTTCTTATAATAACAACTTCTGTTCTGTTACAATAATTCTATGTGTTTTAGGAATTTATATTTAATAAACACAACATTAGTAAACAGTGCAAGACCATGCTTTATAGAACAGATTACATCAGACCTATGTCCAGCAGTAGTGATCTATCGGTTGATAAGAAGATACAAGTTAAAAATATAGCATTATTGTTGAAAACCCATTTCATGATTCCAGCAAGTACATACTATCCTTTTATGTCATTTAATTATTAGAATGTAAACAGATAAATGGAGCAGCTTCTTAATAATATAAAAACTTATAAAGCCACAAATTACAAACAAAAAAGTATATGATTTTTCTAAAATAAACATAATTTATGGATTGTTTTTAAACTATAAATTTACATGTACAAACTTTTATTACTTTATATAACACATAATTGTTTAATTTTTCATATATATGTTAAAGGGTTGTTCGCATATAACTGACAATTATACAAACATTTACTATACACAGTATATTTGTAATTATTATCATATTAACAGTTTAATTTATATTAATTCTATGATACATAGTGATCAAATCTATGATTATTTAAAATACTGAAACAATCTCTAAGAAACTAATTTCTGTTAGTCTACATCACTGTTTCCATATTATCAGTACTTAGACAAAAATTTATGTCTTCTAAAATAAATGTTAAAACTTAATTATCAAAAATGTTTATGATACTATTTATTCAAATATTTTAATGGTGGTAGATCTCTGGTGAGAATGATTATCTATGTATCATCGCTGAGCCTATTTTTGTCACAGTACTACAGATTGTTTATTGTTGCGATTTGATGAGAAAAATATAGATAGTGAAATTACTGGTTTAATATCATTGTGGATGAGCCCAATGTGATCGGGCAAACACCTCACATGTCAAAAAGAAATACATTATTCATTTGGATGGGAAGTGCAAGCGCTTGGTAAAATACAATGTTAAAGAAAACGAAATTAAATATATAATCTATTTAATTTCCATACCATAATTATATTTTAGCGATATCAAAAACATTACATAAAAGGTTAATAGTAGGTTACAATTTTTATAAACAAACCGGTATCATAGTATTGAAATGTTAATAAGCTTACAAAGTTATTGAAAACAAATAGTAATAAACAAATATTAAATAGTACATAACATTTTCTGAAGATCATCTTAACAAGCAAAAGAATGAAAGTGAATGTAAGCAAGACAATAGTAATGGTTTTTGAAAGAGAAGAATGTATGACAAACTGTGACATTATGATTGAGGGACAAAAAGTGGAACAAGTGAAAGAATTTGTATATCTGGGTTCGCAGTGATGGTGATATTGAAAGAAGAGTTTTGAAAGGGAATCAAGTGAATGGGGCACTTCATGACTTTATGAATAGCCGGAACGTATCGCAATGAGCACGACTGGCTGTGCATAGAGGCGTATTAATCCCCACACTGATATATGGTAGTGAATGTTGGGTATGGCAGAAGAACATTAAGGTAGGATTAATGCTGTGGAGATGAGAAGCCCGAGAAGTATAACTGGAGTGAAGCTGATGGACAAAGTGAGGAACAGTGTGATAAGAGACTGGTGCGGCATGGTTGAAGATGTAGTGACAAAGATAGAGAAAGGGATGCTTAGATGGTTCAGCCATGTTGCAACAATGGATGAAAGAAGATTAATAAAAGAGTACAAGGTAAGAATGATTGGAAAAATTGGTGCAGGTCGACCTAGGCAGACATACTTCAATCAAATTGAAGATGAATGCATGAAGACACTCATGAAAGCGGAGGAAGGGAGAGGAGTGTGCCAGGATTGTAGCAAGTGGTGAGAAGTGGTCTCTGCCTACCCCACTGGGATCAAGGTGTGATGTATATGTATGTATGTATGTACATTTTCTGGGATACAACAATATTGACTTTTATGAGATCATTTATTGCATGCAAAGCTTAATTTTCAAAAATTATCTTATAATATTTCAATATGGTTAAAACATAAAGTTTCTCTCTATAAGTGTTACCCTATGTTATGAAAAGGCAGTTGTTCTTTAATGTAGGGCTAGTCCCTGGCAGTAGCTTCATTTTTACAAACCACTTTGGAAAGGTGATAGTTCGGTTAAACAAGCAGTGCACTGAGCAAAGTGAATATTCTCTGTTTATGACTGTGAGAAAAAAAAATTGGAATCACAATTTGACGCCTCGCTTAAGTTATCTTATCAGGTGCTTTGCTTAACCCACAAGTTGTAATGTTAGCGGGCTAGTGTGAGTTCTTGGACAGATAATCAACATACTGCCACTTGGCATCTCTCCAGTGAATTATGACTCTTTGTGAGCTCTACTCTCCTCAGCAATGTTCTGAAATTTAGAAAATGTATATGTAAGTAGAGAAATAAAATTTTGACATGAGATAAACATCCTAACCTTTTGGTATAAAGTACAGTCAAACAAATCCAACTAAAAAGTTTTTTCAATCTAAATATTACCCATTACTCAATTAGTACCCCTTATTCAATAAAGCGAAGAGACGAGCAGGAGAAATATTAATACTTTTAGGTGAATATATGTAGGTTAATATTGTGCAGTAAATTGTGCCGGATGGCACGAGCCGGACTGCTTGTTCAATGTAGTTTCCCCAATAATTTCACTTACATCACATGTCATAACATAGTAATGTTTGCACTTTTAAAAACTATAACGTTAAGGAACTGTGACAGATATTTGCGGTTCGGTGGTACTTAGAACATCTTTAGCATTAGAGACCCAACACAAATAAACATTGCTCTTCTAATCAAAATTTATGTACACATCACTGCATTGCGCTTACCATTACGAGATAGAGTGAAACGGTGGTGTTCTATTAACTCTACTAAAGAAATAAAGTATTTCCATTCAGAAATCACTTATTCAAAAAGTGAAAAAATTTGAAATATATCAATAAAATTCTAAACACTGCAGCAGTCAAACTTGGTGATTGACAGCAGACGTTTGCGTTGGTAATATAGATAAATAATATAAACGAATACAAATTAAAATTAAAATAAATCAGAGTTTTTTATTATTCTTTTGATTATTTGTAAAAATATTAAAGACAAATTATTTTTTTGTCAAATTGCCAAACTAGTAATTAATATCAATTACAATATTGGTTTGTTTTGGAAATGGCTTATTATGATTATCTTAAAAAAAATTATAAAAAATATTTAAAGTTGAAATTAATATTAATTTATTTTAACCGCAAAGTAATAAAATTTTATGAAAATATATAATCATTGGCAAATTAATTTTTTATTAAATTTGAAATATTGGTATAATCATGCTTTAAAAAAAAATGTGTAAATATTTTTATATAATCTTAATATGAATAAAAATTCGAAACGCTTCAACGAAACTCACCAACATAATGGTGTAACGGCGACGTTATAATTATTACGAACCTTTTTAATCAGTCATTCGATACATTTTAAATTTGGCAAACGTAAAATCAGTTGCCACTGGACGCGAGCATCGCGTGACCGATCAATGTGAAGATCTTTGGGGGAGACCTATGTCCAGCAGTAGATGTCTATCAGATGACGATGATGATGATGATGATGACAATCAGTTTATCGATATCAGTGGAGAATAGACGCCTACTCTTTCTAACAAGTTAAACGTCGGGGGTGCACTGCGTCTATAGTCAACAGAGATCTTATTCAGTTCAGTTCTTCGGTCTCCAAAGGTTTGGCGATTGGGCATAGGACGGTTTGGTCGTTTATCAGCAAGCCTAAATAGCTGCAGCGGTCATAATACGATTCCGCCGAATATTACTTTGCATGTACCAGACCTATCTGCCGGTGGTGATTGGAGTGCATCCTCCATGTCACTTGGCCAAGCTGACCATAATACCGTAGCGTGTCCAGAGACGGTTTATGACGCTATGTGTAGCCTGTACGTCGCCTGCAAACAGATAGCAACATTCCATTAGCTCTCATCTTTTCTCTTGTCAATTGGTGTTGCTGCATATTGATGAAATTTATTTTAGTGTTTCCATGCAGATATTATAATAATTTCGGAAAAATTCTAATACACATTTTTTAGGGTAATAATTTTTTAGGGTAATAGTAATTCACATCCTGAGTGACAGTTGATTATTTTGAAATAGTACAAATCAATGTGATGTTAATGTTTGTATTAACTCCATCAATATTTCTTTTTATATATTTGATTGTTTACTCCACCATGGGTTAAGTCTTGAAATCATCTTCACGAGGTGATATGTGACAATGATACATCCTCATCATCCAAATTTTACTTATGTTGTTTTTGTGATCTTACCAGAGAAAAAGATACATGGCAAGAGCGGATCAACTGATGGATTCGTTCTCATCGATTCAGATCAGAGTCAACATGAAGTTCTTATTTATTGTTTATATAATCTTTGGCATAAGTAAATAAAATTCGTTGACACTACCGTTGTCAAACTAGTAATAAATTAATATTGTCCTCGTCATCATCTTCATCATCAACGGATAGATGTCCACGACTGGTATTATCATAATAAAGTTAAATTTCTACGTCTGTAAAGTGGAAGTAGGTTTCTTTTAATGGGGCTCATTTCTCAAGTCATAAGAGAAACGTGAAACTGCCGCTATCATTTGGTTCTTTTGCCTATTTGATTATTTTTTTTTTTGTCTTGTTCATCTACTGTATTTTGGTGTTAGTCGATTTAAATTTTAAAAGTTTCGCTAAAATTATTAATTATTCTTTTAGTAACATGATTAATGAAATATATTTCCATGCATATAAAGTATTCGATGTACATGTGGGTATAAAACCGCCAATCCGCCTGAAATAAAATTTGCTACGAATATTGTAAGCGCATTTGCTCTAAGCCGCCTGTGCAACCGTTAAGCCCGTAGTACGGTTGATAAATTATTAATTTTGACTTTGAATGGATTGTACTAAGTAATGTACTTTAGTAATCTGATGGAGGCTTATTGAAACTAAATGATATGAAATTAACGTGATGTGGAGCGGATAATGAAACATGATAATAAATTTGTCACCAGGAACAATACAGTATCGATTAATGGAGATGGTTTAACGTAGTTACATATTAAAGTGTGTTATTATTTTAGAAAAATATTATTAATCTTTACTATTATCCGTAAATTATTGAATCTTATGTAATTTAATCAGAAACAAGCAAAAAAAAATTTAATACGTACTATGAAATAGTACTCTTTCATTAAACTTTAAATCAATTATTAAAAGGAGATCTTAATTATTAGTGAATTGTTGTAAAATCTAATATTTAACCTCCTTGGCGCATTGGCTAATTGTTTGCTATAGAAAAGTCGCTGGTTGGATTCCGGGGCCACATGTCAACCTGCCTTAAATCTAACAGGAATGCTGCATTGCGGATCTGCAGTCTCTCCTTTCCATTATTAACTGCTGAGGGAATTTTCAATGTTCACGCAAAAAACGGTGTCTTGACGCGATCCGTGCTCGATCAGGTGTGCAGGTGAATTTCAATTTCGCTCGGTGTTATGATACGTCGCGTTCGTTATTGCCCTGGCAACAAGCCACGTGTATTTCCGACTGCGCTCTACAGATGTCACATTATTTATCTATGTTACGTTGTTGTTATAGCTTTTTAGCATAATTATAACTGATAAATGTTATCACGGCATTGCGAGTGTTGCAGCGAGACTGCTGCTCCGATAGCAGTTTGTGGTAAACAATTTAAATGGTGTGCAATTGCTATTCGCAACTATGTTAACGCTGACACAAGTTTGTTGGCCTTTTGAACGGAAGGTGGCGCGTCATCTTCTCATCGGGGTCAATATTTAATATCAGCTATAAATATAGGACGTTTGAAGGTCACTCCCTATTTACATCGCACATAAAAAATGTATTAGTTTTTAATCTATCATCATCATCATCAGCCGATAGACGTCCATTTCTGGACATAGACCTCCCCTAAAGATGTCCATGTTTGTAGAGGTTCATATGGGGGGGATTTGGGCCATTTCCCATCACGCTGCCCCAATGCGGGTTGATGGGAGCCAGAGCCTCGTTTGTTGATTAGCAGGGTGCACCGCGATCAAGTGAGGTTGACTTGGATCTTGTGATTGTTGTGCGGGATCCCTTACACCTCTTTTAATCTATTCCCTACTTCATACAACTGATGGTAGATCTTTGTTACTGGAGACCGTCTCGGTAGTTACTACAGCAGCTCCAACTTCTGCCAGCAAACGGCCAAAGTTAAGTCTAAGGGCGACAAGCGCAATATGGTGCAGTGTATTACATCTTACCTAGCGCCACGTTGTGATGGGCGAGCGTGTCGCTTACCCGACAAACAGTACTGTGCAACATTACTATCTTCCGGTTTGAAGGGCTCTGTAGCTAGTGATATTAATGGAGTAATGGGATTGAGATGGAGAGGGAATACATACCATCCTAACTAGCGCATCGTTGTTATGGGTGGGTATCACTTACCATCAGGTGTACGTCCCGCTCGTTTCGTCTGTTCATTGAATAATAAAAAACGTAGAAACCTTTTGAAAGTCATCATCAGCCGATTGACGTCCATTGATGGACGTGGGTCTCCCACTAAGATTACTACATCGATCGGGTAGGAATTCATATAAGTCGGCCATTTCCAAAGTTAGAGCCACGAGAAAGTCGTGCTCATCAAAGGTCCAACTTTATTTAAATAGACCCGCGCTTTAATGGGACCATGACCTTGTCCTTTCGATCTCTTCTTCTTCGTCTATGTATTTTCTTAGTTTAATGAGGAAGACAATCCTTTTTTTAAACTTTATTTCTTGAATCGTTGCTATTAAATTCCTGTAGGTACATGACTACTTTCATGAGTACTTCTAGATAGGTATCACTACAGCACCTATTTCTGCCGCCAAACAGCAGTGTGCAAACATTACTGTCTTCCGGTTTAAAGGGCTCTGTAGCTGTAGCTAGTGAAATTATTAGAGCATGGAGATTCATCATCTTAATGTAAGGAGCACAACGTAGTGTGCTACTGATATACAATATCATCCTAAATAGCGCTGGCTAGCTGATCTCGTTAGATAAAAAAAAAGAGATTTGTACACAATCCTCTGTACAGGAAGTCACGACCTTGGTATTGCATTTTTTTTATTCTATGAAGCGACATTCACCTGATGGTAAATGATACCTACCTATAACAACGATGAGCTAGTTGGGATGGTATACATTCTTCGTCTCGGTCCCATTACTCCATTAATATCACTAGCTACAGAGCCCTTCAAACCGGAAGATAGTAATGTTTGCACAGTACTGTTTGTTAGCTGCAACAGGCGATGCGGTGGTACCTCCAAAGATTGTCTCCGGTAACGGGGACCTACCACTGGTAAATTTCATTATGAGGTTTGAGACCAGTGATTCTATTTATGAGTAATACTCTCAAGAGTTTGATATGCATTTGTTGGAGTAATGGAAGGAAAAAAAAGTAATGAGCCGATTCCTTTTTGACCGTGGGGATAGTAACAATCATAGACTCTAGAATCTAGATCCAAATTCTTATTCAATACATTTCTTCCGGTACATTTCTCCATGATAATGTCTTCATCGTTATGAAAAGTATAATGGTACACCTCCTTGTACCATCAAAATTTCTTAATTAATTCTATATAAATCTTAATTTTTTTGTCAATAAATATGGCATCTGAATATTTTTTTTTTATTACTAAGCAAATTACTTAGTAATAAAAACATAAGTTTGTTACTATACTTGAAAATATTCGAAGGGTATAAGTTAATCAAGCTACCATAGAATGTTATCGAATAATAAGTACATATAAAATATTTGGTATATGTGGTCCACGGGACCCCGAGCCAACCTCACCTGCTCGTGGTGCGCTCAGCTAATCTACAAACGAGGCTCTGGCTTCCACCAACCTGCATTGTACCTGCGTGGTGAGAAATGGTCCAAGTCCATCCCTATGAACATCCACAAACGACCGATGTGGGGATCTTTGGGGAAGGACTATGTCCAGCTGTGGACATCTATCGGCTGATGATGATAAAATATTTTAGTTTATAACGCAATAGTATAGATTAAAAAAAAAGTAATTAATCAATTTCCTGTTTGTTGTATCTTTTATTCTGATAGTATAAATAATATAATAATGTGTACTATAATAGATATAGTATGTTTATATATAATGAAAATGAGTTTTCTTTGTTCGTCAATCACGTGAAAACCAGTGAACGTATCGATATGGGAACGCGACCATTCGACGCGGAATGATTGATCGATGGTTATAGGCTATTTTGATTTTCATAGATAATTCATCATGTTATTTCTAATTATATTTTATGAACATTTTCATTTGGTATTATTCACGCGGTTGCCATAGTAACGGTTGTTATAGAAAGTCATCCAATTTTTTAATACGGAGAGCAAACCGAGGAGAGAACAGCTAGTACAAATTCCATTTCCAGCGGTGTAGAAACTCATCGCGAACTCTTGAACCGTATGACCTGGACACTTGAAATTCTGTAGGAATATATTCCTTTTGTCAAGTGTAGGTCAGCTAAAAACGGAATTTACGGAATGTTACCCTCGCAAGGAAAAGCTACCGCGTATAATATATTTAATAAATCTTGTAGGGATGTTAAAGTGGGATGCGGGTGCTTTAGTAAATGACAATGCGACGCAGCAATATATTGATAACGAGCGGAACAATTCAAAGTACAAAGAGCAAGTTACTAAGTACAACGGTGTTACGAAGATCCAGAGAGATCCAGTTAATGGATATAATTGTATACTCCGTAACGACTTATTAAGCAAAGCAATGAACACAAAGAAGTACGGTCATTATAAGGAATTGCGCTATGATAAACGATAGCGTGATCTATTTATTCATAGTGGCGCCATCTGTTGAGTTGTTTGGAAACTAATTGTTACAATCTTAGTTTATTATAGTCCCTAGCCACTGGGGTTGTCAGGCAGAGTCGAGTCCGTTTAATGAACAAATTATTACTTTAGTAAATCTTATATTGCTGCATGATGTGTGTAAATAGTACTGACTGAGTACGTATGCTCTAAGCCAGCGATGGGGAACCTTTGACGCGCAGGCTTTTTTTTTTGGTGACACGCATACCTCAAGATAAAAATGCGCATAGTTCCAATATTTATCTCTTATAATATACATAGTTTTTTTTTATATATATACTATCACGCCTTTTTTCCCAGTAGGAGTAGGCAGAGGCGAATAAATACCCACTTTTCGCCAGATGTGGTCAGATTAGGTCTCATGTAACAGGAGGCGACCCTGTTGCTACTTTAATGGGGCCACCACACACACACACACAAAGATAATTTCAGTGTGCGTGTTTCCTCACGATGTTTTCCTTCGCCGTTAAGTACGTGGTAATTGTAACAATTGTAACAATATGCACATTAAGCATTGAAAAACTGCCTAAGAGGTGCATTGCCCGGCCGGGATTAGAACTCTCGTCATCTGATTGCGACGTCCGAGTTCATGGCCATTGAGCCACCACGACATAGTTATTAGATGGTCTATATATGTACATACATGTGTACGAGATATCCAGAGATTCATTGACTCATCGGAAGTACTTCGAAAATATTAGAAGTGAAGACTCAAAATTTGGTGAAGTTAATGCTTCTGCCATTCAAAGGTTAGCTAGAAATAGATTTTACAAAATTCTTCCCCAAAGTCAATTATAGAGGTGTTACAACCACCAAAGTGGACAGAGAACTGCTAGTAATTAATAATTTAATTGTGAAACCAGACGTACATGATATTTTATATTAAGTGTCAATAAAATATGTAAAACGAGTCTAAATGCAAATCATTGGTTTTATAAAATAGTTTTTTTTTTTACTTTATACAATTTTTTGTTTTTAATTTTTTTTTATGATGTGTGATACGTCACAAAGGTTATCCTTCAATTTTTTTAAAAAATAATAGAGGTAAAAATGTTAGTCACCACTGCTCTAAACTATAAAAAAAAACAGTGTATTACACAAGCAATAAAGAAATACGTAAATAAATGGAAGCCGGCAAAAGTTTAAAATGTAATATAGAGGGTTGGGCCAACAGGAGCATCCGTTACCGGCAACATGGCTGTAGCTCTGGGCGTGATCGTCCGCGTGCGGTCGGCTAATTGAGTTGACACTAGAGCGGAGTAGTTTATTAGTCGTGCACAAGTCGCAGTGTAATATCGTTGCTAATAAAGGATTTGCAGTAAATAAAGTGTGGGGCGGGCGCGGGGCGTGTTAGTGCGCGCGCGATGCGTCCACCGGTGCACGCGTGCACCCTCGCCGCTGCGCAGTAGCCCGCCGGCGCGCACCATGCGCACACCATGGACGGCCGCCCGACTGTAAGCGGACGGTGCGCGACCGCCTCCGGACTTGCACTGATCGCCGCCGCGAAACCGCTTCGCATGACGCACGCGCATCGTTGCCCGAATCAACAGTTCCCGTTACATTACACCCCGGAAATCGAAATGCAGCCGCCGCAGCCTCCCGATTACACCGCTCCCGTCAAAGGGTACGTCCACTAAAGTCCACTTCATTTATTCAGACAAAATAACTGATCGATGCTGCGAACAGCGTCCCGTGCGGTCTGACCTTGAATTGTAAACATAAATCGCAACAAGTAACACCTTAAGTAAATCAAGCCTTGCCATGTTACGCTCATTTGAAGTAAGGTTCTATATGTATTTCATTGATAAAATGCTTATAGTTATTAAACTAAATCTTTTATTATTATTCATGGTATAATTATGCAATTGCACACTACGTTCATATAATTATTTCTATGTATATCTAAACGATCAACATATAACATATAAACGATATAATATATTAACAACAATATGATATATATACGATCCTTATCGACGTTATGAAAATAACATGGGATAACACTGTGACTATTGTTAATACTTTGAGATTTTCTTCCTTTCATCTGTCACCTGTTTCTAAGTGTGCGATATAATATAAAACGTTCTCCGATTAGGGGACTAAGGATTGCAAAGTGTTTAGCTCGAAATTGGACATTTCCAATTCTACTATAATATACTTAATGTAATTAAATCGCCGTCTAGTTTATTTGTTTATTTCCTAGTTTGCAACTGCAAACAGACTGGTGGTGAAATACCTCAGTAATATAGTACAGCATGACATTTTCTTGGAACTATGTGAACCGCTGATAGCTAAGATAAGTAAAGCTATAGATAAGCTTGGTTAAAAACTCCACCCCCTGAAGTGAATGCGATTGTAGCCGTAAAACAGACCCTGGGATGAGCTACCCTAGCATAACGTTAGAGAGGTCGCGATCCGAATCGAGATCCCATGACCTTTCTAAATGCTGATGATGTTTTAGTGGGTCAAAATTTCCACATAACTCTGACTTCCCCTCCAGAAGACAGTATCTTTTCGAAGATTTCCTCCCTGAACCAACAAAAGAAAATAATATGCAGAAATTAAAAAAAAATATTTATCATTTTACCATACCAATGGATAAACTGTATCCTGGATACTTGCTCGCTCGGCATCATCATCAACCGATAGACGTCCACTGCTGGACAGAGGCCTCCTCCAAAAAGTTTCTACATTGATTGTTCCTGCACTGCAGTCGGCATGGCCTCCGGCACCGCCGGGCTCTAGGACTCGTCGTCTGAAGGGGTTCGTTTGGGGGGATTTGGGCTGTTGCCTACCATGATAGCTCAATGCGGATTGGTGGGAGCCATAGCCTCTTTTGTTGATTAGCATGGTGCACCACGAGCAGGAGACGTTGGCTTGGGTTCCGCGAGTTGTTGTGCGGGACCCCTTACACCCTCATGATATATACTCTCAGAGAATCTGAAAATATTTACACTCTTCCCAGTTCTTTCCAGAGGTCTACGGTTCACGATTTTGGTGTATTGTCAATCGCTAACTTCTTAAGGAGTTATTAAAGTTAAATTTAAACCAATTAGATATTAACTTCACAGTTTTTCACTAATTGTTAAGAGTAATATCATATAATTGAGTAAGGGGTCGCGCACAACAACTCATTAGAACCTTCTTTTTTGTTTTACGCGGGGGGAAAAGTTCTATGCGGCCCCGCCAGCGCCGACTGCACGGCGCAGCTCCATCTCGGGGAGAATAATCTCCCCCTTTTCCACCTCTTCAAAGGCGCACCGGAGCATACAGCGCGCCCTCCTCTCGGTCTCCCATTGTCACATGGGCAATAGATCCCCTCAAATCTATCATTCAAACGCCATAGGAACCAAGAGAGAAAACTTTCTCAGCTTCCTGCCGCTAATCTGGTTTGACCACCGTTATACGGCCGTGGAAAATAGGGAGAGCGGCGAACCGCAATACCGTCACTCCTCTCCCTCCGCGACTACGCCACGGTTGTGAACATGGGCACACATCTTAGGTGAGATCACAGAATTCACCTGGAACAGCCACCTCGGACCAGCCCTACGTTTCGGGCTGGCCGGGTAGGTTCTTCTTAGCTTCACCTTAGGTGACCAAGCTACACTACTGAGCCTCACCGCCACGAGAAGGCGGGTACCTGTCCGGGGGGAACTCACGGAAGCCAAGCCAACCTCACCTGCTCGTGGTGCACCCTGCTAATCAACAAACAACGCTCTGGCTCGGGCCAGCGTGGTGAGAAATGGCCCAGACACCCCTATATGAACCCCTAACAACGACTGCCAATACCCGGTGATACCAGAAGCCATGCTGACTGTAAGATCGCGGGCAATTCAGGACCGATTGAGGTGGAGATCTTTTGGGGAAGCCGATGTCTAACAGTGGACGTTTTTTTATACAATAAAGCGACACGACGAGCGGGACGTTCACCTGATGTTAAGTGACACACCCGACCATAACATCGCAGCGCCAGTTAGAATATTCGTGGATTATGACGAGCTGATGATGAGGATGAAATTTCAGTTTTCGTTCCATTTAAGTAATTGTATTGTTTTACTCTAACCAAGCGAATAATCTGTATGTTTTTTTTCTTCTATAACATAGTTGTATTAACGTACCGCGTCTCAACGTCTACTCCACACCATTTTTGTTCTGATTTATTGATAATACACGTCAATTTGTTGTTTATGACTCATAATTGTGCTATATTTAATAGTTATTTATTTAACTATGTCATTGGACCCTCAAGGTTTTATTTAATTGCGTTGTATGGGTATTACATAAGTACCTTTGCCGTTGGATGGTACACATTGTTGGTGACCGTCCGCAAAGGTCTGATTGGAAGGTCGCCACACCTAGCGATATTACTGAGGTAACGAACGAGCACGTTGTGCTGATGTAAATTTCTCGACATGTAAAGTTTACCGGTCAGCATAGGTAGAGTGTGTCCGCCGCCGATCAGTAACTAGTGAAATTACTTGGGTAACGAGATTTTATTATGCCTCCTGGAGACGAGCGCAATGTGGTGTAAGGCGTATAATCCTGACTAGCGACGCGTTGTTATAGGCAGGCGTATCACTTACCATCAGGTGAACGTCCCGCTAATCTTATCACTTAATAGGTTGAAAAAAAAAGACTGTCGACCGCAGCGCCTATTTCTGCCGCGAAATACCACCGTGCCAACAATACCGTGTTCCGGTTTGAAGGGCGCTGTATCTACTCAAATTACTGGGGTAACGAGAATTAATATCCGATATCCCATGGTTAGATAGCGGGGCGGTAATAAATAAAAAAACTCGCCAACAAACTACACAAAATCTAGACACGAGAATCGAATCTTAGACGTCTATGTTACTAACACATGAGCTATTGGCGGTCGGTAAAATTATATGTCAATGTCAGACAACGGCTCTAAATAACAAACGTTGTATATATATATATATATATATATATATATTGTAATAAAATATCTTAATCAAATAATCTCTTTCAAATGATAATATATATATATATAAACAATTCTTGTCTGTCTGTTATTAATATTTAAATAACCTGTACGTGGTGGTAGGTCTCTGAGGCTGGAGGACGTCTAGGTAAGTACCGCCGCAGCGTCTATGCTGTACTATGCCCAATGCGGGTTGATGGGGGCCAGGCCGGGAGGAAACTACCTGGTCGCCTCTAGGTGTATGGCCGGTCTGAGATGGCCACTCCAGGTGAGCTCCGTGAGCTCATCTCGGATGTGTGCCGGTGGACTACGGGGGCAGGCTTGCACTGCCTTTCGCAGTCGTGGTGAAGCCGCGGAGGGAGAGGAGTGTCGGTATTGCATTTCCTCTTCCGTGGCTGTATAACGGTTGACGGTAGAGCCCTAGACCAGATCCGCCGCAGAGAGTTTTTTTTGTTCGCTCTCATGGCATCTGGGTATCAGATTCGGGGGGACTGTGACCGGATAACGATAAGACGCCGAGAGGAGGGCGTTCTGCATGTTCTGGTGCGCACCTACAAAATAAAGGTAGAAAGAGTCTCTCCCCTGAGATGGACTTGCGCAGTGCAGTCAAAGAAAACGTTAGGAACCACCGCAGCGCCTGTATTTGTTGTAAAGCAGTAGTGTGCAAACATTACTGTGTTTGGTTTGAAGGGCGCTGTAGCTACTGTAAATACTGGGCTAACGAGTAACTTATGGCTTTGGTGACGAGCGTACAATGGTGCAGTATACCCATCCTAACTAGCGCCAGTAATATATTTTTTCGCGTATAACACACTTGATGCCAAAGACCGTTTAGGTACCACCGCAGCTCCTATTGCCGACGGCAGATAGCAGTATGCAGATATTACTTTGTTCCGATTTGAAGGGCCTTGTAGCTATTGACATTACTGTGGTAACGATCAAAACCCTATGTATATATATATATATATATATATATATCAACTGACGATGACAATCTAGCACTGTATATATCATTTTAACTAGCACCACCTTGTTATGGTTACATATCACTCACTTTCAGGTGTACGAATCGGACAATGTTAATTCTAGTTAGCCAGGTGATGTAGTCATAGATGTAGTCAGTCTAACTAGCACGTCATTATATCAGACAGTTTATCACCAAGTCAACTTGCTCTCATCATACCTTCATACAATAAACGATGATTTGTTAACTGTTTAATATTGTGCATGTCTCCAGTAATTTTTTAACATGCCAGTCGCATCACTTACTATCAGGTGAATGTCTCACCCTCCTTGTCGCTTCCTCGAATAAGAAAAAAAAAACAAGTTTCTTTTAGTTGTTTTTTAGCTCTTCCCTTGCCAATTCTATGTCAATTGATTAAGGGATAGTGGTATAGACAATCTTATTACCACCCCATGGGTTTTTGAATTAAATTTAAATTAAATTAATATATATGTTCAGATAAGTAGGTAACCAATAAAAAGAAACGTCTTTCGGGTAGAACGGGTATTCTTCTTCCTCCTGCTCTTTTCTCAGCTTTGTTGGGTCGGCTCAGTATGTACTTCTTCATATCCTTCTATCAGCTGTCATATCTGAATTCACACTCTTCATACACATGTCATCTTTCACACAATCCATCCACACTTTCTTCTGTCTTCCTCTACCCTTATCACCCTCCACGTTCCTTCTCATTATTGTCTTTGTTATATGTCCTTCATCCCTCCGCATAACCTGCCCGTACCACGCTAACCTCTTGCTCCTCAATTTCTCTGTCACTGGAGCAAATTTCAGACTTCCTCTAATATACTCGTTCTTAATTTTATCTATCCTCATCACACCACACATCCATCTTAACATTCGCATCTCGATCACATGTTGTGATGTAATCTCCTTTCATCCGAACCTTTGTCGCACAACACCAAGCTCCATACAATACGATAGGTCTAACGGTCCCTAATGCCTGTTCAATATTATATCTATTTATATATATAACATATACAATTTAATAGCATACCATTTTTACAATCTCTCATATAATACGATAGCTCGAACGACCGACTTGTAGATCTGCTCCTTAAGCTTAAGGGGCATTCGTGGATAACGGGTTCAACTTTTATATAAAAATATACCTTGAAGTTGACTAACTGTTAAGTTAAAGTAGGGTGACCCGTGGCAGATTTAGGATTTGAAATTCGAATATTTTTCTAACGTTTACGCGAGGGACCGGGCAGGGGTTACAGTTTGGCGCGGCATTTGTGCGGATTAATCAGTCGCGGTGTCGCAGTGGACTGGTGTCTCTTTCTGTCAATGAAATAAATGGACCGTTTTTCTTTGAAACTCCTCGTGGAGCAACCGTAACTGTTGATGGTTATGTCTATCGTCGCATTTTTATACCGAAACTAAGAGAACATCCATCGAACAGCTCTCACACTTGGTTTCAACAAGATGGCGCCATGCCTCACACAGCAAGGGCCACCACCAGCATCCTTCGCGAGATACACTCTTAATACTCTCGAAAGATTCCGCGAGGGTGTACGTCGCGATGGAAAACATTTGGACGGAGTGATCTTCAAAAAATAAAATCCGCATAACTCGTCTTTCTTTTCATTACAAATATATGTATATTCTATAATAATAACATCCTTTAATTTAATTAAGAAATCCTAAATCTGCCACGGGACACCCTATATAACTAACTGTTAACAGTTATCAGCGAGTCAGATACAATTTCTTTTTAACAATTATCATACTTCATTATTGTTATATATCTATATATCTATATATATATATATATATATATGGTTTATTTATTTATGTGCAAGTGTTATTATGTTATTTCCCTAACGCTTTATTTACAAAATGTTGATTGTTATCAGGTATGCAATGAACGTTATCAGTTATTTCAAGACCGTCTATGTAAACAACAAGTGACCCGAACCTGTTTATCGTTTGTCATTTATATTCAAAAAACAACAACAGTTGCCGATTCCGTTTTATAAATATCACAATTTCGATTAAACGTACGTTCTTAAGGGTTGGGCCGGCACTTATATGTACTTTGGAGAGCCGATAAACCGGATAACCTTTGATGTATTATTATATGCTTAACTTAACTACTTTATCGAAGAGCAGGACTTTCTACAGATAACACATGGGTGTGTTCGCCATTGTGTAAACCTTCGCATAAATTATGTTTTCATAATTATTAATATTAATTAATAGTCAATACGAGATAAACATTTATTTTAGGGTTTATTATCGATCTATTTTATTATATAAAACAATATAAATTAATAGTTCGCAACATAGAGTAACATTCTTCTATTTCTTATACGTTCTTCTACTAGTTGTTAGTTACTCACTTTGCTGGCTTGTAATATAAATTTACGCTTGATATTTTTCTGAAATATTCCTTGGGGGCAACGGCAACCGCAAATGAGTTGCCATAGCAACCATTACTATAGCAACCGCAAGAATAATAGCAAATAGAAATGTTTGTAAAAGCTATGAAATTTGAAAAATAAGCAGCCTATAATCATCTACAAATCATTCCGCTTGAATGTACACGTTCCCACGTCGATACGTTCACTAGTTTTCACGTGATTGGTGAACAAACAAAGTGCATTTTTATTATTATATGTATAGATATTAATTTGATTGTATTATAGTAGTGTCATCATCAATTTTGAATGAATACACAATATTCTCTTGTTGCGATAGTAAAGATATTATTGTACGTTATCGTTAATGAGGTCACATCTTATTAAACTCTGATAAGATTTTTATTTTTTATCGTTGCTGGCCGTAAAACCCTCTCAACTCCTCCTGAGGGTAACATTGCGTAGAATCCGTTCTTAGCTAACCTGTATTCGGCAAACAGAATATTTCTTACAGATTTCAAGGTTCCAGGCCTTATGGTACCTGAGATGTCGTGATGAGTTCCACATAGGTGGAATATCATAGATATATATGTACATATTTATATATCTATGGGATTCGGGTGGGCAGCGTTAAGGGAAGCTACGCAGCATCTCTTCGTCTCAGATACCGCAGTGTCTGAAGACAAAAATCTTCAAGTCGTGCCTGTTGCCAGTTACTATCAGCCTTATAAAAATGCGTGATTGAATCAAAAATGTGGAGATCCGCCGAAAGATTAGGGTCTCCGACATAGCTCAAAGGATTCCTAGACTTAAGTGGCAGCGGACAGAGCACATTCCTCGAAGGACCGACCGACGGCCGATAGGGCGGTAAGGGTCTCGAGTGGCGCCCGTGTACTGGTAGACGTAGCATTGAGAGGCCTCCCACAAGGTGGACCGACGACCTGATGAGAATTGCGGTAAACCACTGGATGCGAGCAACGCGTGAGCGATCGATGTGGATATCTTTGGGGGAGGGTAATGTCCAGCAGTGGACATCTATCGGCTAATGATGATGATTTATATATCTCTTTTTTTCTTGGTGCTCCTTGATGTTATTGTCAGGGTTTATTTTTTTAATCTATATTATATACACCATTTATATATTGGTTAGTAATTTAAACTATTTTCTCTGACTTATGTTTATGCCTTTACTGTAGTAATATCTACTTGTCCTTATTCCCATTGTTTACTAAACTTATTTCTAACTAATATTTTTTTTATTTCTCTTTTGTTATCTCTTTTATACTGTCTAAGGATAGTTATCCCTAATTCCTGTTCAATCTTCTTCCTGCTGCCTTTCTTCCAGCTATATGGGGCCGACACAGTTCTTCTGTACTACTTCTCTTCCATATCCCTCTATCAGCCGTCATATCTGAATTCACACTCTTCTTACACATGTCATCTTTCACACAATCCATCCAAACTTTCTTCAGTCTTCCTCTACCCTTATAACCGTCCATGTTCATTCTCATTACTTCCTTGGTTATAAGTCCTTCATCCCTCCGCATAACCTGCCCGTACCACGCTAACCTCTTGCTCCTCAATTTCTCTGTCACTGGAGCAAATTTCAGACTTCCTCTAATATACTCGTTCTTAATTTTATCTATCCTCATCACACCACACATCCATCTTAACATTCGCATCTCGATCACATGTTGTGATGTAATCTCCTTTCATCCGAACCTTTGTCGCACAACACCAAGCTCCATACAATACGATAGGTCTAACGGTCCCTAATGCCTGTTCAATATTATATCTATTTATATATATAACATATACAATTTAATAGCATACCATTTTTACAATCTCCTATATAAATATAATGTATAAACCTCGCTGCTTATTTAAAGGAAGTGATTGTTTTCGTTTAAGTCACAAGCTTACAGTGAAACTTGAGTTAAATATAAATTTCAGCAGCTAATTCCACTTAGTGCAAAAATTTATGCAGCTTTGGAATTTTGAAACGTAGCTTAGTAAAAACTGTATGTAACATAAGTGAGTCATGCCGATTTAAACTTAGTAGGTTAAGTTACAGAGTTAACGTTGCAGTGCGTAGTTAAGTCTTCTATAGATAGGGTTGTACAAAGGGATTTAAGTCTACTTTTTATAAATGTATATTATCATTTGAATTGTTTACAATATTTTTTTTTTATTATGAGAGAAGGGAAACTTTCACCCGATTGTAAGTGATACGTCATCATCATTATCATTATCAGCCTTTGTTTATACACTGCTGGATATAGGACTTCTCCAATGTGTTCCACGAAATGCGATCCTCTGCTTGTCGCATCCACTCACTTCCCACCGCCCTGATGATAGCGACACTCCATCTGGAGGGAGAGCGTCCTGCACATCGCTCGGTGTGCTTTATTTGATAAGTGATCCACTTGACCATAACAACGTGACGCTAGTTAGAATGATATATATTGCACATTGAGCTCGTCGCCTTATACGTAAGATGTTGACTCTCCTTACACTAGTACAGTAGCTACAGCGCCCTTCAAACCTGAACACAGTAATTTTTGCACAATATTGTCTCTCGGTTGCAATAGGAGCTGCGGTGGTACCTTAACGGTCTCCGGCAACAGAGACCCACCACCAGCAGTAAACGTGTATATAATAATGTAATGTTCGTAAGTACAGTGGGTAACTTACGTTTGTTGTTGTTTACTGAAACTACTTAATTGCAGTTAGCGAGAAAACGAACTGGGCCTATATTTAAGTTCCGCTAGAATTAACGTTTACATAACATGCGTTCAATTATTGTTTTCATGTAAACTAGAACTCAATGTTGTGCTTGTAATGTTTTAAAACAAATTATGGATCAAATTTCACAACATGGTTAATAAGTTCCGTTTGCATTCATTTTAAAGCGGATGTCGTATTAATTACAAAGTAATAAGTTAAACGCGAAGTAAACTTAATTGGAAACTTATATTGTTATGAGCTAAGTGTGTTCCTTAACTATTATTAATATTTATTGAAACTTGTTGAGGAACTATCGATTTATTGTTATTGGTCTCTGTTGCCGGTGACCGTCTAGGTACCACCGCAGCTTGCAGACAGTACTGTGCAAATATCACTCTGTTCCGATTTGAAGGGCGCTGTAGCTAGTGTAATTACTGGGTTAACGAGACATAACATCTTATGTCTCAAGGCTACGACCGTAATCTACTGGGTATAACCTCCCTAGGTAGTTGTTTTAAGGCAGGCGTATAACTTAACATCAGGTGAACGTCCAACTTGTCTAATTGCTTCATAGAATTATAAAAAAAACAATTAAAGCAAAATATGTAGGAACGTCATACATTTGTTTGTGTCGATATAATTATATTTAATTGATATAATAAACGATATAGTCGTCTACTGCTGTGCAGAGCAGCAGGGTTGCCCGCCTTCACTATTCATTTGTTGACTCTGTGGAGATCTTCCAGCACTACGTCTGCCAGTATCCAGCCGCCTTATCATAACCTAACTGCTCCATCGAGTAATATATCCAAATCATTGCCACTCAAGTCTAGCGATCTTTAGGGCTGCGTCGGCGACCTTAGTTACCATACAGATCTTATGCTTGATTCCATCGCGCAGAGAAACTCCGAGCATAGCTCCATCCATTTCCTATTGGGTGATGGAATAACAACTTAAAATTTACCGTGTCTTTCTTTTAAACGAAAACCGTGTTAAATAACTGCTTTTGTTCGATAACAATAAGGAATTTATAAGCGTCCAGATTGTCTGGTGAGATAGAAACCTCTTTGATGGCACAGTTTGTTTTGACGTCAGTCAAAAGGTCGACACTAGAGGCACAGCTCAACATGCTGCCACTTATTATTATGTTACGCGACACTACGCCGTGATAACGATTTTCGCGTGTTACTTTTCAATACAACGATATACAACACAATGGATATCATTAGTCTGGCTGCGAGGCGTCTAGGCTCACCGTCGTCTCGCGCGTTCACCTCGGAAAATAGTTTATCGTATATTTTACTCAATTGGTTTCAGACGATTCTTTGCCAACAATAAAACGTTACTATTAATAATCGTAGACGGCTGTTTAGGGTCGAGGACAGAGTCGGCGACGGTAGGATTGCGAAAATAATCAGTACTGATAATCCGACCCACTGATCTCACAAATTACCTAATATGTAAAACCATCCGGGCACGGGTAGACGATGCTGATCTTATTTTCATATACCTGAACAATTGATCTTCCAATGGGATATTAAAGATTTCATTACACAAATGAAATTTGACAATTTCAACTTTATTCAAAACGATGCGTGTTGTTCTACCTTAATACTTGTCATCGTACAGTTTTTAACAGATAAAAAGAATAAGATTCATTCTCTTCTATTAATACGTAGTATTTGAAATTCAAACTTGGTGAAGTAAAATATCTATATCATTATTAATAAGTAAAGTTTATTAACATTTATGTTACTTTACAATGTTATCGATTATGGACTTATGGATTTTGTTGCGAATGCATCGGCCGTGATATTTTCAAACTGTTTGGAGCGTTTGTTGAGCAAAAACAATTATGGGTGAATTTACGAAACTTTCGATGCTGAAGTTTCAATATAGGAGTACTATTTCAAAACACTGAAATGTTTTCCAACACAGCTGAATTTGTAAGCGGTCTATTTACAGCGCTCGTTTCGCTACCATACATACGATGTGGCAGCATTTTCATAGATTACTTAATCATTTAGTTGCATTTCGATACACTAGCTCTCTTGTATATCCGGAAATCAGAGCTTACCACCAGTAATAATGCTATTACGGCGATAGATGCGGTTTTTAAAAGACAGTTATCATCAAAATTCTTCAACATGTATCACTATGCAATTGAATCAGGATCCTTTATGATGCTATATTTAAAACCTTTCAAATAAATATAAGAAAATATTTAAACATGCAAATTACTCGCTGATCTGATGTGATGTGATCACGCACGTGGGGACACCAACCGCTGAGCCGGATAGGTGTCATTAAGATGTATTTGTTTACACGTAATTTTTCAAAGCGACTCGGAGATCGACCTTTATAAATTTTAATGGCGATACACGATCTAAATATACACTTGGCATCGCGATGCACACTACATAATCTTTTACGTTGCATGCACAGACAAACTTTACTGCCAAAATGTAAAAAAATAGATAAATCCAATTAGATTTTATGACGATCCGCCCTTTACCTGTTGATGATCAGCCAATGCTGTGTAACGAACCTCTGCCAATCCACAGCGTGTGATTATAAAGAAATCCAACTAGGTCCTCATTTTATCAATTCTAACATTCGCTGACGTTTCTTTACTACTCTACTATCAATATTATTATGCTAAGATGTTATTTTAATAACCTTTAGATGTCCAGATATCCATTGACTCATCACGAGTTCTCCGAAATTATTAGACGTAAACCCTCAAACATTTGATAGAGACATTGCATCTGCCGTTTGGAGGTCAGCTCAAGATTTTACAAAATTCTTTCTCTAAAGATAGTTGCAAGGGTATTATGATGGCAAAGCGTACAAGGAACAGTTTTTAATTAGTGATGAGGCAGAACAAGACCACTACTTGGACAATCTTGGTATCGGTCTTGATTTTGTCTATTCAGTCTTGATCTTGGTCTCGCATATTCGGTCTTATAATATATTAAATATTTTATTTCGAGTAGAAAAATATATGTTCAGTTTCAATGGATTTTTTATTTTTTCGTTTAGGTCTTGCACATTTGGTGTTGGTCTTGGATAATAGGTCTTGATTTGAACTTGGTCTTGGTCTTGCATATCAATCTTAGAATATAGTAAATATTTTGTTTCCAGAAGAAAATCACGTATTCAAGTTATAATAAATATTTTAACTCTTCATTTCAACGGAATTTCTATATTTTCGTTTGGTCTTGCACTTTTGATGTTGGTCTTAGATAATAGGTCTTGATTTTGGTTCTCTTTTCGTTTAGTCTGGCACATTTGATCTTCCTGGCTTTTTCGTAAGACCAAAAGCAATTTAACTCACCACTATTTTTAATATAAGTACAAAACTGAATAAATTAGATATTTCCTTTTGCGAAATAATAGCTTGTAACGTCATTGATATGACTGTTACTGTTTTAGTACCAATTTTAGTATTTTCCGTTTGCCTCACAGTCTGTTTGTGTTTCGGGTAAAACATAGAATGTTTCTGACGATTTATTTGAGCTTTTGCGAAAATAAAAGTAGTACATGCCTAGAGGTAATAGTACCCTCAAAACGAACAAATTTCGCATCACTTTTATTTATTTGATTGGCAAACGCTTTGAGTAATCAAATATAATATAATCGTACTTGAAGAGTATGGACATTCTACCTGTAAAAAGTTCAACAATAATATTTTTTTTTTAATTCGCTTGCAAAGGTATTTGACTGTTTCTATAAAATATACACTCCTAGGTGCTTATAGTTTTGCTGTTAACAATAAGTTAAAATTTGCCTTCAGCACTAAAGATTATTTTAAAACGTTTGCATTGTTCTTTACAAAATGTTTTCTTATTTAACTATATTTATATTAAAGTAAATCTATAAGTACTAGAAGAGGTTATATATGACAATGAAAACAACAAGAAAGTTGTTCATGAGTGATCGATGATTACTATAATGAAAACGGTAGACGTCTACTTTATACACTCGTTATTTGGCAAACGGACAAACACGCATCTGATACTGATTTCCAATTTGACTGAACGTCATAAGGAGAATGATTGCGTTCCTGAATGATGATAGCTCTGATGGCAATAAACACGCTAAAACATGCAAGACATTAAAGTCCATAGTATTTTTTATTTTTGTATCTTATTGGAAATCTTCAGACGATACCTTTCTTCTGAAGGAGAAGTCAAGTGTTAGTTCTACGAACTAAAATCCCCTCGATAATGTGCTTCAATGCCGTACGATCTCTTCGATTTTCTACAGAATAGACTCTTGCCCTCTCGCATTGTAGCTAAATACATTTCAAGGAAAAGTGAAGCTTTAGCGCTCACGCTGTGCTACGGCAAATACAAAATCAACTTACCTTTGTCGTCCTTCTAACGAGCTCTGTCGGTCATCGCCCTCAAAGCTCGCGAACTCGTGAACCCTTATAATCGCCTTCCACAGGCAGAGAATACCTTAGTGCTATTCTTACTAGCACGAGATTACACAGTTGAAAGTTCATTCACTGTGCTTACTTTATAAAATATATCTTTTGTAAATGTATCTCTTCAGTTTGAGAAGCGCGGTAGCTAATAAAATTAGCAATCTATTCTTACTACTTAAGTAAACTAATGGACGTCGGTTCGAATCCTGGGTCACATATTGCGAAGTACGGTTTGGTGTTTGATCTGGTAAGGCTGGCTACCGCCATCTACAGCTGCCTCTGTAACATCCATTCCATCCATCCATCAGCTACCGTGCTGAATATTCCGTCTTTTAACGTATTTCATGCGGTAGCTGAAAATTTGTGTTTTACCTTTAGTAGATGAACAATCCACTGAACTACGTCCTTTTGTACCATTGCAGGACACACACTCACATGTCTATACTACACTGTCTATTTGTGTGAGTTACCTTAAGTAAGGAAAGTCTTTACATTTGTATTTTTTTTTTAATTTACTTAAGCGACGCGATGAGCGCAAATTTCACGTGCTAGTTAGGATTGTACACATTACACCACATTGCTCTCGTCGCCTGATACATAAGATGTCGAGTCTCGTTACCCCAGTAATTACACTAGCCGCAACGTCTTTCAAATTGGAATACAGTAATGTCTGCATACAACTCTTTGGCGACAGAAATAGGTGATGCGGTGGTACTCAGACGGTCTTCGACAACAGAGATCTACCGCCAGTATAAAAACACCAATTTTTGTATGTATTTGCGTTTTGTATTATAGCTATAAAGAAGCATTTATCTATCTATAAACATATGAGAGCCGCGAGGTGAAGATCGCTTCATCATCTGCAGCCTCGTTATCACTTAAGACCGTGTGAAATCGAAGTCCACTGCTATCCCGTTGTAGAGATAAAATTACGCCGCAACATTTCTATTAGCAAGTGTTTGTAAAACGTATAAATATTAAAAAGCTCTAACCGGTTTCCGATATACAGGTTACAATGTCATCGAGCGCTACGCTTATTATAATGGAACTGGTAAACCATAATTTTCTCAAGTAAGGTCAACTGACGCTGTGGCGCAGCGGCTAGCCAGTTACTATTGTAACACAGTTCGAATCGCTCCGCAGATGTTGTAGACATTTGGATGGAGGTCTACATTCACATACATTCAAAATCATCGATATCATGACATCAGGTCGAATGCAAACGCGGTGTAGACAAAAAAAAATATATATAGCGACCGTTCTAATAATCGCGGTATTGTATAACGTATTAGTCAACGTTATTTGAACGTTAACGTTAACTCATTACGAAAATACCTGAAAATGCCTACGTATGAGTGATTACGTAGCTGAAATATAAGCTTCAGCGTTCCTCGAGTAATGCACACTGGTCTTCGTATTCAATAAAGCAACGTGACGAGCGGGACGGTCACCTAATGGTAAGTGATACGAACGTAATGTATTTCACCTCTAGTAGTTACACAATCCACTGAGCTACGTCCCTTTGTGCCATTGCAGCACACACACTCATACCTGTACTATACTGTGTGTTTGATAGACAGTTAATGGCCTTAAGTGTGAAAAGTCCTTATTTTTTTTTATTATTTTTTTATTTATTTAATTAACGAGATGAGAGAGACGTTCATCTAAAGTGATACGACCTTAACGTATTTCACCTCTAGTAGTTACACACACACTCATACCTGTACTATACTATGTGTTTGATAGACAGTTAATGGCCTTAAGTGTGAAAAGTCCTTATTTTTTTTATTATTTTTTTATTTATTTAATTAACGAGATGAGAGAGACGTTCATCTAAAGTGATACGACCTTAACGTATTTCACCTCTAGTAGTTACACACACACTCATACCTGTACTATACTATGTGTTTGATAGACAGTTAATGGCCTTAAGTGTGAAAAGTCCTTATTTTTTTTAATAATTTTTTTATTTATTTAATTAACGAGATGAGAGAGACGTTCATCTAAAGTGATACGACCTTAACGTATTTCACCTCTAGTAGTTACACACACACTCATACCTGTACTATACTATGTGTTTGATAGACAGTTAATAACCTTAAGTCTGAAATGTCCTTATTTTTGTAATTTTTTTTTATTTATTTAATCGACGAGATGAGAGGGACGTTCTTCTAATGGTAAGTTATACGCCCGCCCATAACAACGTGGTGGTAGTTACAATTGTACACTGCACCATATTTCGCTCGTCGCCTGGGACATAAGCCCAGTAAATAAACCAGCAACAATTGTTCATCTGAAATAGTCGACTAACTAGAAAGTTACCAGGAACATTACGAAAATATATCTTAACAAGCTACTAGTCATCGTAATATTTTTTCTTGGTTTCTCCCTGATATTTTTTCAAGGCATGATTTTTTTATTTTAATATTTACACAATTTATATTTATTCTTACATTATTTATATTTGCTCTAATTTGTATGTTTCTTATTATTTTATACTATCTAGTACTTAGCTGTTTCTCTCTCGCTTCGCCGGCCGCAACACCCCCGCATCTCCCATGGGGGTAGGGGTTTCATAAAATCGATTCTTACTTGACCTCTAAATGCGGGCAACAAAATCTCCAATTTTTGAGTGTTCACGTGTAATAGTTTCGGAGATCTCATGATGCGTCAATGAATCGCTGAATGTCACCTATACATATACAGATACTGATATACATAATATATATTTATATATAGCTGAAGATGTGGATCAGTGTTTAATGATGATGATGATGACACATGGTTCTAAATCATTGTATAATCTTACATTAAGCAAAAGTGTTAGCTCTGTACATTTATGACATTATCTGGCAATGGAGATGCTTCGGTTTACGTAGTGTACATATCGTAAGTAATAGTATGGAGATTGCATCTGATCCATTCGTTTTGTTTTTTTTTATTCTACAAAACGACAAGATGAGCGGGACCTTCACCTAATGGTAAGCTATACGCCTGCCCGTAACAACGTAGCGCTAGTCAGCATTGTATACAAGGCACGATATTTCGCTCGTCGCCTGAGACGAGAAGATGTCGAGTCTCGTTACTTCAGTAATTACACTAGCTGCAACGTCCTTCAAACTGGAACACAGTAATGTATATAATAAATTCCTTCGGTTCACATATATTATCACATATATTTTTTTTAACTAGGTGCTAGTTAGGATGATATACACAGCATCGCATTGTGCCTTTCGCCTTGAGACATAGGACATTAAGTCTTATTACTATATAAATTTAACTAGCTACAGCGCCTTTCAAATCGGAACACGGTAATGTCCGCATACAACTGCTTAGCAGGAAATGGTGCTGCGGTGATACTTAGACGATCTCCAGCAGCAGAGACCTACCATAGGCATTACCAGCGGTACTTCCCCTATCTATACAACGGCAAACTAATGGTATTTTATAATCGATGTAATGTAAGCAGGAAAATAAATTCAAGTATTTTTTTTATGTTTTAATTTATAACTTAGTGTAATGCCTCTCGGAAAGAATGTATGAAAGAACAATATAACTTCTATAAATGAGTCTAATATATATAAACAATAAGGTCCCTTTTCGCGAAGCACTCCCCTTGTGTAAATATTTAGATCGGGTTACGATTTAACTTACAACTTGCACACAACGGTTCCCCGCTTATTAAGCATTAGTATTAGTTCACGACAATTGGCTTTCTTTAACAAGCCAGCTTGGCAAAAGCTCGATCATCAACTTCTCCAATAACCGACGGTTGTTAGACTGAAACGTAATGTAAACATCCACGGTATCGTATTATTGCTGACGAGGAGACTGTCATTTCATGTGCAATCGTTTGGCGAGGTAACAAGAACTTTGAATTACGAAAAGCAAAATTGTTTTTTATATATATATATATATATATATATATATAAAAACAGGATGCTCTTTATATTGAATTACAACAGTGCTGGCTCAGTGTTTTCGGTAAGGCGCAATAACGCTTCAAACGACGGATATGAATGCAGGTATTCGTGTAATACTGTACTATAACACTTTACGTAATACGTGTTATATATGTTGTAATGTGTCATGTTTATAATTTTTACTGGTGGTGAGTCTCTGATGCTGGAGACAGTCTAGGCACCACCGCAGCACCTAATTCAGCCGACAAACAGTATCATGCAAACGTGTATTCCGATTTGAAGGGCGCTGTAAAAATTACTGGAATAACGAGACTAAACAGCGCAATGTGGTTCTGTGTATAACTGCTGTTTACTGCAAAAATAAGCAATGCGGTGGTACCTAGCTGGAGGGTCTTCGACAACAGACACCTATCACCAGTAAAACCATCAGCTTTCTATATCCCACCCTGGGGTCTGTATACGTTTGATTATAAGGTGTAACTTTCTTCGCAGGGACAGTCCTCGGGAGTTAAGGAACAAAGCGGAGAAAGAGCGTCGCGATAAGATGAACCAATCCATTGCTCAGCTTGCCGCTATTGTCCCGCCGGTGGTGGCCACCAGACGTAAGATGGACAAGACAAGTGTACTGAAGCTTACTGCTCACTACTTGCGATCACATCAATATGGTGAGTATTTTTTTTTTTTATTTCGCCTAGACCGGTCTTTCGTAAATTGGCCGCCAACGTTCACTGGCGGGTGCTGTAAAGATTCAGGAGGGCGGTGATGACCACGGGTGCTTTTGTGGGACAATGAATAAGTATGAAAGAAAGAAGAGAAGATTTAGTGAAATTGATATATGTGTCATATAATGCATAATGATCGATGTGGAGATCGTTGGGGGAGGCTTTGGAGATGTATGTCCAGCAGTGGACGTGTATCGGCTGATGGTGATGAATGCATAATTTTTCCTTGAAAACTACCGGACTTTAAACCTTCCTATACTATATGTAACAAATATATGTAACTTGTCAAAACTTTTCCCGCTCAGCGGCAACCCGGCAGCCCCTGCGCCCCTTACCGTTATTAACATCCTCTCGACTCCCTTCGGGGAAAAAAGTTTGTCACCGAAATAAAAATAATTCTAATCTTAGCTGACCCCTAAATGAGTAAAGGCAATGTCTATACTAAATTTTGAGTGTTTACGTCCACTAGTTTCGGAGATCTCGTGATGAGTTAATGAATCTCTGGATATCTCCTATATTATACATAAAGATAAACATGTGTATATATGTATATATATATTGCTATTAATATTTAAAGATATCCCGTGGTCGCTGAGCATTACCCAAGGTGGACTGGAAGATAATGCCAATGGCATTAAGTCCGCCTTTACACGAAGTGTATAAAGTTAAATAAATATTTTTAGAAAAAGGGGAATAGGACGAAAATGTTTGAGAACCACTGGTCTAGACTTTACTATCGTTCTTACTTAGTTGCTCATGAATTGTGAAATAGAGGTGCGAGATACGATTGCGGGTCTAAATGGTCTACATTAGTGGTAGCTCCTGCAATTCCTAGTAGCTCCTATTTTTGTGCGATGTCTACCGAGTTCCGGTTTGAAGGGCGCTACAGCTAGTGAAATTGCTATGGTAACAAGACAACATTTTGTCTCAAGGTGACGAGCGCAATGTAATTTAGTATCATAGCACGTTGTTATAGACAGGCTTATCATTAACCATTAATTGAACGTCCCTTATATATGTATATATATATAAATATGTATAAAAAAAAAAACTGTAACCATTTTGTGAATTTGCAATGTTTGATTTTGTATTACTAAAATTCATTGATGGGGTGGGGGTAGAGTAAAATTTATGCATAGTACGTCTTACACATATTAAGCATAATAAATTATTCATTCGCACTTGTTCACTGTCAATGTGGAGGGTCGTTTATCATTGGTGAAATTACGGATGAACACCGAAAGGATCAAAAGGATTTAATATCACGAAAGCATAATTAACTGTAGACACATACTATTTAATAATTAAATTGAGATGTAAACAACATAAATGACTTTTAAACGAGGGTATTGTTAATTCTTCTGAGTCGTATTGCTTCCGACTTTTATATCCACTTTACTTTTTTTCTCATACATTTATCTCTTTACCGGAATTCTATAGAAGGAAATTTTTTTTCTTGGTTTCTAGCTGGTAATTATTCAAGGCTTGATTAAATTTTTTTTTTTTTCAATATTTACATATTTATTAGATATTTACTATTTATATTTGCTCTAATTAATGTTTCTTATTATCTTATACTATTCACTATTAGCTGTTCCCCGCCAGCTTTGTTGGTCGTAACACCCCCGCATCTCTATTTGGGGAAGGAGTTTATAAAATCAATTTTTAGTCGATCTTTAAATGCCATAAGCCGAATTTCCACCAATTTTTGAGTGTTTACGTCTAATTGTTTCGGAGATCTCGTGATGCGTCAACGAATCTCTGGATATCTTATTTATAGCTCTTCCCCGTCAGCTTTAAAAACTCTTTTAGGTATGCCTCCATATAAAAATTTTAGCAATTATATGTTAATATGTATATAGATATATAACAATCGACTTCTTGTGGTTTTCCTTAGTCCGAATCTAATTCTAAAAAACATATGATGAATAGAAATTCTTTACATGACGCCTGTATGTTTCTATCGTATATGTTATATTAATGTATAACCTTTTTTTACCCTTTTCATAATAATATTCTGATTATTCTGTTGTTTTATAATATCAAAAAACATCACAGAAAGTTCAAGAAATTATTTGAAGATATAAAACCGTAATAAAAAAAATACTTTGAAATTCTCGTAGTAACTGTTCCCCGCCCGCTTTGCTGATCACCCCCTATACCTCCCTTTGGGGAACGAATTTTATAAAATCCTTTCTTAACTCAACCCTAAACGTCAGAGGTGATATAATAACCAATTTTTGAGTGTTTACGTGTAATAGTTTCGATCTCGTAATGACTCAATGAATTTCTGGACACCGTCTATATATATAAATAGCTGTTACCCGTCCGCTTTAAAACATCATGCAGCTTCTTTTGGGGGTGACATTTAGTAAAACGAAAAAAAAAAGGAAACACCTGCCGAAATTTCAAGTCTCCAGGCCTTATGGTGCCAGAGATATCGTGATGAGTCTCTAGATATATGAAGATCTCTTATATATGTAGATTTAGAGGTTGTATTTTTGTTAGGGATCCCGCACTATCACACGGGACTCAAGCTAACCTCATGTGCTTTTGGTGCACCCTGCTAATCAACAAATGAGGCTCTGGCTCCCTCCAATCCTCGTTGGGCTAGTGTGGTGGGAAATGGCCCAAATCCTCCCATATGAATCCCTACCCGATCGCGTGGGAATCTTTGATGGAGGCCCATGTTGTTCAGTGGATGTCTATCGCCTGATGATGATGATGACGTTATTTGTTTGCTCTAATAATATGTTTATGTTGTTGTTATGTATAAGGGTACAACAGTAATGTTAATATTGCGATTGTAACGAAGTAACGTATTGACTCATACAGCTGTGACGCGACACCAGCTCGATCCAGTTACTCCGATATGTGAATAATATTCTAGTTCCGCTACATTCCACATAAATAAATGTTTACTACTCGGAATGTAATCTCCACCCATACAAATTAACCGCTGGTTATCCATCTGTATGACTGTCGAGTCTGTATGTTTTGCTGACCTGATCGAGGGTTTTTTTTAATTGGCATCATAACTCTCGCCACCAATGGTAATCACTCTAGATATTTAATCCAGTCTATTCGTAATCTATACAGGTTCTGTTTATCACGATTGTCCGGTAGTTATAAATGCTAAGTAGTTTTTTTTTTTTATCTTCATACTCATTTAACTCCAGTGCCGGAGACCACTAAACCAATGATTCTCAAACTTTAACCCTTAATAAAACTTTTTATTTATGACTACCGCTCTGATAACCTACTCCTAAAAATATCACATTTCTTTAAGTCCCTATTCATATTACGTAAGTTAACTGTTTTAATACCAATATAATTTTCACGTACCCTAAATTACGTACTCCAAGGGGTACGTACCACAGGTTGAGAATCACTGGACCATATAGTCAACATCCGCAGGGCATCATCATGTTTTGCTGGCATCTGATAGTGTGCAATCGTTTGGCTTCACTATTTGTAGAGCGCTGTAGCTTTGTAAAATGATTTAACCAAAGAGATGTACCATAATATGTTTTTTTTTATGTAATTAATCGAAGAGACGAGCGAAAAGTTCACCTGATGATAAGTGATACGCCCACCGATAACAAAGTGGCGTTAATTACGATGGTACTGCATCACATTGCGTTCCTCGCCTGAGACATGAAATAAACATAAAATGTTGAGTATCATTACCCCAGTAATTACATTGGCTACAGCGCCCTTCAAACCGGAACACAGTAACGTCTGCACATTACTGTTTCGTCGGGACTCATATGGTATTCATATGGATGAATCCCGACCGATGTGGGAATGTTTGGCGAAGGCCTGTGTCCAACAGTGGACGTCTATTCGCTGATGATAAAATTGGTGCTGATATGGTAAATTAATAAGTTTATTTTCAACTATATATAAACAGAGATTTCGTATGTTGTTTGCTTAACCCTACTCGCAATCTTTGCGGCACGTCTCTGGTTGCTAGGATACACTATGATAAACCCACTCGAGGCTGAACCTGAGACTTGAACCTTTAATCGGCTCTCAGACGGCTACGAAATAAATTCAGATTGAAATTCAGCTCTCGTGGAAACAAAGGTACACTGACGCACACTTTGTTTTACGAATGTAAATTTGTTTAATGTGTAGAAACTGTTGACATGATGGCGTGGTGTGAATAATGCGCTCAGGCGCTATCTCTTGATGGACTATATCAAAATGGATAGCGCGAGAATCACAGCGTCATTGATCATCATCATCATTCCGACCGATGGACGTCCACTGCTGGATATAGTTCTTTTGTCGACCCTGAGGAGGACAACTGCTGGACGTGGTCTCCAGTCATTGAAGTAGTACTCACCAGGCGAGTAGAGTCGTAAAACAAAACCCGGGACGGGCTATCCTCTCCAAACGCCGAAAGTGACCACCAAGGGAGTTTCAGTGAATAAAAATCTCCACATAACTTTGACTTCCCCTCAAAAGGCAAAGTATCTCTTCGAGGTTCCCCACTCCCTCAAAAATAATAACAAAAAAAAGTTTCTTGTAGTTTATTCCACAAAGCACGGTTTGCGCTGTTTGAATCCAATGCAAAAATTAAAGTGCTGGGATGGCGATTGCGCATCGGGTAGCGCTGCGTTGGCAGACCACCTCAGGTGGTCAAAGGACATAAAAAAAAATCGCGGGGAGGCATTGGATTCAAACGTACATATACAATACAAAATTGAACAATGATTACCACAGTACAAAATGCAACGAGCAGTTGCATGCGACTTGATCGATGAGATCTTTGAGGGAGGCCTATGTCCAGCAGTGGACATCTGCCGGTTGATCATGACGATGATGATGCTCTTTGGACACCCACCAACCCGCATTGGGTCAGCGTGGTGGGAACTAGCCCATATCGCCCCATATGAATCCCTACCCAATCATGTGGGAATCTTTGGGTGAGGTTTATGTCCAGCAATGGACGTCTGCCCGCTGACGATAACGACGACGCTCTTTTTGAATAGAACATAAAATCTAAATTTTCACGTAAATATTTCACGACTTATTTGCACCCTCGTACCAATTAATAAATGTACGGTCATTAAATATTTTCACATTTCCAATTTTGTATCATGGACATAATTAAGCTTTAACTGGTGTATCAATATCAGATGAAGCTTTCATCATATGAGAAAATTAAACACAGTCATATTTGTTAATTACTTTATTTGCCTGCGTAATATCAGGATGTTCGTTATGTAATTTTTTTTTGTATTAAATAAAATACCGTCGAAATCATATCGATGTATATGTTAACAGTGCATCTGTTGATACATACATCGATATGGTTTTATCGTGACGGATGTTATTATATTATGTTTCTTTCTTGTTATTTTCTTATAGACTATACTTTGACTATTGTCTATGAACACTACAAATATTGTTAACATTATATCTCTGGAAGGATATGCAATATATCCGTTATGGAAGATATGTAAACGGTTTATTACTTTTCTGAGTGCAATATGAGTACGTACGCAAGCACTTGCGAACGCATCTCGAATGTTGTTCTATGACTCATATTGAATATTAATATTATATGTAGGTGCTTGTAACTTAAATGTTATGTTAATCGCGTATTGTTTATTGATTGTCCTATGAGATGCTATATTAATTATACAAATGTAATCTAGTATATATTTTTATCTATTGATAATGACAAAATTATTTATATACATGATAGATCGTCTAATTGCGTCAGTATACATTTGCCCGTTAGATTACCGGGGTAACGAGAGTTAATTTGTTATCTTACTGATACCAACATGATGTGCGTATTATGTTATGCCATTCGCAATGCTTCGTTTAAAAAAAAGCTTCAAATATATACCTTAATTTCAATGGGATCATAATAAGGAATGACGCCTTCCTAGGAAGTAACGTCACATATTTATATATATATATATATATATATATATATATAAGAAATTTCCACCTATGTAGAGACTCATCACAATTTATCTGGAACCATAAGACCTGGAGTCTTGAAACTTGGTAGGGATATTCCTTATACCGTGTGTAGATTAGCTAAGAATGGATTTTTACAAAATACCATCCACAAAGGGGTTGCGAGGGTGTCACGGCCAGCAAAGCGGGCGAGGAATAGCTAGTATATTTCTATAAAGATTAAAACAATATTCAATAACATTCTGACAATAACAATCATTACTCTCCATCGGTGGATCAACATCATCAGCCGATAGACTTGCTCTGCTGGATATAGGTCTCCTATACCGGTCCTGCGCCGCAGTCAACATGGCTGCCGGTACCATTGCGCTCTAGGAGCCGTCGTTTGTAAAGGCTTATATGGGGGAATTTGGGCCATTTTCCACCACGCTGGCCCAATGCGAATTGGTGGCAGCCAGAGCCTCGTTTGTTGATTAACTGGGTTTATATATAACGTGCAGGTGAGGTTGGCTCGGGTCCCATGAGTTGTTACACAGGAGCCCTTGCGCTACTCGACTGAACAAACATTCATATATTGATCGAGTCGAAATAATAATACATATTTTCCATACATATTGAGCGCTTTATTATAATTGAGATTGTTCAGAGTACTTCCGCTTCCGCATTCAGAAGGGGAGCTTTTACGGAGAGAAGGTTATTAGTATTGCGGTGGTAGTTATATCGGGATTAGACTAAACCGAAACACCTTTATGATAGACGCAATTATAACTGTTTGGCGTTATTTTTTTTTTCTAATTAGGCGATTAAATTAAGAGAAGTAAGGTAAACTTGTCCATAACAACGTGACCCTAGTTAGGATGATATACACTGCACCACATTGCGCTCGTCGTCTGAGACAAGATGTTGAGTCTGATTACCCTAGTAATTACACTAGCTATAGCGCCCTTCAAACTGGAACACAGCAATGTTTTCACATATCTTCAGCAACATAGACCTATCATCAGTTACCAACAAAGTTAACATTACTTATCAAACACGTACTTACAAATGATATATAACGTACCATCACCATTCAACATCAGCCTTTCTCAATGTACTGCCAGATGTAGGCTTTTCCCAATGTCTCCCATCCCACCACCCTAACACCCACCGCCACCATTACGCAGGGTGAAAACATTTCAACTTAAAGTTAAGCAATATACACACAACTTACAAATTAATAACATAACTTAGCAGTTGTTAAGTTTTTTTTTTGGCACTTTTACTTTTTTTTTGTTATAATATTCATTGTTTTTTATTTGTCGACTTCTTCGCAGCATCACGTTTTATGACAGGGTCTTTTTTTCTACTTCTTTCACTCAGCTTCGTTCTATCCTGGAGATCGCTTTCATTGAGATCACAGCTTTTCATATTTTTTGTCAGTACATTTAACCACCGCAACTTAAGGCATCCTCAATCGCTCACGTTGAGGCTATTGGGCCTCGTTACTCTGCGGAATGCTGTGGATGTGTGCATCCACCTCATTTTCATCTCGGCCACGTGACGGAAGAAACATACGTTTTTGTTATTACCCTTATATCGCTTCCATAAACAAGAACTGGTTTTATGACAGATCTATAATCTAGCCCCTTAAGCTTGATAGGAAGCTGGGTATCGCTGGTAGCTCTTGTGAACTCGCTCCATATAACCCAGGTCATTTGTCGCAGTTCTTAATTTTTCAACATCATCATTTCAATGAATCTTTATACTGTTGTATTGTGTTAACTTTGCTCGTCTTCACTTAAGTTGTGTTATCAATTCTAAGTTATTTAATAAATATTTAAATGTAAACACTATTGTTGTTTAATGTGTACACGACTTAAGCTTTTATCACTGGCACCAGCTGAAGATCAGCTCTGCAGATTTTAGCTGCCGCAAGTAGCTGATCTGGGCGCCGGTGTTAGTTAATACTAATCTATGCGTAGGTTGGACTATAGTGTGCGTTCTTTACCTACCGGGACGATCTCCGTACATAGAAACGAACCGATATAAGTATATTAAGTTACGCATCATCAAATCATGACACAATTTAAATATGTCATTAACGATAAACAAACGGAAGCGTCATTAGACACGTGTTAAAATAACAAACAGCAGCGATTTACTTTCGATTCACACCTGAAATAACAAACGCTACATAGAGGCATGTGTCTCCTCACAACATCGCAGGTACCTGGCTGCAGTCATTCCGATCCGTTGGAGTAACGCTCTGAGGATCACCACCGAAAGGGTTTTATTGTATGTCCATATTTGTAGCGGTTACGTCGTGCAACTGCGATTATATATGTACCGCAAAGATTAAAACAATTTCCCTCATTACAAATTTCCATCTGTTTAAGACATCATCATCCTCATCATTACGTGCCCTCTTCAAATTGAAGCTTGGCGATCAGATTGAGAATACCAATTCGATACTCAGCTATTCGTTTTAACTGATGCTATTTAAACCCGGTTCACTCCTCTACGTCGTCAAACCATTTCTTGCGCTGTCTACCAGGTACACGTTTTCCAGGAATTTTGCGCTGATGGATCAACCATGGGACCTTCCTCGACTTTCACCACCAACACCTTCAACGAGGACCCCTCCATGAGTTCATAAAGGGGTCCTCGTTGAAGGTGTCCTTAAAAATGCAACCTTTCTTTGCATGACGGTTGTCATCAGCCTGCGTTTGCAGTTAGCTCTCTCAAGTACTTGAGCATTTGAGACAAACCGCTTCCACGTAATCTTAAACATTCGACGGAGTCCTCACATCTCAAATGCTCGACATTCCTTTTTTAAATTCCACGTCTCACAACCGTATAAGAAAACGGACCAAACATAATATTTTAAGACGCGGTACCGTGTGAGAAACGGTATCTTTGTGTCACATAATACTTTGGATATTCTATTAAAAACATTTTTAGCTTATCCGTTGCTACATTTTATTTCTTCGTTATTATTATTATGATTAAGACAAGGGCCTAAAATCTTAACCATCTTAAAATCTTTGCTAACATCTTTCACCATCCGTAAAGATAAAGCTCTATTTTAAACAAGTGTTCCGTTATTGTACAGTAAAAGCAAAAGAAAACGATTTATTAAATATAAAAATGTAAGAGTATCGGGGGTGTAAGGGGTCCGCATAACAAATCACGGGACCCAAGCCAACCTCTCCTGCTCGTGGCACACCCTGCTAACCAACAAACGAAGCTCTGGCTCCCACCAACCCGCATTGGGCCAGCGTGGTGAGAAATGACCCAAATCTCTCCATATGATACCCTACAAACCTGTAGATCTTTGGGGGAGGCCTATGTCCAGCAGTGGACGTCTATCGGCTGATGATGATGAGTATCGTATAGTCTGTACAAAACAAGGATTATATAGCGATAACAAAACATTACTGATGATATAAATGTAATTATGAAAAAATAGCTTAACTACTTTTAAAATTTCCCTATTAATAATTAATGAGGTGTATAAAAAAAAGTGTTAAGCTAAAGTGTGATTTGGTTACTAAATAACTAGATAAAATGTCGTCCGCTAGTCTAGTGTTCGCCCCCGTATCGGAAACGCGTTTCATACCCTTGCAGGTATACGAAAATCGATACACTCGGATTGCTACAGATGCTGAATGATACCAACGTAATATGAAACTCCACAGTGTCCTCGAACTCCCAATTATAGCCGAGTACTTCGGAGAATAATCGAAAACCTACTTTTCAATAAAGCGCCCCCTCACCCTAACCCACTAGCCACGTTATCGAAACCCCCAACTGAAAAACGTAGACCAAGTCATGCGCTAATTCCACCAACCCGAAGCATCCCGCACACCAGCTCAATTGTTCCAACACACGTAACACACAACAAACACACTACGCATCTCGACATCAGTCCACCCTCGCTTCGGGCTCACCGCCCCAACGGCACATCTAACTTATACACGAAGTACACACGCTTTCCGGGGCGGTTCTCATCGCCCAAACCTTCCGATACCAGCGAAAGTGGAGAATAAACCCGATCTCATCTACGGGGAGTAAATTTGCCAGTAATACAGAAATCCAAACACAAATCTATCAACCCCAACTCCCCCTGATTTGCTAGCCGTAAGACCACCGCAACCCCTCTTGGATAATGCGTAGAATCCGTTCTTAGCTAACTTGTACTCGGCAAAAGTAAATATCTATCAAATTTCAAATTTATATTTATCTAGACCTACCTAGGCCTTAGGCGGAAATCTTCTATATACATGGAGGGAATAATGTAAACAGCAATCAAAAGTACTATGTAAACGACTCAGATTTCTGATTGTGTTTATTTGCACGAACCCCTAATGGAATGGAGGTCTGATGTCTGCAGGTTTACGAAAACTTTTAGTAAACAACCAACATGGATTGAAATACATCCGCTGTAATTAAAACGAAACGGAAACTAAATCCTTTGGAGAAAACACAGGTAGTTAGTTTGTTAATCCTCTTCGCCCTCAGGTATAAATACATGTTTTTACAATTTATATTATCTCTCTATAAAGTAAACACTAGATTATTTATTTTTTCTAACAGACATCTATAACCTAACGCTGTATTGAAAAATTCAATTTTTTTTTTTCAACAAAGCAACGTCACGAGCGCAACGACCACCTGATGGTTAGTAACACGTGATCAACGTAGCACGAGTTAGGATGATATACACAACAGTATATTGTCGTTGTTTGATCCCAGTAATTACACTAGCTGCGGCGCCCTTCAAACCAGGAACATACGAATGTTTTCACAGTACTTTTTGGCGGCTGAAAAAAGGAGCTGCGCTAGTACTTACCTAGACGACCTCCATCAATAGAGACGAACATTACGGCGTTCCGGTTTCAAGGGTGTTGTAGCTAGTAAAATTATTGGGGTAAGGAGATTTAACATCTTATGTATACGAACTAATTATTCTGATATACGTATGTAGGTATCATCGTCATCAGCCGATGAACGTCCACTGCTAGACATACGCCCCCCCCACGTTCGTAGGGGTTCATATTGGGGGGATTTGAGCAATCTGACACCCCGCCCGCCCAATGCGGGTTGGTGAAAGCCAAAGCGTCATATGTTAATTAGCAGGATGCACCACGAGTGGGTGAGGCTGGCTTTGGTCCAGTGAGTTGTTGCGCGAGACCCCTTTCACCCCTATGTAGGTATAACAGGGTAATTAGTATACGTTGTTATCAGCAGCCGTTTCACTTTACTTTAGATGAAAATCTTGCCCGTCTTCATAGCTTCGTCAAATAAAAACATCCCCGCCCGATCCCCAATTTTTATTTATATTTATTTGTCCGGAATTTCCGTTTTATCAAAGACCGGCAGAATTATTTTCCGAGAAGTACGTAACTCGTGACAAATCACGTAATTTGTTTCTTACTTGAAGTCGAACTCGAAAGTTTGTGGACCAATAAGAATCCCCGTAAAGAATAAGAAAGAAAAATTCTGTACGGGGTATTTGATAGAGAAAGGGGGTTGTTATCGAACTTTTAACTTCACTCAAACATGATTATTATTACTAAGCAACGTAATTCAATAGCTTTGGTCTAGGTCAGTTTATGTCAGCCGTAAGGAGATGTAATGATACGGGCTCGGTTTACGCTAACAGGAAGTAGGTCGAGGTTCATCTTAATCACATCAGATGATAACGTATTGAATATTTTGTTTCCTCTCCATCCAACATTGTCCTTTCAATTTTATTATTAATTGTATCGTATTAAATTAATATAGAACATACAGTTTATTCCTATTATACAGTATATTAATATAATGTAGTGTTTGTACCGAAATTCTAGATTTCTTTGTTAACCTGTTAACTGGGAAATTCCCTTTTTAATTGAAAAAAATATAACGGCCGCGAGCTTTTTCACTAAAATCTGTCAATACGTCACGAACAGAACACGTACGTAATTATACGTCTTACCCGTTCCGGGGCGCAAAATATATTTCAAGGACATATATGTCCTACCCCTACTCGCCATTGTTACCGTTTGACGTATTTATTCGACCCGCAAGGTTAACAGGTTAATTATAATTGCTTCATACAATCGCGTTTAATGAACATGTAGTTATATAAACTTAATAGAAGTTAATATAGAATTAATCATCACTATCAGCCGACAGACGTTCACTGCTGGGCATAGGCTTCCCCAAAAAATCTCAACGTTGTTGTAGGAGTTCGTTGAGGGGAATGGAGCCATAACCCACCACGCTCGCCCAGTGCGGGTTGGTGGGTGGTCAGAGGCTCGTCTGTTGTTTAGCAGGGTGCACAGTGCGCGGGTGAGGTTGACTTGGGCTCCGTAAGATGTTGGGCGGAACCCCTTACACCCCACATACAAAATTAATAAAAGTGGTATTTATTATACATACTGCATCTGGTAGACAGCGCGATGGTTTGACGATATAAAGGAGGGGGCCGGGTTTAAATACCATCAGTTGAAAAGAATAGCCCAGGATCAAATTGGTTTTCTCGATCTGATAACCAAGCTTCAGTTTGAAGAGGGCACCTGATGATGATGATGATGCTACGTTAAGTAAATTGAGCCGGTAGATATTACCGAACACGAACCCTGTAGTAAGGCCTGCCTTTCGTAAAAGGCGACTAAAAGGATCTAGGAGTTTCGCGGGCCTTGAGGGTTTGGCCCCTCGTCAGAGACGTGCTAACAAAAAGTTTAGAGGGGCACCGGTGCTTTCTGTAATAGATCCCGGAGCCTCTCCGAATGCAATGTAGCAGACCACGGAGGAAGTTTTAGTGAGTAAAAATCTCACATAACCCAGACTTCCCTCCATTCCCGGTATTACGAAGATTTCCTCTCGAAACCAAAAAAAAAAGATATTACTAAACACAGTCCTCAACACTGAACTCAGGAACCTATTCTTTGTCGTCAGTTAAAAAGAATCATGACTGGCATGCGGTTGGTGCGAGAACAAAAGTTTACTGTTTGATCATAAGATTAAAAGGTTCCATGTATATTATTCCAACGTGATGGTCGTTGACCTGACGTGCGAGGGCGATGGAGATTCCTTTTAATGACGCATTATGGATAGCAGCATATATGTATCTCTCACCACGAGGTGAACGGACTGTTTGTCTCCTTTAACAATAATATTTATACAGACTCCATTAACGAGACGCAGACATTACATTCATTGTACTCGCAGTATTCTATGTGTACGTTAAAATATCTTGTAGGGGGGTAGTTTCTACGGGTACAAGGTTCTACGGGTAGAACAGATAGATTTGCTATATTAAGTCAAGCGTATGAACTTTAATTAATGCGAGCAGCGAAGGATTGAAACAGTCTGCCGGCGTCAGCGGATTACCCTCAGGTGGGATCGTAGTCAAGCGATAGGGTGTAAAATAAAAAAAATGTAATTTCATGAAAGTTACTATCGTTAGTTTTGAATATCAGGCGATGCTAAATTTTTAGTGTGAACGCCCAGTTGTTTCATCCCTAAGGGATGAGATGTAATATTTACTACACCAGGTTTTAAGTTACTTACAAGTATATACACCAGGTTCCCGGATAAGAGCTCTGTAGTCTCGGGCTAGTAAGTATAGGAGTAAGGTAAGCCCTGCCTGTCGTAGAAGGCGACTGAAAGGGACTGCGTTCTGTAAGAGATCCTGGGGCCTCTCCGAATGCACTAATATAGGCAATCGGGAAGGTTTTAGTGAGCTAGAATCTCACATAACAATGATTTCCTCCCAGAGGCAGGGTATCTTTCGAAGATTTCCACCGCATGAACCAAGAACAATAAAAGCTCCCGGACAAAACACTTTCTACGACTCCACTACAGATTTTATTATTACCTAGTGCTAAGGTAAATAATAAAAATTAGAAAAAAATTAAGCTGTTTTAAAAAGCTCTGACCATTCATGGATGATTTTTATTTTCAATACAAATTGCCGTCTTTGTACTATGTTCGTATTCGTTGCCGTTAACATAACGCGTAATGTACGACAAGCGAATCAAATTAATACTACACACCAATGAATATCGATAAAATCAAAGTATATCTGTATCATCTACATATTCTATAAATATCTCTCTTAATTCCATCAAAATAGCATTTAATTCTTTAGATTCACCCCCGTTGGGAGTACATTGAAGGATTATGATTTTTCTGAACTGAGCTTAGTATTTTAAAAAGTGGCGAGGGGAGTTAGGGGAGCAGACGCGCTCGGCGGGGTTACATTTAGCGAGTACGACACGCGCTTACCTGTCATAGTCCGTATTTAAGGCGAAAGGAGGATGCAACAGGCGGCGTTGCCACTTCGCTACCCTTCCGCGCGGCTCGCCGCCGGCATGTTATTGCGTTTAATTTTTGCGAGGCGACGTTGCCTCTTCTAGATGTTTCGATGAAATTAGATCAAATAGAGAAGCGATACAAAACACGTTCGAAATTTGAATGCGAGGTGAGGAGCGATCAATCGGGGGCAGTTAAGTTACCTCATCAATATTTAAGGAGCCGTGAGTAGTGACTTTGTTTTAATAAAAATGGAAGCATTTATAATATAACTTTAATATTAAGTTTGACTTACAGACAAAAGTTTTAGTTGATGAGTCCATGCCGGCTGGTAAACATATTGTAACGTACTGATCGTAGTAATGTTATTAACTTAGCTTGATTTACATTTATTTATTATATGTTTTCATATTTGTAAATATCTACAGTTTTTGTACTAACCAATGTTGATAAAAGAGGATATAGTCGTTGTAATTTTTTGTTTACATTTCGGTAGCTGTATTTTGTTGGAATATTTTAAATCATATCATATATTTAGGTTTGCTTCATGATGAAGACCTGGCCACGCTCTCGACAATGCGGTGGCTGTTTACGATTTTTATGCGTTACTACAATGCACTTGTCTCCTAGGGTTATGCATTAGGACTTCTTATTAACCATGTCACCAGCTACAGTGCTTTTTGTGTAAAGATTACATAGATCGCAAAAATAACGTATTACTGTAATGATAATATATAAATATGATGAAATCGGTGTATCAATCGTAAGTGGGGATGGATTTAATGGAACTGATAATCGTTTCATATATCCGTGCCTTGCCGGTGTTTGTAACGACCCAAGCCGGATATTATTTCAATATTGTATAGTTGCAATTTAATTTTAGGAATTGAATTGTATGTAATAATTTCCCGAAGAATATCAAGTTGGTGCCAGGACACGGCGATACTGTTATTTAGACAGCGTAGCTGATCAAAGTCCGTTATAACGTCATTATTTTTATGGATGCGGTATTGGACCCTAGACTGTTACAAAGCAGGGTTATGCTTTATTAAATAATGGTCCATCAATAAGAGCGTTTTATTGTAATTAATACTGTAAACAATAGATAATGTGCACAAACTTAAGTGATTTCATATAAAATAACCCACTGGAAGCCACTGGGTGCGAACAACGCGAGACCGATCGATGTGATCTTTAATGTAGACTTATGTCCAGCAGTGGACTTCTATCGTCTGATGATGACATAAAATAAAATTTATTTAAATGGTGCCCTCATACTGAGGGTAGGCCTGTGCCCCAACATTAGGGACGTAAATTGTCTGTAAAAGAAAAGTGGTATCACTGCTGTTACTAGTCTATTACAATACTAGTATTACCCAAGGAAGCTTTCTCAATACTTCCCATACAATGAATAATCAATAGCCATTTTAATATTTCCACTGCGAAAATTCTTCCACATGATCTACTGGTGGTAAGAATCAACTCAGCTACTATTTCTACCGCCAGACAGTAGTGTGCAAACGTTACTGTATTACGGTTTGAAATTATTGGCGTAACGAGATTTCACATCTCATGACTCACGACAATGTGATGCTGTGTGTCATCCTAAAGGGCATCCATAAAAAAACACGTAGAAAGTCGAAAACAGCGTTGGTGGCCAACCCATTGCATCAATACACGCCTGCCTGCTGCAACGTAGCACTAGTTACACACACATCCACACTATGCACGCTTTGATACACAGTATGAAGTGCTGTGCCTTAATTTGATTCGGTACAGCGACCCTCAAACCGGAACACGGTGGACGTAGACAGTGTCCGACATCAGAGACTCGCCAATAAAATATATCCACTCTCATAACTCGTGTTAAATCATTCCACCCCGCCAAGGCTCCTTAGGCGAAAAGATTCAGTGGCGAACAGGACAATCACCTGTTACGTTCATTGAGCAGCTAGAAATATTTTTCCTCCTTCTCCTTGTTATCATGCTTCACTGATTTATTTTCTTCGTCCAATTATTTATACCGTTTATATTATTATTACTAATTAAAACTATTTACGTTACAAACTAATGAAGAACACTGTTATTTATGCGAGATGCGTGACAGGAAATACGGTGGAGTATGATAGAGAGTGATAATATGGAAGAGAAAACTGGAATGGAAGAAAAGGATGGATGAACGAGGAGAGTGATAAGAAGGAAAACAAAATTAAAAGTGATGAATCTGGAAATACATAAGCCCCAGTCCAACAACTGGGGTCACGATATTAAAAAAAAATAGATACCCTGCTTCTGGGGGTAAGTCAGAGTTGAGATTCTTACTCACTAATACGCCCTCGGTGATCTGTATCAGTTCATTAGGAGAGGCTCCGGGATCATTTACAGAACGCACCAGTGCCCCTCTACACTTTGTGTTATACGTCTCTGAGGAGGAACCTAACCCTCCTAGCCACCATCGTTGACCCATACGCTGTCCGACGCAGGTTCGCATGTTGAGCAATTAGGGCTCCCACCCTTAAGGCCCGCGAAACTCCTAGACCCTTTTAGTCTACTTCTATAACAGGCCGGACTTACCTTAGTCCTATTGTTACTAGCCCAAGACTACAGGGGCTGATGTCTATACTGTCTACCATTACTTACTATTGAACAGTAATATTTACTTGCACTTATTGCTATTGTTTACTAAACTTATTTCTAATTAATGTATTTTCTAACAGCTCGTGCATCCTTTACCTCGTCTCTTAATCATAATCACATCTTGACGTTCTATGAATGAGGAACCGTTTCCTTCGCGACGTCGTACCTTGCCCCAATATTATGGATTCTGTATACCTTTAAAATTAATATACGTTTCTCGCATTCCTGAAAAATAAGTCATGTGTCTAATTTTACGAACTGAAGCAATGTGTATTACGTTATCAGCTGATTTTAGAACAAGTAGTCTCTAAATTTTGTTTACTCCAGCAAATGGGGGCAATTAAACTATATTGGCACATTCGTTGACGTGTTCAAGTTGTAATGAGTGTATTCATCACTCCCGTCTAAATAAATCTTTTGTTGAAGCTTTAAGATCACCAGCTAGTCTACAATAAATTTTGTGCGTGGTATTCACCGCTCGCTCTCCGTACACAAATAAAATGTATACTACTGCGTATCTGCCGTCTGATCTTGAACAATGATGCAAATGTTATATCGAAAAAAGGGGGTCAATATGAGTTGTCACATGCACCCCTTGTCGACTATTAACAAACTATCCATTAAAAACGAATATTACATTTCGCTGTAAACCTTTGATGTTTGTTGTCGGACGTAGGGTGGACGGCGTGGAGGGTGGCAAGGGTAAATGTCAATCTAGAATTAATAATAGGTATAAAAGCGTAAAAGCTATAAAAGTAGCAAAGATCAAACAGCATAGAGCATTAATCGAAAATAGTTAGTGTACTATATGAAATCAGTAAATGGCATATACTAAACATTTTCTGGATAAATATGGTGTAATAACGCACACAAAAAAAAAAAATATAAAGATTTTTTTTTTTTAATTAAATTATTATATTCATACTTTAAGTAACTATAGTATCAGAAAGAAGCAAGCCATTGTTGTTTTAATGAATATACTAAATATATACAATTATAATTGTATTTAATTGTCTAAATAATACAGTTAACAACAAAGTAGTTTAAATAATACACTGGTTTTTTTTTTGTTGAAATAAATGTTTAAATGAGAATATTGATTACAGTAAACAGCGTGCGTTCTAGGCTTCATCCTGTAAGCGAAATATACAAACTGCGAAGATTGATCTCGAAGACGCTCACAGCTAGACGTAGATCTAACCCAAAGATCTCATCTCCAATTGGTTAACTGGTGGCCGAAACCAGCGGTTTCCTCACGACCTTCATCAGATCGTCGATCCATTTTATGGAGGTCTTCCAACACTATATTTGCCATTAATCTTACAGTCCTATCGCCCGTCAACCCTTCAAGTAATATGCCCTGCTCATTACCACTTAGGTTTAACATTCCTTAGGGATATATCAGGGATATCGGTTATGATACAAGCGCGCAAAAAATTTTTAGAGTTACCCTATCCATTCCCCCTCTAGTGACTTTTTTTTTTCATACGGGACACATCTCACTTTTGCACTTTATTTGTAGGAAGTGTGTTGGCTTTCCGTTTTTTAATTAACCTAGGGCAGTACCGTCCGTTGCTTAGCACAACCCCTGGCGTTTGATTCGGATGCACACCCCATCCACTGAACCGAGTGCGTCGCTATATATACATATACGTAGTACTTACGGCAAGCGCATCGTTTATAACAGAGTTCCCCAAACTTTTTTGTGTCGTAGACCCCTTGCCATGTTTTTCCGTGTTGGATAGACCCCCTACTTACCTGATATTGATTTCCTGTAAATTTCTAACTGTAGTGAAGTTTAGTGTTAAAAATTTAAAGTAAAAACACATGTTAATTTATACATTTATTAATTGAATTTAAATTAAAACTACTCAAAATAAAATTTTGTATCTGTTATGTAAAATATACGTAACGTTAAATAAACATAATATAAACTATAAATAAAATAACAAAAGCAAGGCGAAGCTCTGAGCTCTGAGACTGCGACTCTCAGCATTTTACAAGTTCAAATGTATTGCGACCACAAAGCGAATACCAACAACCAACAACCGACAACCAACAACCAACAACCAACAACCGACAACCAACAACCAACATCCAACAACCAACATCCAACAACCAACATCCTACAACTTACACTATTTTATAAACATATATAATTCATTTTTTACTTCATAGGTACTTTTATAAATAATGTATATGTTTTGATATTATAAGATAGTATGATGTAAGTAAATAGGTACTATCAGTGTATGTGTTAAGATCCACTATCGTGGACCCCCATTTTCATTTCATGGACCCCCAAATTTTTTTTCGCTGATGTAGACCCCTTGCAGGTTGTCATAGACCCCTAGGGGTCGATATAGACCACTTTGGGAATCACTGGTTTATAATGAGATAACTTAATTTAACACAAAACTCATATATTTATAGATTTTTTCAAAGCAATTATAATGATAAGTATTATGTTGCCGTTAGCTATCTGATAGGAGGTTATTAATCAGTCGATAAATTGTGGGAATTAGGGGTTGAAAAAAGTTTTCTATTTGTTTTAAAAAAATTAGCTTTCACAACAAAGTCTAGATCTACCACTAAGTGAAATTTAGATATGTTGGAATATTTGTTTCATTTTAAGTACAAACACAATTGGGCCTGTGACCTTTCATGTGAACAAATTGTTAAGTACCCCGTGTACAGGGGGTGGATAGTGAAGACAGAAATAGACAGAACAGATTAGCTATAAGGAAACTTAAGTATGTTATTACACTCGTATTAACTTAAATAACTAATTAACATTTAAATATGTTTTACAAAGAACAGCTAATATAAAAATATGTTAACAAAATGCCGAGGGTGTCTTTGTAATATCATATTGCTTACACTTAACTTAGAAATATGTTATTTTATATAAGGGTAAGAAGATTTTTAATAACTATAATGTTTTTTTGTGTTATAAAAAATAAAGGGTTAATCGGTTACAGGGAGGGATAGATAAATGCAAACACTCATATCATATGTCTTCCGCAGTGTTTGGCGAGTCAATAAACCCGACGCAACAGTTCACAGCTTCCGCTACTCGAGCCATGCTTGGTCTGCTCAAAGGTTTCATCCTCACTACCACGTATAAAGGAATAGTGGTGGTGGTATCGCAAAACGTACAACAGTATCTAGGATTCAGTGAGGTGATGATTTTAATTTTTTTCTTTTTAAGCTCTGTGAATGTGGACTTAAGTAGACGGCACGATTAACAAACTTAACATTATCTCTGTGGTGGTAGGTCTCTGTTGGTGGTGACGGTCATGGTAGGTGCCACCGCAGCTCCTATTGCAGCCGACAAACAGTAATATCCAAAACACTTTGTTATGGTTTGAATGGCCTTGTAGCAATTGAAATTGCTGCTGGTGATGAAATTCAACATCTTTTGACTGAAGGATTTATATCAACCTAACCACCACGTTTTTAGGGGTGAGGCTTAAAGAAGCGAACTATAATAGCCCAGCTGCACCTATATCACGGATTTAAAATTAATAAGGGTGTAGATTTACATTTTTAACATCACCCTCTTTTAGGGTCATTTTAAAGAATTATAGTTTATTGTGTAATACAATTTCCTTCCTAGTTTATGTACATGGGTAGTTTCATTAATATCAAATTAACCCCCTTGTACTAACTGCCCCAGTTGACTCCACGGCCGCGTGACTGTTGCATTGACCTTTTCTTCTACTTTTCTTTGCAATCAGCTATTGTTAACCACATTTTGAGGGTTTGAAGGTGTAAACTGTTACTGATAACTATTACATGAGACTAAAAGTTATATCGATCTCATCATATTAAATTGTTTGCTTTTCATAGACATCCAAATCAGCAGATGCTGATGGATTGAGGAGTGCTGATTGGCTACAGATGTACTTCTGTAACCAAAGAATAGAGTTTAAATATCACCGTCTCCTTAACCCTCATAGGATGGACTGAGTATTAATGCCAGTGTAGAGGTGATGATTGATTGATTTTATTTATATAACTAAATATTTCATAACAGCTGGATCTCATCGGTCAAAGTATATTCAACATCATCCACGAGGATGATCAGCAGATGCTCAGAGACCAGCTAACGCCGAAGAGCGGTCTCCTTGGGTCGAACGGTGAACTTCTTATTCCTGACCAGCCTGACGGAACTAAAGTAGTCGATGAAGCATTAAGGAATGAAAAGAGACATTTTATTATCAGGTAAGTGTTTATATATTTACAGCGAGAGAACAGAAGCTTATAGTGAAGATGCATCAGGTCCGATTGCCACTTAGGGCTTCAGATGAAAGAAAGTCCACTGCTGCGTTGACTCCTGATGCCAATCAATAGTGTGCAAACCTTACTATGTTGCTTAAATTACCGATGTAAAGAGACTTTTCATGTCTCTAAGCGAGGGTCATGAGATGCTGTGTGCATTCTAATATACGTTGTTCCGTATCACCGTCTAGGTAGGTGTGCGAACATTTCTGTGTTCCGGATTAAAGGACGTTGTAGCAAGTGTAATTACTGGGGTAACGAGACTCGACGTCTTATGTCTCAGGCGACCGAGCGCAATGTGGTGATATGAATACCATCAGGTGAACTGTCTTCGTTCATATTAATTTCGCAATTGCAGCGCTTTTTGGAGCTTCCACGTTGAAGGTTTTTCATCATCCTTCTAACACATCGAACCAACGTTAAAGCGTTGATGGTTGGGGTGTAAGGGGTAACGAACAGCAACTCGCAGGACCCAAGTTAACCTCACCTGCTGGTGCACCCTGCTAATCGACAAACGCTCTGGCTTCCACCAACCCACAGTGGATCAGCATGTTGGGAATAGCCCAAATCGGCCATATGAACCCCTACAAACGAGGTGATGTTCGAGAGAGGCCTTTACCCAGCAGTGGACGTCTATCGACTGATGATGATGATGATAGTGTTGATGATTGATATCATGAAAATCATCTGAAGCGATCTCGATATAATCCTTCAAGATTTATATTTTTAATCTGAGAAATATATCTTCAGATATTTGTAGGATATCGAAGGATATTTTATATATACTTTTTATTAATATCAGAATGTATAAATGATTCCTAAGATTCATATTCACTTGAGTTGGCTTAAGTGAATCGATTAGATCTGGTCTAGACGCCCCTATATCTGTAAGTCACTGACCTGTAATAACAGTGTTAAGAAGGTGCCTAAGGTGCCACTGCATATCGTAGAAGGCGACTAAAAGGGTTTTTTGGTTCGTGGGTATTGAACATGAAGTTCAGGGTGGACAACAATTACGAGGTTATGTAGTTAAGAGATGGTTCTGAAAACGATTGCGGCTCTCCCTGAGACATATTTAGGAGTAGTGCAGTAGTAGGCACGGTCCGTAGGAGATCAGCCCCCGTATCACGCTGATGATGACCAGCGGGGGGGAGTGGGGTTTGATGGGTACAAGTCATATCTAACTTTATATTCCACTCAGATGCCGAGTATGTTTTGGAAGGTTTTCCCCAACACAAAAAGCAAGGGTATTTTAATCAATGTTAATATATTTGTGCATTGGAAAACAATTTTCATACTTTATTTAACATATTTTTTTTTAAATTTTAAATCATCATCAAATTTTAGTTAAAAAAATAAGATAACTTTTATTTTTAAATAATTTCAACAGGTTTAAAAAGTTCACTCAGCGCTCAGCCCCGCGCCAGTACGTGAACTGCCACGTTGAAGGTACATTCCGGAGATCAGACAAGGCCTGCCGCACGGACGGCAGGTGTTGTCAGATGGTGAGGCGTGTTCGAGCGAGAGGGTACAACCCTTGCCCAGGGGGCAACGACGTGGTAAGTGAATGTGCCCGGATAGTAACGGCTTCGCTTTCAGGATTTCCATGATTATTTAAAGAAAAAAAATCATTTAATAGATATTGTGTCATCATCATCATCATCAGCCGATAGACGCCCACTGCTGGACATATGCCTCCACCAAAGATCTCCACATCGATCGATCCCGCTTTGCTCGCATCTAGTGGGCTTCCGCGATTCTCACCAGATCGTCAGTCCACCTTGTGGGAGACCTTCCAACACCGCGTCCACCGGTACACGGACGCCTATCGAAGCACTTACTGCCCCATAGGCCGTCGGTCCTAACAATGTGTCCTGAAATTGAATATTGTGTACGGGAGTCAAATTATCCAATTTCGCCAATTATATAATCATTAACCCAATAATATGATTTGAACACAAAGGGATGATGCATTTAGGTATGGTTATCTGATGGACCTGTGGTAATTATCTGAGAGGAAGCATAATTGGATGTAACAAAATAACACTGGGGTTCGAATTCAATGCACGTCCGTCTGCAAGGCTGTATTGGCCTGTTATTTGAGGTTGCACTAAATGACTAGGGACGTACGGTTTCCAACTGGACGACCTGGATGTTCCTCCGATGAAAATTTACGTATGTTCTGTGCAAGATGAGATATAAACGGACTCTCATCCAGGGCTTAACAAAGCTTTAATATTTAATATTGCATAACAGATATATTCAGCATCACATTATGCTCGCCGTTTTGACAGTAACTACATTAGCTGTAGCGCCCTTTAAACCGGAACTCATTAATGTTTGCATACTGCTGTTTCATGGTAAAAATAGGGGCTACCTGCATAGACAGTCTCCTGCAACAGGGACCTTCCACCGACTTGTCTACCTCTATGACACAATGGCTGTTTGCACAATAACATAAAGGTCCCCCGTTCGATCCTAGTGTGACTTTTCGACCCTTGCTGACCAGACTAGCTACCTACCACTCTCATATTTCAAATCTACCACCACAACGGCATGTTCATGTTCTGGTTGTAGTACTCGTAACGATATAGGACTTCTTAGTCATTTTACACCACATAAAATTGAGGCTGAAAAAGTATGTGTTGATTTTTTTTTTTTAATTTTTTATTAACGTTATAATTCCTATATATATATATATATATATATATATATTAAGGAGACCGCTATGTTCTAAGTTCGATATATTTTGCAGACATCTGGTAATTCGCATTTGAGTAGGGTGGTGGTCTTTACTTTGTTCTTCCGAGAGAATACCTCCCAGCGGTGGGATGAGGCTTTTTATTTTATTGTATGTACAAAGTAAAAACTTCTTAAATTGCTTTCGTTGTTTCGTATTCAAACTTTAATTTCCGTTTTTTTTTAAGGGTTGCCGAAATTGTAATGTCTCGCTAAGCTCGTGCGTTCGGTCCACGACAATGGGCAACGTTGCTATGAACATTTCACCCCTACGAACTTTGATAAACAAGAGTGTTACAGATTCAGTTTGATTGATAGCTGGTCGGAGTTTCCGCAAACATTCCCCGTGCATTGTTGTTAAATATAAAATGTTCCAAAAGCTTCGCCGGTAAAAGTTGGAGTGGGGTAGTGGTGGTCGGGCGAGGTGGTTTCACATCCATACTCTATTTTATCGCGTCCATTGCTGTTAAAATAAATTCACAGCGCTTTAATTACTATTGCAATTAACAATGTTCATTTGCTTTTATAAACTGCCTTTTTAATGTTTCTTCGCTTCGTGTCTGGTCAGGGTCTTTTACGGATAGCCATGGTCATTTATTCACCTAACTGTTCTAGTGCTTGTTGGCGGATGTGCTAATCTCACCAAAGACGTATTTAGTGGAACGATGGCAATTATTCACGATGTTTTCCTTCACCGGAAGCTCATGTTAAGTGGATACGAAGTACGAGTATATTCGAACCGTATCGACCGTCTTACAAATTGACATATTACAGTTTCCATATATGAATATTAACTTAAAGGTTTTAATTGTTATTGATAATAATGTAAGATATATATATATATATATATATTTAATAAATCTATAATTTTTTTTATGAAATTTAATCTTCCAGGTATTCGTTGGTTTGGTGCGACCAACGTGCGAGACTTTTGCCAACGACAAGGCATTGGAATCCTTTCGGATGGAGTACAGGACCCGCCATTCGATCGATGGTGAGATTATAGAGTGCGACTCGCGCATCGCTCTCGTAACCGGTTACATGACCCACGAGGTGAATGGCGTCAACGCTATGAACTTCATGCACAGGGATGACGTACGCTGGGTCATAGTAGCTTTGCGGGAAAGTGAGTTTACTTAACCTTATTAATATATTTTTTTTAATAAATAATAAAACCTTTATAACAATATAACTAAAAAATCACTTATATTAACAGCTTTTAAGTTACATAACTGCGACTCAGGCCTTCAGGCGTAGTTTGATGGATTAATAAGCTTAAGTTTTTTGAAACAAAAAAAGCTTTGAATGTAAGCTTTAAGTAGGATATTTATTTTAAAGTTTTTTTGAAAGGAAAACCGAACTTTAAATATTTTAATGTAATCAATAAAGCGTACATTCAGTGATACGCTGTTTTTTTTGTTTCGGGTGGAAATCTTCGTAGGATACCCTGCTACGGAGGGGAGTCAGTGTTACGTGAGATTATGTTATTCACTGAAACCCCCTCGCTGTTCTACATCAGTGCATTCGGTGAAGCTCCGGAATCTCTTATGGAATGCATCGGTGCCCCTTTATACTTTCAGTTGTATGTTTCAGTCGAGGAGTCTAACCTTTCTAGGCCAAGGCCCGCGGAACACCTAGACCTTTTTATTCGCCTTCTACGACAGGCAGGGCTTACCTTGGCCCTAATCTTACTAGCTCGAGACTACAGGGTTGTTAGTGATACGTCTGCGCATTTAAATATGACGCTAGTTAGGATAATACACATTTCAGCGTTGTACAGGATCGCATTATTATAATATATTAAAAATTTTCAATTAAATAACTTTAATAACTTTTGAAACTGATGTAATTAGTGCAATATTTTAACACTAATTATTCAGCGGTAGAAATAACCACTGCCCTACTCAGAAACCAAGGCCGAACACTAATTGATTATCACTTTATAAGCTTAACATTATATTCCATAAATGGGTTCCATATTTTAACACCGTTTAATACTGTTTCCGCGTTTAATAATCATAATTTGTAATCATATAATATTGATTTTGAAAACCTTTGATAATTTAACTATTATATTTCGATTTATAATATAACATCATTAATATTAATAGTTTTCATAATCAGCTTATAGATGTTCATTGCGAGGTACTGATCTTCTACAGGGATTATTTAAGTGAGTGAGAGTTTCATAGTAATAAATTATTAGGTACTATCGTAGAAAATTAAATTAAATTTTGTAATTTGCTACAGCATTAAAGAAGACAAAAAAAAAAAGTTGAGCATTTGTTCACTGGGTTACTTTAGCCGATTTATATACTTTTAAGTTTCTTATGAGGGTAGCGAGGCGAATGAGTAGAGGTGTTTAACAACGCCATCTATTGACAAAACATGTTTTAAGTCTCTTTGCTTTCTGCTGCCGTATTTATTTTAATATTGGGGTAAGGTCACGTTTAAACGACTTGCGCCCGTAACGTAACGGTGTGGCTTGTCGCGCGCCCTGTAACGAGGGTGTCCCCACTTCGATTGGACGTTACTTGGTGAAGTGATATTTTCAAACCCGCCTAATTGGTCACCGCAAACGCAATGTAATTTTACTATTATGACATGGGAGTCAGGTTATTTTTGGTGAGCACTCACCACGTCCTCCTCGTTGCCTTAACATCAAGTGAAATTGTTCAAGATCAATTTAACGTAGTCAGTTGCAATGATGACTGTATTACTTTTTGATAAATTTTACACAAAAAAAAAATTTATAAATTTTAAAATAATTCCAGTGTATGACCAACGACGTCTAGTGGGAGAGTCATGTTATCGTTTGATGACGAAGAGCGGACAGTTCATTTACATGCAGACAAAAGGATATCTGGACGTGGACGAACACTCTCGGGCGGTTACCAGTTTCGTTTGCACCAACACTATGGTCGATGAACACGTCGGCAAGCACCTCATCAGGCTCATGAAGAAGAGGTTCATGCTTTTGATCAAAAATAACGAAGACTCGACTATCGACGATAGGGATGAGAGCTTAGACGTAAGTCAACCCCGAACTCGGACTGCGCGAACTTTCTTAATGCCTGGTTTTTGACACTGCTTATGTAGAAGGTGTTATTCATTTTGAGGCCTGAAGAGTGTCAAGGGGCGGTAACTACCCGGACCCACCCCTCAAGTATATAGACCCCTATGTGGGCGTTATATTCTTTCTGGATCTTCGCCAACCCCGAAGCTTAACAGCTTACGTTTGTTTAAAAGCTCGCATCGTAAACCGCTTTTATGTTTTGTGGTTGGGTGTTTCCTTGAATAGAAATGTATTTCACGTCATGCTCCTGTGTTTGTCTTCTTTAACGCTTATAGAAGCGGTCTTATCCCGTCGACAAAGATTTTGCATTTTTTTTTTTCATATGTTTAAAACTTTTTAAAGCTATAGTCATATAAGCACATGGAGGCGCGGGACCGATCGACAGCAACATTCAAAGGCCTCACTCGAAAATGAGGCCCACGCCCAGCTGTGGGCATCCATCCACTAATGATAATAATGACGAAATAGCTATATATAGATATACGCATGAAATAAATAAACACGAGCAGAACGACTACTGTAAACATAAATGTAAATTAATATGTAACATTGTTTTTTCATACAGGTACTAGGTACAGGTATTTTAGATCATATTATATAAGTTAATCGATATAATTTTTCATTAAAAAAAACTTCATTATCCACTAAAATAATGGCAGGTTTATTTAACCCACAGAAGTTTATAACTCTAGGTCTATAGAAAGTATCTTAATAATAAGAAAACAGCCTTTTTAATGTTTGCGATACTTAAACTCGACGTCGTCTCATAGAAAGACTCTTACAGATTTTTTTACATAATTTATTTATATGTTAAACAGATAAAAAAAATTGTCTCCATTAACTACCTTAACTATTTTATATTACAACATTGACCTTTTATCCCGACGCTTAACTTTCAATATTCAACTATTCTTTAAGTAGAATTAAGAAGATCATACAAGAACTCTATAACATTCAAACGCTTGTACACCTTTATTATTTTACCAGACCCCCTATGCCGAATTCGAAACACTTAACCGATATTCAACCTTAAGTGGCACAACGGAAGGTGGACAATTGTCTGCCCTGCCGGGGTGGTTGAGTTTAAGTCCAGTGAAACGGCGGCACGCGCATTACAAACTCGTGTACAATTTTAAAGGGATGCAAAAGAAATATTTAAAAAAAAAAAAAAAAATTTCAATACTTTTCATTATGTTACATATTATGGTATTCGCACCGATATCCATAACAGCCAATTTACGTCCCCACTGCTGGGACACGGACCTACACTTAATATGAGGGCGATGTGGCCATAGTCACCACCCGGGTCCAATCCGGATTGATAACTTCACACACACCTTAGAATAAATCCTAATTCATATGCAGGTTTCCTCGGGATGATTTCCTTCACCGTTTGTATTTCGATGTTGTTACTAAAGTTCACAAATGTACATAACATAAATATTAAATTCATCGGTACATGCCGGGATTCGAACCCGCGACCTTCGGAATGAAAGCCGCACGCTCTAACCATTAGGCCAGCGAGCTACCATGTAGTATTCTCGCATGACCCTAAATAATTAAAATTTTTTCTATGGTCGTTTTCATCACAAAATGAAAACAACCATAGACAAACGTACTATTATTTATATCAAACGTGTTGAGGAAAATGAAAATAATTTTACTTCAAATAGTACTTACGATAATACGAATTCTAATCATTTATCAATACTCAGAAAAAGGCTTTTATGTTCGCAGTAATCTATACCCTGTTGCCCTCTCAACCTCCACAAGCTATTTTCTTGGAAAATTGGTTGTTTATAAGAACTAAACAAATTACCCTAGATTTTCTCCACTTTTTTTTTTGTTTTATAAATCTCAAACTAATAGAAACAGCATTCATTCTCCGAACTTGTGTTCTAATTAACGAGCTTTAAAATTAAATTTAATGTCTGCAATATATTCGATAGCTATGTTTAAGTAACTGATGGTGTAATGCTGGTCATGGTAACTAATACGCGTGTCTCCCGTACGCCTTAACATTTCATAATAAAAGCAAAGCTCAACAGCGTAGTCCCATCCGACAGTACAATCTATTTATAGACGCCATCGATCTATAACTCCTTCATAATAAGGCTTCAGCGATACTGATTCCGAGTAGTTTCCTTAATAATGAGCACTCAAACTTAAGCCATTTGATAGACTGTGGTAATAAGGAGGCCCCCAACTGGCAACAGTAAAATACTTCTGACCCATTTCATATTTTGCTCAAACATTAATGTAGCTTCGCTTTTACTCCAAAAAAAGTAAAGGTCCTGGAATTATTGCGACACTCATGCCGAATCGTCAGTTTCAATTAAAACAACGGTCCTGGTAATTGCAGTGGTGTTTATATCCAGTATCCTCATGTTATTTCTCACTTTAACATTGTCTAGTAAGATAATTTTCATCCCGCCTAATTAGGCGTCCGGACCGAGACAACCTGATTATCCTTATTTATTCTCTTACTATTGCTACTTCCAAACTTTTCCTTACTCAATTATTTTTTTTACTATATTCATAAGAAGAGCACCAGTCCAATGCGAGTCCAATATTCTCTTAGTTTCGGTATAAAATTCATTAAGCATGCGGCGTAAGACATCACCATCAACAGTTACGGTTGCTCCACGAGAAGTTTCAAAGAAAAACGGTCCAATTATTCCATTGACAGAAAGAGACACCAGTCCACTGCGACACCGCGACTGACTAATCCGCACAAATGCCGCGACAAACTATAAACCTCACCTCCCCCTCCCCGGTCCCCCGCGAAAACGTTAGCAAAATATTCGAATTTAAAATCCTAAATCTGCCACGAGTCACCCTATAGAAGTAAGAAAAGATGCCAATATATCTGTGCCTGTTTCTTCCAACAAGAATCTGAGCATAAATCATCACTGTTTGAAGCGCATTGTATCTAGTGAAATTACTGGGGTAATGAGACAACATATTATTTATCAAGGCGACGAGTAAAATGTGAAGTGTATATCACACTAAACAGCGCCGCATTGTTATGGGGAATCGTAATGTTATCAATAGAATATCCCGGCCGTCTCGCCACATCGATAAATAAAGACATTTATTCCAGCGACACGTTTACGTGAAGGCGAGTGATACTCATGTCTGTAACAACGTGACGCTAGGTGAGAGCGGTACAGACTGATACATTGTGCTCGTCCCTTTGGGACTTAAAATGTAAAATTTCAACCTCAATAATATCACTAATTACAAATCCCTTCAAACCGGAACGCACACATTTATTTATACACTCTACATTTTTATGATAGATATTTTATTCTATTTACAATTAATTGAAATTTGACGAAAGCGTTCTCTTTTTATTATGTTGGTATCGCGAGCCCGCGATTATTCGAAATTCGAATTAAGAGTGAGCACTTTTTTCGTAGCGTTCCTTTTAATGCGTCCCCCGGTGCATGCGTATCCGCGCCCCGTTTACAACGGATGTCGCCACTGGCGTCAGTTGCGCCGGGACGCTCGAACGGGTAAGGTGTGCGTGCGAACGTTGAACGCCACCACTGCCAGTTCTAGTGAGAACTTTTGTGTAATTTAAATTATCCTAGTTCACCTCGTTCTCGATTGCATCCTTTCGATCTCTAAAATACACCATTTTGTTATTTTTTAACATATAAAACATAAGGACATTTCTTTGTGCGACTACGAGTTAACAATATGTTTTGGTTTAATTCATATTATTATTAGTTTTTTCACCGAAAAAAGATGGCCATCATGGAGTGGAGGAGTGATTTATATTGAAGTCATATTAAGGTACACTATTTTCATTATGTTTTACTGTTTATGTAACATTCACTTGTTGCATGAGTTTTTCCACAACGGTGGAAATGAAACCTTGTTTAACGGTTATTTTTGTTTTTTTGCCCGTGTTTTTGGTTGGTAGGTTTTATGTAGGAAATACTAATTAACATACCCTGATATTACGTAATCGTTAAAAAAATTAAATTTAAATAATTCAGCCCTAAGTATGGAAAAATATCGGAGTGATTAGATTCGCTTTTATTTCTTGAATTTTATATATATATATATATATATATAGGGTGGCGCAAAAGTAATCCTCCTATCAGAAAATGCTATAAATTTTGCCTTGATGTAAAAAAATTAAAAAACCAAATAAAAATAACTTTCCGACGATTTTTGGCTGTAATTTAAAAAAAAAATATGAAAAACTTTGATTCTTCTTGTGGATTATTATTATTTGGTTGGCCAACTTGTATATATTTTAATATCCAATTATAAGTAAAAAGCATAATTAAGCGACCGATTTTTCTTTAGTAATATCTTCTCTTCTATATATTCATTCGAAATTTGAACAATCGCTGTTTTTTTTTGTCATTTAATGTGTTATTTTTACGTAATACTAGTTTCAATATTGTTTTCATAAATACATTCAAATTATTTATATTTCCGTTTTATAGTTGTTAATAATAAATTAAAAAAATTTTCTTTTTATATTTAACAAGTATTGGATAATTATTTTTTTTTTCACAGATAAACGATTCAAAATCTTTAACGGTCGAAGATCCGCGACTTTTAGAAAAAGTTATTTTACATCTTGTAACTAATTTACCATCAACACAAACGGAAACTCCTCAATTGCCCTATTCGGCACCTGGTATTACTTCACCTCGCCGGATTGATATAATACCACACAAAAAGGAGAGGATTGTAAACGCAATCGAAAAAATATACAGTGTTATAAAATCGTTTAAAAAACAACCGACACACAACATGAATCCGAAGGATAATTCAGAAACACCAATGCAAACATCCACCATCAGTTCGGAATCTGATAGTGACTCGCTCAGTTCGTTATGGAACAAAACGTTAGACATCAGTGAATCGGTATGTCCATCACGGTCATGGCGCAAAGAGACGTCACAACTCAAACGCAAGCTTGAAGACGATGACGACAAGAAGGTTGTAAAAATACGTAAAACAGAAGACTCACTAGATGCTCTCGCGACCGCCGCAGCTGCCGTCGCTCCTGTCGCCGCCGCGGCCACCACAACCGCCACCGTGACCACCGTCGCCTCCACAGCCACTATTTCAACAGCGTTTCCGCTACAAAGCAATAATACCATATGCGCTACCCAAGAGATTAATATGTGGTGGCCACAAGAACCTGGTCCCTCACAGCAGCCCAGCACATTACAAGCGGCTCAGCCGCTTCAGCCCGAAGATTACGTAGCGGAACCAACATTGGAAGAAATGTTACAACGTTTAGGTGCAGTTCAATTTGATGGTTATGCTCAAAGTTATAATAGTAGCCACTTACATCATCACAATAGCGACTCGGAGCTGTTTCGCATACCACAGGTACCACAGGCGCGCGCACGCACCACCACGGATTCACCCTGGGTGACCATTGAGAACAACAGCTACGATGCCATCCATCTAGATACGATCCAACAGTTCTTGGACCCCGCAATGCATGAAAGACAAAACAATTATTATAACAACCAACCGTACACAAGTACGACAGAATCCGCGCCGGGTCTGCGCGGATTTTCATTATCCGACGAGGAAAATTATTCAAATCATTCTAATGCGCACTACTTAACACCAAATATGCTTCTGACACCGCAGTATGATGCTTCGTCATCGTCATCCTACGTGGTTGACGCTACTAGCGGTATTCCGACATTGGTGCCCAAAGTATATTATGACAATATAAATTATGACAACGGTTTCGTCGATTTCTATACACCTATACCGGATTCGTATGATATAAACGCCGCGCGACTTGATGATGACTCATTCGATTTCTTGTATGAATATGAAGATCTACCCAGTACGTCAAGTGTAAATTGTCCAAGCACTTCAAATTCGTACGCTTCGGGAGATGTACAAAATGAAGTGCAGTCGGCGTATAGCTCTTCTGCTTTGGCACGACCAGAAAGTAAGCGTATTTTTAGTCCTTGGAAAACTTTCGTTTCATAAGTAAATTGTAATGATGCGGAGCACATTTATTCACTCCACTGCTCACATTCGGGACTATCACGTGGTGGCTAGTTGAAACCATTCATCTACCACGAAGTCAAGTGCGAATCGGCGGAAACGCACCTCCCTAATTCTTCTTTGTCGTAACCTCATGACTATGGGGCGTTGCCCTGGCCACCATTTCTTTCTAGACATTTCTGTCTTGCGCCATTTGGATGAATGATTGTAGTGTAGCTCCCGTAGCGTCCTAAGTTGTGTGTGTCCATCTTGTAGGATACCGCCCTCTCGCTCTCTTTCCTTCCACACAACCAGTAATAATTGTTGAGAGCCGTGTTGCTATATTCAACTCGTTTGTACGACATTCCGTCCAGGATATTTTCAGCATTCTGCGCCAGCACCACATTTCGAACGCGTCAATCCTTGGTCTCACCTTCGCTTTTAGTGTCCAGATTTCAGAACCAATAATAAGATAGAAAATATGAGCGTCTGCGTTAGCTTCTTTTTGGTGTTGCGGCTAATACCCCTGTTCCGCCATAATCGCTCCATTCTTTTTACCGCATTTTTCGACGTTTGTGCTCTTCTGATAACTTCCTGTTCGCAATCACCGTCGTCACTGATCTGCGATCCTAAGTATGCGAACTTCTGCATCACCTGTAAATCACGAAGTTCTTAAGTTCGTTGTAGGGTACCCGTTCTATCCACAAACATTAGTTTGGTTTTTGGTCTGTTGATCAGCAGACCATACTCCCGACTGATGATAGTTATTCTGGACAGGAGTTTAGCTAGTACTGCCTCAGAGGAGCCTATTATTGCGGTGTCATCAGCAAAGCGCAGATTGTTTATTAAGTGGCCACTAAAGCGGATGCACCCTTTCTAATTATCCAAAGCCCTTCTCATTATGGGTTCACCGACTAGATTGAACAATTGAGGTGATAAATTACATCCTTGACGGACCCCTCTTTCTAGATGAAAAGGGTGTGATAGATTGTTCTCTAGCCGAACCCTAGACTGGCTGGTGGAGATATAAATTCTGTACCAGAAATGTCAGATGATCTGGAACTCCCATTTCTCTCATCACACTGAACATCTGACTACAGTTGATGCAATGGAATGCTATTGCGTAATCAATGAAGCACAAGGCAGCACAGATGTTGTGTTTCGTCCCTAATAGGCTGCTGGATATTGGAACGTCCGTTTCCGATGCGGCATAGGAAAACTATTGTTTTCTTCTTGGAACTTCTGTTTGGAAATTAATAAGTTCTTTTATATATTTCTTTCAGATATACGTTATGTAAATGTTATGAGCATAAGTGAGGCTCTTAATTCTTCAATGAAGGAAGAAGTCAATGTAAGTACTTACTAAAAATATCACGTCGGTAACAATGTTACATATGGAACTTTATTATTGTGAGCGAATGTTGCTTTTAGGTTGTTTTTTACATTCAATGGCGGCGTAAATTTTTTTTTTCTGCTGTTATATTTTCTTCGTAAATACGATTACGCAGACTTTTACTGTGCTCGCGAACTTTACGGAAACTACCCTACGCATTGGGCAGCAATGAGCAAAAATGTGGAATGGTTAAAAAAAAAAAACAAATATCTTTAATTTTTATTTTAGTATCTGTAAACAATAAAAAATTTTATATTTTTATTTTATTTTTAATTTCATTACATTTCCATAAAATGCGTTGCAAATTATCCTCAAATGTCGCGCTACAATTCCTCGTGTTTTGCTGCTGACCGCGAAACGTTTTTTTTTTTTTTTTTTATTGTTTTCAGCGGTAATTCACATGGAATGCTTTCCATATCTCTGGACATCAACTTATTTCACCGTATTCGATTTTCAGGTTCGTTTACTCTTCCACGCACCGCTGCGGCTCAGAGGATATTTATAGCTTTTGCAATCGTTATTGTATTTCATTTCTCACTTGCATTGCGCATTTAAAACAAATACTTCATCCCAACTTGTAATTAGGCAATTAGTTTATTTAATAATATCATCATCATCATCATCATCATCAGCCAGCATTTAATAGCATAGCATTATTGTTGTATATATTGTGCATGTACTTCAGATGTAAATTTATAGATGTCGGAGGAAGTCTTTGCCAATGAGACAGTTAACACGAATGAAGATGATGGAGGACAGAGCAGCAACAGGGGAAACGATGATGCTGAGGATGTCTCTCAGAACTTCGATGAAATAATCAACATGGATGAATAAATCCGACGAATGGTAACGGACACACTATTATATCAATTTATTTATTTATTTATTTATAATCTTCCTTCAGATAGTAAAACTTAATCTAAAACTACATATATATATTTTTTTTAATATTATACTTGTCTTTCAACAATAACCTATGCGTGTCTCCCTCTTGCTTTCCGAATCCATTTTGGACCATCTATTTTATGTGGTCAACTCTTTCTCTATATATATATAAAAAGTATTAGTATATTTATCTGAAAACAAAGTCATTTTTTTTTTATAATTTCTCCATTTATCTGATGTTATATGTATTAATATATATTTATCTATATGTAGGAGATATTCGCTGATTCATCACTAGTTCTCCGAAACTATGACACCACTATAGACTTAAAATTCTGTAAAAATGTTGCTAAGTCGTTTGGAGGGTAGCTAAAAATATACTTTACAATATTCCGTTTACAAAGGGAGTTGCGGGGGTGGTAATAGCGGGACGCTGTGACCAGCCGCCCACCCGCCGAACAGTCGATACCCTGCGGACGGGAGTATTTCTGATGAATTTTAAATCTAAATTTGGATGGAGAACAGCTAGTACATTTACGTGTATTATTTGTGTGAGCTTTTTTATATAATCAAACATTTATGTTGCTGTGCCATCATTTCATATATATATATATATATATATATATAATTAAACATTTTTGGTTGCTATGAAATATTTATATGCACGTTTGCGAATTAATTAAAAAATACTGTTCAATTGTATCCAATGGCTGTGCGATACTGTCGATAAATTTTTCGCCTAGAAATTCACTTCCGCCCTCAGGATCACATCCAATTTCCGCATTTGGAATAATTAATTAAAATTAAGATAAAATCTGAACGTCTCTCCACAGATATCAACTACAACCAACATAGAATACCTGACGATATGAGAGGAGGATGTTAGTGATATGGCTTCTTGTGTTACGCCGGAAGCGATTGGATGCTGAGCTATTACATAAATCTAGGAGTACGTGGCTCATGTGCAGCATACGATGATCTCTTATTAATTATAAGTTTTATGTGAAATTTTCTTAGTATATTAGGCATAATTTGAAAAAAATGGAAAAAATAAACAAAAAAAGATTAAATAATGAAAAAAAAAAAAAATTAGATTGTAAGCCTACATCCAAGGATGTACTAGACTAGAAACTAGAAATAGTTTATAATGTATGTTATCTATTACTGTTAAGTTCAGTACAATTCGTTTAAAACGTATGACAAATGTCATCGTTACTGCAATATTTTTTTATTCGCTTAGATTAATGTTTGACCGTCACTTGATGGTAACCGGAAGATGAACCGGACCCGAAGATGGATGGTGACAGTCGATGGTAGTGGATGTAGTGGTAAAGCGCTCTATATATTTTGAGCTATGTGTATTCTATAGTAATAATGATGTCTGTAAACAGCCATCTTATTCCCACTGGAGGGACGGTAACCGAGCTGCGCAAGCGTTGATTAATAGATGTACGTTGTATCGTATAAGTAGTATCTTAATTCAGGCTAAGTTATATCTCGCTTGTTGCTATTTACTTAACTATAGTGACGTATTATAACGGCTTCTATTTCTATATAATCTTTTATTCATACCGAAAACTTTCCGTACGAATTAAATGGTAGGTATTAAAAAAAAAAAATTAGCTTTTAACGTCCTGTTCAGCCGGATGGTCATTTTTTTTTTTTCTTGAATCGAAAGACTTATTTAATTTACTTTTGAAATGATATTTATTAAGCCACTAGATTAATGGACCTGCAGCATTTGATTACATTATAGGATCGCGCTCATTGACACCGGTTTTGATTCTCGCGTCATCTTCGCTTCGATTCTCATTACACTCGTCACTCGCATTCACGTGTCGCCGGTGTCGTTTAAACTGAGCGTCGAACAAACGGTCTCTAGCCTAACCTACTTACGGGTATCTATATAATATTTTTAATTGATTTTTAGTGTTTCTCGTTAAACAAAAAAAATATTTTTGTTCAATTTAAAAATTGAAGTTACCGTTGGTGTTTATTCATTTGTTTACTGTTTAGTTAGTAAGTATTGATATGGACAGAGAAAAATTTTTTAAATTAAATACGTAATAACTGTGTTTACTTCTAAGTACGGTGTAACACGATACGGCTATCCGCAATTAATTATACAAATGTAACAAGATATTACATTATATCTCTAAAACGTTTATGTGCAATTAAGATAAATTTAAACAGGCGGTGTTGATGTTTTCTTTTTTGTGTTTCGTAAATTTTTAATTGCGCAAATAAATTTTCTGCTGAATAAAAAAAAAAAGTTTTTTCTTTTTCTATCCAATGGTTAAGAACGACAGAGCTGCAGTCGTTAAGTCTATGCGCATTAAGAGTCCTGTCAATGTTCCCCAACTATGGATTTGGAGTAGCTTGAGGATCTGCAACGGAACCATCGCACCTTTACTTCTGGAAGGGCCAATACTATAATACCAATTAAATAGCTAAAGACTTTTAACTTTGAGATAAGTTCCCCCACTCTTAAGGCTTGGGACCTGAAGATCCTTTAAGTCACCTATGATTAGCCAAGACTTATCTTAATCCTATTGTTAATAGCCTAAAGCTACAGTGAAGTACTTGCAGCCTGGTTTTTTGTTCTGTCGTGAGAACTAACCAATCATCCCCGCAATCCACTTCTGTACATACAGCACACCCTCTTGGTCTCCCACTATCACCTGGGCAACGGTTCCACCGAATCTATTACGGTAGGCCATGGGAGCCAAGAGGAAAGCTCTCGCGGCTCCCTATGGCGGATTTAGTCATAGGCTCCGCCACCAACCGTTAGCGGTCGCTGAGGTTAGAGAGTGGAGAATCCTCACCGGTGGTAGCTACCGTAATTACTGAGGTAAGGAGACGAAATATTTTATTTGATTTATTTATTTATTAATTTAATATATTTTGTACACACAGCTGTTAGAAAAAACACGACAATAAGGATACAGAGTACAAGGGCACTACTTATTACATGTTGAAATTTCTTCCAGTAGGCCCGCAGAAGGAAAGGAGAATTAGGGACACAAACCTAGTGCATACAGTAAACACTACATATAATAATATATACATACTACAAGATATAAAACAATACATATACTTATTTTTATATTATAAAAATATATATACTACTATACGAATATATATACTTTTATTTAATATGGTAAGGATAAATAGTGTTCTTTAACAGATTTCTTGAATATCTTGTAGGTAGCGACAGGGACATTTTGGGACTTCTGATCAATATACAGCGACAAGTGGTTTTAGCAGTCCTCTCGTGATGTTAACCTGACACTGCCTAAAGAATTCTGAAGAGACCGAAACAGGTGGAAATCTGAAGGTGCACGCACGGTCAGGACTATACAGCGGATGCATTAACACCTCCCAGCCAAACTCTCTTAATTTTTCTTGAGTGACTAAAGATGTGCGAGGTCTAGCGTTGTCATGATGAAAAACTACACCTTTTCTGATGATTAATTCCGGCCGCTTTCTCTCAACTTCTTGCTTTAACCTCATCAGTATATTCGCAGTAGAGTTCAGAATCGATGGTCCTGCCTGGTGGTAACAACTCATAATGAATAATGCCCTTCTAATCCCACCACATACACAGCATCACCTTGTTGCGAGTTAATCGGGGTTTCGCCACAGTCTGTGAAGCCTGACCGGCCTTTGACCACGACCTTTTTCGCACGTTCTCGTCGTACGTGATCTACTTTTCATCACCAGTTATCAGCTTCTTCAAAAATGGTTCGGTTTCATTACGTCGTAATAAAACATCACAAACGAGTACACGGTTCATTATTAGATTTCTTTCAGCGAGCTCGTGAGGTACCCAAATATCGAGCTTTTTTGTGTACCTCGTTTTTTTTTCAAATGCGCCAAAACTGTTTAACGGTCCATTCCCAGTACTTCAGCTACGTCGTAACTAGTGATATGCCGATATTATTCCGCTTTTAAAAAATGCCATCCATTTTATCCATTTATCCGTAATAGAGTTACCAGAGCGGCGTGCATCTGTGACATCAAAATTTCCGGATTGAAAGTGCTCAAATCAAATTTGTGCTGCACTCACAGACACTGCACTAGGTCCATAAACATCGCAAACTTTTTTCGCGGCGTGCGTTGCATTTTTATCTGTTTTGTAGTAAAATTTTAAAATGTTTCGAATTTCTTCATAACATTCACTCATATTGACAGTATGGAAAAGAAATGAAAATCACACATTTTCCTAATTTGAATATGGAATTATGTTTTTTAAAATTTAAGCTTTCAATGATACCAAAACCAGCCAGATACAAATAGTATAGCCATAGAGAATTTTTTACAATTTCATACATACATGTGAAAATACTTTTTCCCCAACCTAATATATATCATTCTAAATACCGCCACGTTATTATGGGCAGGCGTATTATTTGGCATCACCTGAACGTTCCGCTTGTGTCTTTGCTTAATTTAATAACAAAAAAAAAAATAACTGTCAGTTTAGTTTCCCGTAGTGTTCAAATGCCGCTTGGCAACAAGTTACGTGGAAGCCACGCCACTGCGTTGACAGCCGGTATTGTATTAGTGTGCGTGTTATTTGACCTTCCATAATTTAACAATTAAAAATTTTAGTTAACCACCGATCGTTTTGTGTATGTAATAACAATTATTTAATTTTTTAGAATGTTTCTTATATCGTTTTAAAACTGATAAAAATGGGGGACATAAAATTATTTTATGTTGTGCATAATCGCTGTGTTGACAGGCGTAGATAGGCTGCGCTACTGCACCGACAACCCTGCTCTCTACTACGCATTGAAACTACCTTAACTCTCCTCGGATAGGTTGGAATTGTGCACCGACGCCGGCGATCAAGCTCTTTGCTACATTAATAAATTTAACTAAACGACATTATAAAGCTGTAAAACGGTTTAACGAAAAAAAAAAAACATGTTTTTTCGTTATTTTTTCATTTTAGTTATTATCGAAATTGTCCTTTAATTTAGTTGAAATTCCAATAAGTAATAATATAAGGCTTTATTTGACCTTGCTTCCTGACGAAATTTATGTACTTATATACTTGAACGAACGAATGCGAAAGCAGTTGACATCAGCGATCAGTACAGCACCAGTCCCACGGAAGCAGCTGTGCAGAAACTTATGTGAGTCTTTAATATTAATTTTAATTTTATTTAAACTATATAATATACGTTATTCATTGCTAAAGTGTTCCTTTTATAACATTTTGTATTTTATGACGATGGAAATTTTTTTGATCGACGTTAGATTTAATATATATTATAGTAGATTTTTCAGATATTCCTTACGTTTTTATATAACTTTCTGGGGGAAAGTTATAAATAAACTCCTAAAAAAGAAACCTTGTAAAGTACGCCATCTCCATAGCGTCACAGCTAAGCGTCGCCGGTCATTGCGTCGCAAAACAAAATGGTTGCCTTTTATAACTTCTTTGTACTTAATTACTATATATATATATATATATATATATATATATATATATATATATATATGAATAGGGAGGTTTTTAATGAAATTTTTGCGATTATAATATACATTTGAATTTGAGTGAACTATACCATCGACGACCCCCATGCCCACCCAGTGCCATAAGATTTATCACAGTCAAGCGGCTGGCTTATATATTGCATTACGACAATTTACATGCATGTATTATTTACGAATTGAAACAAAATTAGTAACAATAGCGGAAACCTCTTAATGACAATTACGGGGCGGATACGTTTTTTTACAAAGACCGTCACAGCCGTTTGTCCGCTTTTGGTTTCAAGCGCGGTTTGATAGTTATACAAATTTGTTTAGTTTGTTTAAAAATGTATATAACGAAAACATATCAATTATATTAACTTCCCTTTTTATTTTTATATATATTTTTTAAACAAATTTCATATCTACAGTTGTCGGTGGTTCGAAACGATTAGAAAAATCCAATGCCGATCCCACGCGATCCACGGGCATCACGAACGTACACCACGTACCACCTTTGCATATTTCAAATCGACGAGAGACTGCTAGTGATCGCGACGATGACAATTGTTAATTATGCCGCGGTCACTGGGTACGTCATCCACTACACGTACCTCCTTCCTGAAGATGAGCCGGATCCGGAGCCTCCCGAATATTACTACATGTGGCACTATTTCTTCAATAACAATGCGGATCATTTCTGTGGTAGGTATTTTTATTTAATTTCTCTATGATAAAACCTTCCATTGAAAACAATTTGTTTTTTTTTTTCCATTTATACATTTTATTTCTGTAGGTATGCTGTATAATACTTTTGTATGCGTTGGATTGTCTTTTATTACAGTATAAATCTACTTTGTTATATTGATTTTTTTTTAATTCTGGATATATATTTTACAATGAATTATAATTGACAATAACTGTATTTTATAATACTTGTTATTTTCCATTGTTCTAGGATTCTGCGCGTCAGATCCTACAATGCACTTCGTTTCAGAAGATATTGATGTAAGTAATGTCTCATTTTTTAATAGAACTTTACCAGGTAAAATTCAACAAAGCAAGATAACTTCAATACTAACTGACCTATAGTCGGCAGCTCGTACTATTATCAGTTTGAGTACTTAAGAACATTTCTACATATTAACATTTTTAAATAGATTGTGTTTATACCCTCAAAATATTTTGACAAGACTTTTTAAATAAGTTCTCTAATATAAAACATCTGCTATTTTATATTGTTAACTCCTATCATAATTTCCTACAATTAAGCTCCTTTTTTTTTTCTTTTGCAGCCCTCGGACATTTCGGACCACGAAAATTGATATTTCCAATAGGTAATTTTCTCACAAATTACTGCAAACTATCAGAAGTTCTTAGTTTAAATAAACTATTTATTACAACTGTAATTGTAAGACAAGTTAACTCTCAGTTACGTTTGTTTTTTTTAATGTACAGTGTTGATCACGTAAAAACGATAAAAAACAGATGTAGTTGTTAAAAAATTAAGTTTAATGTTAAGCTTTAAAAGTTTGATAGACAATAAAAGTATGATTGTAATACATGACTTTCATTTAAGTACCATTGAAACGCTGTATTAGAAGAATATGATGCTAAAGAATGATGTTTTTTTATTTATTTTTGCCTGATAATCACGGGTATTATGAGATTCCTCCCTTCATAAATTCAAATAGTTTTCTTTTTCATTTCTTTTCTTTACTTTTTTACCTCAAAATCTCTAAGTTTGACAGATAACACCTTTGTGATATAGTCAGGTTCCTCTGCCGGCTAAAGCTAGTTAAAGCTCCTAATGTCAGAGTATCTATCACCATCAAAATTGATCATCTCCAAGTGTCATTAAAATAATTGTTCACTGTTGGATGATAGTAAAAGTAATATTGACAATTTAATAATTTTCAGTAATATTCAAAATAGAAGGTAGATAGAAAAGTTTTATTTTGACCACTGCTTTTTTTACACGATAACACTACATCTCAATTTCATCAAATTTTATGCGAAAATGTGTCGGAAAATGTAGAGGCGTGCTGATCCATTATGATCCGTTTTCTATATGAGTGTTGACAACTGGAACATGACAATGCTGCTATGGCGAGAGATTTACTATACGAGGATGAAGCTGGGTAGGCGGATTCGGAAAAAATCTGTCAAGCGAGCGAATCGAACGAGCGATGCATTCATCCCCTCGTAAACGATAAGCCTTCATAAAACAATATATAGGACGATGCACACTACCGCATTATGGTCGTCGCCTTACGCGATAGGATGTGAAGTGCCGCCAATCGATTTAATTTACCAGCGCTTGTATAATATCATGCATGAATAAAATATTATATTAGGAATTAGTTAAAGTTAAAAGTGAAAGGAAAATAAGGTAGAATGTTGAAATTATTACCCACTAGAAGTGTAAGGGGTCTCGCACAACAACTCACGGCCCCAAGCCAACCTCACCCGCTCGTGGTGCACCCTGCTAGTCAACAAACGAGGCTCTGGCTCCCGCCAACCCACATTGGGCCAGCGTGGTGGAGATGGTCCAAATTCCCCCATATGAATCCCTCAAACATTCATACTTTATTTTGTACTGTTAGTGTTACTAAGAAGGAGCTTATATACTAGAAGTCATATCCTTTACGTAACCCGTCAAGGTTCAGCGTTCGGCAGCAGCGCCAATACAGAACTTGCATACGCATCATACGCTCTCCTACTGTTAAAAACTAAACGGTATTACCTCAAGATAAATTCTGTATATATTATACTACTTCCTTTCCACCATTAGGTGTGGAAGTACGTGTGGAAGACATTGCACCTCTTTGCATACTTTATAAATTGTACCATGGGGAGTGTTCCTAATAGTTGTTCGGAATTATTCCTACCTACGTACTTTCCACTTTTACCACTTTGTGGTAGCAGTTGGCGCCTACGGTATTTTTCCATACCAATAGGACATAGAGACCATGTCCATGTTCGTCAGTGATCACCTTCCACCAGCTGAACTGTTCACTCGTTTACCTACAATTTTCTGTATAATAAAAAAACTTGCAATATAAATTTGCAAACATATTGCGAAATACAATCCATGATAATATAATTGGTTATATCCATACCAATTTAATGAATTAACTATTCGAAATATTGGCAAGTGTATCCGTGCGTAATAATTAACGTTTCCGGAGTCTCGCCTCTGCTCGTATCGTATCATACCTTCGTCTGTTTCATATTACATTTATCTGAATGTTTCGTCTGGATATTATTCTCGATGTAGGTACTCGTTATCCCATCCTATAAAGGTATTTACGTAAGGATTGAGGAAAAAGAGTTATTGGTCTGTGAGAAAAACAGCTTCTTTGTTTAACGTTATATCATTGTATGTTATATTTCTATTGATTAGTATATTTTTTTTTACTGTATGTTCTACTTGGATCTTGGAATCTGACAAAAAAAAATTTCTTAAACATGTTTATTGTGATTTAGTGAATATAAGTTTGTTAGTATATACTATCAGTGGTCAGCCGGAAGTAGTTTATGTATAGTCATCGGTTCAACGCGCTTAATACAATTTAAATTCATATACATAGCAGACCGATAAAGAATTCAGAGTAGAGAAAGACCGAAGATAGTGTGGATGGAGTGCGTGAAAGATGACATGTGTAAGAAGAGTGTGAATTCAGATATGACGGCTGATAGAGGAATGTGGAAGAGAAGGGCATTCTGCGCCGACCCCACATAGCTGAGAAAAAGGCAGGAGGAAGAAATACGCAGCGGACCGATGCAGTGTGGAGATAGCTAATACATTCAACACCTATCTCCAAATAGGTTGCCAATAATCAGGGAGTAAGCCTGATAAAATCCCAACTCATACCTCATACCTGTAATCCAGGTAGAAATTTTTAATTAACTATATAATATTTTACGTAATTAATAAATTGTATTCTGTTTGATTTCACAAAGGGTTCAGCGAAATGCAATCAATTGAAATCAATAAATTGGACTGCAATCTGTGTAAGCGACGCGACACTTGTTTATTAATAGAACAATAAATTATTATGAGGGTAAGTGAACGGACAGTGACACCGCGGCGATAGATACCTCGCACTTTTTAATATTTAGTTTTAACAATCTACCTGCACTTTTTAGTCTCGCGCGCGGATCGATAGCAAGCTGCGAACCGTTCGGCCACCTTCGAAAATCCATTTTATGTTAGATAAGTTGAAATCACCTATCAATATTGTGCTACTTTGTTCCTGTGTTACACGGGAAATATTCTGAGTAAAGACTTCAAGGCATTCATAAGCTAATGGTGATGGTAAGTCAACGCCACATAAGGATAATGTAAAACTTTGATTACTTGGCTTCATTTCTATGTTAATCCAAATATCTTCATTGCATGTTTCCCACTTTTGGACTCTATAGCTTTTTAGTATTTATAGCCTGTATAACCACGTTTCTCTTCTCCTTTGCTAAATTAACTATGAGAAACACATTACAGCATTCTCAGAAAAAAATAATAATTGTGTGACATCAGCAGGATTAATTGCGTAGCTCTGAGCCTGACAACTAGCGATGGTAACACCCAAGCTGCCCAGCGTATGTAGCCTATAAGCGGATGGATTGATTATGCTTATATATATTTACCATCTTCAACACCCAAGCTTTACTTGATAGCTTAATTTCTTTAGAAGCCGAAAATTTTCTTTAGCAGTAGATATATATTTGCAAGAATAAATGATCATACAAGAGAGCAGACAAATTTATCATAAATATCGCACACATTATTGTGACAGAAACTACTTCTAAATTAAACAGTTTGTAAAATATTAGTTTACGATTTAACTAGCAGGCGCTTGTTGAAAAGAGCAGTGAGAAAAGGCCGATGGCGTAATGTAGAATCGAAACATTCTTATTATTTTAGTTACGAAACACGATCGTAATGAGTGTCTGGCGGCGTAGAGGGATGCGGACTCGCGCTTCGTCGGTCGCTGCATTGTAAGGAACATGGCAAACGTCGCAAACGTGACACGCGCCGCTGCGCGCGTCTGGCGTCTCCGGCGGGCGGGACGCGCGGGGTGCGCGCGGGGGGAGGGGAGCGGGGTGAGCGGGGAGATCAAGGCGCGCGGCTCGCTCGAGGCGCGCGAACGCGCTATGGCGCCGGGCGCGCGCTGCCGGCGCACCCGGTGCGGACCCAACGCGAGCTCGGCGCCGGCAGCGCGCGCCCCGCCCCGCCCCTCCACTACACTGCACTGCCCGCGAATACAAACATTTTTACATATTATGTAATGAATCTATGATTATTTCATCTCACTACATAGACGCATTGAATTATCTTATTTAAAGCAGAACAAACAGTTGATGGTCATGGTGAAAGATGTTGCCGAAGTCCGATATTAACAACTTCGGCAATATACCAAAATAACGTTATCGAATAACGATCGCGTTAAAAAAATAGCAGTTTTCGGGTGAGAAATATTCTTCGTTATAATAGTTACGCCAATATATTATTTTCAATGAGGATTACATACTTGAAGCAAAGGTGTGGGTGCACGTTTGCCGCTGTTTGTTACGAGTGCGACGGAAGGCGCGGGCCCGGTCGTGTAGTGCGCGGGTGGAAGGGAGCGCGGTACACAGAGGGAGGAGAGGGGGGTGCATTCAGTTGGCAGTTTTAAAGTTAAGTGTTCGTATAGACCGCATGTGTCCGCGACTTTAAATTTAAAGCGCAGAATATTGGTTCCCGTACAACGGTCAGTTTTTAGTTCCAATTATTATTTTTATCATTGTAAGTATTAGTTTTAAACTTAGCAGTGATTATTGCCGCTTTACACATATATTATACGTTTCACGTTTCACGCGCCTTACTTGTAACGATACAAAATAGCGGCTACGTTGTTCAAACAATTAACTATGTTTTACTTATGTACTACTCACCGGCTTGTTCGGTGATTTCACATATTTGAGAAAGAATAATGTATATTACATAGTTCGGGAACAATAATGTATATAACTTGAAGAAATCAGCGCACCGTTGGCAATGCAGTTAACAGTTGTTGAGTTTTTAATGATTTCGCGTTTGTATATTATATTTTACATGTCTCTGAATTATTATCAGGTCGATTCAATAGAGGTTCTTATCCGTTTTCATAATTTGGAGTGTTGAAATGGATTTATCGTTTATGATTTAGTGCGTCACGTGTCCGCCGGACTTGTGCCACCGGGTATATATTCACCATTGTTAACAGTGAGCTTATTTATGCGACGCGTTTGTTTGTGTGATGTAAATTGTTAGTAATATGATATAAATTAATTAATATTATAATTTGATATATAATTTTGATTATTCTGCTTGAGATAACATGTTATGAGAAAAGTCTTCGAATGCGTCGCGTTGCGTGATCTGCTAAATGCCTCCGGTGTCCTTTGTTAACTAAACCAAAGACAAATAAAATGCAAGTTTAAAATTTAATTATATTTGTCTATGGTAACGTTAAATAAGTCTTAAGACTTTGTTTTTTATTTGTTTTCGTTTGTATAATAAAGACAAAGGCTTTTAGTGTTGTCATTATGTTATGTTTCAAATTTCAAATTTTAAAATATTTGTAGCGTTGGACATCTCTGTTGGCTAAAATCAAGTCGAAGTCCGCCACAGCCGACTAAGTGAATTGAAATCATTCCTGGCATCCTGTTTCTTCCTGTAACAAAAGAACGAGCACACAAGTGGAGTGCCATGGGTATGAGTTGTGGTATATATTTTTAATAAAACTACATAGATGTTCACACTCTTTCATCTTAGCAACACACTGCCTTTTTCCACCTCTCCTTATGACGGTATTAACATATAAACTCTTCCTATAATATTTATGTACTGTCCACTACATCTCCTTTCTTTTTAATAATTACCTGATTTGCTTGTTTCATAAAATTAGACAATAACTTTTACTATACCTGTTCTTTTCAGTACCTTTTTTTTTTAATTACTTGTTTTAAGGCTGCCTAATTGTTAAATAAAATAAATTGAAAATTTTCTGGGTTACAAATAATTGACAAAAGACTACTTATGTTAACAACATTAAATTGCCTCATTAGTACATTTTTTTGTATTATATATACATATATATATTAACATTTTAAACTTTTATATATTATTTAAAATTAAGTATTGTCACACTAAATATTAGTGCTACGTGATACCGTACCATACCGGATGTGGCACAATTCTTCCATTCCTGGTGACACACTCCCCCAGGTGTAGCGCGCTCCGGACTGTGCGGTTCCCCGATCGTCATCATCACCCTAATTCCAATCTAACTGTGCACCCCTAACCAGACTAGTCTCTTTTTTATGTTGTTGTTTTGAAGCTGGTATTTTCAAGATATGTTTTCTATTACGGCGCAGTACACGTCCATTTTCAGTTTCCAACTGGTATGAACGATCATCCCACACCTGATACCATATTGTGGTATATCTTTTTAATAACACTACATAGATGTGCACACTTTTTATTTTGATCTTAGCCACACACTGCCTTTTTCCTCCTCTACTTATGAAGGTATTAACATATAACTTTATAATAAGTAAATATCTTGCTTATTCCGCCGCTGCTGTTTAGATAAAAGATACTCAGTGCTGTTTAATATTATATCCACAATTTAAACTTTATGTTGCAGAGTCAAATCAACTCGTAATGTCGTGGAATGAAAACTTGTCGCTAAATACGACAGCTTCAACTATGAAATGCGATGGAATTTGATGAGACACCTACAAATATTTTAATTCCCTCGCAAGTAACCTATCGTCCATTAGAAACCTTGCCCATATTAAATAATAATGATTTTCAGCTGGTAGCTCCGGCGCAATTGATTTATAGACAAATGATGAAATTTGTTCCGTCGATGTCGTCTGGTACACAAACACAACAGCAGACTACTCCAAGAAGGACGGTACAGGCTAGAGCATTAAGAAATCTGTTTATTAAGGCAGGCAATTCGCTATTGGTGAAATTGTACACCAATATTACAAACAATCCTGAGAGAGTCGCAAAAAGATGTCTATTTAATCCTCTGCTGCACGATAGAAATGTTTTCAAAAACAAACAAATGACATCAGCACCGTATGTAGAGTCGAAAAATTCGAAAGCCATCCAAAATAAACCGCTGGCACAAGATGACCATGTCCAGGACATTTTTGATAAGGACATGATTGAGATTCCGGATGACGATGATGTAATGCAGTGGGAGAGTATCCCTGAACAAAGCAGCTCAACATTTTTTTCCGATGACAGTGATTCCAATGGATTTGTAAATCAATGGAATGTGAGTATTACAATTTTTTTTTTCCTCAATCATATTGTATATTATTTAAAATCATTTAAATGAACTAGATAACACACAAAAGTCGGTGTTTATTCAATTTTTTAATATATTTCGTTATAAATATAGAGGTGACGTTGCGCTAGATTTTATAACAAAAACTAATCACGTTTGAACTCTTTAAGGGTGAAGATGGAGACCAGCAACTCGAAGCCCACGAAGCCAAAAACCCTCTTAGTCGCCTTGTATGACAGGCAGGGAATACCTTAGTCCTATTCTTAATAGGCCGAGATTACAGGTTTGCTTTGGGAGAGCACTAATGTCCAGCAGAGGGCGAAAATTGGCTGATGATGAATAACACAGATTTATACGTCGGGACATGTAATGATTGGAAATGATTGATCTATATTTGGATACGGACTATATCAATATTATTACACAATAAATACGGCAATGAATCTACTGTTGCTTTTCTAAATGGAGAATAAGTAGTCTAAGCATCAATAGTGTGTATCTTCTTAAATACTCCGCTTTAGTAAGAACTCCTTGGATGTCATCATCAGCCGATACGCATCTACATTTGAACATGGGCCTTCCCCAAAGATCTCCACATACAGTCAGCATGGCCTCCGGTACCTATGGGCACTAGGGGCTGTTGTATATAGGGGCTCATATGTGGGGAGATTTGGGCCATTTCCCACCACACTGACCCAATGCGGGTTGATGGGAGCTAGAGTCTCGTTTGTTGATCAACAGGATGCACCACGAGCAAGTGAGGTTGTTGTACGGGACTCCTTACACTCTTCCTTGAATATGGTGTACAACTTACAACCTTCATAAAGATAGTCTTCCTTGAATATGGTGTACAACTTACAACCTTCATAAAGCTACCCTATAAGAAGAGGCTACCTTATTATTGACTCATTTTGTCTTGTTGCTAATCTCCTCAGCCCCCTGGCACGCAGAGTTATTCAAGTTCAAAGTGATTGGCTTAACCGTTTTTATTATATTTTCTCAAAAATTTTAAATACGAAGAGAGTTTCACGTATTGATTTTTTTTTTTAATAATTTAAATATTTTGTTTGTTTTAGACAATTAACATGCAATGTCCTTAAATGAAGCTGTTGAGCTGTAGTCAACCCTTGCACTTTATATGACATTTTCTTTATAATTTAATTTAAATTTTGTTATGTTTGTAATAATTTATGTACATTGTTATGAAATTTTCACAGTTTATTTGGTTAAGTTGATTGTTTGCTTTAATATACTTACCCTCAATTAAAAATATATGGGTGTATCCTAATTATAGCAAAAATATATTTTAGTATATAAGCGAATCAAAAATTTATGTGTTTAAAAATAAAATTTATTCTTTTTGTAATTAATTTTTTAATAAATAAAATAAATTAAATTTGTAATAAATATTTTATTAATTATGCAACGTTACATATATATATATACGTATCTGTATATATAATATATAAGGTGGCGCAAAAATAACCTTCCGATGTATAATCCGAATAACCTTTCTGATAGGAGGATTACTTTTGCGCCACCCTGTATGTATTATGTATAATACTATATATATGTGACGTAAATTCAATTTCAATGATTTTCAACTTGTAAATTGTTCAATAAGGTAAAGATGAGTTTTAATTAATATACTCGATTAATTCAATATTCAAATTCAAAATTCTCGATCAATATTAGATTAGGTAAGAAAAGAAATATATAATTCAAAGTTTACAAAGCTCATAACCGGAATGCAACAGGTGAATATTTCGGGACCATAAACCACCCCCGGGGATTATGATGCAATCATGTGTGCGGGGGTCACCGCTGATGCGGCGTCGGTGCGGCTGCGGGTGTTAGTATCGGTATTACGTTTAGCCGCTCTCCCGGGCCAGAACCGCCGCAATTAGTCGTGGTTTCTGGGTGACGAGTTCGGTGAGATTCGTCGTCCAGAGTATCCTATTATTAATTTCTGATAGTTTCATAAAATAAAATTGATTATGTGATGTAGTTAAACGTGACACAATAAAACATCATTTGTTTATTTATATAAGAACAACAATAAAAATAACAATGGATACAGTCTGTTCATTTAAAAGAAGAAGAAGAAGTACTTTTAGGATCTGCATAAAGTGAATCCTTATTTGAAAATTTCCCTTCACTACAAATATATAATAATAGATAGATATATATCAAATGTAATACATTATTTTTATATAATTAAGCGACAAGACGAGCGGGACGTTCATCATAATCATCATCATCAGCCGATAGAGGTCCACTGCTGAACATGGGCCACCCCCAAAGACACTCCATCAAATCATTTTCATGTCAGCGGGAAGTTCATCTGATAAACTACGCCATAACAACGTGACGCTAGTTGGGATGTCTGCACCACATTGCATTCGTCTTAAGATGTTGAGTCTCATTACCCCAGTAATTTCACTAATTACAGCACCCATCACACTGGGACACAGTAATGTTTGTCGGCTGCAATAGGCGTTGCGGTTCTACCCAGACGATTTCCGGTAACGGAGACCTACCACCGGTAAAATTCCATAACAGCCAATTTATGTCCCCACTGTTGGGGCACAAGTCTACCCTCAATATGAGGGCGATTAGTAAAATTATATAAATTAAAATATTTACCGTCCAATTAAGTCGGTTATCTTTTTACCCTCCTAAAAATGGTAAAAGTGTGAATATTGCTTATATACCCTTAACATATATTTAATAGCGTTAACGGTTTTCAATGCAGGGGTAAGTGCGGGCACAGCATCTTTCTCTTTCTAATCTCTTAGGCATTCTTTGCCCGCCCGCATCGGGAGGCATCGCCTTTGTTATAAGTACATACTATGTAGTAGATATATAATAAAATATGAACACATCACTACAATCCACGGTCCCATTGTAACTTAACATCACTTCAATCATTAAAATATATAAATTGAATGAAGGCTTCCCATGTAAAGTAGTTGGTAATAGAAATATAGAAATAAAGATGCTTTATTTTGCAACTTCACATCCGGTTAACAAGTTAGGATCAGTACACTTGGGAGCCGCACAAAAATAAGTGCAAAGAAAATAGACAAAATTGAAAATAAATTTGAAGGAAAAGATGAAGCTGCACGAAATTTAGGAATTTTTAAGAGAGGTAGGGCACAGCAGATATTGCCGCTCATAAATGAGCAGCCCGTCTGGGCTGTTTGCTCAGATTTGGTTGGCGGCTGGCGAGCTATCCACCGATCTATGTGGAGATCTTTGGGCAAGGCCAAGGTCCAACAGTGGATGTCTATTTGCTGATGATGTTGACGGCGAGCTATCGCTCCGGGTCTCGGGCTTTCTAATCGGTTGCCAGATTGAGTGAAATCTTTGTCGGTCTTCGCTAGCACTGCTGCGGAAACCTGATGGTAGACTAACTCACGTCGCGGCAGAGAAGGCAGATCTTTTGGACGCTCTGTTTGCAGTAAATTCTGTTATAAACGATGGAGAAGCTGTACCACCTACCATACCAACATGCAGTTCAGAAGTCAAGTGGGCCGGACGGTATTCCAGTTGTGGTACTAAGTCAATTCCTGAATTGTGTCCGATGTTAATACACCTTTTTCACTTTCTACATAACAAGTTCTGTCTTCGCGAAAAACCGCTAATGCTCATTCTATACCTAAAAAGGTTAGAGATCTGACCTGGTGAATTATAGGCCAATTGTTATTAACTTCACTCCTCTCTAAGGTGTTGGAACATGTTATCAATAAACCTCCTAAATTACGTTTTTTTTTTATGTTACATGTGGGAAATGCTTTCGCATACCTAGCCTTGCAGGGCAAAGACAGGTTATGTCTGACTTATACCGACTAAAACTCTCACGATGTTACCGTTATTGCTTTACGGCAGGGACACGGAATCGCTTTCGCACACCTCCGTGACCATGCCAGCAACGGCTGCATCGCGCAGCTCCACCTCAAGAGTAAAGACCGTTCTTTCCACCTCTGCGGTGGCGCGCTTCACTATGGATGACCAAGCCACAGGTACTGAGCCTCACCGCCACGACAAAGCGAGAACCTTGTCGGAGAGGCACTGGCGACACCAACTTATGAGCTGTAATAATGTCCCTCAAAAGAAAAAGGAAAGTCAAAGAAAGAAAGTTAGCTAAAGTGGCTGCACGAAAATTAAAGAAAAATCCGGATTATGTAATATGACTTGTACATAAACCTGACACCCTCCATCCCTTAACGTTGAGAGTAAAAGAGAACGTAATGAAAGCAAAAGCGAAAGCGATAAATGTAAGGCTATACTGGGTGAAAGCGCACGCGGGGATGGAAGGAAACGATAAGACGGACCAGCTGGCCAAGGAAGGGGTTCTATATAAATAAATGCAGGTTGGATGAAATGGCGACAGGTCACTGGAACGACTTGTGATCCACGAATGCCCCTCAAACTTAAGGGACAGATCTACAAGTCGGTCGTTAGACCTGTCGTATTGTATGGAGCTGAGTGTTGGGCCACCAAGGGTTCGAATGAAAGGAGATTACATGTGGCCGAGATGCGAATATTAATATGGATGTGCGGTATGACGAGAATGGATAAAATTAAGAATGAGTATATTAGAGGAAGTCTGAAAGTTGCTCCAGTGACAGAGAAGTTTAGGAGCAAGAGGTTAGCGTGGTACGGGCAGGTTATGCGGAGGGATGAAGGACTTATAACCAAGGTAGTAATGAGAATGACAGTGGATAGTTGTAAGGGTAGAGGAAGACCGAAGAAAGTGTGGATAGATTGTGTGACAGATGACATGTGATTTCAAATATAACAGCTGATAGAGGGATATGGACGCCGATAGAGAACGAGCCGATAGACGACCCCACATCGATGGGAAAAGGGCAGGAGGAAGGTAGCTACGTCATTATGGGAGATTTAAACACAAAAAATACTACACCCATAATAAATAGATATATTGACAGTGTAAGTGAACTTGGTTTTTAATGCGGGGTAACTCAATATACTCATTTAGCGATCGCTGAATTAAGTCATGCATAGATCCGCGCGCCGGCCGACTACGCGGCGCATTCTATTACGAAAATAGATAAAAAAAAATCAAACTACCTACATACTATTGATTGCACCAAGCCTCTTTCTTACTCCGACCCTAATCGAATTGTAGACCTGATGAGTAATAACTTCAACAATGCCAATGAAAAGTCTAAATACATTGCAAATATTTCCAGCAAACGTAATATATGTCAATGATCTAATCACAAGTTGCAGAATATGTGTTGCAAACGGGATAATTTGTTTGACATATGGGGTAAGGACAAATATAATACAACTAAACGGTTAGCTTACAACAGATATAGGAATAAAACTATTAAAATCCGCGTAATATCTAAAAAGCAATAAAATTAAGACAGATATATCCAAAAAAATTACAAATACCCACGGATAATTTCGAACATTATAAATAACTTAACGAGTGAATTGTGAAATATATAAACGATAAATTACTTAAAATATTTAATACTGATCCCATAACATTAAGTAAAAATTTAATAATGAATTTCACAGAAATTAATAAAATATAAATATTGATTGTGCCGTTCCAATTTTAGATCCTATTTCTTACTAAATTATTCCTGACATAACGATAAGACTAAAGAAAGCTGAGAATTATCAAATATATAAGATTATTAGATCACTAAATGATAGAAAAAGTCCTTGTCGTGATGGAATAGAAGTTAGTGATATTAAATTAGCGTCAAAATCCTTAGTTCCAATCATTTCACAAATGATTAACAGCTGCATAAAGACTGGAACTTATCCTGATTTATTAAAGTTAGGGGTAATTAGGCTCATGTATAAAAATGGAAACAATTTCGATTATAATAATTATAACCCTATAACTATACTCTCAGTCTTAGATAAAATTATAGAACAACATTTTAGGAAACCAAAATTTTGCACCAACTAAATTTGGAACCATGTTTATGAGGAAAAACAATTTAATTAATTCCACTCGGTATGGTTTTCAAAAACCAAAAAGTACTATACAGTGATTAGCTCGTTTTACTGACGAGATAAACAACTCGCTGAATGCTCAACCTCACGTCGGCGTTTGATATTCTTAGATACCAAACACTAGATACAAAAAATTATTGCTGAATGGCATGCCAGGCCCATTTTTAAGACTAATTAAAAATTATCACACAAATCGTTTTACTGCAGTGAAACTGTCAAATCAAATTGGTAATTTTTTACCGAACGGAAGAGGGATAGCCCTAGGATCCATTCTAGGACCTTTGGGATATCTTTTCTATGTAAATGATATGGCTAGTGTTGTAATAGTATAGTGTACCAGTGTACCAGGCCAGACCGCTTATTGTGTCATATCCATGGCTGCTTACGCACACAAAGCCCAAACTGAATTTGTCCACATTTACTTAATACCAATAGCCATATGTATGTTTTTTTTTACGTGGGGGAAATGTGTGCGCATAGTCGTCCTCGCCGGGGCAAGGACAGGTATGTCCGACATAAGACTTGCACCGACTAAAACCCCCACGATGTTCCGCCTCATCGCCTGATAGCAGGGTCACGGGAACGATTTCGCTCGCAACCGCGACCCTTCCGGCGCTGACTGCTTTCGCAGCCCCACCTCGGGAGGGTGGGATGAACCCTACCTTTCCAGGGTGCGCCGGAACATTCAGCACACCCCCTCCTCAGCCTCCTGCAGTCGCGCGGGCGACGGGTTCGCCCGAACCCGGCGAAGTTGAACCCACCCGGCCGGCCGGGTGGGTTCAACTTATAGACATTGTATTGTTTGAATATATTTGTTACTATGTCAAAGAAAAAAAAATAAAAAAATATTAAATAAAGAACCATAAAAGAAATCATATGAATTTAGATCAAGTATGAATAATAATAACTTTATTTCAAGCTCAAATCATGCTCATAGTTTTGTTAGTAAACCACCTAATAACTATGTTAGTAATAATACATAAAGACAAGTATTGTCTATTATTGTAGTAGTATTGTCCATGTGTACTAGCCCATTATCATCAGCAAATAGAAGTTCACTGCCAGCCATTCTAATATATGTACATAAGAAATTAATTGGGAATAAAGTTGTTATTTAATAAACAATAATCTTTCTAGCGATAGTTTTATAAAATTTGTTGTTTTCATAACTCTTGATAATTTAATACATTTGTTAGTAATAGTAGTAGTAGTAGTACTATTAATAATGTGCCTATAGGTTAATAGTCTAAAGTATATAGTGTATTTACCTAAATGTATGTTTCATGGCACGTTACGCTGCCACGGACGCGATTGGAGTGAGAGAGGTATAGATGAGACAGAGATATCTAGCGTTGCTGCGCCCGCGCCGTTTAACGTATTACAAACCGGTCATCCTATCAAATGTGTTGTTAGTACATACAATGTGCTCGTATTGTTCACTTTTTTCACCAAAAGCAAAAAGTGGTTTCTTGTTTCAATTGTAAACATTCCAATGTTTTTTTACATTCATTACATAGCATACATTTTTAGATAGTGATACGATTTAAATGATTCGTTTTTTTTTGACCACCAGTAGTGCTACTCCACATTTTTCTTTTTTGTTTCTTTTTATTTTTTTTTTATCGCGAGGGAAATCTTAAAAGATACCTTATTTGTGGGGGGAAGACAAGGTTATGTGGGACTTCTACCCACCAAAACTCCCTTGATGGTCACCGTCAGTGCAATAAGAGGGGCTTCAGAATCGTATACGGAATGCACCGGTGCCCCGCTGCACTCTGGCTAGAACTTCCCACGGAAGGGCAAAGCTCTTCTTAGCACCCACGATGTGCTACGGGAAATACAAGGTCACCATGCATTTGCTGCTCTCGCTAAGGCTAACTTATTGAGCTCTGAGGGCCCCCACTCTCACGAACCCAAGGACCCTTTTAGTCGTCTTCTATGACAGGCAGGGAATACCTTAGTCCTATTCTTAATAGCCCGAGACTACAGGGCTGAGTGCCATTCCACCTAGCCCCCGAAAACACAGAAATTTGCGAACCATAATATAGACATTGCTACTCCATCACAACTGTGCCATGGCTTCGAATAGCAAGAACAAAAGGCGCCTTGTCGGTCGTTCTTGGAAGCACATTAGCTCACATCCGAGGCGGACTCATCAAGCTGACCAGGAATGGCCTAAGCCTTCTATACAAGCCCCCTGAACAGATTGTTGTGGTAATTGGACTCAGTAGCCGTGGCTTAGTCACCCACGGTGAAACTATGAAGAATCTACCCGGTCGACTAATAGCGTAGGGCCGGCTTGAGTTGGCCGCTCCAGGTAAACCCGTGAACTCTTCTTAAATGTGTGCCGGTGAGCTGCAGGAACAGACTTGCATTGCCCTCCGCAGCCGTGGTGGATTCGCAGGATGAGAGGAGTTTTGGCATTATGATTCGCCGTTCTACCCTCAGCGACTAAAGAATGTCGCATCGTTTATGTGGCGGCAGTGAGGCCGCGAGGGAAGAGAAGCATCGGTATTGCGTTCCGCTGAACTCCCTTTCCTCCGCGGCCGCATAACGGTTGGTGGCGGAACACAAGAACAGATCCGCGGCAAGGAGTCACGAGCATTCTCCCTCTTGGATTCCATGGCCTTTGGGTGACAGATTCGGTAGGATCCGTTGCCCAGGTGACTATAATAGGCCGAGAGGAGGGCGCGCTGTATGAACGTTTTTACAGAGGTGGAAAGGGTGGTTTTCCTCTCGATGTGAAGCTGTTTACTGCAGCCGGCGCTGGCAGGATCGCGGATGTGTGAGAAAGCGTTCCCATGGCCCCGCCATAACGCGGCGAAGGTGGAACATTGTGGGGTTTATAGTCAGTGAAAGTCCAATATAACCTGTCCTTGCAACGGCAGGCCATACGAAAGTATTTCCCCCAAGTAAAAAAAGGCCTTCTATACAGGCCAGCCTTTCTCTTCGGTACACCGTAAATTACCAGGACACGGTTCCGATTATCTCCTGTAAAAGTAATATTTTCACTAAATTACTTTCCCGTTTATTTTTTTTTTCCTTCAACTCCTTTCTTCATTGTGTCTCAGCAAATTGCGCTATTTAAACTCTTCTTGTACAACATTTCTTATAGTTCACTGCTTTGCTATTTAATTTCATTATCTATTTTATTATCTTTTCTATTCACTTCTTACTTGCATAGAACATTGATCTCGCAATGTATTTCACAAAACAAGGTCAAACGCTGTTTGAATCCAGTGCCACCATCGGTTCTTTGACCTTATAATTTATTTAACTTAATTTGTACTACTTTCCACTTCGTCCTTCGTTCAGTTGTATTGCTTTCCACTTTTCTTGTCTTCACTTATAGTAATTATTTATCTATCTGTGAATATACAGCGTGTTCTTATTTAAACACATGCATAAACATACGTCATAAATTCGTATACATGTAAAAACTGACACCAGCCTCATTAGTGGATAATGTAATTCAAGTTAATATACAACAAGGCACCGCCCACAAGTCGGAGAGACCACCTTTAACCGTTATCGCTGCGCTTGCGCACCTCTATACAATAACCTTGTATAACGTCAGAGGGGGCGGCCCGTAACAACCGCGTCATATTTCTTTCGAGTAGAGGGGGGTTTCCGTTGGTAATTCCGCGTAGCTGTGTGAGTAGATAAATTAGGTTACCGCTCGAAACATTTAGATCTATTACACTCGTATTGGTTAGTAGTGGATCTATGTATGTAAACATTAAATGAGTCAAACCAATACGTCGCCTTTTAACCTCCAATTAAAGAGGACCATAAAGAAATTTAAACATTACGACGATCTATTATAATAACCTTCAACTATAATATTTGAAGAAATATAAACATTGGATTCTGATTAAAATAACCATAGACAAGTGTAATATACTCGAGAGCAATGAATGCGGGTCACTTAAATAAACCTATAAATCTTGTTAACTAAGAATGCTAGCTTAACAAAATAAACGGTTTTTAATAGATAATATAATACCCCTTAAATGAAAGTTATAAAATTTATAACTCACTACATTGTATTTATTAAAAATTACATAAAGAAAAAAAAACTGCTGATCTCGCCTTAAACCAAAAATAGGAAACATGACATTTTTGTACAACAATATGATTATCTTGAATTTGAATACTTTTTATTGCCTTCTCGTGCTTCCGCTTCCATGACTGAGTTTACGGTTCTGCTGTACATCAAGTTTCTTATACGATTTTAGTAAATATTCTCCCATCCCTCTGTGAGAGCAATTTTGAGCTCACGAAGCGTAATTAGAGTAGGGTTTCGTTGTTTTACGCATCTCCCTAGCTCGTCTCATGCCCATGCATGCTCGATCGGGTTGATATCCGAGCTGCGGCTGCGCACCGGCCACTCGATACGAGCAATGAAACCTGTATGTGGTCGGGCATTATCATACATAAAAATAAAATCCTCACCCAAATTGACCATAAATGGCCCAATGTGTTCATTAAAGATTTCTTCCACATATCTAACGCTAGTTAAAGAGCCATTTTCTATGAGCACCAGTTCTGTGCGACTCTGGGATGAAATTCCGACCCAACAAGTACAAACCTACCACCGTACGCTACTTTTTCTTCTATGCATGCTTGCTTGAATCTTTCCCCTGGACTTCTATCCACTCTGTGTCTTTCATAGTGCTTGTAGAGCATAAATTTTGATTTGTTGGAGAACAGACTTTGGACCAATCTTTAATAGTTCAATTTAAATGGTTCTGAGCATATCTTAGTCTTCAAATACGATCACCACGCTCCAGTTTAGGGCCATTTGTAGGTCTAAATGGTTCCAAGTTAGCTTCAGCAAGTCGTAGTCTTACTGTCCATGTGCTTGGGTTACTTCCTCCGAGACGTTGAAACTAATTTGTAAGTTCAGTTCCTGTGAGAAAACGATTAGGAAGCATGGTGTTCACCAAGTATCGATTTTCTCGTGCTGTGGTACACCTAGTTCTGCCTGTTCCTGGTCTACGTAGGTTAGAGCCAGTTTCCTCGTAACGTCGAAGAACTATTTGAACTGTTGACAGCGACACACCGACAGTCCTGGTTGTATTGCGCTGACTTCGGCCGGTTTCCAGCATTGTGAGGATTCTGGTGCATTCTTCAGTTGTAAGCGACATGATTACAGGTTGACTAATTAATATCGAACACCGTCTCAGGCGACGAGCGCAATTTGTTGCAGTATATATCATACTAACGAACGCCACGTTGTTATAGGCAAGCGTATCACTTACCATCAGGCGAATGTCCTACTCCTCTTTTCGTATAAATGTATAAAAAAATAAAACTTGAAGAAGACATTATGACTAGAAGATATATTTCAATAGTTCGACAAGGACCCTTGTTCACTATTTAAATAGCTCAAAAATGGCGAGACCTAAGTTCAGCAGCACGCGACAAAAGATTGAGATAAGATGACGATGGCGATAGAAGGGTTTTAAAGAAACCACACCGGTCCGTGCCTGGGCATATATACTGAAAAATAAACTTTAAATGACGATGCTGCCATTTCAAAATCAAAGGCCAGTTGTTAGTTATTTATGAAGTACGTCTTAACTGTTTCTTTAAAGTTCAAATGTCACCAAACATCGATATCAATAAAGAACTGCAGAACAATAGACCTGTAAAAATTTTTAGAGGAAATTTTTATTGTAACTCTTCAAACTTGAAATGAATGCTCTTTTGAATGGCTTCCACTTTTGTATTAAACGAACTTTATGTAAAGGAAACTTTCCTCTTTGTTTTGATGAATTTTGCTATATCGCTTCTTTTTAACATTGAATACGCAATAGAAATTCTAAAGTACGTCATACTGGATATTTTTTATATCGTGTTCATGTAATAAAACTGGAGCCGGCCGCGGTCGATGCTCATTTATTACTTAAATAATATGTTCGGTATCAATCATTGAGGAACTCATATCATATGAAGCAACTAGAATATTCTTTTACCAATTCCTATGCATTGTACACACTGCTCCCTCTTTTGAGGAATAATTACAACTACACCCGAATTGAACCGTTGTTTCTGTTATTGTAATCATGATTTAACAAAATTAGGACAATTCGAATATAAACGTTAAAGTTTTATATTATTAACATAGAAAACATCTTTAGTACAAATGATCCAAGAAACATTTAATTTTATTGTTGTAAGAAATTTTCAAACTAGTCAATAGATGGCGTCACCATAATATATAGATCAGGCTGTCATCAAAAATCGATATCAATCGCGCAAACCCTTATAAGGATCGTACATCTTTGTGTACTTCAACTTGAGTCATCAAGTCATTACGGAGTATACAATTGCAGCCATTAACTAGATCTTCGTAAGACTGTTGTACTTAGTAGCTTGCTCTGAACTTTGAAATGCTCTGCTCATTTTCAAAACAATGCTGATATTTCTGCCTGCGTTATCTATTACCGAAGACCCAGAATCCCATTTCGAGACTCCTAAAATGTTATAAATTTAATGTGTGTTATGTAATGTTGTAAATTGACAATCTATGTGCATACTATTCTCTACCTATAGGGTGGCGCAAAAATATCCTTATAAAAAGTACCTTATTACCTGTGTTATAAGGTTATTTTTGCGCCACCCTATATATATAAAAGCAGTAATATATGGCAGCATAGCATATCATCTTCATCATCAGCCAATAGATATCCACTGCTGGATGTAAACTTCCCACAAAAATCCCCCCATCAATCGGTGCTGCGCTGCTTGCATCGCCCCGCGTCAGGAGCCGTCGTTTGTAGTGGTTTATATGGGGTGATTTGGGCCATTTCCCACCACGCTGGCCCAGTGCGGGTTGGTCGACAGAGCAACATACGCAAATACAATATAAAAAAAATTATAGATATTTGTAAAGTATTCATTTCGCGTTCATGTTACGGCAAGTAAAGTTAAACATTGAAACGTAAACAACGCCATCTACAAAAAAAAAACCAAGAAAAACATATATAAAGTAGTAAAGTATAGTGTAGATGTCACTACTGAACTATGCTGAACTTCGTGACATTTTAAATTACCTTCAGCACCATCATCAAACGAAATACGTCCGCTGTTTACATAGTTCACCAAGGTTTTCCATACAAAACGATCCACCTTTCTGTAGCCTTCGTTTCTGCTGGCTTTCTAACATTATACTCTAGTAAGCGCTCGAAGATCATACTGTACTATCCGTCATGAGCCTAGTACTCAAGTCTAACAATACTTTGAGCTGCGTCTGGCTTTAAGATCTCTTTAATTCATCCTATCGTATATATAATTAAGCAGAAGAAATTGAATGGAAAATGGGGTAGTAAAAACAGAACACAGAACAGAATTTTTTTTTTTTATTATTGGACAGTTACATTAAAAGGAACCCATGCGAGACCTTACTTGTCATAGCTGACAACCAAACCAATCGCCCGTTCCATATATTTGACATGTCTCATAGACCAGCTACTGGACAGCATCACAGATGCTCCAATAGAAATGATAAAGTGAAATGAATATTACACCTAGTATTCTAATTGGATGTGTCTCCTGTTATCTTAAAATCCAATTAGATCCATTGAAGTACAGGCTAATAGTCTCATCTTCATTGCCATGACTTTTCACGTTTACTGATGGTAGGTCGCTGTTGCCAGAGATCGTTTAGTTTTTAGGGGATGGGCGAAACGGTGTTATCTGGACAGGCAAGATTAGTTCTTCTTTGTATATGTATTTATTTATGTACTTTCTTATTTATATTTTATATGTATTTATTTATACATAGAAGGTATGTGTAGTTTTATATTCGTTAAAATAACACAATTATTCTCATTTGCCACAGCATCTCTGTACTTCCTAGGTTGACTGGTAGAGAATGCGGTGACATTGTGTCCGACTATTGTAACTTAATACTAAGTCCTCTCCAACGGGTTCTCGCCTTGTCGTGGCGGAGGGGCTTAGTAACCGTGGCCCGCGACACACGGTAAAGCTAAGTGGAACCCACCCGGCCGGCCCGTGGCGAAGGGCTGGCCGGAGCGGCCGCTCCAGGTTCGAGCACCGGTTGGATAACTGGAGCTCATCGGAGCGGCCGGGGGCCGCAGGGGCGGCTGTATGCTGCCCTAGCGGCCAGGTTGCAAGAGCGGTTTCATACCGCCCCTCGCAGCCCAGGTGGAATCGCGGAAGGAGTACCTTCTGCGGCCAACCGGGGTCACATCGGCGATGCGGCGGCGATGGGGCCGCGGGGGAAGAGGAGTATCGGTATTGAGGTGCGCCGTTATCGCTATCCTTCGCGGCCGTTGACAGGTAGCGGTGGGCCTAACATCTCGGCGCCGGGGGGGGGGCCGGGAGAGGTTTTCTCCAGTGGCTCTCATGGCCTCTGGGCGACGGGTTTGAGGGAATCCGTCGCCGCGCGTCTGCAGGAGGCCGAGGAGGGGGCGTGCTGCATGTTCCGGCGCGCCCTGGAAAAGAGGGTTCATCCCTCCCTCCCGAGGCGGGGCCGCGCAAGCGGCCAGCGCCGGCAGGGTCGCGATTGAGTGTGCACCCGCGTTCCCGTGTACCTGCCATCATGGCGATGAGGTGGAACATCGTGGGGGTTTTAGTCGGTGCAAGTCCGACATAACCCGTCCTCGCCCCCGCGAGGACGTGTATGCGTAGGCATTTCCCCCACGTTAAACAAAAAAAAAATTTAATTCTAAGTACCCCCCAACAGGTTCCCGCCTTGTCGTAGCGGAGGGGCTCAGTAGCCGTGGTTTGATCCCCCACGGTGAAGCGAGAGGAACCTACCCGGCCAGCTCGAGGCGACCGCACCAGGGTAGAGCTCCGGAGCTCCACCGTGAGCTCACCTCGGATGCGTGCCGGTGGGCTGCGGGGGCGGTTTCATGATGCCCCTTCCAGCCGAGGTAAAGTCGCGGAGGGAGAGTACCTTCCACGACTAAGCGGTGCCGCACCGCTGATGCGGCGGCGGTGGGGCCGCGCGGGAAGAGGAGTCTTTTTTTTTTGCCCCTTAATAGTTAGGGGGCCCGCTAATCTTGTTGCTATGGTTGCAGCATCTTGAATCCTCTATTTTTTGCGACAAATAAGTTATGTTGTGAATTTGTTTTTTTAGACTATGCGATTCTGCCGTTTAACAATGCTCTGGTGAAGATTCGGGGCCTTGAGTGAGCTAGACGTGGGTGGTCACTGTTGCGCCACCGTGGAGCCGTTGGCTGCTGCAGCATCTTTGAAAATGTTGATCGCGAAGTTCAAAAATTTCGGTCGCAGCGTGTCATCGGCCACAATGTCCGAAATTGAGTCGGCTTTTATTATGCGGTCGATGACGTGTTCGCACTCGATGCGCTTGCAGGTGTAGCGGTGACATTCCACCAGTAGGTGCTTCACCGTTTTGAGCGACTCGCCGCTGCACACGCAAAAGGGGTCGCTGGCCAGTCCGAAGCGGTGGAGGTAGGCTTTGATACCGCCGTGCCCTGTTAGCATCTGGGATCTCAGTTTGTGGTGGCGGTTGTCTTTGAAGACTCGGTGAGCAACACGCACGTCTTTGAAAAAGGTTTTCAGGGTGGTGAAGGGGTTGTATCTCTGATAACTATTTTGCCATTCCGCGAGAGTGTCTGCTCGGAGCTCTCTTTTTGCGTACGAAATGGGGAATTTGTCGTACATGAGAGGTTTTTCCTGTTTTTGGCTGCGGCTTTAGCCAGCTCGTCCGCTCGTTCTTTACCCGGGATACCGGTATGAGCCTTGATCCAACCGAGACGGAGTACGCAGCCTCTGTGATCAGCCTCTCTGATCGCTTCTCTGATCTCCTGGGAAATGGGATGTAGGGAGTGCGAGCCACTGATGCTGCAAAGCGCAGATTTGCAGTCGCTAAGAACAGTGAGCTGTGGTGGAGCAGGGCATTTCCTGTTCATCGAAGATAAGGCTCTAGATAGCGGCCATCTCGGCCTGGAAGACGCTGCAATGGTCGTCTAGTCTAAAGGTAGAGTTGACTCCATGCCTCCACACCGAGAAGACTGTTCCTACTCTCCCGTCCAGCTTGTTACCGTCTGTGTAGATTATGAGGTCCTCTTCATCCTCTTCTGCGCCGCGAATTTTAATTTATGAGCCTTACCCCAGCGAGATATTTTGGTTAGGGCGATTGAGAGTTTACGCTCAATTTCACCTGTCTCGTGAGCTGAAGCAATCACTAAGCGGTCATCCGCAAAGGCTTGCACGTTTGCCTCTAAGCCTCCTGCCGATTGTAGTAGGGGGTCAAGTTAGAGAGGTAACTGCGCGCCAGACAAAGGGTAGTTTTGTCGGTGTTCCTCGTTGACAATTGCCTAATTATAGCTGGCCACTAGGTGTCGTCAAACGGTCCTTCCATATCTAAGGAGACCATTACCACCATCTTTTTCGTCTGCCTGGCTTCTTTAACGATGGTCATGGCATCGTACAGCGCGTCCTCGGTTCCTTTCTGCGGTATAAAGCCGTATTGTCTGGGGCTTAACGCGCCGCTGGCTCCCAGCGACCAGGTTATTCTGGTGGTCATTATTTTCTCTAGTGTTTTCCCGAGAACTGAAAGCAAGCCGATCGATCTATATGACCTTGGCGCGGAGTAGTCCGATTTTCCTGGCTTGGGGATAACTTTTATGACCGCCTTCTTCCAGACCGCCGGAAAATGTCTGAGTTTGAGACAACTGTTAAACAATTCAGTCAATATAGTCTCGTCCATCTGGAACGCTCTAGAAATGATGTCTGCGGTGAAACCGTCCCCCTTCCCAGGAGCTTTCCTTGGGTCCATCGATGAGAGGACATTCCGAATCTCCGCCGTAGAAATTTGGGGGGCAGAGACCTGGTCTTGGGGGAGTGTAGACAAGGCTAATTGTTCGTTGAGAGCTCTCGTTGCCTTGGGGTCAACGTTATCCGTCTCCTTCGAGTCTAGGCGGAAGAAGGTGCTAGCCAGGAGTTTAGCTGACTCTCTCTGGGGGAGTACACAGCCAGTGATTGGATCTCTAAGGAGTTCGTCTGTGCGTTGTCGACCAGTGTCCTTGATGATTCTGTTTATACTCCCCCAGAAAGTCTCCTTGTACTGTTTCCCGCAGTAATCTCTCCAGCTCGCACTTATGGCCTGTTGGAGTTGTTCTTTGTATCGAGATCTGACTTCCAGGTATTCCCGACGACGTGCGGCTTCCTCGCCGGATTCGCGTTTTGTATTCTTCTCCTGAGTCTGACCACTTGGGATTTCAAGTTTTTCAGGTCTTTGTTCCACCAGTGTACCGGGTTTTTGGTAAGGTTGTTCCCCAATCTTTGGTATCGCTTCCTTGCAAGCCGACTCAATGGCAATGGCCCCGTTCAGCTGTTCGGCTAGAAAATCTAGCTCGGAAATTGCAGATGCTCGAGATATCCTCGTCTGTGCCATGTTTCTCTCGCCAAACTCGCGTTTCAGGGTGTTCTGGAACAATGGACTGGAAGCCTTGCGCGTGTTATAGATTCTGGTAGTTGGTTTCGGTTTTGGAGCGTTAGCTCGCGCCAGGTGCACTTCAAAGGTGATGGGGCGATGGTCAGATAGTATTCCGAGGTCAGTCTCCACTTTCCAGTTTCTAACCGTCGGTTAGGCGACGTTGGATACCGCAGTGAGATCTATGTGACTGACAAGCTCCCTGCCCCCTCTTACGGTGTAGAAGGTAGGCAAATCTCCGGAGTTTAGAACAGTCAGCTCTCTCTCTGCCAGGAAGTCTGTTAGGGCTGCGCCTCTGGCGTCCTTTCTTGTACCGCCCCACCATGGACTCTTGGCGTTAAAGTCCCCTGCTAGCAGTAAGTGGCTTGTGTTAAGGCCGGCTATAATCTGTCCTAGCTGTCTGATGTCGTCCTCGATGTCGCGATCTCCTTGGAGATATGCACAGATAATTCCTAGTCTATAGTTCCCAAGTTCCAGGACAGCAGAGGCTATATTTTTAGTTGTCAGATCTCGATTCCTCAGAAGGCTAAGCGATCTGTCGAGTACGACAATGGCGGACTTGACGGGGGCTGCTCTTGTGTCATCCTGAATTATGTCGCCAGGACATGTGACATAGCTCTTATTGCCGATGTAAGGCTCCTGTAGTAACAGGACCTGGTATTTTAGGCTGGCCGCTACTTGCAATATATCTTTTTGAGGCGGCATACCCTCTACCGAGATTAATCTGCAGGAGCTTAATGGGGGTAGTCTCTGCAGTGCCTTTGGTTAAAAGTATTGGATCCGTGATCGGGCCAGCCTGTCCCATCGGCTCCATACGGAGCACTCCGGGCTGTAAGCTGGGTGAGCTGCGTCGCTCGCCGGGTCGGCTCGTACGCAGTTAATGCATTTTGGGGGTCTTGATCGCGCATCGCAGGATCTTATGTCGTGCCGTCCTGAGCAAAAAAGCCGCAAACGTGGTGCTGTTTCCTTGACATTCCTTGGCTAAGTGGCTAAAGCTACGGCACCTGTAGCACTGCAGCAATGGAGATTAGTCGACGGTAGCAACTATTTGGAATCCGGTGCGCACTCTCTTGTTGACTAGTGCTTTCTATAATTCTGGGTCCGCTTCTGCAACGGCATTTGTCAAGGATTCGTTTCGACCCTTAGTGCGTCTTATTATCCTAATGGATCGCTTGTCTTTTGGGGCATCTTTCAAGAGTCCTTCATTTTGCTTCATCACAGCCTCCGCCAGCTGTGAATCTATGAGGTCTTTTGCTAGCCCCAGGAACTTTAAGAGCGGTCGCTTGTTTTGAAGCTGGCTTGCTGAAAGATTCTGGTCTGACTGTCAAGGCTTCCTTGAAGGTGCTCCTTTCCTGCTCCGTGCTGCAGCTCACCACAATCTTTTGCCCCCTGGCTCTGTGCACCCCCGAGATACCAATACCCCTGTCAATGACATTGACGTGGGTCTTGATTCTCTTTACGATGTCATCACTAGAGTGGCGTGGGTCGACGGATTCCACTAGGAGGTTGTAGCGAGGTACGGCTGCTTCCTGTGCGTAGTTAGGACTGGTGCCGAACAGCGGGGAGTCCAGAGAGGCAATGCAGGCGCCTCCTTCCCGGGCGCGGCCGTCATGGCCCTTAGCCGACTCTACCGCGGCCTTCAAGAGCGCTGTTACCTCTTCTATTTGCTGCTTGGCGTCCGTCAAGGCCAACTCGAGGCCTATTCCAGTGGCTCCTACGTGTATTTCTGGGGCCACGCATTGCGCCTCTCTGAATACTCTCAGGTCTCTGCCGTTTCTCCGCAGATATTCGAGGAGTGGAGCTAGGTGTGCACTGAGTTCCTGTTGGAGCTGGTTTCTGCTGAGGAACTCTGTGCCACATACGGACAGTGGCGCAGTGTTAGTGCTTTCCTTAAGGGCGGCTCGTACCTCTGATAGCTCCTGTTTCAGTTCCTCTAGAACAGAAGCGGAGCCATGGTCATGTGTAGAGGTTGCCGCCACCGCACGCTGGCTGGTGAAAGCGGACTGCCAGTCCTCAAGGTCGGCCCTTAAGCCGAGAATATTGTCCGTAACCAACTCTACTCTCGCTGCTAGGCCTGAGAGTCTTTCCAGTCCTGTTGATCCTTCAGTGACTTGTCCCTTGATGCTATCTGTGCCCTGGCTAATCAGAGTTCTCAGCACCATGACCTCTCCGTGTGTCGATGCTATGTCCTTAAAAGGACCGTCGAGCTCGAAGTTAAGCCAACTCCTGACACTCTCGATCGCTTTAGAGGAAAGATCTGCGTTGTCTTAGAGCTTGGCTAGCTTTCCAGAGAGGTCAGATTGCACCTCGGCCATCGTCCGAGTGTGGGCTCGCTCGCAGCGAACCAGCTCTTTTGCAGCTCTGGTTTTCTCCTGCTCTAAAGCCACTCGGTGTCTGGCCCTAGAGTCTGATAGCGAGAGCACGATCTTGTAAAGACTTTGCAAACTTTCAAGAGCTTCAATCTTGCACTCGTTTTTTATGTTTCCTGCTTTTCTAGGACTTCCTTCCCCGACTGCAAAAGCTCGATAGCTCTTTGAGTGGCCAAATCCATGGATACCCCTGTCCTTCTTCCAGAGGGGTGCAAGAAGCTGGCACTGCCACTGCATGCGCTTTTTCCGCTCTCCCTGTGAAACCAATCGTCATCTGTCCTGGTGTCCGGCGATAGAACAGCCAAGCCCGGGGCGCCAGTAACGTCAGTGCCGGGCGTAGAGGGCGCTGAGTCAGCGGTTTGCAGATCTGAATGAATCGATATTGTTCTGAGCACCTCTCAGTGTGGCCGTTTTCCGCAGGTGGTCGGCATCATGCGGCGACGCAGTCTGCTTCCTTGACGATCTGTGCGGAGGAGCACTCCTTAGAGACGGGGTGCGCTGCGCCACAACCTTGTCGGAAGTTGCTTTGGACGACATGCCGCGGTGCCGTCCAAAAGACCGTCTTCTTCTTTTAGGGCTAACTAGCTCCTGCTCGAGTGCAACGGCAAAGTTACAAAATTATTCAGCGCCTTCGAAAATTTTTTAGCGGCAGTTATCGCTTTCTTTTATGTTGCTATTCTTTTTCCCTTTTAAGATTTTATAAAGTATTCTATTGTTATATTTTGTTCCCTTTTCTTCTATTTTATGTTCTAACTGTTTCCTGTTTTATTGTCTATTTTTCTTAAAATTGCTGGTTTATCCAGCGCCTCCGCGTAGTCCATGATATGCCGGTTCCGATAAGCCCCCTTATTTTACACTTATTTCCAAAACCACAAGTCCGAATTTTTGAGATCACCACTGCATTCTGGAGATCAGCGCGCAACTTTTGATATATAATACTACTGGTTTCACGTGATTTGGCCACGTCGGCGATTTTTCGAGCGCGGAGCGACTAAAACCGAACCGACCCTCGGGAGTCACTCAGGAGAGGAAGAGGAGTGTCAGTATTGCGTTTCGCCGCCCTCGCTATCCTCCACGGCCGTATAATGGGTGGCGGCAGAACCCAAGATCAGATCCGCCGCAGGGAGTCGGGAGAGTTTTCTCTCTTGTCTCCCATGGCCTCCGGGTGACGGATTCGAGGAGGGGGTGCGCTATATGTTACGGCGTGCCTACACAGGGGTGAAAAGGGGGTTCTTCCCTCCCTCCCGAAGTTGAGCTGCGTCGTGTAGCCGGCGCTGGCGGGGTTACGGATGTGTGCGAGAGCGTTCCCGTGACCCTGCCATAAAGCAACGAGGCGGAACATTGTGGGGGTTTTAGTCGGTGCAAGTCCGATATAACCTGTCCTTGCCTCCGCGAGGACGGGTATGCGCAGGCATTTCCCCCACGATAAACAAAAAAAAAACAGGGCTCTAACACCATAGGTTTCCATAACTTCCGGTTTACTCAGGAGTATCTATCCTCCACCTACTAATGATTAGTGCTACTACTGAAGTACTTGTACATCGTTCCGCTCGAAATTTTACGGAGCTTAAGTCAACCTCACTTGCCAGCGGTGAACCCTGCTGACTAACAGACGACACTATGACCACCCACCACAGGGCCATCGTAGTGGGCTAAAGCCCAATTCCCTTCAATGAATTGTAACAAAAGACGGCCTCAAGTGGACAGCTCGCAGGACCGATCTCTACGGAGATCTTTGGTGGAGGCTTATGTCCAGCCGTGGACGTTAACGCTGACGATGACGATAATAAAAACAAAAAAAATATTTATAACAATTTAATCACTAATTTTAATGTTTTTTCGTTATTCGATATACAATACTATTGTTAATATAATAAATCATAAGTTACAATCTATATAAAAGAAATAACGCTTATTTATAATATAATTATAAATTTCATTTTACCCTTAACACGTATAAACGATATGGCACATATAAGCAAAGGATATATATCCTTTTTTTTTCAAATGTTATGAACGATGACGAGGACGAGGAGAGATTTATACGTGGACAAGTGTAACACTAGTGATATCGCGGCGTTTTGTTTACAATGCGAGTGAAATCACCAATGAATCGAACCTGGCACTACAGTATGATGCAGCGGACAACTTAACCACGAAACAAAACGGTTTTCTTACGCTTACTCTAGTTTAATCTGAACGAAATATCCTATCGAAGAATTATTTGTTTTTTCTTTAACCACATTTTAGTTGAAGTTTTTTTTTGTTTTACGTGATGGAAATGCCTTCGCATACCTGCCCTCGCGGGGTCAAAGACAGGTTATGTCGGACTTGCACCGACTAAACCCCCACGATGTTCCACCTCGTCGCTTTATGGCAGGGTCACGGGAACGCTTTTGCACACCTCCGCGACCCCATCAGCGCCGGCTACAGCTTGCAGCCTCACCTCGGGAGGGAAGAATCTCCCATTGAACCTCTGTAAGGGCACGCCGGAACACACAGCGGGCCCCTCTTGGCCTCTTATAGTCACCCGGGCAAAGGATCCCTCCGAATTCGTCACCCAGAGGTCATGGGAGCCAAGAGAGAAAACTCTCTCGAGTCCCTGCGGCGGATCTGGCCTTGGGTTCTGCCGCCAACTATTATACCGCTGCGGAGGATACGAAGACCGTCGGAATGCAACACGGACACTCCTCTTCCCCCGCGGTCCCATCGCCGTCGCATCATCTGTGCGACACTCATTAGTCGCGGAGGGTAGGGAGAGCGGTGAATCGCAATATAAACATTCCTCTCCCTCCACGACTCCACCTAGGCTGCAAAGGGCAGTATAAACCTGCCCCTGCAGCCTACCGGCACCAATCCGCGGTGAGCGCAGGGAGCTCACCTGGAGCGGCCGCCTTGGGCCGGCCGGATAGACTCCTCTTCGCTTCTCCGTGGAAGAACACCATGGCCACTGAGCCTCAACGCCACTAAAGCAAAGCGAAGAGAAAGGAACCTTAGCTCGAAGCGGCCGCTCCATGTAAGAGCTCTAAAGCCCCACCGTGAGCTCACCTCGGATGCGTGCCAGTGGGTTGCAGGGGCGGTTTTGTACTGCCCTTTGCAACCGAGGTGGAGTCGCGGAGGGAGAGGACTGTCGGTATTGCGATGTTCCGCTCTCACTACCTTCTGGGGCTAAGCGATGCCGCACCGCTGATGCGGCGACGGTGAGCCCGAGGGGGAAGAGGAGTGTCGGGATTACGATGCGCCGTTCTCCCTATCCTCCGCAGCTGGTTAACGGGTGCGCACCCAAGATCGGATCCGCCGCAGGGAGTCAGGAGAGTTTTCTCTCTTGGCTCCCATGGCCTCTGGGTGACGGATTCATGGGAATTCGTTGCCCGCGTGACTCCCTCCCGAGGTGGGGCTCTATTGTGTAGCCAGCGCTGGCGGCGCCGCGGATGTTTTGATGATTCCCGTGACCCGGCCATAAAGCGACGAGGCGGAACATCGTGGAGGATTTTAGCCGGTGCAAGTCCGACATAACCTGTCCTTGCCCCCACGAGGACGGATGTGCCCAGGCATTTCCCCCACGTAAAACAAAAACAAAAAGTAAAGGTAAGATTAGTTTACTATTACAACTAACAGAGCGTATAGGCTAAAATGACTAACAAACCTCTAAAGCTACAGTAATATAACAGGCGAAAAAAAAAACAATTTTATATAACGTATACATAATATCGTATTGCCTTCTAGCAATTTAATTAATAATAACTTCATTATACTATAATCACCACAGTGATAACTAAATCTAAAATCTAGATTATGTCAACAATAGAGAGGACTTAAAAAACCAAAATTTGTTCGAATACCAGCTCCATTCCACTTTGAAATAAAATTAAATATAAATTCGATGCCCACTGATAGGAAAGGTTTGTCACCTCTGTCATAATCCGTTAAGCAATCGCTTAGCAAATAAATATATACATAAGTATTTTCAAATAATCTTTTCAAGGGTTTCACGACGTCAACATACCCACATTATTCACAAGCCTGAAAAAAAATACATATCAAATTTATAAGCATCCCTATGAATAGTCCCACTGCTGGGAAACGGTGATCGAACGAAACGAGCGGGACGTTCAGCTGATGGTAACTGATAATCCATGATAACGTAGCGCTAGTTTGGATCATAAATGCTGCACCATATTGCGCTGGTCGCCTGCATATGAAGTTAATTCTCATTACCTCAGCAATTTCACTAGCCACAGCGCACTTCAAACCGGAACAAAGTAATGTTCGCACAGTACCGTTTGGCGGCAGAAACAGGCGCTGTGGTTGTAGCTACCTAGACAGTCTCCGACAGTAGAGACCTACCACCGGCACAGTGAACTACCACCTGTAAAGGGATCTACCACCAGTACAGACACTTACCACCAGTGCCACCAAATTTAATATACATAGCTACCAAACGCCGCACTACTGTATTCATAACTCTACAAAACTGAATAGTAAATAATAGCCTTGATGGTGTGGCGGTGATGGTGAGTAAACCGTCGAGTGGTAGTGTAAATATCCTATTATTTTTATTCGGCGATAGAAGAGCAAATCGTTCATTTAATGGTAAGTGGTACGGCTGGTCATAACCATTTTATTGGTGGTAGGTCTCCGTTGCCGGAGACCGTCTAGGTAAAAACAACCGCAGCGCCTATTGCAGCAGACAAACAGTACTGTGCTAACATTACTGTGTTCCGGTTTGAAAGGCGCTGTAGCTAGTGTAATTACCGGGGTAACAAAGCTTAACATCTTATGTCTCAAGGCGAGGAGCGTAATGCGGTGCTGTTAACACTTAACTAGTTAGCGCCACGTTGTTATGAGCGGGCGTATCACTCACCATCAGGCAAACGATCTGATGACGTCGCTTCATTAAAAAAAAACATAGTTAAATAATATAGGCGTTTAGGCGTAAAATGTTACAACGCCCCTCGAACCGGAATACAGCAATTTTTACACACAAATTTTTGGTAGTAGAAGTAGAAGCTGTGGTGGTAACTAACCAGACGGTCCACAACAACAGAGACCTACCAGCAGTTAAACTTAAACAGTTAAACAGCATCCGATTAATGCTGTCATATCATAAACAAAGAATTGCTTAATGAAATAAAAAACATAACTTTTAACTTACCTCAACTTTGATTTTCTTGGGCGTCTCCTTCACGTCAGTATTTAAATACCTCACGTCCATGCTGAGGCGGGTCTCAGCATAATCGCATTCGTGCTCCCTCAGGGCGTATACCATACCTAATGATGAGACGAAGGTGATGATCAGATACACGACTTCTCAATGACGTACACGACAGCCATGTTAAATGATAATGAAGAAAATATTTTTATTATTCTATGAAGCGATGAGACGAGTAAGATTATCATATGATGGTGGGTACGCCCGCATCAGCCCTGTAGTCTTGGGCTATTAAGAATAGCACTAAGGTATTCTCTGTCTGTCGTACAAGGCGACTAAAAGGACCCTCGGGTTTGTAAGCGAGGACAGCGTGGGTGCTTTGCCCTTCCATGGGATATTTTAGCCAGAGTGCAAAGGGGCACCGGTGCGTTTTGTAGGAGATCCCGGAGCCCCTCCTGATGCACTGAGGAAAAGCAGCGAGGGGGTTTAAGTTAGCAGAAGCCCCCAAACAACCTTGTCTTCTGCCCAGAAGCAGGGTATCTTTTAAGAAGATTTCCCATACGAAATAAAAAGGTACGCCCGCGTGATGATGTACACATCACCGTACAGTGTTCGTCAGAAGACAAGGTAATTAGGTCTCGTTATCTTAATTTAATTAAGTACAGTGTGCAACTTTAGTCCATACAAATCCCACACCCTATCTTCCCCCACCCTGAAGCAGGATATCTTTTGAAGATCACTCCCTTCTTCAAACAAGTTTTTGGTCCTGCCGCCGAGCAGTGCTGTAACTAGTAACATCTTATACCTTAGGCGATGAGCGCAAAGTGGTGCTGTATATATGATCCTAACTAGCGCCAGGTGATTTTAAGAGGAGATTTACTATCAGGTGAAGGTCGCACCAGTCCCGCCCCTTCGTGCAATAAAAAAAAGTATGTTAAATAACTTACTATGCAATTCGAAGAACTGCGCCTCCTCGAGTAATAGTTTGTAGTGTTTGAAGTGACTCGGTAGGAGTAGCTTGTGGTTCCTCAAGAAGTTGAGGATGTGACGGAACATCTTGCCGTCGCGGTCGATGAAGTAATGCTGCTTAAGCTTGTCCAAAACTATTGGTATGACACCAGAAAACATTTTCGCCAATTTGGAATCACCGTACCTGCATAAGAATAGAGATAAAGATAAATGTATTAACTAAATACAAATTAGGATAGTCATCATCATCATCAGCCGTACTCTGCTGAACATAGGCCTCCTCAAAAATCTCCACATCGATCAGTCCTACGCTGCGCGCATGCAACGATTTCCCGCAACTTTCATTTATAAGTTTTCATATGGAGGGATTTGGGCCATTCCCACCACGCTTATTGATGAGCAGGGTGCATCACCAGCGGATGAGGTTTTCTTAATTTTTTTTGTTTTACGTGGGGGAAATGTCTGCGCGCACCTGCACTCACGGGGGCAAAGACAGGTTACGTCAGACTTGCACCAACTAAAACCTCCACGATGGTCCACTTCGTCGCTTTATGGCAGGGTCACGGGAACGTATTTACTCACCTCCGCGACCATGCCAGCGCCGGCTGCACCATGCAGCACCACCTAAGGAGGGAGAGAAGAACCCCCCGCTTTTCACGTCTGTAAGGGCACGCCGGAACACACAGCGCGCCTCCTCCTCGGCCTCTTACAGTCACCTGGGCAACTGCTTCTCCCGACTCCGTCACCCAGAGGCCATGGGAGCCAAGAGAGAAAACTCTCCCGACTCCCTGCGGCGGGCCCAATCTTGGCTATAAGCTTCCCAGACGTCATATTGTTATGCTTGATAGTTTCACTTTATAAATTTTTTCCATTTGTTAAGAGTTGTAATTAATTATAATTAAAGGAGTAGGATTTAAGCTAGTGTTACCATAAGCTGTCAATAAACTAGTGCGTACCCCTCAGACATCGTGTTTAATTGATGCACTTAACCCCTTTACACCCACCGGTGTATGTATCTGTTTAAATCATGTTATAATTTCTACCCCTAGCATTTTCACTTTGAGCTTTTGCTCATTAATTGGTAATGCTTTTGCTTCGGCACGTTGTCGTGTTACGTACACTGTGTACAACACATAATTATGCGTGAAGGTAGCAGCAAAGCGGTCCATGCGATATTTCACAGCGTAATATTATTCGCAGCCGGGTACAGCCGCCGGCGTTACTCGAAGCGGAATAATCGTTTATGTCAACCCTCGGTATAACTGTGTCCCAACAAAAAACTAGATCAGGATCGATTCTCGATACTTTGTAAACGCACACACATACACACACGCACGCACTTACTGGTTGAATGTTATAATTAGTGAAATTATCGAGGTCACGACGGGCGCACTATGATGCAGTGTATATCATTCTAACTAGCGCCACATTATGAACAGGTGGTTCACTTATCAAATCATAAATGTGGAGGTCCGCGGGAGAACTGTCACCGACATAGGCCAAAAAAAAGCGGGACCGATCGATGTGGATATCTTTGGGGGAGGCTTATGTCCAGCGGTGGACGTCTATCGATTTATAATGTATCACTTACTACCCTGCTCGTTTTTATAACCGGGATAAGATAAGTATTCTATAGATGTCATCTGAAATCAATAGTCATCCATCATCATCGTCATCACAACCTATGGGTATTATAATAATTCTTTACTACCTAATAGTCAATTATTACTAGACAGATTACTCTTCCGTTAGTTTAAATATCAAAATGTTTGAGCAAATGAAACCAATATATGATAAAGATAGAAACGGATGTTGATTATTTTAATACAGTTTTGAGTTGATTAAAAGAATGGTTTATTGCAGAAGGGGTTCGGAGAGGGAGAGGTGGCTGGGATCCGCGACAAACAAAACCCTCCGGGCGTCGAAACTATCAATATTGACATATTTACAACAGGGTAGCTACAAACAGACATTACACACAATACATCCGCGTCCCCGTTCAACTGTCGGACTACTAATTAAACATTAAACGTTATTAAACTTTACATGATATAGTTTTAAACTTTATTTGAGCTTAATATTATTTATAATACCTTAACCGGATATAAAATAAATTGTGAGGTTTAATAAAATAATGTCTGTCTACTTTACCTTACTCTAAACAGATCATTATAATCTCAATGATTCCAATACAGTGGTGTACTACTCAGTGTTACTATGCGAGTACATGTTATTGTTAATCATTAAAATATTGTATATATTAGTAATATTTCGCTATGTAATAATATAAACAATATCATTGCCCGAAGCTTGAAAATAATGGAGATAAAAAAAAAGCTCGCTCGTAGCTCGCTGGTGTAATGGTAAGAGCGTGCGGCCTTCATTGCGAAGGTCGCGGGTTCAAATCTCGATCGATGACTTTAACATTTAAGTTATGTACATTCGTGAACTTTAGTAACAACAGCGAAATACAAACGGCGAAGGAAAACATCGTGAGGAAACCTGCACGTGAATTAGAATTTATTCCAAGGGGTGTGTGAAGTCACCAATCCGCATTGGGCCCGCGTGGGGACTATGGCCCATCGCCCTCATATTGAGGGTAGGTCTGTGCCCTAATGAAAATAAAAAACACGCCGTGATGTAAGCTTTGAATAATGTAATATCGATTGAATGAGTCGCTACGTACAAATTTACATGTAAAAGGTTAATTTAATACAGCAAAGTGTTCTGATAGTTCAGATTGTAATTCTGATGTACGCCGTACATGTCTAGAAGACGTGAGCGGATTCGATCCCCACTTGAGATCCTGATGGTAGTATACACGGTAAAAATATTACAACAGTTTCATTCATAGTTTAGTCGATACACGCTATTTACTCTTTTAAGTTAAAAGATTCCGAGTCCCAGTAGTGGGAACAAATTGAAAGTAGACCGTTAACTTAGGTAAGATTCTACAATATTCTACAAAGCGATGAGGCTAGAGAGACGTTAGCCTGATAGTAAATGATACACCTGCAAAAACGATGGAGCTAGTTATGATGATACACACAACACCACATCGTGCTTGCCGCTCGAGACATTATACAACCCCTTTCAAACCATAGACAATACATAAATATAGACAACTCCTTTCAAACCGGAACACAGTTATGTTTGCTCACTACTATTTGGCGGCAGGAAGGAGCTGCGGTGGTTAATATCTAGACGGTCGGTAATAGAGGACTTTTTTTTATCGCAAGACAAATCTCCTTCAAAGATACCTTGCTTCCGGGGGGAAGACAAAGTTATGTGGGGCTTCTACCCACTAAAATCCTCTCGGTGGTCTTCCTTAGTGCATTAGGAGGGGCTACGAGATCTCTCACGGAATGCACAGGCGTGCCCCCCTACACTCTGGTTAAAACATCCCGCGGAAGCCCTCCTTTGCACCCAGATTGTGCTACGGCAAATACAAGACCACCATACATTTGCCGTCCACCTAAGGCTAGCTTACTAGGCTCCGACAGCCCTCATTCTCCAGGCGCACGAACCCGTGGACATTTTTAGTCGCCTTGTACGCCAAGCAGGAAATTCCTTAGTCCTATTCTTAATAGCTCGAGACTGTAGTGGAGCCCTGTGCTCCAATAGCAAAGATCTAGCACTAATTAAAATGGTTCGAAAGAATTCCCTACATCAGATTGCTTTAGCCGCTTTTATATATTAAATATTAAATTTCCTTTCATAACTCCTCCAACTAAAAAGTACTTCAAACCACAACACTAAGTTTGTAAGTAGAAATTGTTGCTGCCTGACTATCGCCTGCCTGACCTCGTTGATCTCCGGCTACAGAGACGACAAAGACAACAAAGAAAGACAAAAGAGACAATCATCATCAGGTGTCTTCTTCAAACTGTAGTTTGGCGATCAGATTGAGAAAACCAATCGATCCACAGCTATTCTTTTTAACTGATGGTAAATGGTGGTTTCCAGGAAGAGACAATGGAGCATTTAAACAATAAGTCGCCCAACTAATGTTTAGTTACAATTTACTTTCTTTGTATAAAAAAAAAAATTCAGCGTATTTTAAAGCTCATAAAATACATGCAAGTCAACGTAGACGTTAGCGTCGCTATGTTACAATAAGAGTCGGTAACAATTTATAATTTGTAACAAACGTGTGTGCATACAAGATTGTAACATTACCATAAATAAGCCTCGACGTGGTTATCACAATCGGGCCACCAGCTACAGTGTCTGCAACTTGAATGCGTTGCTAGGAAAAATTTTTTTTTTTATGACTACAATCAGAACACACATACCGGTTACATGAACTAGTCGGTTTTCAACATTCAATTTATTAAGGGTTGTAATAATATCTACAAAATTAATGTGTATAAGAAAATAATATATATATATATATATATGTGTGTGTTTGAAAACGTTAACACACGAAACCGTTGAGATGATTTCCTTTCAAGATGGTTTTACTTTTATCCACTTTGTTAAAGCTTTCAACAAGATGGCGCTGCTTTATAAGATATATCATTCAAGCAACTTTCACGGTTCATACAAACTTTCACATACAGTAATAAAAGTCTTCTTCCTCGCCCCCTTTTCCCAGCTCAGCGGGGTCGGCACAGTATGTATTTCTTTTCCATATGCCTCTATCAGCCGTCATATCTGAATTCCCATTCTTCTTACACATGTCATCTTTCACACAATCCATCCACACTTTCTTCGGTCTTCCTCTACCCTTATAACCGTCCACGTTCATTCTCATTACTTTCTTTGTTATACGTCCTTCATCCCTCCGCATATCATGCCCGCATCACGCTAACCTCTTGCTCCTCAATTTCTCTGAGACTGGAGCAACTTTCAGAGTTTCTCTAATATACTCAATCTTAATTTTATCCATCCTCGCCACACCACACATCCATCTTAACATTCGCATCTCGGCCACATGTAATCTCCAGTAATACAGTAATAAAAAGAAATAGTAACAGCTATGGTTAGGGTTTCTCTGCGTGATCGAACCAGAAATGAAGAGATCCGCAGGAGCACTAAGGTCACCGACATAGTCCAAAATATTGCTAATCTCAAGAATACACATCGCTCGAAGGACTGACGGCTGAAGAACAAGGTCCTCGAATGGCGACCGCACACCGAAAGACGCAGTGTTAGCAGAACCCCCCCCCCCTCTCTCCCACTAGATAGTGTGACGAAGGGTGCGGTAAGCAGCTGGATGCGAGCAGCGCAGGATCGATCGATGTGGAGAGCTTTGAAGCAGGCCTATGTCCAGCAATAGACGTCTATCGGGCAATGATGATGAATAAAATATTTTTTTTACTCTACGAAGCGACGAGACGAGCAGGACGTACCTGGTGGTATACGCCTGCCCATACCAACGTGCGGGTAGTTATGATGATATACACAAAACCACATTGTGCTCACCTTGAGACATAATATGTATAATCTCATCCCAGTAATATCACTAGTCACAGCGTCCTTCAAACTGGAACACAGTGATGTTTGCACACTACTGTTTGTCGGCTGCAATAGGAACTGCGGAGCAGTGTAAAGAGATTTGTCTTTCCCTTTGGTTAGAGACTAGATGGATATGATGAAAGTAAAAATTACTTACGCCGTGAGCGTTTCCAGAGTGGAGGTGTAGAGGACCCCACCAACATCGATGTGCACAGGAGCATTCAGTGGAGTCAGGATAGCCACACGGGGCATGAAGCAGTGTTTTTGTTCAAAACTTGCAAAACTGGTGGACGGCTTGTTCTGTGTCGACTGCATCTTTGCAGTTATCAACTTCAAAGGTAGAGAAATGTAACACAAATTAAACTTAACAATTACCGACAAAATACAAGAGGTTATTATTTCGTTGTGTATGAGTACAGCACTCCGGGGGTTAAACAACAACAAATTCACAACCTTCAGGGTAAGAGTAAAAATTTTTAATATATCTATAAATTATTCAGTCCGAGATTTGTAAACAAAATAATTATAACTAAAACAATCGCCATGTAAATATATAACATTTCTCTTCATTGTTGGTACCACGACTACACTCGCGTGCAACTGAATCGACTCAAGCCGTATATTGTTATAAAAGGATGATTTTCCAGAAAATGGCTTATCCGACTTTAATGGTTTTTTTTGTTTATAAGATTAATGTTTTCTCTAAAAAATGCCATCCTAAGGTGAAAAATCGGTCGAGTATTTATTGATGAAATTTTATTTGGACAGAAATGCAAAAACAATTAAGAAAAATTTAAACAACATAATGAATAAAAAAAATATTTTTCATAAAAGCAAAGGAAGTTAAAATCATCAATACTTTGTATTGCCTCCCCTTGCTTTTATAATGCGATTATTCATGGACTTTATCAATTTTTGGATAAAATCTTGAGGTATCATATTCCATTCTTCCTCTAGCGCACTTTTGAGCTCGGCGATGCTTGATGATGCCGAATCTCTAGCTCGAACCCTCCGTTCGAACTCGTCCCATAAATGCTCAATGGGGTCAGGACTGAGGGCTGGCTAAATCATCGTCTCAATTTCCATCTCTTGAGGAAACTGGCGAGTAACTCTTGCTGTATGGCACTGAGCATTATCATGCATTAATATAAGATATTCTCCTATATATCCTGCATAAGGTACTACATGAGCGAGAAGAATGTTTTCGACATACTTTTGAACTGTCAAACTCCCTCTCAGACCGCCACGAGGCACGAAAACAAGCTCGGTCTTCCCTTCATATGATATTCCAGCCCACATCATGACTAAATCACCACCATATGATACTGTTTCAGCGAAACAGCATTGCGAGAACCGTTCCCCTAGACGCCTGTATACTCGGTTTCTTCTGTTGTTGCCATGGAGACACATTCTACTCTCGTCAGTGAACAGGATGGAGCTCCATGGCTCAATAGTCCAACTGAGGTGTTCACAAGCAAATTGAAGTCGGGCTTGACGGTGAGCTGCGGTCAGTTCGGGCCTCTGACTGGTTGCTTTGGAGTTAAATTGGCTTTCTTCAGGCGTCTTCTTAATTGTCCAATGACTTACAGCCATTCCTCGATATCTACCGAGCTCCTGTTGCACATTAACGCCCGTGAGATGACGATTTCTCAACGAAGTTGAGACAATGAAGCAGTCGTCCGTCTCAGATGTGCTCGTGTCTGTGGGTTTGTGGTCTCCGAATGAAGCCAGCAGTCTCTTGAATTCTTCTGTATACTCGTGAAACAGCTGATTGACTCATATTAAATTCACGAGCGACTTGCCGTTGATTATGGCCTGCTCGCAAGAAACTAGAACTTAGGCCGCTGCTTCGGAGGTAGTGTCCATTGGATTGCGATTCAATACTGGGAGCTTAAGGAGATGTGTACCTGTCAACGTCTGACGAGTAATTGATAAGAAATATCGGTCACGTGAGATTTCATACGTGATTTAGTCCCGCAATTCGTGGGTAACGCTTATGTTCCACCGTATTTATTTAAAAAAATATGTCATTGTTTATATGAAAATTGCTGTATTATCAAAATTTAATCAGTCTTTCGAATAAAAAAACTTTTACAAAAATCAGTTCATCATTAGTTTTCCGAAAAACCAAACTTTTATACCAATATACGGCTTGAGTCCATTTAATTGCACGCGAGTGTATTTCTACTTCACATTTATTGACTTTTAATCAGGATGATTAATTGGAATACCAATCAAAATCTTTCTTTCCCGGAAAGGTATGCAAAAAAAAAATAATGTTATTGAGACCTCTATGCCACCCGTAATGCACCGGGAGTTTTAGTGGGTTGAGATCCCACCTAAAGCAGTCGTACCCCCCTTTCTAGGAGATGAAGCATCTCTGTTTGAATTGCGGTCGGATAAAAAAAAAGAAAAACGGTGCTATTCTTCGTAAACACAATTCTAGGTAATACAAAGACATGATTAATGAAAAAATAAAAGTACTAATGGAAATGAGAATAGTTTTAAAATAAATAATAGGAGTAAATCTTAACAAAGGATGTTATTAGTGAAGATAGAGAAAAAAATAATTAAAGACAGAAAGATATTGCAAAATTAAAAGCTAATTGAGTTTAATCAAAACTGTCTGGATTACATCAAGGAGTGGACCAAGATCGAGAGCGCCGAGCAGCTGATCCAACTAGCGCGCGACAAGAATGGATTCACAGACCTGATGTCTAATCTTCATTAATTGGAGGGGCACGAGGATTAGAAAAATCAAAATTGAGAAGAGAGTGAAAAAGTAAAGTGATGATAGAAAGAAATAGTTGAAAATTAACTTCATTAGTATTAAGACAACTTACCGTATTTCTTCTGTTTTCTCTGAAGAGTATAAAGCTCGCGAGTCGATTATATTATTAGATGGTTCTTCATATATCTGAAACAAGAAATATACAAAATTACCAGTAACAACAACCCGTAACAATTGAAATAGAATACAATTATGATTATAGTGTCAGTTTATCTCTAAATGTTTTGGTTAATGAATAAATAGGCGTCAAAGTTAGTAATAGTTTGATGTTTCCCAATTCGAATTACGGCAGTAATTTAATTTAGCACCGGTAAGCTAAAACCGGTTAAGTCAATAACGGATTGACAGATTCAATTAACAATCTAATAACTACAGACTTATGCATCCACATGGATACAAGTCAAGTGCAGGTGAAATTTGAAATACGGTGTATTTGCCTACCTGAGCCCGCATATGAAAATAATAATTAAAACTTTAATATGAAGTTATTTTAGCTCATAACGAAATGTTTGTTTAACTCGAACATCATTAAACTACGGTATTAAATAGAAATATTATTTTTATTATTCTATTAAGCGACCTGACGAGCGAGTCATTCATTTGATGGTAACAACGTAGTATTAGAGTACAGACTGCACCACATTGTGTTCATCGCCCTTACACAGATGTTTCCGTACCCCAGTAAGTCAACTAGCTACAACAAACTCCCACTGCTGGGAGACGGTGAATTTGTCTTCAGAAAGCTATTTTCCTTTGAACGGTTACCTAATAATATTTTCCTTAAACAGAAGATCAAGTTTCATCATCATCATCAGTCGATAGACATCCACTGCTGGAGATAAGCCTCTCTAAAACATCTCCATATCGATCGGTACCACGTCGTTTGCATCCGCTGACTTCCCACGGCTCTCACAAGATCATCGGTCCACCATGAGATCAAGATCAAGTCCAATCAACATTAAACCGTATAGCATCAAGGTAAATATAATTAGCTAAATAGCTTCACGGGTATAAGGGGTTCCGTCTAACATCTTACGGAGCCCAAGTGAACCTGACCTGCACGCAGTGCACCCTGCTAAATAACAGACGAGGCTCTGACCGCCTACCAACCCGCACTGGGCCAGCGTGGTGGGTTTACGGCCCAATTCCTGAACCTAATGAACTCCAACAAGAGACGGCCCCAAATGCTCGGCGGTACTATGGCCGTGCAGATCACGACGGAAGTTAGCGAGGCACCGGTACTAGGAATGCGAACAATCTCCGGGTGGCGTTACAGGCACCGCAGGATCGGTCGATGTGGAGATTTTTGGAGAAGGCCTATGTCCAAGCGTGGACATCTGTGGGCTTATAATGCTAAACCACAAAAAAAGCTTGTGAAATTACTAGGGTAACGAGACTTATCTTTCAAGGCGACACGCGCAATGTGGTGTAGTATTTACCATATTAACTAGCGCCAGCGTTAAGGACAGACCTTTCGCAGCTTAAAGATCAGATGAATAAAAGAAAATTCTAGAAACGTTTTTTTAGTTTACATTGAAGGTAACATTTAGCGAGCGGCATCATACCTATTTAGAAGACTGTATAGTAAAGCCAAGTCCACATTATCGTCTGCCGTTACATCTTAAGGAATCACTCATAAATGTAATAGGCATAGAGGGTTTCGCCGGGTTCCGTCGTCACCTACTCAGGCCCGCAGGCGCTGTGCACTCTTACCTGTCTGGTTTCATTATAAATATGCCCATGGCTATTTTCCCACTCTTCCGCAGCCAAATACCAAGCCACAAAATAACGGTTACCCTCACATAAAATACTGTACATTAATCATTATTATTTATAACACTTTAAAGACATTCTTCAAAACAAAAATATAATCGGAACTTTATCACTTATCAGGAATTTAATATATAACCTGCTGATAAGAGATCACTTGGAGATTCTAATGTAGTGTGATATGAACGCTGAACTTACTTTTATAGTATTTTTTTTAACGTACCGAATATTTGTATTGTGTATGAAAAGTATAATAAGAAAAACGTATAAAGTGTATGAGTGAATATTTTCTGTGAAACAAACGTAACTTCAATGCGAGAAGCATTGCCCTGGAGCAAACCGCCCCAGGTTATGAGGCTGTGTAAATAAACCATTGGAGTTATATCCTAACCACCCTAAATCGTTCAACATTGCGAAGTCTGGTGATTAAGATGTTATAATTTTACCCTGAAAAATATTAATTTTCGACGCCGATATTAATTACTGAAATTTCAGTTTACGTTGAAACAAAATTTTTCATATGTTCAAATTAAGACAACTGTCGATAATAATTCGAGTCTGCTGCCTTTAATATATAAAGAAATTGATTACCCCTGCTCGTGAAAAATCCGAAGCTATACTACTATTACTAATAAATGATAAAAAAATACTAAAACTAATAAACATTTTGAGGATCAAACTAACTACAGTAATCCCCCCTACAACACGATTGCGCAGTCAACGCGGGGATTTCCCTCATTATATTTCTGTACTGTGAGAGTTATGATTTGTACAGTTCATAATTAGTTTCGCAAATGTGTGCATGTGTTTGTGTTGTGTTGTTACAAAATTAAATTATTTTATTAAATTTGTGTATTAAAAGTGTTTCGTTTATAATACAATTTTTTTATATTATTAATTTATTTGAGATACCAACGCTTGTATACACTAATAATTTAACAAAATACATTGAAAATACAAAATCAAATGTAACAAGGCCATTACACGTATATATATCTTGGATTAATAAAATCTGATATTATTATTATACAATTATTATGTTATAGTAACGACTATAGGAAAACTACATTCTAACTAGGAACTGTTTAGAAAGAAATCAGTAATTATCCGGCGGGGCTTGTTAGATGAATCGTTGCGAGTGTCCAGTGAATCGCTATACTCGATGAGCAACTCGCTTAGTCTGAAAATAGGAGAGTTTGATCCGAAAACGGTTCTACGAAAGGGTGGCTTAAACAAATTTATTTTGTACTTAGGATATCTAACAGAAATACGTAACTGAAATTTTTGTAACTATGGAGAACAATCTAGTTTATTATTAAAGATTTTGGATAGAAGCAATAAGTCGTTTAATACACTGCGATCGACTAGAGAGATCATTTAAAGTGTGAGAGTTAGTTTTTGTATGAGAGGATATTTCGTGTAGGAATATGACAAGAGAATTTTAGATGTCAAACGAATTTTTTTTTGTATCCGATCCAGTCTTAATGTATGGGTAGCGTAGTGTGGCCTCCGAAGAACTGAGCAGTACTCCAAAATATTTCGCACTAAGCTGTAGTATAGGATAATTTTAGATTCACTACGAAAACCTTTAGCATTACGGATTATGAACCCGAGCATCTTTGAGGCTCGTTTCGTAATGTTTTCCAGGCGAGGCACAAAAGTCAACCTAGTGTCAAAGATAATCCCTAGATCGTTACGTATTGGTTTAAGTTCTGTATCAAAAAAATTTTTCAAGTTGTCCTGAATCTTACTGAGAATGTCATACATGTTTTGGTTAATCACATCCGGCACAATTTCGCGTATATCATTTTTGGTAAGTGGCGAATTAGTGCTATCCGTCTGCGAGACTAAAGCTTGGCTTCTACTCCCTCTTGTGTTGGTGTTGCATCGAGATGGTTCTTTTTTTTGAGGTTTTTCTGAATTACCAGTACATGCCTGAAGAAATCAAGGATTCATTAAGACATATACAATTAAAGTGGAAATATTTTTTACATTTTATACATAAAATATATTAGGTCCTAGCATATGAGATTAGCGTTTTATCGTAGTAATCAGTATGATCTGAAATAACTCCTCTTTGGTTAAGAATTCCAAATTCAAATTTATAAATTCATTTAGCTGGTACATTTGAGTTTTGAAAACAGTCATTCATTAGTTTTTTCCTCCTTTTCTTTGGCGTCGCTTATTACCGCACAATGGAAAACATGAGATATCGGTATATTTACGAGTACGAGTTACACCGTGGCACCAGTACCAGTGCTGCAGAAACAGCTCGAAGGATTAATGATGTGTATGGCGCTGGTCTCGCAGAAGAAAGCACGGTACGTTTTTGGTTTCGACGTTTTCATTCTGGAAATTTCGACCTTCAGAACCAACCCCGTGAACGGCCGGAGGCCAAAGTGGAAAATGAAGAATTTATGGCTAGTGTGGAAGCGGATCCATCACAAAGCACTAGGGATAGCTGCAGGCTTCGGGGTAAGTAACAAAACTGTATTAATCCACTTGAAGCATATCGGTAAAGTAAAAAACCTTGAACGATGGGTACCTCATGAATTGAGTGAATGGAACATGCGAACACGCGTCGACTGCTGCTGCTGTGTTACTTTGCTCAACCGACACAATGATGATCGAATTTTAAATCGAATCATTACTTGTGATGAAAAGTGCATACTGTACGAAAACGGAAGCGCTCATTGCAATGGCTGAACCTCGGAGACCGAACCAAATGTTTGCCCTAAACAAAAATTTACTCTAAATCAGTTACTCGTGAGTGTTTGGTGGAGTGTTGTTCACTACAGCTTTCTAAAATCTGGCCAAACGATTACGACAGATATCTATTGTCAGCAAATGCAAACCATGAAGGAAGAACTAGCTGCACAGACACACGGTGAAGCGAAGACGTACCCACCCGGCTCCCCCGCGGTGAAGGGCTGGCCCGAGGCGGCCGCTCCAGATTAGAACACCGGTTGGATAACTGGAGCTCACCGGAGCGGTTGGGGGCTGCAGGGGCGGCTTTGTGCTGCCCTCTGCAGCCGAGGTGGAGTCGCGGAGAGAGTACCCTCTGCGACTAACAATGGGTGGTGGCGGGACCAACATCGGATCCACCGCAGGGAGTCAGGAACAGTTTTTGGCTCCCATGGCTTATGGGTGACGGCTTCGGGGGAATCCGTCGCCCGCGCGACTGCAAAAGGAGGATGAGGGGGCACGCTGTATGTTCCGACGCGCCCCTCCGGAGGTGGAAAAGGAGGGTTCATCCCTCCCTCCCGAGGTGGGGCTGCCAAAGAGGTCAGCGCCAGTGGGATCGCGGATGGTGCGTAAGCGTTCCTGTAACCCAGCCATCAGCCGACGAGTTGGAAAATCGTGGGGGTTTTAGTCGGTACAAGTCTGAGTTAACCCGTCCTTGCCCCCGCGAGGACGGGTATGCGCAGGCATTTCGCCCACGGTAATCATAAAAATAAAAAAAAATTTGCTGCTTCACGACAACGTAAGACCACAGTACGCGGCCAGCGGGTCGGCGCAGTCATGCGCCGTACTTAGCGACTCGAGGTCCGCCCTTGAAACTGTCGCAAGATCTGACATCCTTCACCCCCTGGCGCTCCGGGTAAAAGAGAATATTATGAAAGCGCGGGCAAAAAGGACGAACATAAGGCTATTTTGCGTGAAAGCGCACGTAGGGATGGAGGGAAACGAAAGGGCCGACCAACTGGTCAAGGAAGCGGCCCTGAAGAATAAAAGAAGACCGGTATACGAGGACTGCCCCGTTTCCTTCGTCAAGCGTCAGCTCAGGCTGAAGACGCTTGACGAATGGAACAGGAGGTACGTGCAAGGTACGACGGCTTCAATAACGAGGATTTTCTTCCCGGACGTCGCGTCGGCATATCGCTCCCTTCGTCGACTGGAGGTCGACACGGTCTTGGTCCAGATGTTCACCGGGCACGGGGGATTCTCCGAGTATCTCCACAGGTTCAAGCTCAAGGAGAGTCCCGCGTGCCTCTGTGACCCAGCGGTGGACCAGACCGTGGTGCACATCATCACCTCCTGTCCCTTATTTAGGAGAGAAAGGTATGAGTGCGAAGTGAAGATCGAAAAGAAGATAGAAACTGGAGTCGTCGCCTCTCTGATGGGTGAAGACGGAAGTCGCGCCATATTTCTGGAGTACTGCAGGGGAGTTATTAGAACAATAATTAATAGAAATAGGAATGTAGAGATTCAAACCTAATGTAATATAAGACAATAATAGTAAATAAATAAAATTGTGTATAAAAATTAAATTTATTTGTAAGAAATGTAAAACCTAATAATAAGGAACAAGAAACATAGCAAGAAGAAGAATGAAGATCATCGGGAAAACATGCTACAGTGTATGATTGTTACAGGCTCTCCCGCCCCTCCAGAAACACAAGAAAGAGGCAGTCTCCACTTCGGTCAGAGAGGATGTATGAAAGAAGGAAATGGGATGGAGTATGTAAGGAGAAAAATGGTACGAAAGATAAGTAGATGATGAAAGAAAAGAAAGGACGAAAGAGGAGAATGAGAAAGGAATAAGCTAATTATAAAGAGATGTTAAGTGAAAATATGTAAACAAAGGCCCTGACTCAAAACACGCAGAGGAACGATAAAAAAAAAAAACAAACGTAAATATACTGCACAACAAACAACCACTAAGTTAGATGAGCTACAATTAGAATGTCTGCGACATCCACCGTACTCCCCGGACCTTGCCCCAACAGGTTACCATTTTTTCCGGAATTTGGACAACTTATTACAAGGAAAAAAATTCAACTAACTCTGATGCGGCAGTCCAAACCGCTTTCAACGAGTTTATTGATTTTCTCCCCCGTGGTTTAAAGGGATCAATGAACTACCTATGGGACGACAAAAGTGCATATAGATAACAATGCATACTTTGATTAATTCAATATATTTTACAAAAAATAAATTTACTTTATATTCTTTCTGTACAAAACGCCAATTTTATAAGTAAGGACCTAATACTTGTCCCTGTTGTTCGATTCAGGTGTGCAGCAACCCCCCAACAGGTTCTCGCCTTGTCGTGGCGGAGGGGCTCAGTAACCGTGGCGGAGTCGTCCACGGTGAAGCGAAAAGGAACCTACCCGGCCGGCCCGCGGCGAAGGGCCGACCCGACGCGGCCGCTCCAGGTTAGAGCACCGGTTGGATAACTAGAGCTCACCGGAGCGGCTTTATGCTGCCCGAGATGGAGCCGCGGAGGGAATACCCTCTGCTATTAACCGGTATCGCACTAGCGATGTGGCGGTGGGGCCGCGGGGGAAGAGGAGTGTCGGTATAACGATGCGCCGTACTCCCTTTCCTCCGCAGTCGTTTACCGGGTGGCGACGGGCCTAACATCGGATCCGCTACGGGGAGCCGGGAGAGTTTTCTTTCTTGGCCCCCATGGCCTCTGGGCGACGGGTTCGGGGTAATCCGTTGCCCGTGCGACAGCAGGAGGCCGAGCAGGAGGCGCGCTGCATGTTCCCGCGTGCCCCTGCGGAGGTTGAAAGGGAGGGTTTATCCCTCCCTTCTGAGGTGGGGCTGCGAAAGCAGACAGCACCGGCGAGGTCGCGGATGGTGCAAAAGCGTTCCCGTAACCCCACCATCAGGCGATGAGTTAGCACATCGTGGGGGTTTTAGTCGATGTAACTCCGACATAACCTGTCCTTACCCCCGCGAGGACGGGTATGCGCAGGCATTTCCCCCACGTTAACCAAAAAAAAAAAGATCTGCAGCAACCCCAATTTGAACTGGCCATCTTGAAATCAAATTCAGAAGTTACCAAAAATCTTGTGCTCTCAGATGCTTGATGATATGACTACGACCACTCGGCCTATCGGCATTGCTTTATCTTTGGCGCTTAACACACGAGCCGGACGCGTCGCACGGCGTATGGAAGTATAATAACGTTCATGTTTAAGACTTAACTGTGAGAGTCGCGTGTCGAGTCCACATGCACAATTTTATTTTTATCAAAGGCTTAATGTCTATTACTTCATAATAGTCTAATCACAAGTTTCTATCATCAAAAACTGCACTGTTTCACTCCAGGCAAAAGATTTTACACTTAGAGATATTTTAAGTGCGATGTAAAATATTTAAAAAGGGTCCTAATATCGGAGCTAACGTAACAGCGAATTGATTTGGCTAGTGTTATAGATTTAAACCCCCTTTTGGCGAGAAATGTTAAACGTGAATGATTTATCTGTAACGCGTTATACGGTGCCGTAAAAACGCGTTATCCGGGAATACTCCTGTAACGCGATACCAATCTAACGTGTTGTAGGGAAGATTACTGTAAACAATTATGATGAACGACGAATTTAATTAAGGTAATTTTTAAAAGAGTCCTAAACAGCTGGTGTTAGGTCTCTGTTGTCGGAGATCACCTGGATAGAGACCATCGCAGCGACTATCTCTACCACCAAACAGAAAGGTGTAAACATTATTACATTCCTGTTTTAAGGATGTTGTTGCTAGTGCTTACTGGGTGAATAAGACGCAACATCTTATGTCTCAAGGCGACGAGCACAAAGTCGTGCAGTTTAGACCTCAATAGCGCTAATGTGCCATCAGATGTTCGACTTATTCGTTTCGTCGCTGCAAGAAATAAAAAAAAACAACAGTATCAAAACTTATTCGAAAATATAAAACATTTGACGTGAAAATTTAACTTTTTATTTTTGCTTTTAACTTGCTGTTACCTTAAGACGTTGACTTAGTACGGCGAGCTGGACTTTTTGCAACATATGGCGATATGGCCGCTCGTTGTATAATTATCATCCGATCGTCGAGGCTGTGTTATAACTTAAAAGTTAAAAATATTTTTTGTTTTCCTGTCTACATTACCAAAAATTGCCGCAGGCTTACCAGCAAGAGAAAAATGAGAGGTATACGCGCCTGGGGTTTTGGGCCCCAAGCGCCTCCATATACGGGCTTCTTGCTACAGTTATTACATATTAACATTCTGCAGATTTGTTAGCAACTAAAATTCAGTTAAATTCATTTCTCAACGTAAATTGATTTATTGGACATCATTATGTTTTTAAAAGAAATATATATGAATCATAGTCACAGTTCATCAGAATTAATAAACTTTGTGAGCAAAGGCAGCAGCTACAACATGCTTTATATTTCATTTAAAATATTTAGCGTTTAGGGCTATGCTCGGGGTTTCTCCGCTGGATCGAATTAGAAATGAGGGGAACTAAGGTCATCGACATAGTCGCTCGAAGGTCTGACGGCCGATGGGTTAACAAGGTCCTCGAATAGCAACCGCGCAAGGGCAGACGCAATTAGCAGGCCTCCAGGTAAGTGGCCAACGATCTGGTGAAGGTCGCGGAAAGCAGCTGCGAGCAGCGTATGACCGATCGATGTGACGATCTTGATGGAGGCCTAAGTCCAGCAGTGGACGTCTATCGGCTGGTGATGATGACGATTTAGCACTATAATACTACGAAATAAGTCTAGAAAAATTTAAAAGGTGGATAAGCGATACTAAAATCTAGGGACGAAAATTAAGTGATCTTTACATGGAACACTAGAAAAGAGTACATACATACCGTCAGAATATCATCATCGTCACCAGCAGATAGACGTCCACTGCTGGAGATAGGCCTCCGCCAAATATCTCCACATACAGTCAGCCTGGCCTCCGGTATCTCTGGACACTAAGGGCTCTCGTAAGTAAAGGTTCATATGGGCAGGATTTGGGCCATTATCCACCACCCTGGCCCAATGCGGGTTGGTGAGGGGAGCCACAGCCTCGTTTGTTGATTAGCAGGCTGCACTACAAGCAGGTGAGATCAGCTTGGGTCCCTTGAGTTGTTGTGCGGGACCCCTTACATCCCTAGTCAGAATGTTCCTAGATAATTTATTTGCACTCCTTGATCAGGATAAAAATGTTATTTTAAAATAAATACCATTACGGAAAAGTAAACAAACAACTCAGTATCGCTAATAATTAATTAACATTACTACCTTCGCTGTTTTTGTTCTTTTTTTTTTGTCAACAAGAGTACTTGTTCTTTTTTTTGTCAAAAGTCACCCTGGACATTTTCTAAAGCAACAGTCAACCTTTTAAGCAATAGAACACCTACAGGTAGATATACAATAAATATATCTCTATGGCTTCTGTATTAATGTTATATATATTAAAATTTTTTTTTGTATATTTTATTTCATCCCTCCATATAAACCCCTATAAACGTAGAAATCTTTGAGGAGGATACACAAACTACTGGATGTGTCCAGTAGTTATGTATATAAATGTTAACAAGTATTTAAATATAAATAATCCTCATATCGTTCTCATGTCTTCGGACTCCTCTCACCAGGAGGGAGACGGGGCCATTTAACTACCACGCTGGCCAAGTGGGCGTTGGTAGAATTCATGGAAGCAGTCGTGTGCGACAGTATCTTTTCTTTCACCAGAACCTCGAGTTCATTGAGGATTGAACCTGCGACTGTACCATAATAGCAACTGACCTATCACGGCTTCTTTAATAAATAGTAATACCTAATATGCTCAAGTTCTTGAAAAAGCTAACTACAAACCAGGGCTGATGACAACCGTCATACAAAGAGAGGTTGCACTTGTTGGATACCTTCAAAGAGGATCTCTTTATGAGTGTCCCAAAGTTGATCTTCGCAGGGCAAAATTCATTGAAAACATGCATCTGGTAGACAGCGGAAGAAATTCTTTGACGACATTAAGGAATGGACCGGGTTTAAATACCATCAGTTGAAATGGCTGAGGATCGAATTGGTTTTTCTGATCTTCAAACTTCAGTTTGAAAAGGGTTCGTAATGATGATGAATACCTAACACGAAACTAATATTCTGTGGGCTTTATATTCAAATATATCATTCATCGATCACACAGCTCTTCAAATCAATTTGTGTATTGACTGATGGAAGGATTTTATGGAAGACCATAAATACATATACGGCCGTGTTTTTTTTTAATCAATATACTATTATCACATTTAGTTATTGAAGATCAGAATTTGCTAGAATTTCGCAAAAAATTTTTCAGGCCCGAGAAGAATGTCAGACAAATTGCTTATATATATATTTAAATGTATAAGCGGGAGTGTAAGGGGCGCCGTATAACAACTGACAGGATCCAAGCCAACCTCATCTGCTCTGGTACACCCTGCTAATCAACAAACGAGGCTCTTGCTCCCACCGACCCGCACTGTGCCAGCGCGGTGGAAAATGGCCTAAACCCCCTTATACCGAAGACTCCGCTGTCTGTATACGCAGATCTTCACGAGAGCTCCATGGCCAGCAGTGGAGGTATATAGGCTGATGATGATGATGAATATGGTAGGGAATCAACGGGTTTTACACATATTATTAACCTAGAAGTAATTATTTTTCATGAAGTGACAGTTCTCTTGATGGATGGAAGGGTATAATGAGAGATGCGAGATGAAAGAGATGTTCATCTGATGTTAAGTGATACCCCCCGTCCACAATAACATGACGCTAGTTGGGATTGTTTACGCTACACCACAATGTTATCGTTATCTTGGGACATAAGATGTTAGGTCTCTATACTCCAGTAATATCACTAGCTACGGCGCCCTTCAAACCGAAACAGTACAGTAATATTTCCACACTGATGTTTATAGGCTGCAATTGGAGACTACCTTCGCGGGGCCAAGAACAAGTTATGTCGAACTTGCACCAGCTAAAACCCCCACGATGTTTCACCTTCGTCGCTATATGGCGAGACCATGCACTTTCGCCACTTCGGCGATCCCGCCACCCCAGAATAATCCCCCCTCCTCTTTCCACGCAATGGGAGCCAAAAGAGAAAACTCTTCCGGCTCCTTTTGGTGACTCTGGTCTTGAGCTCCGCCACCAACCATCATACGGCCACGGAGAATAGAGGAGAGGAGTGGCGGAATGCAATAGCAACGACACTCCTCTTCTTACGCAATTCAGAGCAAGCCAAAGCTGAGCCGACCGTGTAGTTTCCTCTTAGCTTCACCGCAGTTGCCTAAACCAACCTATATGTCGGTAACAGAGACTTACCGCCAGTAAAATCACTGCACTTCCTTATATTTCCTAAGAAAAAAAAACATCCTTTATAATTTTAAAGGGAAGATATTAAAAAGGCTAAAACGGGGTAAGTTCTCCTACTGCGCCGTGATAGAATTCGCTAAGCCGGTCGTTACTATTGGCCGCGGCGGGTGTTTTCTTTCTATTTCTAGGCGCGCTGTGTACGATACAAAAGCAGGCAGTTCGCCGCCGGCGACGCTGGAGGCGAGCCGGCTCTCCCACGCGAATCGTAATTACTTGCCCGCAGCCCTTCGCCCGTCGAGGACCAACCGCCCGCGGTGCCCGCTCAAGACAACCGTGGAGCGGATGTCGGCCTGGCATTACTCGTACAATAGCTACCGGAAACCGCAGCTCTTTTAAAATGAATGAAGAAAAAAATCCTTCCTTAAATGAAATATTTATGAATCTCTATCGCGGAAACTATGCGGTGATATTCAAAATATCTGAGGATCGAATTCATTTTCACAATCTGATCGGCAGACTTCAGTTTGCCTAATGATGATGATGATGAATACCTAACACGAAACTAATATTCTGTGGACTTTATATTCAAAAATATCATTCATCGATCACACAGCTCTTCAAATCAATTTATGTATTGACTGATGATTCTATGATGGATTTTTTGGAGAACCATAAATATATGACGCATTGTTTTTTAAATAAAACGAATCTTCTACCGACTTAATATAATTGAAAAACTGCTGCAATAATAACTGGAGCCGATATTGATAAGTTTCCGATCCTACTCCTCGCCAGCCGATATCATGACGACCAGGTATCCAAACATATGTAACCAACTCTTCTTTTTAACTTAAATTCTTCTCTTTAAACTCTCACTGTAGGGGTGAAAGGATTCCCGCACAAAAACTCACGGGGTTCAAGTTGACCCCACTTTCTCTTGGTACACCCTGCTAATCAACAAACGAGGCTCTGGCTCCCATTAAGCCGCATTGAATCGTGGGAAATGGCCCTAATCCCCCCACATGAATCCCTCCGCAATTCATGTGGGGATGGCCTATGTCTAGCAGTGGATGTTTATTAGCTGATGATACAAAACTATGAATCTTCACATTCGTCAACATTCCTTCAGAAAAGTAAACGCATGTAAAAATAAATTCAATGTAAATCTAAAAAAAAAAAAAGACTCTAGCCCTAGTTTGTTTACAAGTAAACAGATAGGCGAATTCCAGTAATCGAAAATTGTTCATTGGAAATGTGCTCGTTTGTAAATATTGCCTTTTAATAAATATTTTTTTTAAAGCGAGTAAATAGATTAATTAATTACTGCAGTGTGATAAAACATTTAGAGGAGCAGTAAATGAATAGTTAAAATTGTAATAAAGTGAAAAGAAACGAGCCTTGAAATTTCTAAACGTGCTATTTAGCTATGGGCAATGCGCAACCCCTTAAGGGAAACGAACGCTCTTCTTTTTCCACTTTCAGTTGCTGTTTTAGTGTACTATATTAAACAACAACATCAACATATATTTGCAATAAATATATGTTTTTTTGTCGATTTTAAATATCGAATGTGATATAACAGTGGTGGTGGGTCTAACAAACAGACACCGTCTCACTTGTACCGCCGCATCTATTTCTGTAGCGTGGGTATATCAAAGTGTTCAGGTTTGAAGGACGCTGTAGTTTAAAGGATGTCTCATGTGACTATGATCGTTACTTCATAGTGACGATCATAGTTTGATACAGTATCTGTTATCTTAAATAGCTCTACTTTGCCCCAAACATTGCTGATTACTAATCTTATGGTTAAAAACTTCCAGATAACTCCGATTTCTTTATCTCCGGAATACAAGTTTTTTTTTGACAAAGCGACGTGACGGGCTAGAAGTTCACCTGGTGCAAGTAATACACTCCATAAAAATTGGACACTAGTTAGGATGATATACACAACACCATGAACAATGGTAAGGTGGATGCGAGCAACGCGAGACCGATCTTTGTGGAGATCTGACTGGGAGGGCTACGTACAGTTGACGTCTATCGGCTGATGATAATAATGATGACACCACACCACATAGTTCTCGTCGGATTAGACGTAAGTTTCGTTACCACAGTAATTTCACTAGCTAGAGCGCCAAACAAACTAGTAATGTTTGCACACTACAATTTGATTTGCAGGAATAAGAGGTGCGGTAGTAACTACCTAGACGGCCACCGACAACGGAGATCTGCCTGCAGTAAAAAGATCTTCTACCAGATATCCGAAGATCCCTACCTCCACGAAAAGTAGATGTATCGTGATCAAGTATTATATGAATATAGCTCCAGCATATTGCATATTATTACTACTATATATGGGTTTAAATACCATCAGTTAAGAAGAATAGCTCAGGATCGAATTGGTACTCTCAATCTGATCGTCAAACTTTAGTTTGAAGAGGGCACCTAATGATGATGATGATATTCCACTACCTATTCCCCTGCGTAGTAATTCACTGTTATGAACGTGACTACAGAGAAGATTTTTTATATATTATATATAAAACGTTTAATTTCGGAGTAGGCGCACAATTGAGCATGGTAACGGCGGTGTTACCGTCGGCATCGCTCCGGGGCTGTTCCGCCGGCTCACAATTCCCTTTATCAATAGTTGATGATTTGCCGCGGGCTGGGCTAGGCCGCCCCGGGACTCATACACAGTGCTACTTACTATACGAGCGAAACAAATCGAAGAACAGCGCACGCTATTATTATTTATTATATAAGTATATATTTAATAATCAATAATCGAAATTCGTCATTAAAGCTTGATAATTTTTTTTAACCGCACAGTGTAAAATTTAAAAACCAACACCCCACTTCCGGGTACGCGCAGTTCGTAAGTAGCCCTTAAGGCGTAATGAATTAAATAACCTTACCATAATATATCATCATACAAAAATATTTTTACATCACCATCAGACTATTAAATTTTAAAAGATTACCTTTTTTATATAAATTAGTAAGCTCGTGAAAGGTGACTAAGATGGAACAACTCCTGGAAAAGAGAAGCAGCTTTTCTTTAACATACTCCTCTCCCCTATTACGATACGTACGGCCATTATATCAAATTAAAGAGAATTTAGCATTAAATATCGATGGGTTGTTACCGAGGACACCAGTGAAACTTATCTGCTATAAGAATCATCCACATGAAAGGAAACCCAGCAAAATCTTTGGGGAGAAGACCAACAGTTTTGGAGTAGATATCAAAAAATTTTTGTTACAATTTTGAACCCGGATCATATAATATTATTTAGTCACATTGGCCGCAAAGCTCACATGCAAATATGATTATTTTATAAGAGGAGTATAATAGCGGGGCAGGGTGAGGGGGAGGGCTGAATAGATAGGGTTGTCCCTCATAAAATCTAAATAAAAAATATAATAAAATATCGCGCAGCTTAAGTAAAAATTGTGAACCATAAATCCAGGCTCTGTTGAATGTACTGAATGGCTTGGGTATTCTCTTTCAGTTATTGTGAAGATATATTAACGTAGTAAATATAATACAAGAAAATATATTAAGTTTCTTTTTTAGTATAGACAGCGCGTTTGTGGAATTATTATAAATATATAAAAACAATTAAATGACAATTTCATTAACCATAATTGAATATCATAATCTTTCTATTTTTAATCATCATCATCATCAGCCGATAGAGGTCCACTGCTGGACATAAGCCTCCCCAAAAGATCTCCACATACAGTCAGCATGGCTTCCGGTACCGCTGAGCACTAAGGTAAAAGCTAAATAGTTGTTCATGTGGGAGGATCCGGGCCATTCCTCATCGCGCTGGCCTAATTCGTGTTGGTGGGAGCCAGAGCCTCGTTTGTTAATTAGCAGGGTGCACCACAAGCATATGAGGTTGGCTTGGATCCAGTGAGTTGTTGTGCGAGATCCCTTACACCTCTTTTTTTAATTTATATGTATATATAGATTATTATAAATATATAATATATGAAGTCCTATAAGTACGATACAATCATATCATATATTTATTGGTTGTTCTATCGAAATCACTTCTATAAGATTGCCTTTTGCTAACTTAATAGATATATCTCTCCATTTTGATCGTCGTGTGGTGTACAAATATATATATGTAACATAAATAAATAAAGGTTCGTTTGTGTTTGAAGCCCTAGCGCATAACGCTTTCGGCATCGCAGCGCCCGATTCCCGGCGGGGCATGCCTCCGCCGACGATACCGAGGAACACCTAGCAATGGACCGACAGACACCCCAGGCGGTACCCCGGGCGCTCATCTACAGAACAATCATTTCGAAAATTATTTCGAATCCGCCTTTAGCTAAGTGCGACCCGTCGGGCGCAACTTCGAAAACGCCTACATTGCATATCAACCAGCAAAAGAACATGATGAATGCGAACAAAAACCAAACCGCTTTATATTCCATATGGTCCGGTGGCAGGATTTTCCAAAACTCACCTAACTAGCTATAACATACTGTAAACCTAGCTATAACAGCATAGCTGTGTATCGGCTATATCGGGAAGCCACATCCATGTAAAGTTGAGGTCTAAAGTAGATAAACTTTAAATATACTATAGAATACGACACATTATATAGCCGGCAACATAACTTGTCACCAAACTACCAGCTCATGTACGTCTCCTTGTTTTGTCGCATTAAATTTATCCATACTTTATAAAATATAACAAAATAAATCTTTTAGCCGCTAAACAGTAACGTACATTGATTATATTCTTATTGAGGATATTGAAGAAAACGTACGAAATTAAAAATATCGATAAGATTGGATAAAATAACATATTATTATTATAATGTTTTAAGCGAAACCATTTCATCAACAGTTTTAACAGAGATTAAGAGGAGTAATATTAATCATTCCCAATTTCCACCATCTACTTGATTCCAAGTTAACACATTTTTAACAACAAACAAGAACATTTTATAAAACAATTATCAACTTAATTTACCTTAAACATTATTGTTTCTTTAAGCACTAGAGAGTAGTTGATAGTATATGAAATAATAAAGGCTAATATTTAAAGGAAGGAATTCAGTCAACAAGATAAAAACACTAAATATATCTTTTGCCATTAATAACAATATATATTAAATATATAAACACTCGCATATCTGCCGTACTCATTTAAAAAATTTGTAAACAATTTGTCCAACCTCATCTTCAGACGATATACGTCCACAGCTGGACATAGGTCTACTCCAAAGATCTCTACACCGAACGCTCTTGCTTTACTTTATAAATCAAAATCTAATAAACTATAAAACAATTTAAAAATAATTTTAATAAAAGGCAATGGTTTATTGCAGTTATTTCTTATTTAGCAGCATTTCTATATCAGTACAATATAAAAGTAAGTTTTAATTCCGCAAGCAAAGTACTTTATGTATGATAAATTATTCATTACTAAAACATATCTAAGCGGAAATTATTAATACTTACATTAAATGACTCTTGAATCGCCCGCCGCACACTTTCAATGTACACTGTACAAAGCAACAACTGAAAATGGCTTAAAATGTGGCGCGAAACGCAGCAAGTATGCCAGGCTAAAAAAAATTTCACAGTTCAAATTTAACATCGAAAACTGGCAACAATTTATTACTTTTATATTAAAAACTGTAATAATTCAGAAAATAATTGTTATATCAAAAATAAATAGACATAAAGGAATTAAAAAAATTTAATTGAATCAATGCTGGTTATGAATATTAAAAAAAAAATCTTTTTATTATATTTCACGGAGACTTTTGAGATATATAATAATCTGTACTGTACATATGTAGATAAAATAGGTTAAACTATCAAGTTTCACTTCCGGGTTTTGAGAAAAAAATACAAATAATTTTTGCAATAAATACTTCCTATGAATTTTATTTGAAAATGGAGAGATTTAAACAAAATTTATATGAAAAAGTAAAACAATCATTATTATAGTACTATTAAACTCTAATCCTCTAGTTTTAACTTTCATTTTGAATATTTTGAATTAAATTTTATTTCCTTTATTTTTTTCGAATCAAACTAAAAACTAAAAAAAATAGTAGAATATTTTTAATGTTATTAAATTATTATAACTTACTGCATATTTATGGGCCAAACGTAGTCAGCTGGCAACTCTTGTTGTTATTGCACAAAAGTTTAAAATTTACTTTATTTAAATATTCATAACGTAGTCGTATAAAAACTAAGTATTTTATTTAAAATAAGAAGAATAATAACAATTACCTTTTGAATATATCAGTTTTCTTTATATTCTATGCAAGGATCGATGAAGCTGAAAACAAATCTCTTGCATTATATTTTTCTTACGTTGTTGTCTCAAGTCGTCGCTAGATGGCGTTAATTTCATTACTTGATAAGATGGTGAAGATAGAAAATCATTTCATTTTGAAATGAATAATATGTAATATTGTTAATAATTACGTTATTAAACACAATACAATATTAAAATCGTAATATTTAAAAATTTATTTAAAATTCTGATTAATGAAAAGATGTCAACGAATCCGATTTTTTTTAAGAATAACAACGTCGACTGTACGGTTGATAAATGCGTTTGACTGAGGAGTCAAAGGTATTTATCACCCGTACACTGGGCCTTGTTTCACAAGGAGAGGTCTTTGTACAACAAGGTCCATTGTTCCAGCTGTGATAATAGGGGTTGTTTATATATTATATAAAATTATGTTTATAAGTTATTTTGTGCTTGATATTATTTTTCATTCATTGTCAAAGCAATATGGCTATGTTACCATGTAATTAAGAGTATTAAATACTTTTTGGATTTAAAGTACTAACATAGACTTGAGTGTTTCCTTTTATTATTAAAATTAAATTTTTCTTGTCTCGTTTTTGAAAATAATATGTTAGGCGATAGAGATGGTGCAAGGGTTTAAAAGATAAAATTTGTTACTATTGGACTCTTTCTCTCTTCTTTGCCATTTTTCTATATGATGGGTCAGCTTTCTTTATTTTTCTTTTCCACTTAGTTCTGTCCTCGACGTCATCGTCAGTCATTTGGCACTCCAACATGTCTCGTGACACTACATTTTTCCAACGTGTATTGAGCCTGCTGGTGAGTCTTCGACCACGGAAAGAAAGCTGCAGTTGCCAATGTAGACAAGCGGCCAGCTTTATACATGACTATACCATCGCAACCTACTTTCTTGCATCTTATCTCGTACTCGCGGATTTTGTCGAGTCTAATTAGGAGGCACATCCATCTCAGCATTTTCATCGAATGTAAAAATAAAAATGAAACATAACACTAATAAGTATTTTTTTTATTTAAAACAGGTTTACAAAAACCTCACAACAAATCTTATATCTAGTCAACTTATCGATAATACTTAAGTTTGGAGGAATATACAGTTAACTTCATTATTAAACATTTATGTAAATAAATAAGGCCAGGCCGTAAGTTGTGTGTAACTTATAAATAAATTAAGTGTTAGACGTAAGTAAAGGCGGAACAGCAGGCTCACCATGAAAGACCCTTAAAGCTGAAACAGAAATAATTTTAAATGTATATATATACATACAATACAGATGGACCGACGACATCATCAGGACGGTCGGAAGTGGGTGGATGCGAGAAGCTGGGGATCGCGTTTGGTGGAAGACATTGGAGAAGGCCTATATCCAGCAGTGGATAAACAAAGGCTGATAGTGATGATGATGACGATGTATACGCTTAAACACATTTATACTTGATCGTTATAATTTAGTTTTGAATATGTTAATAAAATAAACTTACATAGCAACATTCGACACCTAGGTGCCTCTGTTTTGGACACAACACCCCTCTTATTTGCACTAAGTTGTCCTCGGCGCAGTCTTCTACCATCAAGCACACCCCTCCTTGCCTCACGCATGGTTCTTCCAGAGCAATAAAATTAATCACTGTAAAATATTAAAATATGAGTTTATTAATATTGTAATTATTGATAAAGTACGACAGCTTGGACACGAAGCCCTCTCTCATTCAGCTCAAGCTCTTTCCTCCATCACAATGGAATGGTGTATTTGAAAGCTGTTGCGCTTGGAACATGTCGGTTGACGTTTTTATTAAACTTTTACATCCGAACATTGAAGTATTATTAAGCATGACTCTTCTCTTTAAATAAGAAGAATCAGCTATTGATTTGGAGAATAGAGAAGATTTGTATAATATTGATTACTTTATAAGAGTACTGATGAATTTTTGATATCATCAAGAAATATGGCAATCGGGTTAGAATAGTTAAACTCCCGACAGTTTTAAAGCACCACTGGCTGTTCCCTGCTATCGTTGCTGGCCATGACACCTTCGCAACTAACTTTAGGAAAGGAATTTTATAAAATCCATTCTTAGCTGATCTCTAAACGCACTACCTCTACTAAATTTTGAGTATTTACGTTCATAGCTTAGGAGATATAGTGATGAGTCAATGCATTTCTGGATATCTCCTATATGTATGCTATTATTTCTTTTTCGATTCGATAGAATCGTTAACCTTTTTTTTTGTCGCGGCGAAAATCTTAAAAGATATCTTGCTTCTGGGGGAAAACAAGGTTATGCGGGGCTTCTAACCACTAAACCCCCTCGATGGTCTCCCTCAGTGCATTAGGAGAGACTCCGGGATCTCCTACGGAACGCACCGGTGCGCCCTTGCGCTCTGGTTAGAACATCACACGGAAGGGCACAGCCCTCCTTACCACCCACGCTGTGCTACGGCAAATACAAAACCACCATGCATTTGCCGTCCTCCTAAGGCTCGCTTATTGAGCTCTGAAGGCCCCCACCCTCAAAGCCCACAAACCCGAGGACCCTTTTAGTCGCCTTGTACTACAGGCAGGGAATAACTTAGTCCTATTCTTAACAGCCCGAGACTACAGGGCTAGAATCGTTAACCTAGCAACGGACTGCCGCGGACTGATGATGATGTTAATCGATTCTTCTCAAACTTAAACAAATACTCCATTATCATTACTAAAACATATATTTATACTTTCTTTTAATATAAGTTCAAGTTATTTATTAAGCTAACTAAATTATTAAGGGTAGAACTAAACGATAGCGTAAGCTGACATTTATTGGTTGAGATGATGATGATGATGTGACTGTTTGTGTGAATGACTTTAAAAAAGGTAAAAATTTATTTGATATAAAATAATTAAAGCATATGATCTCCCAAATAGATCGTGGTAAAGTAAATTAAACGGCAGAGGACGCGTTATATGTGTTACGGGAACAGGTTATTTTTAACCAACCTTGACTGATCGCGTCATACAAAATGCGATGTTTTCGTGAAATCATCGAGCAAACTTTATCATTATTTATATTTAGCCTATATAATGCATATTTAAAAAAAAACGTGTATACATCTGCATGAGAATTGACAATATATATTTATTTTAAGTTAGAGCAAAGGTATATAAATTATGTATAATGTAAAGTAAATCTAAAATATATGGGAGTAGTAAAGATCTTGTTAAATAAGCCTATATAGATGATGATGATGAAAAAAATTAGAAAAAACAATTAAATTAGTATAAAATAATGAACGGAGATGTAACTGAAATGATACGTCATCATCAGTATCGGCCGATAGACATCCACAGCTGGACATAGGCCTCGCCCCAAAATGACCCCAAGGGGTAGGGATTCATATGGACGGATTATGAGCAATGATACATCAAGAGATTATATTATGCTATTTCTTCATAAAATATAATTGCTACGTCTAGATGTTATTAAAGTTTAATATAGCAGCGTATAATATTAGATGAGGACGCGGCTTCGGATCAGATATCCAGGTGACTAATTTCATAACACTTGTTTTCAATGAACCTCTTCATCATCACATGATTTAATCAGATGTCAAACGAAAGCAGCAGTTAATGCCGGCTTAGCCGTTAACATATAACATATATCGACAGTAGTATGGGAACATTATAGTGTTCCTGTTTGAAGGGCGCTGTAGCTAGCGTAATTCAATATGTTATTGCTCAGGCGACGAGCGCAATGTGGTGCTGTGTATATGATCGTGACTAGCTCCACGTTGTTACGGGCGTAACACTTATCATCAAGTGAACATTCCGCCCGTGTAGTCGCTTAATTAAATTAAAAAAAAAAAAAATTATCATTCTTATAATGTTTAACGATATTAAAATGCTCTGCGTTAAATAATACACAAAAGTAATTCGATACCATTACGGTTAACATTTCGCTAGCGTATTGAACAAATAACCGGAAGGAAAGGGTTAACTTTTATATTGTATCAACTTACGGTTTAACGGCGCTCTTTGAACTGGACCCGATTTAACCGTCACAAGGATAATCATTGTCAATGCGAGCACCAGTTTGTGATGCATTTTAATTGTTTATCAGACGATATAAGCAAATAAGTGATACGCTCCGACAACGGATGTCTCGAGTCTGGCGCGGCGACACCCAAACGGATGCTTTTATACGCTCGAGTGTATACTGATAAACAAGTGACGCAGATCACTGTACCCCACCTTCACAATTGTCACTATATTAATCTACGATTAAAGACAATTTTTTTTTTGTATGTAGCAGAAATTAAATATTTAATATACAAACGAAATATTCGATATAATTATTAAGAAACGAGTTTCAAGGAAACTTTCCGCATGTATTTCTTCCATTTTAATTCATTACTAAAAGAAACATTGATTAAAAAAAAACCAACCATGTGATGTAGTGTTTATTCTCTCCTCTCCTCAAATCGTATTGCTCGTGTCTGAGGGTCGTAACAACCTGCACTGATCACTTGTCTTCGTAATGTTCCGCCATCTCGTCCTATCATTTTTCCATCCGCTTCACCACAAATTTTTTGGTTGTCTCCATCTTCCCTGGCAATGTGAATGAAGTACTCTAAGTACTTGACCCTGATAGAAGAAAACCTTGTTTTTATTTAGGGTAGTTTTTATTATCCATTGTTATAGACAGGTAAATACCAGTAGATGTAATTAACATTGAGTTAATACATAACCAAAATTAGCTGGACTAAGGTAAACGTACTGTTCATCTCTCTCTAAGTAGTATCCTCTATGCTGAGGGTCTACGCCGTTATATAAAGGTGTTTCAATTGTTTCCTTCACCAGGTCGGCTCAATGTTTCGTTCTCCGTCCAAGCTATGCTGTTCATATTAATTAAAAATTTCTAAGTACTGTGCTTTAGTCTCCTTAAGTTATATTATTACGTTACTCGGTGCTAGTTATGATGATATAAACAGCACCATATTGGACCAGTCACCTTAGACCTGAACACGGTAATGTTTGCACACTACTGTTTGGCGACTGATGTAGGAGCTGCTTTGACGTCTGGAATGGACGGGCTAAATATCATCAGTTAAAAAGAATATCTCAGGATCGAATTGGTAATTTCAATCTGACCGCCACACTTCAGTTTGAAGAGGGCACCTGATGGTGAATGATGTAGGAGCTGCGGGCAATCTAAACAACTAGCGATATTTCTAACATATTAAATCACCATGATATATTCTAAGTATAGTCAGCAGCAGCGATCATGAATCATGAATGATACCTTCAATAAATGATGATAAATTCAATATAATTAGGAGGACACTCATATCATTTATCAGTATTATTTGATGTTTGTTTAGTTACGTAATAACGCGTGCTCGCTTGTTTTCTGTCACATGACACAAATTGTTTTTTTTTTTTGTCTTGGTAGAAAAACAAAAATAATGAAGCGATAAGACCGGCAAAGTGGAAGTAAAGATGTTAACGCCAAAAACGCCAAAAACTTAATTCAAATGATGTCCATAAATACCAGTATCTGCTGTTGGAGATTCTTTTTTCAACAGACAAAGCGACGAGACGAGCAGGAAGTTCATCTGATGGTGTGTGATACCTCTACCCATATCAACATGGAGCTAATTAGGATAGTATACACAGCATCACATTGCACTCGTCGCCTAGAGCCATATGCTACGTCTCGTTATCCCAATAATATCTTCAGATACAGCGGCCTTCAAACCGGAATACAGCAATGTTTGCACAGGATTGTTTGGCGATAAAAATAGGCGCTGCGCTGGTACCCACCTAGACGGTCACCGGCAACAGAGAATTCCCACCAGTAACGAGATAAGTAAGTAGAGATCGTCTAGATAGATACCACCGTAGCTCCTATTTCCGCCGACAAACAATACTGTGCAAAAGTTACTGTATTCCAGGTTGAAGGGCGTTGTAGCTAACAAAATTGTGGTAACCAGACTACATCTTTTGTCTCACAGCGACAAGTATTTCATGTTGGATATAATCACTACCTTATCAACATCAGATGAAAGTCTTCGTCGAATAATAAAAAAAAAAAATCGTATTGGTATTTGCGATGCTGTGAAACATTTTCGGACGCCTAATAGTCCGGTTAACCTTGACACGGCGGGGGAAGAGTCTGATTGTTTTGGTTTCCTTGATTATATAGGCCATCCAGATATCTCTATATAGACGCCCTCGCGAATCACACGATGCGATTGAGATGTTTTTTTTTTCACGTCGATCTTTGTGCAACACATCCGTAGGTGGTGCACTAGGCGGCATTCGTACGCCGAATGTACTTCCAAACACTCTCAACGAGGTGATCACAGATATTTTACTTTCCATAAGAAGTTAGGTTTCTATGCGTTTTAATTGGACTATAGATAATTTTCATATTAACAACTAGCTGTTCACCGCCCGCTTTGCTGGCCGTGACACCCTCGCAAATCGTTTTAGGAAAGGAATTTTGTAAAATCTACCCTTAGCTGATCTCTAAACGGCGGAAGCAATATCTCTACCAAATTTTTAGTGTTCATCTTTAACAGTTTTGGAGATGTCGTAGTGAGTTCCTTCCTCAATGAATCTCTCTGAATATCTCCTATAGGTTGCAAAGTTTATTTTATTACTTGACGAAGAAATTAATTAATATACAGATATAGTGTCTGCCAAATTTTCCATTTTCCTGAGATGCTCCAATTAAGTGAGGTTACTATTCATCTTACTGGTGATAGGTCTCTGATGCCGGAGACCATCTAGGTTAGTTACCACCGCAGCGCCTATTTCTTCCGCCAAACAGTACTGTGCACATATTACTGTGTTTCGGTTAGAAGAGCGCTGTAGCTAGTGTAATTACTGGCGTAACGAGACTCAACATCTTATTACTCAAGGCGATGAGCACAACGTTGTCCAGCGCATAATATTCTAATTAGCGCCACGTCATGGGCAGGCGTGTCACTTGACATAATGTGAACGTCCCGTTCATCTCATCGATTATAAAAATATTTTGTGTGCATCATTAAAAACAGGGGGTGTAAGGGGACCCGCACGATAACTCACGGGATTCAAGTCAACCTCATCTGCTCGTGGTGCACCCTACTAATCAACAAACGGGGCTCTGGCTCTCACCAACTCGGAATGAGCCAACGCGGTGAGAAATGGCCTAATTCCCCCCATATGAATCCTTTCTCGTTGTGGGAATCTTTGGTGGAGGCCTTTGTCCAGCGGACGTCTATTGGCTGATGGTGATAATTATAAACAAAACTTTAATATTGAAATATCAAAAAAATATTATGTTCTTACTTATGAAATTGGCGTTTTGTACGGAGGAATATAAAGGCAATTTCTTTTTTGTAAAATATATTTAATTAATCAAAGTATGCACCGTTGTTATCTATGCACTTTTGCCGTCTCATAGGTAGTTCATTGATCCCTTCACTAAAAAAAAACATGGGGGCGGGAATCAATAACCTCGTTGAAGGCGGTTTATACTGCCGCACTAAGGTTGAATTTTTTTTCTTATAAGAAGTAGTCCAAATTCTGGAAAAAATGGTAATCTGTTGAGGCAAGGTCCGGGGAGTACGGTGAATGTCGCGGACATTCTAATTGTAGCTCATCTAAGTGGTTGTTTGTTGTGCAGTATGTTACGTTGTTGTAAAGCAGCAGTGGCCTAAAGCGATTGACCAATCTCGTGCAGTAATGAGCTACGCCAAATAAAAAAATAATGAGGAAAAAACTAATGAATGACTGTTTTCAAAACTCAAATGTACCAGTTAAATGAATTTATAAATTTGAATTTGGAATTCTTAACCAAAGAGGAGATATTTCAGATCAAAGTGGTCAGTACGACCAAACGCTAATTTCATATGTAAGGACCTAATACTATTTGTAGCCTAGGTAGTTACTACTAAAGTATGTCTCTATAGTAATTTTCCCACCACCGCGTCGCAGTTTCTACGTTGAATTTTTGACCTTGGCTGGACAATACATCGCAATCGATCTGACCCCGCCAGACCTTTTAATTATTTGTGAAGCTCGTCGCACTACGTAGTACTCTTTTATTGTACGTTTATCAAATTAGTGGGAATCCCTACTTAAGAATATAGAGAGACTATAAACAACTACCATTAATAGGTTTTTACTATTACGCAAAGTCTAGTTTAAATTTCTTGTTAACATAAAATTACACTTGAAATTCGTTTCTGGAAACTGGAATATCACTCGAGAGCAATTTTTTTTTATGATGAAGTTTGCACCGCTAGTTACTTTCACAACCATAGTCACTTCATCGGACTCAAGCCTCTATAAAAAAGAAAAGATAATAATTTAAAATGAATACAAATAAAATTCAAAATAAACCTTGAACCATAATAACAAAAATATGAACTAAACGTTTTTCGTTGTTCATTTATAATACTAAATATATACATCTATATGTAGATAGATTTGTATATTCAAAAGGGAGGAGAAAGGTGATATCATATTGGATGGGGAAGGGTTGAAGTGGTGGATAGCGATATAGGGAGAGGGATAAGAGGGTGTAAACTAATAAATACATAGATAAGTATACTAATGAAATCTTAAACTAAGTCGCGCATAGTTCGCGTCGAATGGTTCTCGGAGGGCTTCCAGCTCATGCTCTGATCATCTTTGCCTGTGTCGCGGGCCGAGAGCAGTGAGGACTGCCCGGGCAGATGGATGTGACTTGTGTACGCGATGTGCTAACTTAACGGGCGCCCCAACCAGTGGCTGAAGCGGCGAGTCCGAAATGTGGTGAATCCGTGAGTGGTGTTTTTTGGTTTAGATGTGATGTTGTTTGTATCGATTCGATGGTGAGTGAGTCGTGCTTATCGTGCTGATCCTCTGCGTTGATGTGGAGGATAAGCACGTTCCAAGGACGACGATTCTTACTGTTGGCATCCGAGATCGGGTCAAAGCAACCGCAAATTACTTTTCTATAGCAACCGTTATTTAGCAGACGCTTAAATAATATGAAATGAAAATAATTTGATTATCCCACCCAGTTGACTGTTGACATAAAAATCATATAGAATATAGGATAATACAAACCAAAAAAAAATTTTTTTTTCTTTAAGGTGTCAATTACAAATCCTAAAAAGCGAGAAAAAAATAAAGTTAATTTGCTATAATCTATGCCGCTGTAAAATACTTTATCTGTGGCAATATACAACTCCAATTTGACATAACCCAAACATGAACATTAATAATTTTGTACATGAATATAAAAAAATTAAAGATAGTATATACAATGTATATAAGTTGTTTCTAAACAAGAAAAGTATTATTAAGTACATATAAGCGATGCTGGATACACAACAAAGGCGAATAAGAGAAGTTGTCAAATGACCGCAACAAGCGGAGTTTGTACAGGATATTATAAACATTACAACCTGTTTATACTAAAACATTATAAAGTTAATACTAAACAAACAAAGATCAGCTGAGAAATTTGGATTACCATGTGCAAACAGAATAAAACAAGTGAAATTAACCAAGCATCCGGATAGCAACAGCGCTGCTTTTTATAAACCACCCTTCTCAGTCTTCATCCATGATCAACATTAACATTGTTCTTTGGCTGGAGGAGGTACTTGGCTGGTGACAGTATGAAGTCACATGAGGTGAGGATTGCGATAATGCCGGAGGTATTACAGGATAAAAAGATCAAAGACCAATTCGATGACTCTCAGAAAACCAAGTAGATGGATACCGAGTCATGAAATTCCTCTTCAGTATTAATCTTTGTATGGTCATCTGGATGTTTAATATAAATTCAATCCAAAGTCTAGACATTTCTCATACCAGAGTTTTCTTCAGTGCTGTTGTTTGTGTTGACTTGCTGTGGTCAAGAATTTAAAAATAAAGATATGTGACTTTTTTAATTTTGCCTTTGAATTCCACACTTGATATTTAATAGCATAATTCTAGAAGGAAACTACTATAGGCCTAGTGACATCAAAATATTGTGGACAAAGTCTGTGACACTGCTTCAATGTTAACATTAGCAAGACACATTACATTACGCTAAATTTGAAGAATGGTTTGCTTCATGTGCCCCTGACAAGCCTCATGGATCCCATAAAACCAGACAGCTTTCTGTCTATGATGCATGTTAACTTCATCAACATTTCTAGTATCCAAGAATTTGTTGCCAAAGAGGGCTGAATTTTGAACTAAGACTAATTCTTTAAAGATTTGAAATTCTTCATAAAGCTGTGCCAATGTTTGGTTACTATGAGAGTGTGGAGGTGTCTTTCTACTCAACATCAGATATAGCTGCCATTGTAGTGGAATCAATACTAGGCACCGATGGGGTATAGTGATTTCAAGTTAAATGTGAAATGATGTTAATTAAGAACTTAAATTATACAACCATTTTGAGGTTATTTAACCATTTACACCAGTTATTCAACTAGAATTTTATAAAATGGAACTTTATAGATTACTGACGACTGAATTTAAATAATAAAGTCAAACATGCAATAAAATTAGCTGTATACTGTATGACACCTATCCTTAAAATAAAATTTATAATTTGCATCCTTTATTAACACCTAAAATATTTTCAACGCCATAGGTTATAATTATAAAAAACAAATCCTTACTGGTTAATTCTGAATTATAAATTTTAGTTGTTAAAATCAATAGTATAGTTTATAAGTAATACATGTTACCTATTTATGATCTAGATTCAACATTGTTCTACTGCAGCCAATCAGACGTTAACTACTTCAGTTATTGATAAAGATCTTTTTATAAAATATATAAGAAATATCTATTACAATGTTTATTTAAATGATAATTAAACAACTTTTTATTTATTATTAAATAACTGATGCTGTAATGGCTTAGTGTTTTAAGTAGAACTGTTGAGTGCTTAGTTACACTTTGTTTTAGAGTGCACTTAGCTTGTGTTTCCAGTGGTTTCGAGAATGGTTTAAGAACAATATCTTTTGCAGTTATTCATTAACATGCACTTGATGACAGTGAGGAGCTTGATTCTTTGATTGTAAGAGAAGGCAGAGAGTCCTATTAATGGGAACATTAAGTACTGTGATGAATAATGAATTAAATTATAGAGTTAATCAAGCCAACGTCACCTGCTAGTGGTGTACCCTGCTGATCAACAAGCGAGCCTCTGGCTTTCACCAAGCCGCATAAGGCATATGTACCAATACAAACGACGGCCACTTCGTTGGCGTAATGGTGGCGCAGAATAGATCGATGTGGATCTGTGGGAGGACGTCTATTGGTTGATGATGATAACTTTATCGTCTGATTTTTTTTTAACCGCAACCATAACATTTCCGATGGTATTACCGATTAGCGTTTCGTAGAAACAAGAGGGTATACTTTATTATTAAGTTACATAACGTTAACAAAAGGTTATGTAACATTTCACAGATAGAGAATAGCTATTTGCCAATCTACGTTTTATTTTTTAACTTCCGTAACAACTAACAGATTGTCGTGTACCGCACAGGTTTCCGGTTCGATTCCGCACACTCGTACAAGATTCCCGACTCGGAAATATTTTTGTTTCAGAGTTAAGATTAGAGGGTATCAGCCCTGTAGTCTCGAGATAATAAGAATAGGACTAAGGTAAGCCCTGCCTGTCGTAGAAGCAGACTAAAAGGATCTAGGAGTTTCGCGTGCCTTGAGGGTGGGTGCGAACTCGCGTGGAACAGCTTGTGACTCAGCGATGATAGGGAGGTTATGCTCCTCCTCAGAAAGGTGTTAACACAAAGTGTAGAGAGGCACCGATGCTTTCTGTAAGAGATCCCGGAGCCTCTCCGAATGCACTGATGCAGACCACTGAGGAGATTTTAGTGAGTAAGAATCTCACACAACTCACTTCCCTCCAAAAGCAGGGTATCTTTAGATTTCCCCTCCGAAACCAAAAAAAAAGGTTTAATGCACGTAATCCTGAACTCTGTCTTCCAACGATCTTGATAGTATGACAACGTACTATATACATAATATAAATATTCTTACGAATACACCTTGAAATCAGAAGGTAGCCTTGAGATAAAGAGGTTTCTGCGAAAACGCTATCCAATGCCGTCGTTCATTGGGTTTTTAAGATAGTTTATTGCGTGTCCATGTCAGGGGGTCAACGTTATCAAGTGAAGACCTTCCGGGAACTTAAGACAAATCATTAAAGAAAAACAATTTATCTATTATGTTCACCCCGATCACTTTTAAGTAAACTATAAACCATACTTTACATATCAACATCGAGTGTCATTTTAAAATTATTTTGGTCTGTAGTATTTATTTAGGTTTATGCTGTTGAGGACCGTCTAGACAACAAGGGTCTAAATCTGCAGCAGCAATAATGTGCTGGCATTAGTATCTTCGGATTTAGATAGCCAACATATAGCTAATGTAATTAATGAGGTAACTAATAGGTATGAGCTTGTTGACGTAATCTAATGAGCATCACTACCAGCACCACGTTACTATGTGCGTATCGCTTCCTGTTAGGTTCGTATCCTCCACGTCTCTTCAAGAAATATAAAAAAAAATAATCGTCTTTTTAGCAAACAGTCCACAGTTGGGCATACTTATCTCCGTTGACAACTAGCTGGTGGTGGTAAGTCTCTGTTGTCGGTGACCGTCTGGGTAGATACCACCGCAGCTTCTATTACTGCCGCCAAACATTACCGTGTTCCGGTTTGAAGGGCGTTCTAGCTAATGAAATCATTGGAGGAACGAAGTTTAACATTTTATGTCTCAAGCCAGCGCGCATAATCTAGTGCTCTGTATATCATCCAAACTGGCGCCACGTTATGAGTACGGGTATCACATACAATCAAGTGAACTTCTCGTTAGTTTAATAAAAAAATAGTATAGCATTATTTGTTGTTCACATTTAAGTTCAATACTCAAGTTATTACTTAAGACAGGTAACAAAAAAAATTACAACAGCCGTGCACACAAAATGTTTAATGTTTAAGATTATATGTTTATAAACCCCATAAATGTTAATAACATAGCCTAGATTTAAAAGCGCGAAAAAAGATAATCGCCTAACTTAGGCTCACATAGACACCAATGGAGACAAACTAAGTTAACAATTGATTTGAATAAAATTTTGTAACGATTACTATTGCGAACGCACAGTACATTATAACAGATCTTTGGCAAAGCGATAACTTTACAAAGGATAAACACTAATTAAACTCTCACATTATTTAAAAAAAAATAATTATATTTAGTTATATCTAAATGAATTCCATCATTCAGCCAAAACGCCATCGAGAGCATTTTTCGCGCTTTCAAAGTTCACTTAACGATAATTAAAAGAAGATAAAATGTAAAAAAAAAAAGACAAATATTTAATATCTAAATTCTATCAACGTATCGAGTATAAAATTTATGAATATTGCAAAATAATGATTAAGAAGGCAGAGGTAAGAGTTATTCGTTAAAAACATAGGAACATACAACGTAGCGCCGCAGGTGCGGTAAGTAACCATTGGCTTCAATTCGCAACGCTTGCAAATAAACAGACTGTACGACTTGATAACTATCTAATAAGCCATTATATTATTATTGATATGACATATAACACAACACCGATTGAGAATTACACAGATATGTACCACGCGAACTATTCGCGTAACGGAGCATTAATAGTATCAAGTTAATGATGCGACTATCCACCACATAAACGACTATACTACGTCACCATCAGCAAGTATAGACAATGGTATTGGTATATAAGATGGTGTCGATACTTACTGAGAGACTCAACGTCTACAATTATTAACCTAAGTATTATTTACTAACGAGAAAGATTTAATTAATACGTAAACAGTTTAACAGCTACAGAGTACAATTTTAAAATATTTCTAAATTTGTATATGTCGTAGTAAACATATAGGCCCGAAATAGTTTTTTTTTTTTTTAGGCCAACCCTTAGGAAAGGATAGTTTTAAAATATTCAAAAATGTTAAATCTACTTTTGATATACCCACAATGGTTTCAAGGTCTCATCGTCTACTTTCCGTTAATGTCAAGTAGCTTATAATTTTCTTTAAATGGATAATATTCAATATAGTAAAAACTTAGGATACATTTTTTTAGTTTCTTTACTGTAAGAAATTAAAAAAAAAATGTGTATAACCGCATCAATTAAAAAGGGATGACGAACATATTAAAAAATCCGGATAAGTTATGAAGTCAATGTACTTTTAGGTTAATGCAAACAACTCCAGTTGGGATAACACTAAGTGCTAACCCTTTTAGAATAAAAAAAAATATATTAATACAATCGATGTGGTAAAATGTCTTTCGATACAATAGAAGTGGTATGTATATATGTAGTTTTACATATATTTAATTTTTTTTCATTCAGAATCTATGTTTTGTTTACGAATCTCTTACATTTTTCTCTACCTTTATATTGAAATGTCATCATCGTTAAATTTAACTTGAGTTGCATTTAATAAAATCAAAAATGTTAAAGTGTTACATTTTAAAACAAATCAAAAATCGAGTTTATTCGTACTGTTAAATTTATCATTATTGATAGACTTATTCATAATTGATACGTTGACTACCATCTTACTATACTATTACTACGTACTAATAATACATGATTAAAATTAGATTTTAAAATGATTAAAACTAAAGTTCTTTGACCCTATACAGGGTTTTGTTTAGCTATGGCATCGAATTTTATATATTAAAGAGCTAAAGTTTTAAATTTATGGCAAGCTTAAACTTTAAAGGTTTAACCAATATCATACTTATGGCAGTCTGCTGAGGTCGGTTAATACTGATTCAATAAAAAAAATTTGTACTTAATATACGAACCATTCAAAGTGTATAAACATTAAAATGGATGTAAATTACTTAAAAAATTTTGATTAAAATGTAATCATTACTTGTTAAATTAAACTATATAATTTGGTTATATTGGCGAGGTAGCCCATTTATAATATATGGTTGAGCCTTTTAGAGATACATTCCATAAACAAGCTGGTCGTTATTCTCTATCGCCGGAGGGTAGATGTTTATATTATTACACTTAATTTTACGTATGTATACATAGATAAATGATAAGTACAATGACAAGCAATAGAACATATCATCTGTGAATATGGTAATGCGGCAAGAAATAATTTTAGTTCACCTTCACCAACCTATTGCAAATTTAAATTGTTATAACAAATATTATATATAAGTATATATAAATTTATATTTAGATAGCGAAAGATCTATACGTACGTACAAAATAAAAGATGGCAATTATTAAAGAATTTCGTTCAAGATGTGATATCAAACAATTGTTGCGAAATGGCTTAAGCACTTCGTCTATTTTAAACGGTGAAAAAAAAAAAACGGGAAATTTCAATAAAGCATAGATCGAGAGCGTGATATAGAACAAACCATGATTATCAGGAACGCTATCATAACATCAAATACCGATTATTCAGAGTACGTATATATGTACACCGTACTCTATTATTCCAACTAATTAATACATAGAAATTTCTCTCATTCCTTACAGCTATCGAATATAATACTAACGTTGATTATACATATGAATACATACAGTTGGTGCTACCACATATATTTGATACATACGATATATAATATACATATACATAAATGCGAATAGTGAGATTCTTGCCTAAGTGAAAGGTGTAAAGCAAAAAAAAAGGAATGTTATACAATAAACGTTCGAAGGAGGCCCGATACGAATTACATATTATGTATGTATATAACCAGAAATTTGATGAAATTTGGGGGATATGTTATATACATCAAAAAACGTCCTACAACACTTCAATAAGACCATTACCTCATTCTAAGATAAATGTGTATAGAATAAAGGTTTCGAAATAGATCTATGCAAATACAAGCACGACCCGTCTTCATTCAGACCCTGTTATAGAAGAACAACTAAGTTACACATATAACTTATCATTACTCATACGTCTTTCATTGATAAATGTTTAAATTTGACACAGATTGGCATTTTTTCAAATATAGGAAGAAGCTTGTATTAATTTTGTTTGTTCTGTTATAGTTGAAATTTAAGTTGAAAATATTATAAACATATAACATCCATGTAAATGTTTAGAAACTAAGCACACCGTAATACGCCGTTAATTAATAGACAGAGAGAGACATTTACTGTTACACAAATGACACACAGTCGTTATAATTATATTAGATGTTTAATTAACATTTATAGTTAACCGTTATAGCCTTACCAGTTAACGAAGCCGTACAATAGCAACGGCGACAACGCTGAGTAGTTTAACTAAACAGCGGGTGTTAAAATACAATGAGCTCAATAGGCGAGCTTAAAATCATGAACCCCCAATCCTCATGCCTCAGGCCGCATCGTAAGTACCTCTACATATTACCGTTACGGATAATTTAAAATTTTTTTTAAGAAAATGCACCTGCCGTAATCACTCTAGCACCAAAATTACAATACCAAATACAAGTTACCGTTACGGGCTGTTCACTTGAGCGTACATTTGATGTGACCATTAACCATAATTTCCTCGAAATCACAAAAAAATTTCTAAGTTAAGCTCAAAATGGAGTAATTTGCCGATGAACACATATTGAGACATTTATAAAACATTGGAATCTGATTACAGATAGCGATACATGCAGTGCCGGATGTTCCTCCCCGGGGTTGATCTACGATCTAATAAAGATTTGCGATATGCTCGCGGCATGGTGTGACCTCCCGGCGAGGTACATTTCCAGCAGTGGTATTCTATTAGCTGATGTTGACGATGATATAATCGTCATGGCATCTCTAAGACGTTAACGTAACATCGTATGTAGAAGGAATGAAATTTAGAAAAATTCCGAACGGATTATTAGAGGGACGGACATGCAGTAGAAGCGGCGCAGTTCAAGATTATAATAGTCGGACAAGTATATGTTTTTTTTTGTTTGTTTGATCTTTAAACCGGTAAAATAATAGCCCCCACGTCTAACCCGAAAAATGCAACTCGATTAATTAATTAAAGAGATTTGCGCAAAACCGATAAGTGTTTTATCGTCATACGTCTCGTTGGGTCCAGTGGAGTTCTGCAAAGAAAAATAACTTTAATGTAAATATATATATATATATATATATATATATATATATATATATATATATATATATATATACACATAATATACACATTCCGACAAACGGAAACGTCTATTTGTTCATAACTTATGAACAATTATTTAAATAAATATTCGTATACGCGTAATATATAGCTCAATGTCATAGTGTAATTAATGAAAAAAAAAATTATATAAACTTATAAATTATTAATATTTAAAAAAAGTAAAACTCGCATAGGTCAATATCGATTTTTTTAAGCACAATCATAATAACGCAGCATAACAATAATGTACACATTGATCAAGCCAGCGAGCAATGCAATTTTTACCAACCAAAAAGGATTGATACATTTTAATATACATTAAAAATATTGATAAAGGAAATCAAACCGCCCGCAATGTCTGTATTTCAAGAGAAAGGTTGCTTACCCCGGCTGATTAAAGAAAAACCTAAGGACCAACTGAATTACAAGCGCCCTAAAATCGAACTAGGGATGAAAAGCTTCCAATGCAACCACATAACCGCTGAGCCACGGAGACAAACTGTTCTTATTAAATTTCTATCATAGGTAATATTGACGCGATCCATAATCACATCTCACTATTGCAACCCTCCCCATCCCCACTATTACACTTCCCCTAAAAAATCGCCTTACTCCAAAGAATAAAAAACTATTGCATATAATAGGGACATACCAAGTGGAATGTAATGACTTTAGCCGGAGGCTGATGTGCCTCCAATAGTTTTGCGAGATTCACGGATATCGGCACATGGTCCTGGGGGTCCACCAGTCCGGCGCCGACCAGCTCCGAGGCGATTCCCTCAACGGTGTCCTTACCGTAGATAAAATCGAAACAGATATCATTCAACTCGCGGTGGGAGTTCCTGTGAGGAAATAAGGAATATTAATGTATTTGGAATCTAATCTATAGCGCCTTTCAAACCAGAACACAGTAATTTTTGCACACTACTGTCTGGCAGCAGAAATGGACACTGCGATGGTAATTATGGTAAGCGGTCTCTGGTAACAGGGACCTACCACCAGTAACGTATAGTAGCCACAGCCCTTGCTCCCAATTGTATAGTAAGTTAACTGCCGATGTGGGTTATTTAATTAAAAAGTTTACTAACCGAAGTCTGAGCACCAAGTTGACGACATTGGGTGCGGGTGGTTCCGCAGGTTGCTCCTCTTCAATTACTACAAGTTCCTGGAAAAATAAATACATTGTTTATTTAATAACAACAAATATAATTACTTATCATGAGTTATTAAGAAGTGGTATTAAAATACTTCTTACAAACTGCCTCTATGGCGCAGTTGTTAACTGCTTGCGCAGTAATACAGTCCATGATACATTTACGAGCTCACTAGTTGATCAGTTTTCATTGGTGGCACTGTTTTATTGAACGGACTTGGTTAGATATCATCATCACATTATAAATCTGCCGCAATGATAGCTATGTTGATTTTCACCGTTGAATCGTCACCAGCTTCAGTATCACTCAAGACACTTAGGATATATCGAGCTCATTAGATTACGATGAAAATGTTACCGTATTGCATTGCAAGATAAACCTTACTAACTTTTAATATCTTATTAAAAAAAAAATATTTATTTAATGTATCTACCTCGACTTCCTCTTCGCTGTCGCTGGGTTCGGCCGGGGGCAGTACGTTCATCGGTTTGTTTTGGTTGAACCCATCATCGGAGTCGCTTTCCTCTTCGTCATCGCTCCAGTCCCACTGGTCGGTTAAGGTGCGATGCAAACGGTTGGAAGAGGTCGACGCGCACGGCACACCAGGAGCGGTCGGTGCGATCCACGACTTTTTGCTGGCCTGATCATTCAAAAAAAAATTTTGCTGGAACTCTTCATTTACGGAGCTCATCTAGATAGGCATCGTCGCAGCACCCATTTCTATTATATACTATATCCGGTTCGGCGGGGCGTTGTACCTAATATCCCAATATTATATTTCAAGACGACGAGCACAATATAGTGCAATGTAAGTAAACCTAACTAACAACACATTATTATGGGTGGGCCTATCACTTACCATCAAGTGAACTTCGAATCGATACATCTTAGGTAACAACCTACCTTATTAATCCTTGTTTCCATAGTTGGACCAGTAGCGACCAAAGTTTGGACCAGATACTTCTTATCCTTGGCTTTCTTAAAGAATGGGGACTTTAGTAGTTCGGAAGCGAAGGGTCTCTTGGCTGGATCTTTTTGCAGGCAATCCTTTATTAACTTTCGGAAACTTTTCCCATAAATCTTGTACTGATCTTTGCTGGCACCTTGAGAAAATATTTTTTTTTATTAAATTATCATTTTAAAATCAACTTGGTATATAGAACAGCCGTCAGAAAAATTGAGAGCAATAATAAAGAGTACCCAGGTGGGTTTGAAAAAACACTACCATTAGTCAAATTCTATAAACAATTACCCTGGAATTATACCGCTGTATAATTATACCCCGGCCACTGCACCACGAAGGCAGACAATAATTTACCTATTAAGATGATACAAAAGAAAATCTTGACAATTGTAAAACTACAAGTATTGTGTGAGAATAGCCGCGATGCGTTATCGAGTTAAACTCACCAGTGTCCAAAGTTGGTGGATCGTTTTGCAGGGTCAGCATCAGCACCTTCATCGGTGGATATTTGTGGTAAGGCGCGGTGCCTGTAGCCAACTCTATGGCTGTTATTCCGAACGACCAGATGTCAGCTTTGAAATCATACCCATGATGCTGAAATATTTATTGATATTATTATGAATTAAAAAATATATAACGTTAATTATAAATTTAATAACAACAGTATGTACTTGTTCCATCACTTCCGGCGCCATCCAGCATGGAGTCCCAACGAAGGTGTGCCTGACATTCCGCTTGTTGACGTTAGCGCTAAGTGGCAGGCTAGCAGACACTCCAAAGTCCGCAATCTGCACGGTCCCATCTTTACCGAGTAAGATGTTGCCCGCTTTGATGTCTCTGCAATAAAAAAATCAATCATATAAGTGCTAAAGACATAATCAACATCATCAGTTCGCAGAAATGTATTACTGGATATAGGCCTTTCCCGAGTAACGCAGAGGAAATATAACATATAAAAAGATATTATATAATGCTCCACATGTCCTCCCTCAAATCGTAATTGTTACGTCTGAGGGTCGTGACTACCTCCACCCATCACTCCTGTCGTCATAACGTTTCACCATCCCGTCCCATCTCCGGCTACTCGGAGAGCATCGTAGCTGTATGCCATAAAAAGAAACCGTGAAATCTTCTTTCATTATGAGAGGGATTTTTTAATACATATTTAACAAAGACTTAAATATTCAACAGATCTATTAATGGACTTTAAGGGATCCCGTACAACAACTCACGGGACTGAAGCCAACCTCACTTGCTCGTGGTGCACCATGCTGATCAACGACCGAGACTCTGGCTCCCACCAACCCAAATTGGGCCACCGTGGTGGGAAATAGCCCAAATCCCCTCATATGAACCTCGTGTATTGTTTGAATATGTAAACCATTTGCGCTTTCATTTAATAAAGTGAATCGCCATCTGTTCACATGCAGTGTTGTCATCTGATAAACTTTTTAGTCACGTTACCGTTTACATGATAACGATCATGTAACCACATTTTATTTGGATAGAAGAGCGTAAGAAGAGCAGAGAGTGAAAGATAAGAAATAATGAGCTATAACTAGAATAAAAGAAAAGATGGGAAATGGTTGGAAAAGTAAAGGCCCAGACCCACCATATGCTGGGGAAGGATTTTTTTTAAAAAATAAACATTTTATTCATGTTACAGAACTGAACATATCCTTTTTGTATTTTTCAGGATACGGTGGATCGGTGCAGAGCATCTAGATCTATAAAGCATAACATTGCAGAAAGCAAGGTGCTTTCTGTTATGGTTTTTTCGTAGTAACACAATCAATGTCTTTATTCTAGTAAAAAGGAATGTCTATGGTTAAAAACATGAACAAACTATATTATATAAATCATAGGTGGATTAAAAAATTTAATATCTCCGTTCTATTACTTCACCAACATCATCATGTTGATATTTTACTTGCAAGATACCAATAATTTTTTTTACATAACACCGTCATCATCATTAGGTGCCCTCTTCAAAATGAAGTTTGACGATCAGAAGAGAAAACCAATTGTTTGCAATAAGTGGTAAATACTAATTTATAATCACATTCATGTATTGGGAAAGGTATAATTAAAATGTGACTCAATTATATGGTGCAGGGCTACATGTAACATAGCAAGCAGCTAACTGCTACTCAAACATCATCATCACATCCTATCTAGTCATAAACTGGCTTTCGAGAATGTCTTAAAAAATACTGTCTGGTATTTATTGAATGATAATAAAATGAAGAAGTTCATAATTTATATTATCAGAGTTGCAGACTAGTTCGGGTTATTAAATGAATATTAAACAGCATTAGTTATTTACTAACAACACATTTACTTATAAAAGCTAAACATGCAAATGATGCAACCACTCTAAATGCTTTACTTTGATTTTTCTTCTATTAATAATAACTAATTAATTATAGGTATTATATTAATAATTTATATATTTTATTTCCAAACCCTTTTCATGAGATTTCATATGTAAGACCTTATATATGCATTGATGAAATAAATAAACAACAGCAGAACAACACCTGTTAAGTTACAGCTTATTTTATATATAAAAGAACGAACGAAATGAAGAAAGAACCTGTGTATTTGTCTATTGGTATGGAAGTAATCAAGCCCCCTCAAAACGTCACGCAGCACTGTTGCAATAGTGGCCTCATCAAACACTCCATGGCGACAATTTGAAACTTTCATCTTGTGTTTAATAACATCAAGAAGACTTCCACCTGAAATAAAAATAAATAATGAATGACCCTTAGGCTGAAGGTTAAATTGTGGAGGTATTATCAGAATAGTAAAATTGCCTTGGTTGCTGTAAGTATACAAAGGCCACAAAGAATTAATTATGTAAAGTTGAAAAATATATGTTACCTTCAAGGAGGTTCAACACAAGCCACAGCTCATCTCTAACCACAAAGCTTGTATAGTAAGTGACAACATTCTCATGGCTGCAGTTACACATTGACTGTAAAAAAGAATTGTTAACACATTGTTGACCGGTCATGAGTAAACTTGTGTTTTTATGGCTGAACATTGCTGACTGACCATGAGTAAACTCGTGATGCGTTTTGTTTTTCACATCACTATTGTTTTCTCTGTTTTGGAAACCCTACAGTTGGTCAGTATAACTCAAGCTATGTCTCTCGCTTGTAAGACACATCTAATCTTTTGTAGTAAAAAATATTTAATAATTAAAAAAACAATGATGGAACTTAATAAGGAATCTTTCAATGAATTATATACATATGCTTCATTTTATTGTCCAAGTGATTGTGATTCAAATTGTGGTAACTGTGAAAATTATACTGTAACAGAAGATAGTGACTCTGATATTAGGCCACCAAAATATCAAAAAACAATATTGTCTGTGTTGGGGCCATATTTTAATCAGTGTCAGTCAATCAGAGTCATATATACCAAGACAATTATTATAACAGCATATCTACAGCCAAACTATAACTCAGAAAAAAACACTAGTGTGTGGTACCATATTGAAAGCCGTGGTTTGCCAAAGATACTGATAGAAAAATTACGATTTTTTTTACGAAATAACTGCTGGTGACATGAGATAATTTTTTTGTAAAATTGGTGGTCAACAATGTGTTAATGATGTACTGTTTATCAAAGGAAATTATATTTTTTCTGCAACATGATTTGGAAAACCATCAAAGAATAAATAATAAAACATTTTATTCATGTTCTAGAATTAATAGTATATTAAAAACATTTATTTATATTATGTATGTTCACAATTCTAGATATAAAAAGGAGCTATGTGTGACAAGTTATAAGAAAATTTTTATACATACATATATCTCCTTCAGCCTTTCTTCCATAGATGTATTCCATTTATCCAAATTGATCCTTTTAATAGCACATCTTTCATTTCTTGGCTTACACACTGCCTCATAAACGACTGCAGTAGCGCCAACCCCTAACAAAAAAAAACATACTTATTTGATTCTCACAATTGGAGAAAATTTGTAAACAAAACAATGTCGTAGAATTTTAGATAATGGAGTAATCAATAAAATTCTATTAGGTATGTAAGGGTTGAATAGTCATCATTATCATCTGCCAATAACTGTTTACTGTTGTATATAGGTCGCCCCCAAGGATATCCACATCGATCGGTACTATGCTGTTCGCACCCTGCGGTTTCTCGCGACCTTCACCAGAAAGGCGGTCCACCATATGGAGCACCTTCCGGCAATGCGTTTTGAATAATGATTACAATAATAAATCAAAAGTAGTCATAAATAATAATAAATAAAACATAGGAAAGCTAAAAATTTTAATTTGGTTTTCTAATCAAGCCTTCGTGTCTTGCTTTGTTTATTGTGTCAATGTCAATAACAAATGTAAACAAAGTGACAAATGATCAAATTAATGAAATTATTTGTGAAAAAGTAATATTAAAAAATATTAATTAAAAATTAAAAAAAAAATATTTTTTACGATTTGGTAAAGCGATTTTAATAATTGTCTAATTTTGCAAATAAATTAAGTTGGTATAAACTGACGAGACTAACATTCAACCCTTCAAATTTTGACAGGTCGATAATATTGATCGGTCTTGTACGGAATACAATCGATTATAAATACCGTGTAAATGTAAATAAAATATTGAAATTTATACAAATTGAATGTAACATATTACTTACCGATAACGTCTATTAACTCATAGTTGCTTTCGCCGCTGGGCCACGGACTGCAAGCGATTGCCGTGACCGCCATTTTGCGAGTGCATGAATTATTCGTCGATACGCCAGCCGGTGCGGCGCGCCTTGTTGAGCATGCGGCTCTAACGTACGACGAAAAAGCCGATAGTTTGCGGCCGCACGTTTGCAACGTCTTTAAACATTTACAAATAATTCATTTACATTTAAATATTAGCAAATTGTAGAAGAAATATTAATATTATAACATTTCCGCGAAGGCAAACTAGCAAAAAGGTTTTAATCGCTTATAATTTCTAAAACCTTGTGTATTCAAATGTTGTTGTCACTTACACATAATATAATCTGTATTTTAAAGACTTAAATTATCTATATTTACCATTTTCTATAAATAATTGTTAATAGACGGTCAAAGGATATAATAACTTCAAGATATACATTTGTGGTTGTTGCATTCTATCACCTTAACTAGTGGACCGATTTTGATCATTACCGAGAAGAGTTTGTCATAATAGTAAAAAAAATATTCTACTAACAAAAAAGAAGCGTTCCAGTAATTATTTCATTTATAACTGAAGAAATTTTTGCCTTTGCGCCTTGATCAATTTGCTATTAAGTTACCAGCAGGAGCGTGCGCTTCTTATAGACAAATAAGCACTGCATACCATAGCTTTCTAAAACTGCCTAAATAATAACCTGTTAACTCAATGAATATGCGTATTTGTACAGTACAGTTGTAGATACAAATAGTATAGCCAAAGAGATTTTATTACAAGTTCGTACATACTATAATGCGATAAGACTTTTTCCCCAACCTAAAATAAACTAAAAGTTTGAATAAAAACTCTCATTACCTTAAACGACATAGCTGTAAGCAAGAACAATACGTAAACAAGTAAAGTCAAGGATTACTGGATAAAAGACAGGTTATAAGATAATAATATTAAATATTAAATGAACATTTGACTAAAAACAATAGTTTTATTGCTAGAACGTCTTTCTACTGTTGCAGCACTTTGTAACGTCATCATTCCGTACTAAACAAAACACTGTGTTCCGGTTATAAGAATCCTGTAAATAGTTAAATTATTTATTACTCATGAGAATTTTTTTGTATACATGACCTTATACGGAATTAGTGATATGTTGTAGTTTATTTTTGATGCGATTTTAAATTCGTAACGCGCGTTGGTATAAAGAAAGCAGATAGATATATTGCTTGCTAAAATCCTCGGGAGTAAACGCCAAAACTTAACACATTTTTATTTATATAAATATGTGTTTATTTCCCGGATAACTTTTCTATGTATTGAGCTTTCATCATCTTTTAAAATACTTGCCAGATTATACATTTATGCATGTATATTTATTTACAAGTTCATAAATGTAAATATGTGTAAAACGTATTTTTATGAACGTTTTACTATATATTTTCTTATTTATTAATTTATAGATAATTAGATCTTATGTCTTTGCATAACTGAAAATATTTCACATTAGAAAATAACATATTTTCGTTCAAGAATTTTGTAATTGCAAAACAATAGATATTCCCACAGTTTTTATCGACGAACTATAATTACAAATTAGTTTATAGTTTTTATTAAGAGAACGTAGATTTATCATATTGTAATTGATCTATATATGTTATAAAGAATATCCAAAATGATATCACTTAGTTACAAACAGATAACGAAGAATTAAACATTAGATTTTATTTATACAATAGTTGCCAACTGCCGAAGTATTAGTATAGTATAACATGAATGGTTAATATTGTTAGATACTGAATTCTGGTTACGGATAGATATAATACGTACACGACGGAACAAATTGTTTGAACGACGACCAGCCAGCAAATTCTGCGTGCTGAAAATGAAGAAATACACTTAAACATATAGCAACCGTTTTAGCCAGTAGTTTAATTTAAAAGGGGGTGTAGCAAGTGTAATTACTGGGGTGATGGCACTTAAATTTTTTTGTCTAAAGTTGGGACTAGCGCAGAGTGATGGAGCATCATATTAACTAGCACCACATTATCATGTACGCGCGTTAACATAACACTTGAATCTCTTGTTAACTTACATAATTGGTATATTTAATTCACGTTTGACCCATAACACAATAAGGTTTGTATCCTACACCAGTAACAAGGGCTGTTTTATATTTAAATAAGCTTAAAGTAGTAGCCTTTCTATATTGCAAACGGCAAAATTGGTGCTTATTAATTTACTTAGCTGCAATCGAAAGAAAATTCATAATATATTTCATACTCTTACGTTTGGAGCACCCCTATATTTATCCTCGCAATTTTTTAAACAATATCATCATCATCAACCGACGGACGTCCACTGCCGGACACAGGCCTCCCACAAAGATCTCCACTTAGATCGGTCCTACGGTACCCGCATCCAGCTGCTTCTGCTGCTACTTTTCAACATTTATTGGTTGTATGTATCTTAAATCAGCTTTTTAATACATTAGTACCGCCAGAGGATATAAACGCATTACTTATATCTTTTTTTATTGAAGTAAGCAACGGACCGAACGGGATGTTCACCTGTTGGTAAGTGATACGCCTGGTCATAACAACGTGGTCGTAGTTAATGTGAGACTGACTGACTGACAGACATAAAATGTTGAGTCTCATTAACCCTGTATATATATACACTAGCTACAACGCCTTTAGCTCCAGTAGTCTATCTGGACGGTCTCCGGCAACAGTTTAAAATACCGCCTCTGCTAATTACTACCACCAGTTAAAAGTTTGTTACCGAATTTATTAGGTTGTATATCAAAAGACCTAAACGCTGTATGCAATCGTAAATAATTAGAAGTATATAGTAGTTTTCTTGAAGCAGTAAAATTTATGTAAACATGAAGCTTGCGTTGCCTGGAGACAAGGTACCGTTTGTCTATAAATGTTCTCTGCGAGTATTAATGAAGTCGGAAAAAAAAAATGTCGATTCTACTAATGAATTACTTTGCAGAGGCCAACAATGAAAGGTCTACGGTTACGTCAAATACAGAAACGGCGATATTTTTTTTATTTCATTAAGTTAATCGCGGCTGGGTTTTGTTTAATTTCGTAAAGTTCATCGGGATATTACTCCGGACAATCAGAGTACGCCGCTAATATCGCCCGATTATCTGGTCGTTGTTAAAAATATCAGCTAATTTGGACAATTGAGTTTACCTTTAACGTTGGTTTAATGCGGACATTACCACAAAACAATTGTAAATATATAAGGAACAAACTAAAAAGTAAATACTGTAAAAATCCTCGCGTACATTTAGTTTCCTGTACTTAACGCGATACCATGTTCTATGGGATACATCATAAAGGACAGTCCAGCTGTGGACGTCCATCGGTGGTCATGAGGATGACCTGTGGTTTTTCAGATCCTTTCCCTTATAAGACGAGGTAGAACGTTTACAAAGTCCGTTTCTCGATAATTTTGTGAAAGATTAAGTTTCTAAATTATGTATCGAACACCCCTCTTGTTGTTCCCACAACTGGGACTGGGTGCTTTATATGACATGAAAAGAGCCAAGGTCGTTTATAATGCAAAGTAAATAGGAAACTTGTATCTAAAACTTTTTTTTTAAAAAAAAATTTATTAATAATGTATATAGTAGCGTATATTTTAAAGAAAACAATAACAAGAAATTTATTTTAAGATATTTAGTATATTCAAAGGTGTTTATCGAAATTTCAATACTTATTTACACAGCAACCACATAGTTGCTGTGTAAATATATCACTTAAAGGTATATAACTTATATAATACATAATGAAGGGAGTTGTAGCTAGTGTAATTACTGGGGTAACGATTTTTAACATCTTATTTCTCAGAAAGACGAGCACAACGTGATCCAGTGTCTAACATCCTAAGTAGCCACGTTGTTATGAGCAGGTGTATCACTTAACATCAAGTGAATGTCGCGCTAGTTTCGTCGTATTTAAATTAAAAAAAAACAATCCATTGTTAACGCGCCTGTCATTGTAGCTACCATAGTGCCTATTCCTACCGCGAAACAGTAGTGTGAAAATATTACTGTGTTCCAACCTAAAACATTTTATGTCCGAAGACGATGACAATGTGTTGTAATGTATATCATCTTAAATAGCAGCGTTTTTACTTTTAAAGAGACGAGCAAGACGTTGACATGATGGTAAGTGATAAGCTTGTGCATACCATAGCGCTAGAGTGATATATATAGCGCTCGTCGCTCTTAGACATGTTATATCCCCGTTACCCTAGTAATTTTATTAGCTACAACGCCCTTCATACGAGAATAGGGTAATGTTTGCACACAACGGTTTGGCGGCAGAGATAGCTGCTTCAGTGGTACCTACTTATACCGTTTCCGCCTACAGATATCTACCACGTTATAAACTGGGCTATTAGTTAGCATCAGGTGAACGTTCCGTTCGTTTCGCCGCCATTTATTATTATATATATCAAAATGGTAAAATATATAAAGGTCCATTCCACAATTTTACCTTTGACTAGCAGATTAACATTTTTTTTATATAAAATCACGACAATTGTCATGGATTATGATAATACTGGATATAAAAGCAGTACCGGACGATATCCTTTCATTTAACTGTCGGTGCCAGATACTTTGTGATTCGTTACGAACATTTTCTATACGTCGAAATGACTGCGGCTAGTATTTTGTTAAAGGTAACTTTTTAATATATATATATATATATATATATATATATACAAATATAAAAATATGATAGATACTTTATTAAAAAATAATTGTAGAAGTAGAATTAGGTATAAAAAATACTTGATAAAGTTCACTTAAGAAATTATTTCGTGCTTACTCATTGAATACGTTATAAAAAGATATGCGATTTGAAATTTTAATTTTATTATTTAATCACTAAAAAGGGTGTTAAAAAAATTATTCGTATCAAAACAGATTTAACTGTTAAGAAAATTTAATTAATTAATCCATATTCACATATTCCTTTAATTCTCCAGTTTTGTACAATAATATATCTTTGTAAATTGTTCTTAGCGATATCAACGTTCAGATTTTATATTAATCAAAATTATTAAATATGTATAACAAATATATATAGAAGAAGATATAACAAAAAAAAGAAAATATTTTCCGATTTATTTGTATATATTATACAGTTAAATTATGTATATATATATTAAATTTTATTTATTTATATTTTAATAATATTGTTTGTGTCAATAGACAACTGTATTAGATTAGTTTAGTACTAATTTTTCCTACGCGTCATACGATAAAAGGAGCAAGACGTCCGTGGTGATGGTAAGTTATACTTCCGTAACAATGAAACACTGGTTAGGATGATAGCATTACACCACATTGTGTCAGATACGATATTTTTAAGACAATAATATTAAAGAAAGTTAAACACTGCAAATCTATTGAGAAGGATTATGTTCAGCAGTGGATTGCAATAGGATGAAATGATGATCAGTTCTGTAGTCTGGAGCTAGTAAAAATGAACTAAAGTGTTCCCTACTTATCATATAAGGCGACTAAACGAGTTCTCGAGTTGGCTAGCCTCGAGAATCGGCGCTCTCAGAGCTAGATAAACGAGTCTCAGAAAAACGCCAAATGCAAGGTGGTCTTATATTTGGCGTAGTACCGTAGTCGTAGGGTGCTAAGGGGGCCTTTGCCCTTCAGTGGGATGTTTTAGCCAGGCTTGCAGGGGGCAAAGGTGCGATCAGTAGGAGATCTCGGAGCCCCTCTCGGTGCGTTGAAGGAGACCACTGAGGAGTTTTAAAGGATCATTTCACACAACCTTGTCTAACCCCAAAAGCAAGGTATATTTTAAAAGTTCCTTGTGATGAAAAAAAAATGTTCGCTCTCGTTTATTATTTTTATGAAATATATACAACTTATATACGGGATATGTGAGTAACGCTAACCTTCGAAATCAATAGCGAGATAACTTTAATTTTTTTTTTTTCAAATATTAGTATTACCTATCACCAGTATATTAGTATTATATACTGTTGGTAGATTACTGTTGCCGGAGGATGTACAGTTGCCACCGTAGCCCTAATTTATGCCACTAAACATTACTGTGTTAGTTTCAGGCGTTGTAGCTAGTGAAATTACTGTGGTAACTACAAATAATGTATCAAGGTGACGAGCGCAATGTGATGCTGTATATATCATTTTAACTATCACCATTTTATGGGCAAGCTTAACACTTATATTATCATCGAAAATTTAAAAGCGAAAACTATACATAAGTAGACATTATAAATACTAGGTATTAAAACTATCGTGATACCTAAGATATATCTAAGAAATATAACACACGAGTAAGAGTGCAGTAGATCATATAAAACTCAACAATTTTTTTTATTTTTTAATTAGTATTATCGCATAATTTAAACGCCTTAAAGAAAAAACATTGTAATAAACATAGTTAACTATTAAATCTTTTGTCGTAATTAACTCTATAGAAAGATAACATGTCTATCAAAAGGAAGTAAGGTTTAGGTATCAACTACTCCTCAGTGTTCATCATCAGCGTTTAGAGGTGTGGAATACCTTTTCGTAACATTACCACGGGATATGACTGTCCAAATATAATAAAGTATGGATAATAGATTAATATAGAGATGGTAGCAAATCGAGCTGATTCGAAAACCTTACTACTCCATAATGTTCAGCCGCGAAATCAAACCAGGGACCAACCGATTAACCGAAACGATAAAGTTGTATTATAAATATATGTATATGTAATAGAAAATCGTTGTGTTCATAAGGAGTTAGTTTAATTATTAGTAAATTCCATTTTCATTCGTTTTCAATTCAGTTCAGTTTAGTTTTCAGTAATTTCACCAGTCACAACGTCGTTCAAATCAGAACATAGATATGTCTGCGTACTGCTGCTCCAAGTCTAAAATAGACGCTGCTATGTCACCTGCCTGGTTTTTGAGACCTATCACCGGTGACAGAAGTGTTAGTGATACTACAATAAAGAACTAAACTTACCTGCCGTTAACATTCTTCTTGGACTTCCTTCGGAGCCGGTGCATATTTTCAACAGTACGATTATACTTTGTATTCGTCAAAGTTCAATTGATTAGGATCTGTGTGAAAGTTAAACAAAATAAGTTTAATAGTAAATACTTGAAAAATTAGATGAAAATCATAATTTTATATGTAAATGAACAGGTAACCATCTAGTACGGTACTATGGCGTAGAAGTCCGGAGTATTCAGTATCTAATCAACTCGTACAAAATTATTGCAAAATTTTGAAAATATTTTACCTGATAGCTTTAATTAACTATGAGAAAATTGTACTGAAATCTTTCTTTGCTTATTGACAACTTTAAAAGTAATTACTTTCCCAAATAAATTTTATTGGGGTATATTCTTCAAAAGAGTTGATTGCATTGCTAAACATTACTGTGTTGATGAAAAGACTGCGCCAAGGAATAATATTAAAACAAAAGTCCTACGATAATGTTCCCATTAAACTGCTGTGTTAAGTGATAAATGCAGGTATAAGTATCAAGTGACAAAAAAGGTTTCTACGGTAAAGTGCATAAACAATTAGATCATCGTTACTTCTCGGTATTGTTCGCAAGAATATAGAATGACAAGAGAGAGTCATATTCATTGTGAACCTCCTCTATTTCTTTATACGATTTTTTTTTTTCAAGAATCACTATGAAATATATATAATATTAACCTACTTCTTATCAGTTCAATATAAAGTTAATAAAATTATTCATATCACCAATTCATAAAAAATAAAGAAATGATCTATTAATCTACAAAAAGGTTTTTTTCATGACATATATATTTAATTTTTTTCAACGGTGTATCGAGTATTATTATTTTTTCCTTAAACGAATTGATCTTATATAAAAAAAGTAGCTAATAGAATACTAGACGGATAATACGGCATATAAGTATGTAGTTATTGATTGTAGTAGTATATTAATGTAAATTTTTTAATGTTGAATCTATATATGTTCGCGCGGTGTTAGATATGTAGATCATAAATTTAACTCTATTTTGATCCATATAAGAATAATTTAAAAAAGGTACTGTTTCATTAGTGTTTCATACATACAATTCCATTAAATTATATTTTTTTTATTTGACGAAGCGACAAGAAGAGCAAGCCCTACCTGATGGTAGGTACATGCTTGCTGATAACAACGCAGCGGTAGTTGTATATGATCATAGTTCTCGTATATTTAACTGAGATGTGAAAATCCATTACTGATCACAAACTCATCCCTCGATTTACACGGTAGATAGGTTTTTGGGAAAATCGTGCAAAACGAAACCGTGTGAAACGAGACACAGAGTTCATATAAGGTAGACGAATATGTTCAATTAACCAGAAAACCGTGTAAATCGAACTAAATAAGACTAAGAAAAGTCGAAGATGATGTTCATTATAATCGTGTAAAATGAGATAAGGATTGTTGATCACCTGTTATTAGAATTCAACCTGAACACTTGACTTTGAAGTTACTTTTTCTTTAAAAAAGAGGCTGATGCAAGAAAGAACCCCGTATTGTTTTAGAAACGGGTGCGTTCGTTAACTTTGAATGAGCTTTTAAAAGAGTACGTTCATCAATATGATAATGATAAATGGAATAACGCAAAACTATCAAAATAAGACCAAAAAAAAAAATTTAATTTAAATACCGTAGGACGCGGGTATCCGTTATTCAAACTAGATATTTGCAAGTTTTCTATTAAATACGCAAATTGTAATTTTCGTTTAACGTTTTAATACATAAACAACGACCGATCGGTTAATATTATTCTCACTATACATACCTATAGATCACGATGATGGAAGGTTTATTGAAATTTTTAAGCGACGATCAGGATCACAATCCGGCACTGTGCATCGGACGGATGCCAATCACGACGCGGAGTAGTGTCTATTAATCAACGGTACAACGCGAAATGAGTCCTTAAACAAATGCGCTCCCACCGGCATTATGAATATTCAGCAAAATATATGTAATGAAATACGGATGTAAGGTGAGTAGAATCGCGCCACCAGCATGGCGTCATCGCACACGGACAAGCCTAGCTCACAGTGCTTTCTTCAACATAGGAAAATTTCGCTGAATTTGTATCAAACATAAAAGGTAACAGATATTTCGATTTCATTTATTTCTGCTGACTATAAACTAGGTAAACCCCTTAGTGTTATATCGCTAGGACATAGTTATTTTATTTTTATATATATATATTTAGTTTCGGCCCAGAAAAATTAACGAACCTAACAAGAACACGATGCAACATTTTGATTGACAAAGAAGGTATTTCCCACCAACCAACATTGGGCCGGAAGTACGAATGATTCAAAACCACCGACGCTATCATAAACATAACTGAGACCTTACGGAATCTTAGTGAAATTCTCAATAATATGTGTGATCATAGAAAAGAATATTATATAAATCATGAATCTTTATTCCGTATCCACCTTCTGTGAAGGTCTGAAGTCTATTCATTATAAATTGTTGACAAACATGCATTTAAGTACATGGAAAATGTCATCCAATTAAGTTAATCCAAGTTTCACAAAGGGATTAATCATCAAATCAGTCTCCGTTTGACGATGGTAATAATAATAATGATATAATCATTTACTACACACACATATATATATACACACATATCATAGACATAAGTGTGTATCCCTGTAATTTCACTTGCAACTACACCCTAAAAGCCCTTTTAAAGCGGAACACGTTGATGTAAGCTGACCAACGGACACAAACGCTAATGTGCATCGTAACTATAAATTAACTACGCAGAAGTTACATTATAACTAGTACTAGTACTTATTTAAAATTATGAATATGTCAGAATATAAAACTTGATCAGATTTCGGCGAAAATATTATTCTAGAAATAAACCTGTCGATTGCTTAACAATACAGAATTTCAAGAAATTTCTTAAAGTTGTGGTTGCAAACCGGAATTCATCTATTAATGTTAATACATATAGCCCATACACATTCTATAATACATCATGATCATCATCAGCCGATAGGCGTCCACAGCTGGACATAGGCCTCCCCCATAGATTGGTCGGTCCCAGTTGCTCACATCCAGTGGGTTACCGCGACTCTCACCAGATCGTCGGTCCACCTTGTAGTAAGCCTCCCAACACTACGTCTACTGGTACGCGGGCCCCTCAAAAGAACCCCTGCCTTTATACATATATTCTACCTGTTACACATTTCAAAAGTACAAGGTTCAATTTAATTTCCATGTATATGATTTTTATAAAATTTAATGCTTTATCTACTGACAGGGGTTAGAGCTTCGTTCAATCGGGGTGATTTCTTATAATATTATTAATTAATTGTACAGCAGACATACACCTCGGTACACAATGGTCCAAAGAGAGTCTCATTTTTAGAATTCGATTGGGAGTAGCGCTCATCATCATCATCAGCCGATAGACGTCCACTGTTGGACATACGACTCCCCCAAAGATCTTCATATCGATCGGTCCCGCGTTGCTCGCATCTAGTGGATTCTCACCAGATCGTCGGTCCACCTTGTGGGAGGCCTCGCAACGCTACGTCTGCTAGCACGTGAACGCCATTCGAGGACCTTACTACCCCATAGGCCGTCGGTCCTTCGAGCAATATGTCCTGCCCAATGTCACTTAAGTCTAACAATATTTTGCGCTATGTCAGCGACTTTAGTTCTTCGGCGGATCTCCATATTTCTGAATCAATTGTACAGAGAAACTCCGAGCATAGCTCTCTCTATTGCCTTTTGGGTCACTTTCAGCCTTTTTATAAGGCCGATAGTGCTAGCGCTCAATTTCTGAAGAATCATGCATAATTAAATACAAAGTTTTAATATAAAACAGGTAGATAACATTTTAAAAATATCATCTTATTTACACAAAAAATGGCTTTTAATTTATTTATTCACTATTCTTTGTGTTAACAACACATCAATCCATTTGTTTTCAATATCTCCCTCCCGAATACTAGGTACTATCAGGCGTGCACCGATGCGTACCGTAAGAGATCCCGGAGCCTCTCCTAATGCACTGACGTAGACCACCGAGTGGGTTTTAATGGGTAGAAGTCCCACATAACCTTGTCTTCCTCCCAGAAGCAAAATATTAAGAATTTTCGCGCGATAAAAAAAGGTACTATGATAGAATCGTCTTGTGAAGGCTACGAAGGGAAACAAATAATAGAAAAATCCGCCCCTGATTACCAGCGCTAATAAAATAATCATTCATATTTCTTTATGAAGAAATAGGATCCAATATTACTCAGAAAGGATTGGTGATTATATATATGGACCGGTTATATATAAGTTCATATTTTCAAAGTCTAAAATTATAACTTCTTCGTCATTGCAACAACGCCTCTTCAGTTATGGTAACTCGGTGGAAGAGAACATAACCGTATCTTAACGAAATTGTATTATTGATACTTTCCGAAATTACTTAAATATATTATTAATAGGGTAATACTTGATCTAAACTTTAAGTTAAATATTAATAAAACTGAAGACTGAGAAGAGTGCTCACCTAAAATAATATCTCTAATATGTACGACAGACAGATCAAAACATTTAGCAGCAGACGGAAAATGAGGGTTGTAGTCTATCAAATAAATAAAAAAAAACTACCAACGTCTAAATTCAGTGGATTTCAATAGTGATTTTGTGGCTCCGGAATCGAACATAAGACATCAGTATTAGAAGCTACCACTATGCTAAGCGGGCAGTTAATTTTAAACACAGTAAATTTTATTGTCTAGTGTTAAATAACGCTAAATTGCAAATTACCAATACTTTACGACAGAATACCTCATAATAAATAAAAGATCTATAACATTTATTTTAATATACTTTAAAACTTATTGGTATATTTGTATGTGGTACATAGTGCATTGAACTAGATCTTATTTCGAGAAAGTAGTACCGAAACCAACTCGGATGAGAAACATACATGAAACTTTACTAGACCTTTTCATCTAAAATCCCTCAATGTCTTAAGAACATGTCTTCGTACATTGCAGGTCGCCTATGATGAGTTACACCTCCTAAATACCAACTATAGAGCTCATACAGGAGCTTAGACATATTTAGGACAACGCTAGAAGTATTCCCAAGTGATCATATTACAAATGTCGAGATCCTTAGGAGAACCAGTCTGAGTCATGGCTTTACGGGCCGTGGGGATAAAATGGTAATGGATAGGTGTACATAGCTCACACAACGATGAACGTTTGATACTTAATATGACCCTGGGAGTCATAAAACTAAAAAGCAGTTAATGTATTGTGATGTACATTACAAGAGAACTGCCTTCAATAGTGGACATGGATGATGATGGCTTAAATACTTTTCCGAATTCATCAACATTGTGGCAGTGAGTAATTTAACATCTTCATGAACAAATTCCTGTACCACTATATTATTATTATTCCAGTATACATTTACTTCTTAGGTGGGCAACTACTAGAGTATATATTTACACCTCTGCAACTATTATCTCTGTCAAGATGTGATAGTTAGGTAAACATTATTGGTTTCCGGTTTCACTTTGCACATTGCAAAATGGCATGTCAATGATAAGGCTTAATGTGAAATTATTATAAGACCACCATCGACTCTCCTCGTCGCTTCATTCTGAGAATTGTGTTTTTAGTTAAAGGTTAATATTTGCAAGTTATTATTTACCTACTATACCATATTTGAGTGACCGGTACAAAAGTGTATTTGAAGCATCATCACTTAATGACAAGTGATAACAAAGTATTACGAAAATTTTCAGAGTACAGACAAGTTTTTTCGTTTATATACAAATATTAGTTTTTCCCGAACCGTTTTGCTGCTCGCTATATAAAATTTCACTTGAATTTTGCTTGAAATATTCCTTAAGAGTAACCGCAACCCTAAATGACTTCCCCTCAACGGGTTCCCGACTTGTCGTGGCGGAGAGACTCAGTAACCGTGGCACAGACACACGGTGAAGCTTAGAGGAACCCATCCAGCCGGCCCGCGGTGAAGTGCTGGCCCGAGGCGGCCGCTCCAGGTTAAAGCACCGGTTGGATAACTGGAGCTTACCGGAGTGGCTGGGGGCTGCAGAGGCAGCTTTATGCTGCCCTTTGCGGCCCGGCTGCAGGGGCAGTTTTATACTGCCCTCTGCAGCCGAGGTGGAGTCGCGCAGGGAGTACCCTCTGCGACTAACAACGGGTGGTGGCGGGCCCAACATCGGATCCGCTGCAGGGAGCCAGGAAGAGTTTTCTCTCTTGACTCCAATAGCCTCTGGGTGACGGGTTCGAGGGAATCTGTCGCCCGCGCGACTGCAAGAGATCGAGGAGGTAGCGCGCTGCATGTTCCGGCGTGCCCCTACGGATGTGGAAAGGGAGAGTTCAACCCTTCCTCCCGAGGTGGGGCTGCGCAAGTAGCCAGCGCCGGCGGGTGGCGGATGGTGCAAAAGCGTTCCCGTAACCCCGCCATCAGGCGACAAGTTGGAACATCGTGAGGATTTAGTCGGTGCAAGTCCGACATAATCTGTCCTTGCCCCCGCGAGGACGGGTATGCGCAGGCATATCCCCCACGTTAATAAAAAAAAACCCTAAATGACTTTCTCTAGTAACACCGTTACTGTAGCAACCGTATACATAATACCAAACGAAAGTGTTTATAAAAGATAATTAGAAATGTAATGATGAAAGGATCTATGAAATTCATAACATATATAGCCTATAACCATTTAAAAATCATTGTCATATTCCCGTGTCTATACCTTCACTAGTTTTCAAGTGATTGGCGAATAAATAATAACCTTTTATTAAATCTTCCAGACTCTCTGCCTAGCTATGTGCTTGGTATCAATATCGGCGTCTGAAGAATCTGCGCAGGATTTCATTGAGCACGTGTTGAGAATCCCCAACTCGGACAAAATATTGAATACAATATTAGGACGGCTCGAGAGACACAGACAACGTGAACTCCCGCGACCCTTGTACAACGAAGATGAAGAATGTGATGAACCTTCAGTGGTAAGTGTTAGAACCAATGACACAGACACAAATTGCCCTTATTCCCATTGTTGGGAAATGGAGCCGCTTCTCAGAAGGAAAAAGTCAGCAGTATTAACAAGATTTACGGTTGGTGGGTTTCTGTTGACGGTGTCCGTTTAGGTAGGTACCACCGCAGCTCCTATTACAGCCGACAAACAGTAATGTGCAAACATTACCGTGTTCCGGTTTGAAAGGCGCTGTAACTGGTGAAATTACTGGAGTAACGAGAATTAACATCTTATGTCTCAAGGCGACGAGCGTAACGTGCTGCTGTTTATGACATCCTAACTAACGCCAAATTGTTATAAGCAAGCGTACCACTTACCATCAGGTGTACATCTCGTTGGTCTCATCCCTTCGTCGTTTAAAAAAATAAGATGGTCAATATAGAACATATTCTCATTATATATGGATAACTTTTGCAAATAGTCTAATACTGATGATTGTTTTTTCTTTATTGAATTTTTTTTTATATGATTACATAGTTTATTAAACATCTTTGCTAGTAGAGGAAAAGAGGGAACAATGATTGTGCCCATGTTAATTAAAATTAACCACCAGCGCGGGCTGCACCGCGCAGCTTAATCTCGGAAAGCCAAGCCTCCACCCTTTTCACTTCTGTAAAGACGTGCCAGAATATACAGCGCGTCGCCCTCTCGGCCTGTTATCATCATGTGGGCAACGAATCCCCACGAATCCGTCATCCAGACACCATGGGAGTCAAGAGAGAAAAATCTCTGGGCTCCCTACAACGGATCTGGTTTACGGCCTCTACGGCCGCGGAGGATAGAGAGAGGTGAGCTCCGTGTGGAGCGGCCACTAGGCCAGGTAGGTTCCTTTTAGCTTCACCGTGGGTAACCAAGCCAAGGCTACTGAGGGAACCTGTTCGGAAGTCGACAAGGCAGGAACTTGTTCGGGCGGTTGTTATATATATTACATATATAATTATTATGAGCGACACAGATAACAACGTGCCTACTGATAAAGTTTCAACCCATGTTTCGACGTCGCGAAAGTATTGAACAAGTAATAATGCTGTACGGTAACTTGCATACTCTTAAAAACAAATCCATCTCCTATGAAAGTCTAGAGATCTGTACAATGTAATTGAAAATTTCATTTACTTCAGTTGTTAGTAAATTAATATATAAATACTATAACTGACCTGTTTTAGATATTTTGTTATCCAATGATGATACACTGAGCATACTCCACGGCGTCTTCACACTTTATATATTCATCTTCTTTAAGTTAAATCTTGACTTCTTGCTCAAGCTTCATCATAGCAGCTTTCAAATTTTACTTCATTAACCAGCTCTAGCAACTTGAGTTATGTTTATATATGATTCTCGTATAACTTGCACTTTCACACTTAGCACTATAAGGAAGGTAGTCCAGGCAAAAGATTTCTTTGCCAATCTTTTCGCTATATGAAAGAATCGATTATCACTCGATAACTAAACAACAATTTTTTTGAAAGATAATGTACTTCCTTATTGTTTATGAGGATACTATAAGAATAATATTTGCGGTATTTAAAGTTTTTCACCATAATGTAATTTTATCCATAATAATAATCAAAAGCATAAGTTATAATTTTTTTCATTCATAATGTAAAATCGGAGAAACGCTGATACGCTATATTAACAAATTGATCGTCCACGATAATGATTTTCCCTGGTGAAAACCTGATCAAAATCGGTCCAGCTGTGCCTTAGATTATCCGGAACAAAAAGACGCAGATAAATTAAAACTTCTTGGCACTGTTACGATAAAAACATTCACATGTACATGTAGATATTCGTCTACACTAGAAAGGGAATTTTGTTTAAAGGAAATATTAGGAGTAAATTGGTTGAGCGGATTTTATTCTGCTATATACTCGTAGTTACAGCCGTTTTCGATCGATTAATCAAACAAAAAAAAAACTACGTCTATTTCGGTTCAATCGTTTGGGAAAGTCGACATTACAGACAGAGAGAGATGGACAGACAAATATATTATATCCTTTTTGTTCTATTATTTAAAACCGGTATGAAAGTAATTAATAGAAGAGTATATAATTATAGAAGATTTTTAAAACCGAATAATACTTCACGATACCTCAATATCACCCCTTCGTCGATCTTACCTCGCCAGGATAACGCAGCCGTCGTTGGTTGCTCTTCGAACTCTTGGGCTTTGTCTGCATTTCTAAAAATTTATTAATAATAAGGCTTACATGTGAACATCTTAATCATAATCTTATATTATAAGAAAGACTAAAAAATCGATGACAATAAATATAAGAGAATTAAATACTCTGAACTTTACGTGTCGGAAGTAGTACGAAACGAGAGATACAAAGCTTAACAATTACCAAAGAATCTTAGTTATATTTCGTAGTGGTAATATATTTATTTATACTACCGTAAATATATATGACAAATGATATGTTATAAGTTCACAAAATATGAATTTGAAGTAATGGCCGCCATCGATCATTGCCAAACTTCACTAATAAATATATCATCACATAATTTTATCTAACGTTAATACTCTCCAAAATATCAGTATAAAATTAAGTTGTTGTTTGTGAAATTCATCAAATGAACATCGTTTAGAAGAATAATAAGATCCTCAAGTATTCTTCCTTTGTGTTTCTTAACATTCGTCTTAAGGGAATTGATGATTAACCACATTGGGATCGTAAGGTGTTGAAAACATGACCTAAATACCAGCCTCTTCCCAATTACGTAACCTTTACCAAATTCTGTCTTTCCTACAAGGATTGTATCCAATTGATAATTCAGTATAGGTCTACTTACAACAGGGAGATGATAGTAATTATCAATTCCAATTCATAGACTAAACAAAAATAAAAGTTTTCATAATTATTTAAATTTTCCTTAACCTATATCATTAATAACTGCAGTTATAGTATAAAAGGGTTACGAACCTGTGTAATCTTCCAGTATATTATTATTAATCGAGAAACTATTAGTAGTAACGCAGTTAAATGTTCAGGATATGAACTATGTATGACTTTTTTTGTCTAGTAATTTATAAATAACATTCTCCATTAATCAATACAGGCGCGATATGATAGATGCGCTCTCCGGAGTACTCCCAGGCGCATGTCCCATTTGCCTGGTCCAAGGCTCGTTCGTTTTATAAATAGAATCGCTACGGCGTAATGTTGTACTTATGATGAATCAATAATAATAAATTCTGTCGCAGGTTCTACCCGAGTACACGGAAACTGTTCAAGAATCACAAGAACGCGGTGTAAGACAACTTGGAGTACAGGTATTATAGAGTCCTCGGTCCTGTAAAGAAAAAAATTGCTTTATTATCAACTTTCATCTCTTTATCTTAAATTTATCGCTTATTGCATATTTTAATAAATGAAAAAAGCTAAATTTTTGCTATTTTCATTTATTTTTTTTTTTATTTCATAATTAATGCGCTTAACATATTTGTTTTTGCCATCGTTATAACAGAAAAAAATGAGATGAAAATTTTGGCATTAACACATATGTTTACTTACGTTCTATTAATATCACTATGGACGAACAGGATACATATAAAAATCTAATTAGACATCAGGATACTAAAGGAAATTCTTATGACTCGCACCACGTAGGCTGCGAATCGATACCCCTACCAGCACAAATCTCTAAGTGAAGTGCACGTTGGACACTACTCGGCGTTATATAGATTCATCCAGTAGTACCGCACCCATAAAATGGGACTCCCATCAGAATTTCAAATTCAAATTGATCCCTACGTAGTGAAGACGCAAGTTTCAAAATATTGTTTTGACAACATTAAAGCGACATTAAAGCGGTAGACAATACAATGCGAAATATACAAGGAATAAAACCTAAGTAGCAACCAACTAAGTCTTGAAGGGTAGGTAAATTCCAATGAGGTATGACTAGCTAAATAACAAGACCGAGTTAAGTCTTTGATGTTTTGGACTTCTGAAGGTGTTCACACACAATGCAAAAGCACAGACGTTGAACGGTAAATTACTGCCACTATATTAAAACTGGTAATACAAAATGATCGAATATATTTTAAGTGATAACAAAAATATTATCTCTCCTCTCGTCGAGATTCTGTTTTACTAGATAGTACGTAATAATGTATCGGATAATATTTTTTACATTTCGGCAGCTGCTCAATTTGTGGGTAGATAACAACAGCAATGATCTTTGGCAACTAGCTAATAATAATCAAAAAATGAAAATCACTCACACTTCGTTTCCACTACAAAGGAGATTCAATTCGTCTATTTGCTATGCAGTCTATATACAGGTCCTTTACAATCTGCTTGAAGAAGCTACAGGTGTAACGCGTTATGCGCTTTCCTATTATTACTGAAGTAGCTACTTCGGATGCATAACTTCCGTCTACATCGGTTATGACCGATCCCGTGCTGTTATAACGACCCAATTTATTCTACTCGCGCACCTGCACATTATATCCATATACTACAAACAATATGCACTCCCTGATAAAGTCCCATAGCACATGCGTGAGGAGTCACAATAGAGCAATTGACACAAAGACAGCGCGCAAGCGCAATGCTCACTCCGTCATGATATGCAACTTTTGGCGCGACGCACGACCGCCATAAAAACCATACAAAACCCGCAATATTACAATGAATCTACAATATGCAAACATTCATAATTGGTAATATTAAGGCAAAGTCGAATGTGTTGTTTGCAGAAGCATTATCCTATATGTCATTTGGAGCGAAAGATCCGGAGGTTAAACACAATGGAATATGAATATCGACCGGCGTACTATGAGGAGGTGCGATGCACTATGACTTCAGATGATAGTGTCAGTGGAAGCAACGAGGTGGGCATCGTAACATTCTATTTACCGCTAAAGATATTTATTATAGATATGCATAGATTATGAAGACTAATCTGCGTCAATTTATTCAAATGATGAAAAGGAAACAAGGCTAATGCTTATTAAAAATAGCGCCATCTTGCGGCAATATGTATCAACATATTTAATTATATTGGTTTGTAATTCTTAGATTACATTAAATCTTTCAGATTTGCTCAAGTCTTGGTTTCTCCTGTGTCCAATGGAATAAAACAATACACCTAACACGTCGACGTTACTCCAGGTGATAAAATTTAAATGATTAATAAAAAAAACAATAATGTTAAAGCAAAACAGTTCAGTCCTTATATAACGTTGTTTTTAACTCAAAAACGTGAAACTTAAATATTCTGTCTGCACATGTGACAAGAAGTCGATACGTAATACATGATTCAGTACAGAAATAGCACGAATGTAAATTATATCCTTTTCTTAGACATTGTTTTCCACTTCGACAAGAAAATGAATATCATTTTATAAACATATTATTTAAATTTATGTAGGTACGTTATCGTATTAAAGACACAATTGTTTCAGCGACTGTTGGGAAACTAAGACAATGGTGATACCAGCTGGCTGCGAGTGTATGTGGCCCGTTCATAGACTAGGCGACATAAGTTTACACGTTTAAATCACCTTCTACACTATTCATGAACCATGTACTTCAAACGATAAAGTGTTTTATTTATATTTATTTTCAAAATAAAAATTGCATGAAATCACATTTATGTAGCTAAATAATTATAATATTTAACGTTATTGATTTTACTGATGTAAATCTTAAAAAGGTTTGTATGAATAGATAATTACGAAATTTTCTGTCCCTCATACGTGAATACGGGTTAAAATTTTTAATATAACAAACATTATATTCAATTGTGATGAATAAAATACAATAATCTATGCAAAATGTAGATATTTCATTTTATCCAATTTCATATTATTTATTGCGATGCATCTTGACATCTAACCTTTAACCACCGTCTTATTTAATCACCAGTCTTCTACAGGTCATAAACACTCCCAGTATTTTGATGATGGTATTAAAAAAATTTAAGTTTATTCTAATTCATTGTTTTATCATCACTAGGATGATGCCCACTGATTTTAATAGCCTCCTTGTACAGTTTCCACATCGTGATGATTGAATGATATTTAAGTGATCAATGGATCTCCAAATCTTATCTCTATCATAAAAAATAAACATTTAGAAATAAATGCTTAAAATATATATGTTCTGATTAAGTGCAATATTGTTTTTTTTCTGTGAAATATACTAGACAAATGTAATATACGAATGTATATATTAAACTATTTGTTATTATGTCCATGGCCAACTATTTATAAATGACTGGATATAGATGGATAAAATTAAGAATGAGTATATTAGAGGAAGTCTGAAAATTGCTCCAGTGACAGAGAAAATGAAGAGCAAGAGGTTAGCGTGGTACAGGCAGGTTATGCGGAGGAATGAAGGACATATAACAAAGAAAGTAATGAGAGTGAACGTGGATGGTTATAAGGGTAGAGGAGGGTCGAAGAAAGTGTGGATAGATTGTGTAAAAGATGACATATGTAAGAAGAATGTGAATTCAAATATGACGGCTGATAGAGGGATATGGAAGAGAAGTATATACTGTGCCGATCCCACTTAGCTGGGGAAAGGGCAGGAGGAATAAGGAAGAAGAATTTATGACTAACTATTTCTACATATACAGTTAACTACTGACAAGTTCATAACTTAAAATGAATATGAAAGAAAACGGATAATGAATTAATTTTATTTGTGCTCTGTGCTTCTTGCTCTCTGTTGCCAAAAACAAACTTAATTACGAGTGTAAAGATTTGTGTGTCAAATAATGACAAACGCAAAATGATGCTGTGTGAATATTTTAAATGACATCCTGGGAAGAGCAGTCGTATCACTTATAATCAATTAAACCTATTATTCTAGTAGCTTCAATGAAAACAAAATCAAATTGAGATAAAATTAATTACTCACGCTTCAAGTACAGGCTCCACGAGATAGAAGACAGCATGTTGCAGGGCGGAACGTTAATTGGACAATTGATTTCCTCACCCCTTTGCGATGCGACAGCCTCGGCCCGCAAATCAACAATTTACCACCGTATCAACCTATGTTTGAAATGCTATTTTAAATTATTCGGATAACATGTACATCGATCAATACAAGTAGACGTGGGGGTAGGTGGGGTGCCGTTCGGATATACGTATCCTCCATATACAGTTTTGTGTACGAGGATATATATGAGCTAAATATTTAGTGCTATGCGGGTACCACCACATCACATATTTCTACTCAATAAACAGTACACTCTAAACACTATCAGATATCTATTAGAAAGGCGCCATAGCTACTGAAATAAGTCCAGGTGTGATATTCAGTATCTCATAACATAAAGTGATGAGTGCTTTATATCGAATCATCTCGTGGTCAGGGAAAGGTTTATCAGAACGCAGTCCTGTCTCACCTCGAGGTAACCGTATTCACAAAGTAAAGACAGCATTGAAACAAAAACAAAAACACCTTTACGTAACTTAAGATGGCGGACGTTCGCAATGTTTTGATAAACAAATTAATGGCGCAGTACCAAATGCAACTTCGGGATTGGCCGTCATATTCCATGGTATTATAATAGGGAGACGCGTGCGTCAATACCTCGCGCAGCTTATCCATATTTATCGATTCACGACAGCGAAAGTTCCAGACTTTACTTACCTAAGGTTAGACCTGAATTGTAAAACGTTCATTTTTTATCTGCAGTTGCCGTCAATCATCTATTTAAATTCATCGTCTCGCTCCTTTATGCGTACGAATATATCACAGCTTCGCGACAATATTTGCCTTTAAATAGTAGAGGTTGACCACGATTCCACTCGAATTTAAGTGGTGATGTGGCCTGCTTTAGTAAGCCTTCTTATTCGAGTACCATTTTCTTTCAAAGGTCGGCGGTCATTAAGGCAACTTGCACTCTCACTGACATTATAGTAAGAAACCATTCTATTCTCTACAAATGTTAAATATTTTTAGTATCAACAGCCTGACGAAATTAAGCTATAATACCATCATCATCATCATTATAATTAAAATATAATTACTTATAGATTGCCCAGGAGAGCGCCGGTACAAAGCATTATTTGTCCAGTCATCTTATATGACACAGCGCAAAATGATTTTAGTGCAGTTAACTTTATAATCTAAATATTAAATCTAATCTGTATAACAACTTTGAAAGATTTGTTCCTCATAAATAACTTCTTGTAAATGGAAAAAAAAAAACTATATGGAATACATCAAAAATAATTCACACTATTGTTTTATGTAAGCAAAAGTATAAAAAAATCTGCCGAGAGCTGCTCAAAGGCTTAAGAGGACTAATATATCGCAGTAAGCGAATGCGCCGGAGTCAGTTCATTTCTCGATTTGTGCGAGTAAGGTTGCGTGAGAAACAAGCTTTGCCGTCACTTAATAATCGACTTCTTAACTTAATCTCATTTGTAAGTTTATTTATTTTTCTTCAATATTTTCAACAATTCAACACAACAATTCACACATTTAGGCATATCAGAATTTGAGAAAAATCTTATATGAATAGCTTTAGTTTTGATTGCAAACATTCAACAAGCACATAAAAACTATCTTCTAGGAAATAATAGTAAGTCGCCTAAATTACCAGTAATTTCCCATGTTTTTTGATTGAGAAGTCCAAAGAAGTTACAGTAGTGTGCGAATTTTCCTTTCAAATGAAAATAATACATTTTAAACATTGTTTTGTACAATCTTTATTATAATACCTCAATTGTATACTGCAAATATTTTTTGAGCAGTAAGGGATGGTGTTTTCACATATTTTTTACTTAGAACATTTTACATTGACAAGTCAAACTTATTATCAGGTTTATAATATTTTATAGGGTTTATTTTATAAAACATTTTATTTTATGTAGTAACAAATAGAAGATATTTACCAACTATTTAAAAAAAAATCTAAAAAATGAAACTATTTACAAGATATGGGTAAATTACATAAAGAATATCATTTATATAAAATTGATAGATAGTCTATGTAATCTAATTAAATTATATACTCTATATTAATATATGAGTATATGCAGAGATAATAAGAAAGTATTCTTTTAATATGTTATCCTATGATAAATTATGTTTGCATGCCTTTATGTGACTAACTTTTAGTGCTATAATTTTTTATCTGTATCTATAATTTTCTTAACAAATAAAAACTAAGAAAACCCAACAATATATGTATATACATTATAGGATGGATGTCTCCCAATAAATATTCCATTATACTATACTATATATTTCTTTGTGAATTTTAGAAAATTTATATCAAGACAACTTGTGTATTCATTATTAAGAAAGTTGAAAAATATTAGGACTTTATTTGATGGTGGTAGGATCATCTAGGAAGATATCACCGAAGTATTTCTACCGTCAAACAGTATTATGCAAGTATTATCGTGTTCCAATTTGAAGCGCGCGATTGCTTGTGTAATTATTGATGTAACCAGACTTAACTCTGGTGTTGTATGCGGGTCTTAAGATGACGAAGACGATGTGGTTATGTGTATATCATCTCAACTCGGATTGATATTGCCAGGCGTATCAGTTACCATCAGGTGAACGTCTCACTCGCCGTCTAATAAAAAAAAACGTCAATCTTCTAATCAAAATATTTGTTCTCGATCTCCAACGGATAATGCGTCTCATAGACTTAACACTAAATTACTTGTAATTATCTTACTTACAAATAGTAACTTACTATGACAGCATACGTACAATTGTAATCGCTTACTATAACATTGTTTATATGAAAGTACTAGTTGTTCCCCGCCCGCGTTGCTGCCTGCAATATAGAATTAGACTTGAAACTAGACTAGACTGTAGTATTCCATGGGAGCAACATCAACCGCGCATGATTTTCTACACCAACCGTTACTATATCATCCGCATAAATAATACCAAATGATAATGTTTCTATAAGGATCCATCCACAAATCACAGCATAGAATGCTCATGTTCCCCCGTCGATACATTCACTGGTTTTCACGTAATCAGCTAACAAACAAAACCCATTTTCATTGTATATACTCGTATATATAGATATAGTTTTGTATCGTAATATATATATATATATATATATATCTTTGCTTGATGCTTGCTAAGCGAGTTTGCTGGAGCGAAATTCATCGTTTTGTCTATTTAAAATTACTAATTAGTGTTAACCTAACTAGTGCTCAATTGTTTCCAAGTCTGACTGACTAGACCTAAAAATGTATTAATTTTTTTACTTTGTAATACGTGTAATAATTTGTACCCATTATTCTTCGTTACATTATATTTATTAACAATTAATATTATGATTATAACAGTTACTTAACCTCAGACATTGATAAATTTTAGATGAAACAAGTATATCTATAATTTAGGAACCTTTTCTCATGAAAATCATATCTAATCTATATACAGATTATAGGTAATCTATCATAATGTCCAGCTGTGGACGTCCATCGGTTGAAATGATAATGATGAAGTAGATTATATGAATTAAACGTTCCTGGAAAACTTATAAAGCACTCTCCTTTATAATTTTTTTCCAAGAGTAAGAAATAATGGAAAGTAACTTAAAATTTCGATTCTTTAAGTTGCTTTACAAATGTATTAGTATACATATTATTATAATATTATCGTGACAGTTACATGAACATTTGAATAATACCATATCCTATTTTGTATCTTAAGCATGCTCACCCAAAATCTCATGACTCTCATTTGTTAACAGCCGGAACGCAGCGCTGATTTTAGGACACAGACTTACAGAACGTGATAGCCAGCCAAGTGCGTTATGATCATTCAGAACCCTTTCCTTTTCTTCTTAAAGTACCTCTCCGTTACTGTACGTTAGTCATCAGATTTGCAAATTTGTGTCAAAATCCCACCACTATCAAGTTTTTCGTTTCTTTCGCCGCAATCTACTTTCGCTTCTAAATGATTTTTATCAAACATCCTTTAAATTTAAATTTTTGTTGTTTATGTTTTATGATAATTTATGTTAATAGAAACATCTAGATTCATTAAAATATAATTTAAATGCAAATTGTTCAGATAATGTTTAAATAAGTTTTCACGCTAAGATTCAACTTGCAAGCCCAAAGATGCTGCAATATCCATACATAAATTAGATCTCCATTGTAATGTCTCAAGGCAGTGATAAATTTATATATTTATCGCCTAGTCAAAAAGCCTGGGTGTGTGTCTATCAGTGTGTGTATATGTCCTTTGCATCCAGGATGAGGCTGCTGTATAAAAAGAGACAGTACTTCTATCTATCGTTCTCGTTGTCTTCTGCGGATAAATAATAGCCGTTAGCAGAGCACTGCCGCTGAGTGCTGATGTAACTTGTTCTCATGGCTCCTACGGTAACTAGGAGACGTAACAGCATAAACGACATCATCATGTGTCCTCTTCAAATTGAAGTTTAGCGATCAGATTGAGAAAACCAATTCGATCGTCTGATATTCTTTTAAAAACGATCCGAGAGAAAAAGGGTGTTGTTTTCTCTAGCAACCTTTTCCTATAGAGACAAAGGTTAGAAGGAATTGGGTTCTAAAATAGGGCTGTACTGTGAGGTCACATTTGTGTTTGTGACCATTCTTTTGACCATGTCGTAACAACAAAGATGAAATATTTCGTCGGTGCAAATCCGACAGTCAGCCCTTGCCCGCGAGCGTTTTTTTTTTTGTATTTAGATATAACAGTGTACAATATAGACGCGCTTATATTATACAACATGGTTTCACTCATTAATAATTCAAACTATAGAATTTTAATAGTACTAGCTTAGAAGTTGTTTGTAAAAGCAGTTGAAATTGCTTTTTTTATCTTTTCACGCTAGATTCTAATGGAAATATTTATATAGAGCTTAATTTAGATAAATGAAACGGCAGATAAAATTTAGACGAATATTTAGATGAATGTGGTTGTAGACGATTGGGTATTTAAAAAATCATTACACATCTCATTGACATATATAAAGTTTGTTAAAAGATCTTACTCTTTATTTACTATAATTGATCTTACTCTTTATTTATTATAGTAACTGTACGTCAGCGTGCAGAAGCAGTTCTTAAAATAGGCAATATAATCGGCATATGTATAGAGTGGCGAATGAAGTTATTTGCAACTAGGATAAGAGAAAGTTGGTTGGAAGTAGTCAATGAATGGAATGGAAATGGTCATCTTCGAGGAAAGCTTGTTCCTAAGCATGGAGGTCATCTGCAAATCTATGGCTGCTAATCTAAAGGTATTGCAGTTGTAAGAAGAAAGAGGCAATTTTCTTAAATATATAACTTTTGTCTCTTTCTGTTACAAAAATTAAAATAAATATAGTATAAGGTAATATCATATATTAGTTATTTGATTTTTTGTAAAGTAAATAATTTTTCATTTTATTTCGTTATTCTAAATTAACTTAATATATATATCTTTAAGTCGGTTCCTCAGTGCTGATAGTCGTGACTCATATTCCATACACACACATATATATATATGTATGGTAAGCGATACGACTGTTCTTCCCTGGGTGTTAATACTCCTGTATATAACTACGTGGCGCTAATTAGGATAATATACACAGTTTTGCAAACAAAGAGGTTCAACTCCTCGTTCCTCCTGGGAACAGCAAAATAGTGCAATAACCGGCGAATAACCGGTGTTTCTTTCTAAAAACGACGCGTCTTCCACTTAAAATCAGGTGGTGTCGTGCTAAAGCGGTGACCTTGTCGATATAAAAAAGCACCACATCGTCTTCGCCACTGAAACCCACTTTCGTCATTACTCCATCAATTTCATTAGGTACAACAGCATATAAACCGGAACATAGTAAAGCTTTTACAATACTCTTTTCAGATGGTCTCAGATCTCAGATGTTTAGATCTTAATGTTGAATGGGATGTCGATAGTAATGATGGTAATTAAATATTTAACATATTTCGTGAGATAGATCAGCTTTAAGAATAAAGCATTATCATCATCATCATCAGCCGATGGACGTCACGTACACACATAGACATAGACCTCCCCAAAGACTCCCACATCGATCGAGTAGGGACTCATATGGGGGGATTAGTACCATTTCCCGCCGCTCGGGCCCAATTCGAATTGGTGGACCCCAGAGCCTCGTTAGTTGATTAGCAGTGTGCACCAGGAGCAGGTGAGGTTGGCTCGGATCCCGTGAGTTGTAGTGCGGGAACCCATACACCCCATAGCATCAAGTTCGCCCCTAATCCTTCTAGTGTATCGCGAGTATCTAAACAGCTGTAGCAGTCAAAATAATTACCAAGCGTTCAACATCATAAGTGTGGAAGATGAACTGAGTACGTAAGGTGAGAAGGATGAATGATGAGAATGTTGAGATTAGAAGTTAAAAAAATTGATGATAAATTAAATGTATCCTATGCCCTGATCTAAAACATGCAGATGGAATTAGAAAAAAAATATTGATAAATATCTCAAATGTGAACGAGGCTTGGCAATAATTTCTAACTTGTTTGATTTATTGCCGTCGTATGCGTGGTCGGGACGGTCGCGGTGGGCACACCCGTATGCTGGACCGAAGGTGTTTACACAACGCGTTCAAGGTTCAGATTTCGATGCTTTCGTGCTTGCAATCCGCGAATAATTTACAAAACAACAATCCGCTTGCGACAAAATAAAACGTCTTTAAGAGAATTACTACATTATGATCTCTAACTAAGGTCACCGACATAGCCCAATAGATTGCTAGATTTAGGTGGTAGTGGGCAGGGCACATTGCTCGAAGGACCTATGACCAAACGGGCAGTAAGGTCTTCGAGTGGCGCCCGTGTACCGGTAGACGAGGTGGTGGGAGGCCTTCCATAAATTGGACAGACAATCTGGTGAGAATCGCGGGAAACCACTGGATGCGAGCAACGCGGGACCGATCGATGTGGAGATCCTTGGGGGAGGCCTATGTCCAGCAGTGGACGTCTATCAGCTGATGATGATGAAATAGATGCACTTTACGAAACATAAATACAATTAAACCGTTACTTAATACCGTTAAGTTACCAACAATTACATATGTAAATAAGTAAATCTTATATTTGTTGTAGTTATTACCGACCAAGTAGTATTAGTTTTTTTTTAATATTAGCAAAACAAAATTATTATTATTTTTTTTGTTAATTAAATAAAAAAATTGTTAAAACTAAGTAAATGTTAATTCACATAAACCAAAGACAATATTTAGGTAAAAAAAAATATTTTCCATCATAGCAATATATCTATAAAAGTGTTTATATTATTATGAATAGATTTTTACTTTTTTAAGTGTTTTTTTTTTATTAAAGATAATAAAGCCGTAAGAATAGAGTAGAAGAAACGGAATATTCATAATATATAATCTATATTATCCTGACAAGGAACAGGAAACGTTATTTTTGCTATTATTTCAAATAAATATATTATTTAGTCATATATTAATATATAACTTATAGAGAAGTAAATTTAAATCGCTATTTTTATTCACACTTAAATTTGTTATAATTCTTTCTCTTTTTATTTTGTTTTGGTGGGAAATATTTTAAAAGATACCTTACTTCTGGGGGGAAGAGAAGATTATGAGGAATTTTAACCTATTAAATCCTGATCATCCTAGTCATCCTCACTACGTTGCGGGAAACCCCGGGATCTCTTATATAAGGCATCGGTGACTCCCGACACTACATATAAAGCACATCGCAGGGTAGACTGTAGCCCTCGTTCATCACCTTCAAAAGCCACAAAATCGAAAACTCTTTTAGTCGCCTTCTACGACATATACAGCTTATCTTAGTTCTATAGCTTAAAATAGAATTCAACTTTCTCGTAGTTTTAGATTATAAATTAAAATGTGTAAGGTTATATAAACCATCATCATCATCAGACGATAGACGTCCCCTGCCAAATGCGTCTCACTCTCCTCCCAAAGATCACCACATCAATCGATCCCACGTTGCATCCATATTATATGAATATAACATATAATATGAAAACTTTGTTTACATTTATCATCATCATTATCAGCCTTTGTTTATCCACTGCTGGATATAAGCCTTTCCCAATATCTTCCACCAAATGCGTTCCTCAGCTTTTCGCATCCACCCACTTCCGACCGCTCTAATGATGTCGTCGGTCCATCTCCCTCCAAATGGACCGACGACATCATTAGAGCGGATCCTCCCTCCGGATGTTATCCATTTATAAGAAGCACAAAACTATGCGGAGTCGTTATTCGTGATTTAGACCTTCATTTTGTCTCGAACAAATAAATCAACTTTTCTATATGTTATTTATATAACTCTTGCTAGAAGATATATCATATTCAATGAAGATGTCTTCATCGTTCGAAATTGATTAAAATGTATATCACATTAATGCTGAAAGCATTTAGATACAAACAATATTTTTTTTAAAATACAACCAGTACAGGAGTAGATATTATTGGGAACAGGATGCCTAACTAATAATTAGTATATTGCATTATAAATGGCGACGTTTTTAGAGTTTTTATTATTGTAATGACCAACTAATGTTATCAAATACCATAAACAAAATCCTGTGCAAGAACTGTAATAATTTTATATGTTACTAGTTTAAAATTAAGTGAACATCCCCTTTGTTTTGTAACTGCCTATTTGTATAAAAACTATATACTAAAAAAAATGAGATAAATCTCCATTGTTTAGTTATGCATTAATCCAGCTCCTTTTCTTACTGTTATACAGTAGTGTAAAATTATTAGTTACGATTTCAAATTTGCGCCGTTGTACACAATGTGTAATTTTATAAACAGATACTGCATTGTTATCACTTACCACTCGGTGAAAGTCCTTCTCGGTTCGTCGCTTCGTAAGACACAAAAATAAAACATGTTATAAAACAAACATTTCTTTATATTTAATTAATCGGTTACATAAATTTTCTAATATTACATAAAATTTGTTAAGCGTATCGATTTACACTAACATTAAACAATCGGACGGAAACTATAAACGTATAATTTGTTCATATGATTATTATGGAGAAGCTAGAGCTGTTTTAATTTTTTTTTTATAGAAATCAGATTTTAAATATTGTTTCATTTTATAATCCGATAAACATTAATAATATAATTAGTCCATATTTATAATTTCAATAAACAAATTGATCGATTGAGGGATCGAATGTATAGATCTTCGAAAACGGTAATATTCTATACCACGCCTTTATAAGCGAGATGAATATAAAATAACAATTAACATATTAAACATAGAAAATCATCGAGTATCATTATGTAACTGTAGTTTCATAATGTAAGCAATTATGTGAAAACTAACCGAAAACTCCTATGGTCTTATTCGTTCCGACGGGTCAACGCGTTACTTTATAACTTTTGCTCTCGTAAGCGCTGCAATGGAAAAGTTTGGAATTTTTATCCATTAGCACGCGATGTGGGCCAACCGTGGGCTAGGGTTATGCAAACCACATACCTCACCACACATGACGTACTTACTAGACAGACAAGTTGGAAAACATAAAAATCATATAAAATTAACTAACTGTTCCCCGGCCGTCTTACGGGCCGTTACTTTAGCAACCATGAAAGCAATAAGCATTGAAAACTTTGATAAAAGCTGATTAAAAATAAAATAATGAAAAAAATAAATAACCAGTAACCATCTACGAATCATTCCGCTCCGAATGCTTATGTTCTCAAGTGGATATGTTCACTAGTTTTCACGTGATTGGCGAACAAAGAAAACCCATTTTATATATATATTGATAGCTTCGCATTGATACACAATGTTGTTGTTAACCAAAAAAAAGTGTAATTATTATTTATTTAATATTAATATTATTAAGGGTGCATATTAAGGTGTTCCGCACAACAACCAACGGGACCTAAGCGAACCACACCTGCTCGCGATGCACCCTAGTAATCAACAAACGATGCTCTGCTTTCCACCAAACCGGATTAGGCGAGCATGGTGGGGAATAGCCCAAATCTCTCCATACGAACCCCACAAATGACTGAAGGTCGGAAGCCGCTGGTTGCGGGCAGCGCAAGACCGATCAATGTGATGATGATGCTGATGATGAAGATTGAAGGGACTGTTTCCGATTAATAAATAAGAAATTTATTATTTCTTACTGGTGATAGGTCTCTGTTGCCGGAGACCATCTCTCTGACTCTCTAGGTACCACCGCCTATTTCTGCCGCCAGACAGTACTGTGTTCCGGTTTAAAGGGCGCTGTAGCTAGTATAATTACTGGGGTAACGAGCCTCAACATCTTGTTTCAGGCGACGAACGCATGTAGTACAGTATATATTATCCTAACTAGCCGCACGATGTCATGACCAGGAGTATCATTTATCTCCAGAAGAACAAGTACGTACCGCTCTTGTCGCTTCATGATCATCATTATCAGCCGACAGAAGTCCACAGCTGGACATAGACTTCACCCGAAAGATCGCCTTTTGTCGCTTAACTGAATAAAAAAAATATTTTAATTATAAATTTTTTATTACGTAAATTCCTATAAAAGAATAAATGATGAATGGAAATTCATGAAATTGTAGAAAAAAAAATCAAGAATTAGGTATAAATATCTGTTATTTAATTAACCATATCATTTTTATTATCAACAACAAATTAATAGTGAGTATATGATAGATTTTTTTTTTATTTATCTTAAAACTTCTGCCAACCCTGTTTGTGCGTCAAGACGTCAACCATGCGGCCGTTTACCATAAATCGGCAGAGGAAGTGAAAGCCATGCAGAATCAAATTGTTCCTGCTTATTTTAAGTCATCAGGCTGATGCCGTTAGATCAGAGAACCTCGACGTCCTCTAATGATACCAACAATTACAACTTTATTTACTATTGTCACCAAAACATACAAAAATAATATATTTTTATATATATGTATACAAATATTTGGTAAGGAAGCAAAGCATTGCGATCAATCAAGATCTATACAAGATCATTATTGTACTCGAAGATAATATTTTATACTAAATAATTTTTTTTTCTTCCTTTATAATTTTTTTTATTATATACAACAAAAATTTATATTTTTGATGTGGGCGATATGAGTCTAAGCTAGGATACCATGTGTTCCTTCAAATCCTGGCTACTTCTTACCAATTGGTAGAATTGATGTATATGGGAATTTACTATTTTATTTTTTTTCTAATTTAAAATTAATATTCTTCTGATATGTCTCCTGATGAAGATGAACACATGTCTTCAAATATTACTTCACCTATTTATTTTTTATGCAGAAAGCCTGATAACGTCAGAGGGGTTCAAACTATTTTCTTTAATATATTTAAATTAATCTTATTTCACTATTAATCTATTTTAGTTTGTTATTGACCTATATTCATTTTAATGTTCATAATTCTTTCTCCAATTCATCATCATTACTAGGTTTGTATCAACTTCAGTAAGATTGGCGATCAGATCTAATTACTAATGTTTATTACCTATTTTCAGCTTTTAATACATTCCAAACTTATTACATATTACTGCTTAGTCAATACATCTAGGCTTTATGGGGTATATTGTTTCATATTGTATTATTGTCGATCATCTTTATAAGCAGAACGTTGTTTTTTTTTTATTTTGTTAATGGTATATAAACCATTACTTTCACCCGGAAACATTCAAACTGGAATTCGTCTTACCGTTCATAGTCAATAGTGTCGCTTAAAGATAGTTCGATCTCGCTCTCATCTGAACATTGACCGCTTGATAGTAAGACTTCATCACTGTTTGTTTAACATAGTCATAATATCTAGTCGATTCAGGTTTTAGAAGATTTTTCCAAATCGGTAAATATATTTTTAATGAGATCTGTGAAATTCGAGAGATGTGTAAACATGGTACGTCTACAAACGAATGGTATGTCTATTATTGTTATCGCTTTTTTATTTAAATTTTACATCTCGTAAACACTTACCAAATATGCTCATTAGTTTTGTGTATTATCAGAAGGAAGATGTTCACTATATACGTCCCTTGAGAATCTGATTATTTATGATTATCAACACAGGGATGCGAAATAATTTAAACTAAAATCCGTGAAAGATATTTGACTGAGTGTTTCTTGTTATATCGTAGAATAAAATAAATAATATATACTTGCGTATATAAAAAAGCTTATTATGTGAGTTCTTCAAAAATTATTTTCACATAGTGAAGTAGTGAGATAATTTTAATGAGATAACAGTTGAATAGTATACTATAAAATCATAATTTAGGATTAACAGTCTTTTATTTCGGATACCTAGTCGTATTGTGCAAACTGGTTAAAAAGCGCTGTAGCCAATTTAATTACTGGAGTAACGAGAGTCGGCATGTTATGTATCAAAGCGATCAGTAGAATTTGGTGCAGTGAATCATCTTAGCTAGTGCCACATTGTTATAGGCAGGCGTGGAGCCTTACAATCAGGTGAATGTCCTCCTCGTCTCGTCGCTTCGCTACTTCGAACTTTTGTTAGGTTATATATATCATTATTTGATACGTTCACTTATTCGTTGTACACGTTATGAAAACGCGACACAATCCAAAATCGCAGACGAAATAATGTAAAATGTGTTATTTATAAAGTTAATTTGTATGTAGAAATGTTTTTTTTTTTTATCATCCATAGCAAGCGGATGAAATCTGTGGATGAATAATGGAAAATTTTGGCAAAGCAAGTTGAGATGAGCGTACCGCCAAATTATCATAACAGCAGTCATTAGATAACCATCAGAAACAACCGCGTAGTTTTGTCAAGTGTATAGAAAAATGGTTTCTGTGGAAAGGTTTACAATTATTTATACATTTTCCTTTCGTTTAATTACGACACCACGATTTTTGTTCAGTGGAACATTTGCAATGAGTTACGGTTTCGTGTTGCTTGAGCAATGTTTATAATTTCTGCAAATCATCAAATTTAAAGGTGCGTTTGACAGTGTTATGCTAATGAATATTTATGAAATAATTTTTTTATACAATTAATGACGAGACGAGCGGGACGTTCACCTCATGGTGAGAGGTTACGCCCGCCGAACAAGTCGCTAGTTATGATGATATATCCACCACATTGCGCTCGCCGCCTTGACACAAAGATGTTGAGTCTCGTTACCCCAGTAATTACACTGACACAGCGTACTCCAAACCGGAATACAGTAACGTTTGCACAATACTGTTTGGCGGCAGAAATAAGAGCTGCGTTGATACGTATCTAGACGGTCTCCAGCAACAGAGACTTAGAGCCAGAACTTATGAATTATAATATGTATTAGTCGTAGTTCTCTGTTGCTCATCTCCTTGAGATGTTAAATCTTGTTACGATCGAATCTTATGTTAACCTGATAATAAAGAAAGGTGTGAACGAAGTACCAACATATCGGTTTATTAGGATAGAAGTAACTAAAGCAAAAATTAAAAAATTTTGTTTGCTGACCTATTTTTAAGCTAGTTGTGTATTGGGTGTAATGTGTAAATGGGTATAATGGTCTAGTAAGCCATAACCATAAAGTGTACCACAAAATATAGCATAATGTTTGAAACGACGTTAATTGTAGGTAGGCTGGTGCGCTTCAAGTATCACGAATAACTTAATAAGCAAGTGGTTAGTTACATAACCAAAATACTCCAGCTTACTTTGATTACGCCGAAGGAAGTTGTTCGCATTGCTTAAAAAAAACCCTCAATCAATGTATATATAATTCTGTATGTACAATTGATTAATAAATAAGATACAAACAGTAAATATTAAAAATATGCTTCTGCCATTTGGAGGTCAGCCAAGAATGGACTTTACTATATTCCTTCTCCAAAGGAAGATACAGGGGTGTTAATGACGGTGTGAATAAAGCGGGGGTGGCGTGTTGTCACCGAGCGAGAATATTTCTGACAAGTTTCTAGCACCTATTCTCTGATGTTATACGTTCGGTTATCATCTGATAGTGGGCTCGTGGATCCGAGTCCACAGCCTGTTAATTTCGAGTCCAAGTTTTAAATCTAATTCTATATTACGGCATACAAAGCGGGAGGGTTACATGTAGTATATATGTATAAATGTTATGGGAGACTATATATATATATATGCTATAAAGTTATATGTATTTATATATATTCACACGTTATTAATTAACAGGCTGAAGCATATTTGAACATTAGCATTAATTTCGAAATATTCGTGGTAGTTCTCTGTTGCCGGAGACCGTCTATATAAGTACCACCGTAGTGCCTCCTGTTGCCAAGCAAGTGTGCTAACATTATTTTCCGGTTTGAAAGGCGCCGTAGCTAGTGTAAATGCTAGAGTAACGTGACTCAATATCTGACGTCTCAGACGACGAGCGCAATGTGGTGCTACGTATACCACCACGTTGTTATAGGCGGGCGTATCACCTACCATCACGTAAACGTTCATCTCTTCTCATCGCTTAATTGAATAAAAAAAAATACTTTTTATAATATGCATAAATTGTGGAGATATTTGGAGAGGCTTATGTCCAGCTGTGGACGTCTGTCGGCTGTTAATAATGATGATGATGATGATGCATAAATTTTTTTTACATGTTTCAGAATTTTGCGGCTTTGATCCCGTAGATCGCGTTCGGGGCATACTGTTATTGAAATACGAACACTTTCAGAGAATACATCAAATAGTCGACTAGGCATGTACCTCCAACACCAAACTTTAAAGTTGGCTTAAAGTTTAAAATTTAATATGAAGAATTTACTATTTTCATTGGAGTAATAAGTATATTTTCTTTTCATCACAGAAATGGCATATATGACGTCTATTAGAGAATTTTATAAAGATAAGAATGTGCTCCTCACTGGTGGTACGGGTTTCATGGGGAAGGTTCTCATCGAGAAGCTCCTGTATTCAGTGCCCGATGTTGGAACTATATATGTGCTGATGAGACCTAGGCGAGGCAAATCAGTCAGGCAACGTTTGACGGAAATGCTGCGTTTACCAGTGAGTACATAGCTTTATCCTGCCACATTTTATTAAGTGTTTAAGTGAGCATAAGATCTCAAGTACTTGAGAGAGCTAACTGCAAACGTAGGCTGATGACTACCATTATACAAAAAAAAAGGTTGCATTTTTCGAATACGTTCAAAGCTGATCCCTCTATGAGTTCCAAGGTTAATTGTGGTGGGTACAATTCCTCGAAATCGTGCACCTGGTAGACAGCGGAGGATATGGTTTGACGACTGGAATGGACCGGGTTTAAATAGTACCAGTTAAAAAGAATACCCGAGTATCGAATTGGTTATTTCAATCTGATCGTCAAACTTCAGTTTGAAGAGAGCATCTGATGATGACGATATGATCTAGATTAAGTTTGTGTTTGTTTTTTCATTTGACGAAGCGACGAGATGTTCACTCGAAGATAATCTGCCCATAACAATCTGGTATTAATTAGGATAATGACAGCACCGCATGGTGCTCATCGCCTTGTAACATGAGATGTTTAATCTCGTCAATCCAGTCATTTTACTACAAATCTGTAAATTTACAATCACACCCTTCAAATCGGAATACAATAATATTAGCACCCTAATGTTTAGTGACGGAAGTAGGAGCTGCGGTATCTAACCAGACCGCAACAGAGCCCTACCACTAGTAAAGTCTGGGTTGATCATACCATCATGTTTTTTCGGTGTGATAGTATGCCGAAATTAGTTTACGTATTATTATAAGCACTGTATAAAGCAATCTCAAAGAAACTATTTTTTATTTTCTATACGGTTAATCAGATCGATGTGGAGATTTTTGGGCGAGGCCTACGTCCAGCAGTGGACGTCTATCGGCTGATGGTGATGATATGGTCTAATAAGTGGTAGTAAGTCATAACTATTTTGAAGATATATTTTGGCTACAATCACTTTTTTTCAGTTATTCGATAGGATCAAACAGGAACGTCCATCGGCGTTTATAAAATTAAAACCTTTACAAGGCGACGTCTTGTTCGAGGACTTTGGATTATCGACTTCTGATATCGATGGATTATCTGAGGAGATATCCATATTCTTTCACTTCGCCGCCACTTTAAAACTTGAAGCTCCTATGAAGGACAATGTTAATATGAACACATGCGGCACTCTACGTTCCCTGAAAGTTGCCAAAAGGCTGAAGAACCTTTTAGCATTCGTCCACCTATCCACTGCTTTTTGCTACCCCGATTACGAGGTTCTAGATGAAAAGGTAAAATACATCATAATGTACTCTTTATTAATATATACTCTACTATAATTTATTCTTTAGATTTATGTTTAAAATTGTCTGATATTGAGTTAATTTTTTATAGGTTAAGCAATCAATTTACGGTACTTAATACATTGTTTAAATTAAAGGTACACGCACCACCGCTGAATCCTGATGATGTCATGAGACTGATCGATTGGATGGACGACAAGCAGCTGTCTTTAATTGCACCGTCATTGCTCGATCCACATCCGAACAGTTACACGTTCTCAAAACGCCTCGCCGAGAGCGTTGTGGAGCAAGCATACAACGACCTTCCAGTCACTATAGTGAGGCCTAGCATAGGTAAGATCTATTGCTGTGACCCTGCAGAAATGGTACTACGCGTGGTGACCATAAAACGAGAACAGGTCCGTCATTCACACATTCACAACAGAGCTGTTAAGTCAATTGCTGCTTGTCAAATATTGCGCATAATTATTGCATTCCGTTTCTAAGCAAGCAATGATTTTTTTTTTTGAGCTCTCAATAATATTTAAGAACATCTTCAATACTAGTTCAATATGGTCGTTGACTGATGAAAAGCACTCGAAGCGGCTTTCATCAAATAATCGAAATCGCACTTGACCGCTTTTCCGTGACTAGCTCCTATTCATAGTGGTCATTGAAACTTGAATATATAATTTTTTTTTATTGATAATTTTCTTCGTATTTTTTTTTTAATTCGAAAGTTATTATAAAACAAAATTAAAGTATATACATGAATAAACATTAACGATCCAAGAAACTTGAAGTGTAGCGTAAAAGTGATAGTAATCCTGTTAAATCATCCGTCTATTAAAATCATGAAAAAAAAAAGAGAAGCAAGTAGGTCTATCACCTGGTCAGCCCTGTAGTCTCGGGCTAGTGAGAATAGGACTAAGGTAAGCCCTGCCTGTCGTAGAAGGCGACTAAAAGGGCCTGGGGAGTTTCGCAGGCCTTGAGGGTGGGGGCCCTTATCGCTCAACATGCGAATCTGTGTGGGACAGCCTAGGAGGGTTAAGCCCCTCCTCAGAGATGTGTTAACACAAAGTGAAGAGGGGCACCGGTGCGTTCTATACGAGATCCCGGAACCTCTCCGAATGCACCGAGGCAGAGCACCGAGGGGGTTTTAGTGAGTAAAAATCTCACATAACCCTGATTTCCCCCCAGAAGCAGGGTATCTTTCGAAGATTTCCCCCCCGAAACAAAAAAAAAAAAAAAAAAGGTCTATCACCTGGTAGAAAATGATGTACCGTCTCATCCACAAGAAATTAATCAACTCGATTAGATAACTGGTGCGGGTAAAGCGGTTACAACTGAAAATAAACATAGTGTGCTCCTTACTCTAGACATTTAAAAGCTACAGAATCTCATGGTAGGTCTCTGTTGCCGGAGACCATCTCGATAGGTACCACCACAACGCCTTTTGCAGCTAGCAAACAGTAGTGTGCTATTATTACTGTATTCCAGTTAGAAGAGCGTTGTGGTTAGACTATGCGACGGGCACAATGTGATGCTGTATATACCCTAACTAGCGTATCGCTTATTACCACGTAAACGGCTCATCTCGTTGCTTAATTACATAAAAAAAATATTTTGAAATAAAAATGGCGACAGACATGGACGCTTCGGTGGTACTACAGACGGTAGCTAGCGAGAGCCAGTGAACTCTTGGTCGCTGTATACTATTTAAAATTCAACAACCATGAACGACCCGCAAATTGAAGAAGCTGGCATACCTTGCACAATCATCTTTTTGACATTGATTTGTGTAAACTTGCAAATATTTAAATATCAGCTAACAAATTTATGAACTGTTTGCTCATCTCTATTTATAAGTGGTTTACGCAAATTATATTCGTTTTCGTTGTTCTAGGTTCGATTTCTGGTTCTACACGATATTGAGTAATTATAATGTTAAGTGGAAACATACAACATATTAAAAAATGGATATTTTTTTATTATGATTTCTATTGTACATATATTCAATTTGTGCTACTCTCATCATCAGCCGATAGACGTCCACCGCTGGACATAGGGCTTGCCCATAAATTCCCACATCAATCGAGTAGGGATTCGTATGGAATCATTTGGGCCATTTCCCATCACGCTGGCGGAATGCGGGTTGGTAGGAGCCAGAGCCTCGTTTTTTGATTAGCAAGCTGCACCACGAACGGGAGAGGTTGGTTTGGAAGCCATGAGTGGATTTAAATGTTCATAAACTTACTATAGATAGATTTTTATAGGATCAAGCTGGTACCTCCGAGTCACCTACTTTCGCTGCCTGACGTAAGAGTTTAAACATTACAGAGTTCCAGTTTGAAGGACGCCTTAGAAATTAACGAAACCTAATATTTTAAGACACAGAGTACAAAAAGCGGTGGTGTATATCATCTTAAATAATACAACATTGTTATGAGTAAATCTTTCACTTAGCATCAGTTATAGTTCCTTTAAAAAGTATGCTCATATTCAAGTTAATAAAAATAGTACTAAGTTATCATTTTTATGTATTGAATATAGAGGAAGAGAATCATGCATCTTAGTTTATATTAATTAATAAATAGTGCAATAAGTCAAATAAGTTACAACATTGTATGTATAGTTTAGTTTAGTTATTCTAATTCTTCACACCTACTATGTTATAGGATAATGTATGACAACATAGTTGTGAAATGATAAATTTTTGATTTAAATTTTCCTTGGCAAACGGGTGGGAAACGGCTCAAATCCCACTAAATGAATCCCTACCCGATGTGGAAATCTTTGGGGAAGGCCTATGTCCAACAGTGGACGTTTATCGGCTGATCATGATGACGATGAAAAATTTTCCATTTCTGCCCTTTTACAGCATTTCGATAATTACATTTTTAGATATATTGTTTATTGGCGATGGTATTTTATTTATTACAATTTTTTTAATTTACACAGTTATATTTAATATTTCTCTTGTAGTAACTTGATTAACCTTCGCTTTTTATATCACCTCAATTAATGGAAGTCGTCATGATTATCTCAATCTTAGATTACGTCGACCTTCTCATTTAAAAGAGCAGAATATAGACAATGCACAAAAAGGTTTTTTTTTTTCGCCGATTTCAGTTTAATGGAAAGATCACTTTTTTATATGGTTAAGTTATATTCCGTACCAAACATTTCGCCGAAGAGCAGCGTACGATTAATGAGCCGCGGCTTCCGACCACTGACATAGACCAACAGTGGATATATAATTATGATAGAGTTAATGTTTTCAAAAACTTTCAGTGTGCCCATCTATTGCTGAGCCAATACCCGGTTGGGTGGACAGTCTCAACGGGCCCGTAGGTGTCATGCTGGGCGCCAGCAAAGGCGTCATTCGGAGTATGCTCTGTGATGGTAGTCTGACCGCTCAAGTGATCCCTGTCGACACCGCCATCAATGCTATTATTGCCATTGGAATGTTAGAAGCCACGAGGATTGACAAGTTAGTAGTGAATGTAATTTTTAAGACGCTATAATTATTTGCAATTGTAATATTTACTTATTAAAGTAATAAAAGTTATGAAATATTAGCCTTTCACTTCTTTGCTATTATATATTGGTAGGCGCTTAATTTAGAAAAGTTATTTAAGCAAATGTTTAATTTCATGAAACACATTAAAAATTTATATTTAAAAGCATTCAGGTGTGTAATGGTCCTTTAAATTTAACTTAATGCTTCTCAATGCTTTATTTTTGATTAAAAAAACAGATTAGTAATAAAAAAGCCATTTAGTTTGTCTTCCTTGAAGGTTCGTCTTACAATTCCATGTAACCCTCATATAATTTTATATGAATGAATTTATCGAGAAAAAAAATCGTTCTTATTTATTTAAGTGATGGACATAAAAAAATCATTAACTTTCTCTTATATTTTTAGACCATCTGCCATTCCCGTGTACAATGTCAACATAGGCCACCAGAAACCGACGACATGGGGTGAAGTCCTTAATATAGGCAAAGAATATGGCCGCAAATATCCACTGGCTTGGCCGCTGTGGTATCCAAACGGCGACATCACCACTAACAAAACCCTGCACTACTTACGTCGCATCTTCTATCATTTACTGCCAGCATATATCATAGATTTCCTTCTCATGCTCCTTGGACAGAAAAGAATGTGAGTCTTTATATTAGGTCCTTACATATGAAATTAACGTTTTATCGTATTGACCACTTTGATCTGAAATATCTCCTCTTTGGTTAAGAATTCCAAATTCAAATTTATAAATTCATTTAGCTGCTACATTTCAGTTTTGAAAACGGTCGTTCATTTGTTTTTTCCTCATTATTTGTTTCTTTGGCGTCGCTTATTACCGCACAATGGTAAACATGAAATATCGGTATATTTACGAGTACGAGTTCTACCGTGGCACCAGTACCAGTGCTGCAGAAACAGCTCGAAGGATTAACGATGTGTACGGTGCTGGTGTCGCAGAAGAAAGCACGGTACGTTTTTGGTTTCAACGTTTTCGTTCTGGAAATTTAAACCTTCAGAACCAACCCCGTGGACGGCCGGAGACCAAAGTGGAAAATGAAGAATTAAAGGCTATTGTAAAAGCGGATCCATCACAAAGCTCTTCAGAGATAGCTGCAGGTTTCGGGGTAAATGACAAAACTGTATTAATCCACTTGAAGCATATCGGGAAAGTAAGAAAACTTGAACGAATCATTACTTGTGATGAAAAGTGGATACTGTACGTAAAACGGAAGTGCTCGTCGCAATGGCTGCACCCTGGACACCCAGCCAAATCCTGTCCTAAACGAAAATTGACTCAGAAAAAATTACTTGTGACTGATTTATGGACTAGCGCCGGTGTCGTTCACTACAGCTTTCTAAAATCTGGCCAAACGATTACGGCAGATATCTATTGTCAGCAACTGCAAAACATGAAGCAAGAACCAGCTGCTAAACAACCGAGATTGATCAATCGCTCTAGGCCATTGCTGCTTCACGACAACGCAAGACCACCCCCACACACTGCACAACAAACAACCACTAAGTTAGATGAGCTACAATTGGAATGTCTGCGACATCCACCGTACTCCCCGGACCTTGCCCCAACAGATTACCATTTTTTCCGGAATTTGGACAACTTCTTATAAGGAAAAATATTCAACTCTGATGCGGCAGTACAACTGCCTTCAAAGAGTTTATTGATTCTCGCCCCCGTGATTTTTTTTGTAAAGGGATCATTGAACTGCCTATGAGATGCCGCAAAAGTGCATAGATAACAACAATGCATACTTTGGTTAATTAAATATATTTTACAAAAAAAATTTATTTTATATTCCCTTGTACAAAATGCCGATTTCATATGTAAGGACCTAATATTATTTTTTTTTTATCTATCGTGGCGTTCTAGACTTTAGCAATTAGAAGTAATTTATGACTTGGACAGACGAAAGGTTTTATGATTTTGATAACGCTACCATCATCGTCTGCCACTAATTCCTATTGCCTTTTTACAGCATGGTTAAAATACAAGAGCGCGTCAGTCAAGGCTTAGAGGTGCTGCAATATTTCACCATGAGACCCTGGGTATTTCCATGTAATAACTTTGACAACATACAAGTGATGTTGGACCCAGAGGAACGTACAATTTTCAATACGGATCTGTCTATGGTTGATCGTGTTAAATACTTAGGTGACTGCGTTGAGGGCGGACGGGTCTTTTGCTTCAAAGAGGACCCTAAAAAAGTTCCGTACAATAGAACTTATCACAACGTGTAAGTGAATAAATATCAATTTTAGAAACCTTTATCAACTTCGGCCCAATATTACTTTAATAATATTTTCAAGTCATTATACGCAAATATTACATTAATACTAACAATAGTATAAATTAAGATATTTCCTAAACTATGTAAAGGTAGGAAAAAAAAAAGCAATATGTTTTTAATGTATCCATTTCTTTCCTGCAACAGGATGACCTGATGGTAAGTGCCCACTGAAGTAAGCTTAAGTAAGCTTGGGTGGCTTACCACTTTGAGAGAAAAGATGTAAAGCCACGTCACATTAGTAATTCCTTTTTTTTTACTCTACGAAGCGACGAAACGAGGGACATGTTCATCTGAAGGTAAACGATACGCTTGCCTACGCTTAGGAAGATAAACACAGCACCACATTGTGCTCGTCATCTTGAGACATAAGATATTCAATTTCGTTACGATCGATTGGAGATCTTTGAGGGAGGCCTATATCTAGCAGTGGACGGCTATCGGCTGATGATGATGATGACACAGCATTTTAAATCGAAACAGTTGTATATGCATTACATCTTCCAGACGTTTCCGACAAGAAACCTAACATCAATAAATTTACATTTTATCTTACTACAGTTAACATGACTGAAAAAAATTAAATAAAATCTTTATGTATATTTTTATTATAATCATATCACTTTTTTCAGGTTATACGTACTGGATTGGATAGTGAAGATTATGTTTTGGCTTTACATATTATCTTTAGTAGTGACTTGGTTCGAACCCGTCAAAGTAATGTTCTCATATGGGGAACCGATCGTGAAACATTTACCGTTTTTGGGATCCTCCGTTTTCGAAGATATGGAGTTACAGACAGACGAATCTTCCAACGATATAAAAATACCCATTTTTAATAAAACTGAAATGTAAAATGTTACAACGTTGATGCTGAATTACTTCAGAATGTATGCACATGATTCAAACAGGAGCCAAAAACGATTATCAAAAAATTAATTCTGAAAAAAAATCGATATACAAATATTGGTGAGGTCATATATCATCTCCGCGTCGAGTTGCCAACTCGCCAAAAACTACTCTGGAGAATTTTATCAAAACGAGTTCCTGGAAGAGTTATGAAAGAAAAACTAAAATACTTTGCTTTAAAATGGTGTCTAATATTTGAAGGATATATTGATCAGGAAGTTATTAAGTATTACTCTCTCTGGAAACCCAAGAGGGTTGGACAACTTATCTCAATCCGTTGAAGTCAACAGCTGGAAAGCAGACGAGATATGTCAATAATCAAAACGGAATTTATTAAATTTTGGAGTTTTTAGATTAATCTTAACTGATGTCTATGCTGTGGGTAAAATAATGTGCGCCATAATGAAGTGTTTAGTGTGCTCGTGTCGCTTTTAATATTTTACTAATACTGTACCTTGATTATTTTTTTACTATTTTGATAATAATGATATTTAGTAATTAATATATAAATTTGTTTACCTTATATTTTAACTGTTTAATTTCATTCGGGTTTAGGACCGTACATCTGGTGACAAAGTTTGATTTTCGTTTGGTATTATTTCATTGTCATGATCATTCCAGCCTATTGTTGTCCGCTACTTAAAATAGCCACCTCCAATCGATTAGCAACAGTGGTAATTTTTAATTACTACAAATTCTAGGTCTAAAAACATAAATTTCATATCTCGAGTTTTATTCTACCCAAAACGTTTCATTTCTATAGCAATTTATTTTTTAATGCTATAGTTTTATTCACGATTTTTTTTTTTCATTTCATTGCTGTCATAATGATGTAATGTTTTTTTTAATAGATTTTTGTATAATACTTAAAAACATATTTAGAGTTAAATAACGATTAAATATAATCTATCGGTTGAGCATAAATAGAAATGAAAAAACAGATAAATTAATATTTAGATTTATTACCGTTTGTTAAATATTTGTTAAATACGGACTAATATAAGTTGATGAAATAATATCCTTTGATTATACAAATACAATAATATAAAGAAGGTGTAAAAAAAATTCATGTAACAAAATTAAAAAAAATTGTACTTAATCTATCTGTATGAGCAAGTTCACCGGTTAAGTTATTCAAATCAAGGTTAATATTTTTATCAACATATATATGTTTACAAATCGTAATCAAAGAACTCATAATTTATTTCTGTAGTCATAATACAATATACTTGGACATTGAACATCAATAAATTGTGAATTACTTGTTTCAGAATTAATATTTAAATAATTTTACTGACATTAATTATTGTAACATACTGCGACTAAATTTTTATGATGAAGTTAGGAATTATATAGAAAAACTAATTAGTTGTAGAGTTGATTATATCAACAAACTCTGGCTTCAAGCTAGCCCCTCCAACTAGAAAACCATCAATATCAGGACAGGCAGCGAGCTCCCTCGCGTTAGATGCAGTGACTGAACCGCCATATTGGATACGCACAGCATTGGCGACATTGTCCGAGACGTTATCGGACAGCCATTTACGCAAAGCAGCTTGCACTTCTTGCGCCTGCAGAGATAATTTATTTAAAAAAAAATTACACATAAACTCATATTATAACATTTTGTTATCATCGCGCCATGCAAATTATATATGTGTATATAATATATAATTTATGTTGTATATAATAATACCAAAAATTTCTATACCTGGTCAGGCGAGGCAGTCTTTCCTGTACCAATTGCCCAAACTGGCTCATAAGCCAATATTACATTAGCCCACTTATCCCCGATAGCAGGCACTAATGCCTGAATCTGCCTAAAAACAACTTCCTCTGTTTTGCCTGCTTCTCTTTCTTCTAAAGTCTCTCCAATGCAGGCAATGACTTTCATACCCGAATCGAGAGCAAGAGCAACCTAAAATTTTAATATTTGTTAATGTAATTTATTTAATTCAAATATCAGTGATGATATATAGTATATAATCATACTTTTTCTGCAATCATAGCATCATTTTCACCAAAGATTGTCCTACGTTCGGAATGCCCTAAGATGACCCAATTCACACCAATATCCTTTAACATTGCTGGCGAGATTTCACCTAAAAATATTAACAATAACATTAGAGAAGATTTATTATTTTTGAATTTCATAAAACATATTTTGATACCTGTAAAAGCTCCTTTTGATGCTTTCCAGCAATTCTGTCCCGCAACAGATATATTATCAGGAACAATGTTTTTCACATAACTAAGGTAACAAGCTGGCACAGCAATGATTATCTACAAAATGGGAAATAAATATGCAATAAAACTAACAACACTATACTATCTAAATCAAGGTAATTAATATAAGGGCAAAGGAAAAGGGTACATTTTTCACACAAACTTAAAAAAAAATATTTGTACATTAATAGTACACCAAAATTTATAAATTCTCAATTAGACTCCATAACAAAAACAGCAATTTTGTTCTTAAATGGAAATAAATCTTAAACGGCTGCAATGGGATATGGTTTAATATTTAACACGTGGTAATTATTATTATGAAACACTCAAATTACAATAACATATTATGCAATAAACCTTAACAATTGTATACTTAAAATAATATATCATAGTAGAGATAAAATTTGTAAACCTTATATTGCCCTGAATGACCTTTAAGACCTAATATATTATTACTATGAACTTGTTATCTTTAAAACAAATATTCTGTCCAAACAAACCTCCACGTTGTTATCTAAAGGTCCTTTCTTCAAGTTGTTCACAATTTCATTTATCTGATTCTTATCACCATTCATCTTCCAGTTACCACCAATAACAAATCTGCGAGGCATGATGCTATGTCAATCCTATAAAAATAAAAAAACAATTGTAAAATCTAATCTAATTTAACAAAAGAATTTAAAAATAGTTTAGTTATTAAAGAGTTTTTCTCACTATTAAATATTAATAATATCCAACTATTACTCGTGGACACCTACACGGTAGTCTTGTAACTGAATGTTTAGGATAAATCAAATATAACAATGCAAGTGATAAGTCTGGTTTTCCAAAACCAAAATAAAATGTATTGATTAAAACTTCACGATGAAGTTATTTCATTTGACGACACAGTCAAAATTTATATTTTAACCAATCAGATGTAAGTACTAAGATTACAATCATATTGTGAACATATAAAACAGACTCAATCCGACCTTCATAACATTGATACTAATATTTTTGATAGTATGAGCATAGTAATATATTTAATAGTATGATAAATGAAACTATTTGAAAATTTACTATCAAAATAATAATTTTTTTGATAAACACAACAACAACAAAACGCGTGAAAAGGCTGTATGATTTTCGATCTTTGCCTGTCACTGTCTCTGAAGTAATGAATTGCACAACAACAACAAAAAAAGTTGTCATACACGTAGTAACTTATATGTTGTCTGGTAAATGAAGAGAAAATCATGCGGCCTACGATAATTTTTAAAGTAAGTAAAAGACGTGGTTAATTTTTTTATTTATTTACTAACAAAAAAAGTTTGTATGTTATTTTTTAAAAAATTATATTAACATAATATGACATAAAACTTCAGTACCTACCGGTATATAAACATAACCATTTTATATTAGAATGCTTGTTTCCGTGATATTTAAATGTTGTATTTGTAATAGTAATATTACTTTGTACTTCTTTTACAAGAAACCGCATTTCTTTAACTTAAGCAACTTTCATAATCATCATCATCAACCGATAGACGTCCACTGCTGGACAGGCTTCCCCCAAAGATTCTCATGTCGATCGGAAATGGATTCATATGGGAGAATTTAAGCCATTCTCCACCATGCCAGAGCCTAGTTGATTGATTAGCAAGTGGCACTACGAGCAGGTGAGGTTGGCTTTAATGCTTTGAGAGGTTGTGCGGGAACCCTTACACCCGACTGTTACTGAGTTACATTAATGATATGTAATTTCAAAAGATATTAAAGTAAAAAGAATTAATGTAAGTTACTTTCAGAAACTATTTTTATCATATCATAGTAATAAAATACATATATATCACGCCTCAATCCCAATGAGGTAGGCAGATACCACCTCTCTCCATGTGCTACGATCCTGGCACACCTCTCCCGCTTCCTCCACTTTCATGAGTGTCTTCATGCATACTTATCAGTTGCGAGTACTCTTGAGCTGGCATTTCTTCAGGACATCTTCGATTCAATCACAAGATGTCCGCCTAGGTCGACCTGCACTGGTTTGTCCAATCATTCTTATCTTGTATACCTCTTTTGTTACACTTCTTTCATCCATTCTTTTAACATGGCCGAACCATCTAAGCAACCATTTTATGCACCTTCAACCACGCAGCACCACTCCCTTATCACACTGTTTTTCACTTTGTCCATCAACTTCATTCCAGTTATATCCATCACCACAGCAATAATCTTACTTTCATGTTTCTTCTGCAATACCCAACATTCACTACCATACATCAGTGTGGGGATCAACACAATACAAAAAATTACACAGTAATAAATAACTAATAATAATAAAATAACTGCATGATAATGTTTTTATATTCTAGTATTAGGAGGTATCAAAAAAAAATATGTTTATAAAATAACATTTGCATTGTGCAATTTAAGGATGCAGCGCAGTTTAAGTTATAACACATTTTGTTTATTTATTTGTTTCAGATTTTCATAATTTTTGTACTATGTATACATACTTCAGTTCAAGTAAAAAAAAATAAATCACATCTTATAACAGACATAAGTGATATAAAAGAATTTAAAAAATTATTGAGGACTAAAACAAATGTTTTGATTCTATTTTTGAATGTACCTAAATCGGCTCAATCCATTGTGGATGTGTTTAAAGATACTGCAGATGCTGTGAAAGGGCAAGCAACATTAGTTTTAATTGATTGTAACAACAGGTAAGTTATACACATTTCTATATGTGGTTAAGTGCATTACCGGATTATGTATTATATTTACTTTTTATTTCAAAATTAGGTTTGGTTTTTTTTCTGAAACTTTCTTTTTATTACAGTGAAAGTAAAAAACTTTGCAAAAAATTAAAAGTAAGTACTGAAAAACCATATCAAATTAAACATTACAAAGATGGTGAATATCACAAAGACTATGACAGAAGTGAGACCATATCCTCCGTTGCAAACTTCCTTCGAGATCCAACAGGAGATTTGCCTTGGGAAGAAGATCTGGAGGCCACAGATATTTTTCATCTCCAGGATGGAGAGGTAAATTTTTCCATTTAAAACTACTTCATATAATTTATTTTTCATAACATTATAGAAGTAAGTTTATTGACAAAAATCATAGTTTTCTCTTGTGTTTGCAAGCTTAAGTTATATTTACATTATTATTATGTTACAAAACTATCACATTTTGAATAAAAAAAATCTATAGAATTATTATTTATATATATTGTTCTGTTGTTGGATTAGATGTTGCAATATTTTTTTTTATAATTGTCGTTAATAGTATATAAGAGATGATCATTTATTGTTGTGTTTTATTAAATTAAAAATCATAATAACTAATAAACTGTGATTAGAGAAAACAAGAACATGAACAAAATCCATGTTATCATTTAAACATGTCATAAGTGAGATAATGAACATAAGGATAGGTCATAATTATATTTTGTACTTCATATTTCATAGTTATCTTACACATATATTAATAATTTCTTTGTACATGAATGATGTAATCATATATAAAATAAGATGAGAAATGAATGTTGTTGCAGGCATTATCGAAATTTCTGAAAAAAGGTGCTGCGGCTTACAAAAAATCACTGATCATGTTCTATGCTCCTTGGTGTGGTTATTGTAAAACATTGAAACCTGAATATGTTGCAGCTGCTGGTGATTTAAAGGTAAATAATTTTCATTAATTTTTTTCTATATTGTATCCCTTCATTTAGTTACTGGTAATGTGTCTGGTACCACAGAAGTGTCTATTTCTACCGCCAAACAGTAGTGTGCAAACCTTACTGTTTTCCAGTTTAAAGGCTGTAGTAGCTAGTATAATTACTGGGGAAATGAGATTCAAAATCTTATGTCTCAAGTGACGTGCGCAATGTGGTGCTGTGTATACCATTCTAACTAATGCCACATTGTTATGGACAAGTGTATCACTTACCTTCATGTAAAATCCTACTTGTCTTGTCACACAATTGAATAAACAAAAATATTTATATAACTTAATACTACAATGATTTATATAACATGAAAGTGTAATATTTTTTTCAGGGTGAAGTTTTGTTAGCTGCTATTGATGTTGCAAAGCCTGGCAATTCTAAAATAAGACAGCAATATAATATAACCGGTTTTCCAACACTTCTGTATTATGAGTGAGTTGACACTGCTAATCATTTCAAAAGTATCTAACAGCTGAGCTTATTATTTCTGATAAAGAAGCTAGTTCCTTTTATCAAGCTCATCTGAAGGTGGTCTGGAACAAATCACTTTTAATTATGAAAACACTTCTTAAGAAGAGTCTGGGACTGTGAGTTCAGTGCTAGGTCAGCTGGCTTAAATTAGTTAAACAACTATCAGCATAAAACATTATCAAGGATATTCTATTTTATTGTTTCATGGCATAATACATTACATTACAAGAAGATTACATGTGGCCGAGATGTGAATGCTCAGATGAATGTTTAATGTGACGAGGATAGATAAAATTATGAACGAGTATATTAGAGGAAGACGTTAAGATGCTAAAGTGACAGAGAAATTGAGGAGCAAGAGGTTAGCATACTAGGGGCATGTTATGCGGAGGGATGAAGGACATATAACAAAGAAAGTAATGAAAATGAACATGGAGGGTGATAAGGGTAGATGAAGACAGATGAAAGTGTGGTGGATTGTGTAAGAGTGTGAATTCAGATATGACGGCTGATAGAGGGATATGGAGGAGAAGTACGTACTGTGCTGACCCCACATCGCTGGGAAGAGGGCAGGAGGAAGAAGATTGTTTCATGGCATAACTTCTAAATAGTTTTGTTGTATTCCTTTAAAACAAATATGATTTAAATGTAACACCAAATATACACAATATATAAAAATATTCTCTTATCTCATTTCCTAATTCTTTAAAGCTATTGATGTAAAATGATGTATCTACCAGGAAGGGCATTTACCGGGTTACCTACAATGGTGAGAATAAACGTCAGGCAATCGTTGATTTCATGAGGGATCCTACTACACATTTGCAACAGAAGAAAAAGGAGGTTGCAGATGAAAGTTGGTCTCAAGACTCTGATGTGTTACATTTAACAGGTTAGATTTTTTAATTACCTTATAATCTATGGAGGATGTGAGCATTGCAGTACAGATTCAGTAGTGTACATCTGCCAGCTCACTGCTGAGTGTACTCGTTTACATATGAAAATTATGAGAAGAAAAAATTAAAACTTGTTATGTAACATTTGTGTGATTAACAGAAACGATGATAGTTCAGTTTGTAAAGCAGTTGTGCATATTGATTAAACGTAATAGATATGGGCTGATTCCATCCTTGGCTTAAGATTCTATTGTAGGTCATATGGAAATAACTGATTTAAGAAACAACAGCACTCATGCTGCACATGTCACATACACCAATCTGTACATGATCAGAGTGTGAAAGTCTCCATGTAAGAGAAAGCCCCATGTTCTAGTAGTGAAAACGATGAGAGCGCAATTTATTATTTTTAATCATTGTTGTACTAAATTTATATTTATGAGCTTTAGTTTAAAATACTAATATCATACAACTTAACATATAACTGGTTTATTATATGTCATCAAGAATAGAGTAATTTGATTATCATCTATGTAATATATAGTCTGTCTTTTATTAGCCATATATATATCCTTCTTGTATATACATTATCATCTGTTGTTACAATGTCAACATTGACACATTTAACATTTAAAGTTTTAAATTCAAATCTAAAAAGAAATTTGCTTTAGATTAAAATTTATAAAATTCATTTGTGTAATATGTTAAGAGAGTTGATGAGTAATTATTTCCTTAAATATAATACGTCGATTTTAACTGCATTGGGATATTGTAAGTTGAGGCTGTTTAAAACAATACTATTAGAAAAAAAAAAATAATTGTTTTTAATATATAATAAAAACTGTATTCATTGGGTATTGATTTCATTAATATTTTCTTTACAGGGGACACATTTGACAATGTATTGTCTAAAACTGAACACGCACTAGTAGTTTTTTACGCTCCATGGTGTGGACACTGCAAACGGATCAAACCAGAGTTTGAGAAAGCCGCAACCAAGATTAAGAATGAACAGGTATTTTTTTTTTAATCCAATATGTACAGTATGTGATGTTAAATGGTCTATAGAGAAATTACTGATTACCCATACAGCAAAAACAAAGAGACAGGTTTACTGGAAAGTTGCTGTTCCAGGTCTGTTGTACTGAATTTAGAATATGTATATAGTAACAAAAGTTCTGCAGTAACTAAATGATTGTTTAGATCCCTCCATATGAATCCCTACCTGATTGAGGTCGTAATCTTCGGGGGAGGCCAATGTCCAGTTATGGAAATCTGTCAGTTGATGATAATAATGATGATTCTAAGGCCATGTGATGTTAAATTTAGTTTGGTGTAGGATGATTGTTTGAATGTGGTTACCTACCATGTTCATATTGAAAATCTGCCGGCATAACAGCAATGCTGTTATCCAGTTGTAGCCACATAAGAACCCTTGCATTCTGTGCAAGTACCTTTCAACATCTATGGTCATATTGCCATATAAGAACATGTGTGATTGAGGATACGAGTTAGAATATCAGTTTCAGTGATTAAAATGAATTAATAAGGAATGTTGTTATTTTTGAAAATTATCTTGTATTTTCTAGATTAACGGAATACTAGCAGCTGTGGACGCCACCCGCGAGTCCAGTATTGCTTCCCGTTTCGGCGTGAAAGGTTATCCCACCTTGAAGTACTTCAATAACGGCGAATTCAAATATGACGCCGGCCACGCCAGACAAGAGGAACAGATCGTCAACTTCATAAAGGTAAACATTTTTTCTTATTTCGAAACGTCGTTGATTATTAATGTGACGCTGGTTACGATGATGAATGCCGCACCAAATTGCGCTCGTTGATTTAAGTAACGGTATCACGTTACGACAGTAATTAAACTAGCTGCAGCACCCTTCAAATGAGAACAGAGTAATGTTTGCATACTAATGTTTGAATGATGAGTTGGGTGTAGAGGTCCCGAACTCACGGGACCCAATCCAACTTCACCTGCTCGTGGTGCACCCTGCTAATCAACAAATAAAGCTCTGGCTCCCACCAACCCACGTTGGGCCAGGGTGGTGGGAAATGGCCTAAACCCTCCCATATGAACCACTACAGACAACAAGTCCTAATGCCGGATGTTGTCGGATGCTATGCTGACTGCGGCGTAAGACCGATCGATGTGGAGATTTTTTGGAGAGGTCTATGTCCAACTGTGGACCTCTATCGGCTGATGAAGACTAATATTTGAAGACAAAAAATGCGCTACGGAGATATCTACTCAGACAGTCTCCAACAAAAATCTTATCTCCATTTGAAGATATATACATCACACAAGGTTAACATTTAAGATCTCATAATTTCTACATCATCTTCATCTACATCTAATATATCACTTGACATAAGCTGTGATCTCTTAAGTTCAGCAGTTCACTCGCCACTGTTCTCTTTATACTAGTGCTCAGTAGTTTTTGTCATATATCCTTTGTGTATATATACATAATAAAGAAACTTCTTTACAGAACCCCCAAGAGCCGCCCCCGCTACCACCTCCTGAGAAGCCATGGTCTGAAGAAGTATCGCATGTCAGACATTTGGATGGATCCACTTTCAGAAATACCTTGAGGAAGATTAAGCATGCAGTTATTATGTTTTACGCCCCATGTTAGTAATTTTATTGTATTCATTTCACCCTGTGTAGTTTGTTCTGTGGCCGTCATAATTGTTTGGGGAATAGTTGGTGTGAAAGTCTTCGATGTTTATTTTCATCGATACATTTATTCAAGATGTTATACCTCTTACTCAACGGTAACAGTGAACATCATCACGGTTCGTAAATCTAACTTGGCGACATGACCGAGTGACGTATCATTCATTATCAACCGATAGACGTTCACTGTTGGCTATAGGCCTCCTCCAAAGATCTTCACGTTTGTAAGGGTTGATATGGGGGGATTTGGGCCATTTTCCACCACGGTGGCCCAATGCGGGTTGGCGGGAGCCAGAGCCTTGTTTCTTGATTAGGGTGCATCACGAGCATGTGAGGTCGGCTTGGGTCCCGTGAATCTTGCGCTGTTTTAATCCAGTGGCTCCCAGCGATTTTTAATGTTCTCTTTTCACCTAGTGGGGGGAGGGTCTGCCAACGCTGCGCTTTCCGGTGCGTGGCCCCCATTCCAGCACTTAAGACCCCAACGTCCATCGGTTATGGTCAGCATATTTTGAAACGTGGTGAACTTCTAAAATATGACGGAAATGTACACTTACACCGCTAATATGTGTGGTGATGACACACACACGCAAACAAGATTATGGATATGAATCCATAATCTAGTCTGCGAGTTCAGCTAATTTAATGTCTGACTGTGCGATCCAGATAGCTTGAACTTGGTTAGGTTATCGCTGCATTAAAAACTGTCGCAAGTGACTCGTTTGTAGATTCTCCAGAGACGGATCGGAGATGCCGTAGGAAAGCTGAAGGTTTTCTGTCGCCAAGATCTTCGCTGCTCAAAACTCGTTCAACCCGCTGCTACCCTGATATTGACAGCCGACGGAAAGTTCTTGTTTGAGGGTTTAATATTTGTTTTCCTAAGGAGGCTCCATCACCAAAATCCTCAATTTCACCTCTAGTCATTGCAATAACATGACTGAACGTAGTAATTCCACTAGCCACTCTCTCATATTGTTTATGCTGTCTCTAGCAGTAATAACATTCCATTGCAGGGTGTGGACATTGCAAGAGCACAAAGCCCGAGTTCGTGAAAGCGGCGGAAAGCTTTGCCGATGAGCTGTCTGTGGCTTTCGGCGCCGTGGACTGCACGGCGGAGCAGCAGCTGTGCACTAACTACGGCGTGCGGGGATATCCTACCATCAAGTACTTCAGCTACTTCGACAAGTTGGTTCAAGATTACACAGGCGGGCGGAAAGTAATTTGCTTATTTATATCCTTTTTTTTTTAAGACAAAAGTCTTCAACTCGTGAGTGTTGCCAGTGTTGACATACGGAACAGAGACGTGGCCCCTTACTGGTTGACCTTTTAAATAGGCTGAAAGTCCCCCAAAGGGTAATGGCGAAAGCTATGCTCGGAGTTTCTCTGCGCGATCGAATCAGGAATGTGGAGATCTGCAGAACTAAAGTCACTGACATAGCCCAAAAGATTGCTAGACTTAAGTGGCAGTGGACAGGGCACATTGCATGAAGGACTGATGACCAATCGGGCAGTAAGGACCTCGAATGTCGCCCGCGTACCGGTAGACGTAACTTTGGGAGGCCTCTCGCAAGGTGGACAGACGATCTGGTGAGAATCGCAGGAATCCACTGGATGCGCGCAACGCGGGACCGATCGATGTGGAGATTTTTAGGGGAGGCCTATGTCCCGCAATGACCATCTGTAGGCTGATGATGATGATGATGACATCATTTGTTTTTTTGTTTTAACTTTAGGATATAACTTTGAATGGGTGATGGGATATCACGTAGGACCTGGTCTGACTGATGTACCATGTTCAATGTTCGTTGCATTAGAGCAAGATCACGAAAACTCTTATTACACATATCCGCGAGATGTGGACCAGCATATATTTTTAAGAGAAGACTTACTAGAGGAGCAGGCCACATCACTTCTTAACACCAGCTAAGACCGTGACCTAGCACCAATCCATTTGACTGAAGAATATATTCTGTCTGTTTAACACCTAAGAAATAAGGAAACCTATTAATTTTCCTTTCCTATTATTTAGGAAGCGGACTTCGTTTCGTTCATCCACAGCCAGAGCGGCGACCACAAGACCTCACAGAAAATGGTGATGTCCAGCCAGCAGGCCGGCTTTGGTGTCAACGTGCAAATAGCTAGTGATGCTGACTTCCAATCCGTTATATCGTCATCGAAACCGACCATCGTCATGTTTTATGCTACGTGTAAGTTGATTATTATATATATTTTTTTTTACATACGGATACCTGGTGACGAGCTGGACGGTCCTGGTTTGACTATATTATGTTTCACTTCATAAGAGCTAGTTAAGATGTGTATATACAACTCATCATTTTTCCACTATGACGTGTTGTGTAAACATCCTAATTAGCGTCTTATCACAACGGCGGCTATCTTACTCCTGCAGCTATCTCCTATAACAATTATCTGGTTCAAATTTAATCTTCACTTATTTTAGGGTGTGGACACTGTGCAGAAGTTAAACCGGCGTACAGTCGATTGGCGACGGCGATGAAGTCCGACAACTGGCCAGTGAAAGTGGTCGCAGTGGAGGCGGCCGACAACCCCAAAGTTGCTGACTTTGCCCACGTGGAGACCTTGCCCACGTTCAGGATGTACGCGAACGGCCGCCATATCGCCGACTACGAAGGCGACAGGAGTCAGGACGACATGTTCAAGTTCTGCATGACCCACGCTAAAGTGAAGGATGAGCTGTGATCAGGTTTCATAGGTTCCTTACCAAATGCTTTAATTATGAGGTCACGAATTTTGCTATCCGTTATTTTAATAATTTTGTGACTCCCTTATACTCCGTAGATGTTACACCAGCTCTTTCCCTTCTCCACTTTATCTACGACCTCGTGTCAACAGACATTCTCACCTAATCCGGTAACTTTGACTTCATCCATGCGATAACTTGACTGTCGATCTTTTATCTACCATCCTCATGAATTCACCGCGGTAACGATATATCTGTATTCCGACCATGTTCCACACAAGTCCACTCCCTACACACTTCACCATCCACGATCGTATTGTCACTTGAAACCCAGTGAAATTTAACCTAAATGTTAGCATGGTATTAGCATCTTTCAAATAGTCCTTTAGTTCTGGCGATGAGTCGAAAGAATTTATATCATCATCAACAAACTGCGGCAGTCCACTGCTGGACATAGGCATCTCCCAAGAAACGCAATTTAACCCAATCTTTGGCTATATGCATCCAGTCGCTGCCAGCCGCCATGAGCATATCGTCGCCCCATCAGGTTTGTGGACGTCCCTTGCTAATTTTGCCTAAACGCGGTCTCCACTCTAGGATATGTCTACTCCGACGGTGGTCACTTCCGCGACAGACGTGACCAGCCCGTTGGCAGATTTTATATACGTATGTACAATTAATTTTATTTTATATTTATATATAGAATTTATTTTATCTGTTCAGTAACCGGAAATGCAAATTGTGACCGTTTAATATCATTTAGAATTATAATAATGTACTCAATAATATATACATATTCGCATCGATATACAACGAATTTTTGGAGGAAATCCTTAGAATCTTTATTGCTTATACACTATAGATATATATATATATATACATATATATACATGTAAGCTAAGATATATAAATAAAGAAATATTTTTGTAATTAGAAAAATGTAATAGTTTTCTCTCGTTTACATGTATTAGAGAGTGATTCCGGTTTGATATCGTGCAGCGGACATGTTGATCCAACGCTACCTGATTGTAACGCATGACAATATCTTCGTTAATAACTATTTTTATTTATTTATTATTTTATATATTCACGTGGTCTAATAAAACTAAGTTTTGCGGATTGAATTAATTATTACTATGCGGCTAAGTAATAGGTGCGTCGTTCACATCAGTCGTCCTTCTACCGCGGATGCTGTAGGTCGGTTAAAACGCGAGGATAGTGGATCCGTAAAATTAAGTTATATTAAATAAATATTCACCGTTACTGCCAGCCTTTTATGCAAATAATATGAAATATTAAATTTTTAAGCAATATTTACAACGAAATTATTCTAGATTGGCTGACGCAATATAATTAACTTTTATGACAACCTTTGTTTTTGTTAACTTTTTTTTTTTAACTAATTCAATTAAAAATAATTTTTTTAAAGAACTCATCACTTTTTATCCAATTTTTTATTTTATATATATATATATATATATATTATATTTCATAATAACAAAATCAGTTTTTTTTTAATCTGTATTTGTTTGTATTGGGTTGAATGTTTTTAATCGATATCTTTATTATGATCTGTGCGTTCTAATGTCATTACAATGTTTGGGCGTTGCATCGCAAATAAAGAATTATAACATTTGACATTACTTAATCACTTTTTTTTGTGAAGCATGTCAACTTTAATATAGAAAATATAAAAGTTAATTATATTTATAAGGTTATATGTAATTGGAAAATAAATTACAAAGTAACAATGGAGGGAGAAGAAAAATATTCGTAATTAGTTTCGAACTTCTCTTTTGTAATGATAATTTTATTTTCCTATAGTTTTTATTGTAACTAATCGGTAATGTTTTTTAACTTTTTTATTGTATGCTCAATCACTTTAAAACATATTAATGGTTAAATTATGTTTATAACAATTTTCTATGTACCACTTATTAGAATGTAATACTCTTGCGGACTGTATTTAACGTGATTTTTACATATATTTTTATTATCTTTAATATCTTTTACATATAATATTTTTTAATATTTTGTAAATTTTACATTCACATCGTTGGCATTTGCACTAAAAATGACAATAATTAGCAATTTATCATAGTATGTTATCTCGTATATTACATGTAGCTTTAAAATTGAAACGAAAATTAGTATGTTTGTAATAAGTATTTAAATAATTTATAAAACACTTTTCAATCCAGAACACATTATTATTTGCACAACACTGACTGGCAGCAGAAACAAAAGCTCCAGTGGTACTTAGACAATCTCCAGCAATAGAGACCTAACAATTCTATTATACTTGTTCTTGTCACTGCCATATAATAATTTTTACATCCATTATCTGAAGTGATCTTTTAATTTTTATTTGAGTATATTTATCAATTGTTTATCTCCTATTAAAAAATGTATGAGAGTGATTTAATTCAAGCTGCGATATTTACTTAATAAAATGTCCAAAGCGACGGGCTTCCATGTTTATAAGAATTGTGCACATATTTACTCAGAGGGCGTCGTCTCAATAACTGATGAATTTCTAATATATTTATGAGTAAATTTCTTTCTTTTTAAATCCTTTACACTGAATTAAAAAAAGAACTTTGCCGTTAATTCATTTGAAATACCGTTGGTGCGCCGCTCTCGCTTTAATATTTAATGTCGAAGCACTGTACGTAAAATTATATCCAATATTAAATATATTTGTAGACAAATACAATGTTGTTTTACTCCGTGCGATTATACATTTATGAGAAGCGAGGCGATATAACTTTTAATTAACTAATTCTACAAGACATTCGTATAAATTAATTCTTTTACCAAATATTTTATCTGGGCACAAAACGAATTTAGCAAAATTGGCGACGTTCAGGCGTCAATAGTCTCGTATACGGAGCGCAGGTGTATAGGAACCCGTTGAAAAATTTCTCGCGCCTATTCTAACAATGTTTCATTACATACGTATCTACCATGGCTTATCATCGTTGCCACTATATGAATGCACTAGGAAGACGGCCATCAGATATGAATGGCGACACGTTAAGCTTGCTACCAACACCTGAAGTGGTGACCACGATCACTGTCAAAAATGATATCGACGAAAACTATAACATACCTATAGCTAAAGTAAGTCGTCTGGTATTTGTTTTTAACTAAAAATATGGCACCCTTAACGAACTCAGGAGGTTCCCCGATAATAAATCTACCCTTAACAATGAAGCTAGTTAGGATAACACTGCACCACATTGTACTCGCAACTTAAGACAAAATGGTAAGTATTGTTCTTAGTTATTTCACTAGGTACAGCGCCCTTCAAATCAGAGTAATATTTGGACTCTAGGTCTTTGGCGGAGGTAAGACTTAATATATAGACGGTATCACTGTATGCCTTATGACCTTTACGCGTATCTCAATGGAGACTGAGCGTGGTCACTAATCTCATCATTAACGGAGCGTTGAAGAAATAGTATTAAAGAAAAAAAAACACTTTTACCATTTATTTATTACAAAAAATGTTGGCAAGGAAAATCATATTAAATGTCAATATTTCTCACATCCGGTTCATTCAGTCTGAGCTGTTACATATCAATTCTTAAATAATAAATTCACGAGTTAACATTTAGCATTTTCATTATTTCAATACATTTCATTCATATTTTGTATATATAATTAAGAGAACTGTTAAAAATATCAAATTGTTTTTTTCTTCTATCAGACTTTATAATTACCTGTATAGTGTCAATTAAATATATAAACAAATCGTATACTGTTTTATAAAATTGTATGCGGATCAACGACGCCATGAAAACTTTTCACTTAAGCTACAGTGAAGGTACATAAGCAATTAATGCAAGTAACTTACACGATGCTTATTTATAACAGATCTGAATTAATTCTATTGGTACAGTTATGTTATTTTCAACAATGATCTATTTTCTCCCTACAGCCTATATAACTGGACTTAATAAAATTTTATTTTCATATAATATTGGTGACACTAATAAACATATTTATATTAATATAGAAACAACATACAAAATATTTTGATCCACTTTTTGGTCGATGAGTTCCCTTCTGTTGTTCCATTGTCATACTATATAAACAAAAAAAAAACCTGGAGGCCGAGCCACGCCCGCGAAGAGCATTAAAATCTAGTGCTTATTTCTAAATATTTAATACTGAGGTCCTGTCCTGCTGTTACAATAGAAAAATAAAAAAATCATTATTATTGTAATCAAGTTCCATTGTAAAAATCCATTACTATTATTATAAATCCTTAACATTACAATTGTTCATTAGCGTATTTTAGAAAAAAAAATCACAAACATTATACCAGCCTTCAAAGTGACTCCGTAACATTTATACTTAACTATGTTAAATGGGAATGGTGGCTTTCGCTGCAGTGATTTAGTAAGAGATCATTCTTGTTCGAGGATTATCTATACCTATTGTATTTATTAATTATTAATACCAATGGTCCGAATATTTTAGCAATGTACATAGCGAACAGACAAACACAAGCACACACATTAATACATAAAATCAGATGTTGTTCCACTTAACATTTATGACCTTATCGTTAAATTATTAATATTATCAAGTTTGTGCTAGTACATTAACATAATTAAACAATTTATGCGATACTTCTCAATTAGAAAGTAAAGAATTCATTTAACTTTAGAAACTTCTATCATATAACTAACTTCTATATTTATACTGGAATGCATTTTAAATATTATCAATAAAATTTATGGTACATTACTCTTTTTTTTCTTCATGAGGTATAACTTAGTTATTATCATTTTTCAGTACACATTTGTATATTAAATCATAGAGTATTATTTGTACATATTGTTATCTTAATTAATGTATTCGCTGTCATATCAATAACTAGGAAAAGAGACAAAATTTAACACAATAACAAAAAAAAACGCACACACACACACACACACACACACACACACACAAACAACTATTGAGCAATTAGTGGGCAGTGATAGTAATTAAGTACGAGTTTTGAACGAAATTTTGAACTGACGATACATTCCCACTGTGTGGTGTGGGCAAAGGCCATTAGTGAGCGACTGTGACATTAAAAAAAAATAAACTTGCTTACATACTATTAAAAACTAATTCCATGTCTCAATAATCAGTAAGTGAAAACCTAATTAACATTAAAAATGATATTGTCAATTAAACATTATTACTAAGAGTTTGATAATTGAATTTAAGGGTTGAACGTGGGCATAGAGGCGAGCTTCTGTTTTACCTCATCGTTTGTGTCATCACACAGAAGTAGAGTGTGAGAGAATCCCATAGCCACTTGTGTTATATTTAAACCCTCCATCCTGGAAACTTCTTTTGGCCTCGCTGTAGATTTGTTAATGTCACCCGTACCCTGCAATTAAACAATTACACAATTTAACACCACACATATATTCCATATTACCACAGGGGGTGTCAGGATTCCCACACAACAACTCACAGGACCCAAGCCAACCTCATCTGCTCGTGGTGCACCCTGCTAATCAAACAACAAGGCTCTGGCTCCCGCCAATGCGCATTGGGTCAGCATGGTGGGGAATGGCCAAAATCCGCCCATATGAACCCTTACAAACGAAGGTCGCGGAAAACCGCTGGATGCGGACATCGCAGCGCAGCAATCGATGTGGAGAACTTTGAGGGAGGCCGCTATCCAGCAGTAGACGTCTATCGGCTGGTAATAACGATGATGATGATTTCTACAGGTGGTAAATCTGTTGCCGGAGAATCATAAGCACAACCGTTGTGTCTATATTTACTGGTAATCAGTTTCTATAAATATTACTGTACTCCAGGTTGAAGTTGCTAGAGTAAAAAGTACTGGAGTATTATTGAACAACTCACCAGTTCCCCATACGTTGGGGACACCCCCCAAGCTATGAGCGAGTCATCAGCGGCAATCACTATAGATGTGTTACTGGTGCCAACACTCCGTATGTTCCAACCTAGAAACATATAGAAGTTTTAGTACAATAATTAATGATAGCAGTGTTAGGTTAATTAGGTTTTTAATTAGCAGCGACAAGAAAAACGAAACCTTCACCTGATTGATGGTAAGTTATGCATGGCACTGCTTAGGATGACATACACTGACTCATATTGTCCTTGTAGCCTTGAGACATAAGATGGTATGTCATGTTACCTCAGTAATTTCAATGGCTACAGCACTGTTCAAACCAGAACACAGTAATGTTTGCACAGTACTGTCGGCTGCAATATCAGTTATGATAGAACCTCCATAGATGGTCTCCAACAACAGTAAATTAAATTGTAATGATTCTAGCTTTATTTTGGCTTTTATATATTTTTTTTTATGATAGTATAATTATGAAAAGCTTGCTGTAGATGACATCAGACTGGAACATTGATGAGGAAAGAATGTCACAAAAAAAATGATGAAAATGTAACGTCTGTGACCTGGAAATAAGGATGAAAATATACCAATAACGACAACAGTTGAAGCCATGGGCAATTCTCATACCTGTGAGGTCTTGCACAGGCTTCGGATACATGTTAGCTTCACCAGTTCGCTTGGTCTGTCCAAACATGAAAAGCACTCCTGTTACCCAAAAAGAAAAAAAAATACATTAATAGTGGAAAGTGGGATTTGTGAGTCAAGTAGAGTTGTTGATCAAAATATGGAATTGACTCTCACCATGTTCATTGACTGCCAGGCTGTAAGTGGCACCGCAGTGTACGGAGCGAACGCCGCGGGCCTGCGAGTCGAAGTACTTGATAAGGCGCGGCACACTCTCGTCCTTCTGCTCCGCATGACCCAGCCGGCCGAAGCCTCCAAAGCCCCAGCTGTACGCGCGCTTCTTCGAATCGATTGCCACCTGTTATATAAAATATAATATATTTAACACAAAAAAAATTAAGACGTTAAAGAATCTATGTCTGTCAGCCATGTCGTCTCGGGCTAGTAAGAATAGGACTAAGGTAAGCCCAGACTGTCGTAGAAGGCGACTGAAAGGGTCTAATAGTTTCGCAGGCCTTGAGGATGGGGGGTCCTTATCGCTCAACAAGTGAACCCGCGTGGGACAGCATATGGCGCAGCGATGGTGTCCAGAAGGGTTTGGCCTTCAGAGTCGTGCTAACACAAAGTGTAAAGAGGCACCGGTGCGTCCTGTAAGAGACCCCGGTGCCTCTCCGAATGCACTGAAGCAGACCACTGACGGGAGTTTAGTGAATAAGAATCTCACATAACCCTGACTTCTCCCCAGAAGTAGAGTATCTTTCAAAGATTTCTCCCGAAACTAACAAAAAAAAAAGTAGTCTGTATTAGTGGATCATCCAACTTGTTACCACTGCAAAGCCACCTGATAGTATACACACAAAATGTGTATTGTATTAAATATCGTTACTCCAGTATTTCAACTAGCTACGACGCTCTTCAAACCGGAACATAGTAATATTTATACTGTATCGTTATGCGGCGGAAATAAGAGCTGCGGTGGAATCTATATAGGCCTTCGGCAACAGAGTCCTGTCACAAGGAGGAAAGGAAGACGAGTATGAGGAGTAGGGAAATGTATGTGAGAACAACATGCAAAAATGCCGCACACAACTGGGGGAAATGGTAAAAAAAAGAGACACCTATCACCAACAGTGCATGGTGTATATCATCCTTACTGGAGCCACATTTTTATGAGCCAATGTATCACAATCTATCAGGTAAACATTCCACTCATTTCGACGATTTGTTGGATAGAAATAAATTAACTGATCTCAATACTAGGATTAATTAATAATGACGTCACACGATGGTCGAACAAGTTGGCGTTCTTTCATAAACAAATGGTTTTTTTGGCTTTTATCCCTTAGGGATATGCAGCCTTATGGGCTCAAAAAAAACTTTGGAGGCTAACACTGTGGTTACAACATATCAAATATAGCTTGTGCTGCTCCATTGTTGGTTAGAAAATCATTGACATTTAGATTGGTCTAGATTTTAATGAATGAAGTGCTACATAAGTATAAATTTGTACCGTATGGTTATTCCCACAGGAGAAGTCCACGATGTCGACGTTTTTAACGGGGGTCACGTGGCCTTCCTTGGACTTTTCAAAGAACAGTGCAATATGCTTTGGCACCGTTTCAAAATGATACGACAGCTTCGTTGATGTTACAAAATACTTGCCATCAGTGTTATGTCCTGAAAGAAAATGTTGTCATTAATAATAGCACAAGCTTTTTTTTTTAATCTGCTCTGCATAGGATGCATTTTGGGAATTTATTAGCTTGATAGTCGGGTATGTGAACATTATAAGAGCAACTAAATTCATGTGGCTCCGGAATAGAGGCAGAGACATCAATATTACATGGCAAGTATTTCAATGTCACATGGACGCTGTTACAAATGATTTACAATAAAGTATCCAAAGTTTGTAGTATCCAAAAAAATGTGATTACCAAGCTGACCAAATTCGGGCAGTCCAAACGAATGAAGGGAGCCGTTGCAGTCAAGTATCATTGAAAATTCAGCTCCACATCCTACTTTCACAATTGGCGCGCCGCTACAATGGAATATTTCATTATTTAAACAAATGTAACAACAAAAGAAAAATGGTGTTTCCGTTTATAAGTTCCACTACTTACAAGTGTCGTACCCTAGTCGGCACTAAAATCTGAGGACTGGTGTTACCAACGCCACATTGTCCACTTTTGTTATCACCACAAGCGTACACTGCACCAGTATCTGCAAATCAATGATAAATGAAAAACAATACTTTTTAATTAATGCATCGGCTTAAAACATACAAGAGTCATTTTAATAATTCTCTTCATATGTCTTACATATATAATATATTGTAAATATTACAAAGAAAAAAATATTTTTATATAAGTCTCCCATTTGCTTTTATTATTGTATTGTGATCAATCGTCATCATCACATTTTAAAGGTGCATTATATATTTGCAGTAGTAAATTAAAATGCATGCCTGTAACAAAGAGCGTGTGATTTCTGCCAACTGCGGCGTGGATGATGTTCATTCCTTTCAATACTGGAATAACTTCAGGCACATTACGAGTGACTGTATCACCAAACCCTAGTTGTCCGCAGCTGTTTCGTCCTGTAACAAGAACTCATCTTTAATTCTTTGATAACATTTTTTTTCCATAGAAATTTTAATGTGAAATTTAAACATTTACAAGGGGTTTTTTTTTGTTTGGAGAAGATAAGTTTTATATATGTATCTTTTATATAATGAAATGACAAGAAAATACTAAGAGGTTGGAGAGGACGGTCGATCAAGTACCAGCACACTCCATGAATATTGTTTTTATGGGTACCACATACCACATAACAAAGAATCAAAAATGCGTGAGTAAAAATTAATATCATCATGATAGGCCTCACTCAAAGATCTCCATACAAACTTAGACAATTTATTTTGAAATGTGCATCTGGAAGTGGGCGCTGCTAACTTTGACACAGTTATCCAATTAACTACTGCAGTTAGCAATGTATACATGTTCTGTATTCTGTAAATGTTTTAAATATATAAGTTTCCTACCACCAACCGTCATTGGGCCAGCGTAATAGAGAATTACCCAAATCCCCCCATATAAACCCCTACAAACGACGGCACTTAGTGCCCGGCCGTACCAGAGGTCATGCTAGCTATGACGAACGTTGGTAAGGTGTCAGAACTAGTTGCTGAAAATCCCCAAGCGGTGACAATTTCAGCTTAAACAACCTTGGCCCTGGTAACATACTACCACCACTGTCGACCGAGGAATAGCTAATAGAACTAGAATAATTAGGCATGATTGGCTGTATCAGACTCTTGCCTATCGTCTCGTGATGGTTAAAATAATTTATTTCATAACTTTAATGAACATAACGTTAAGTAAGAACAAGGCCAGGTAAGAGTGAAGCACACAGTTGTGGTAGGTCTATGTTGCCGGAACCCATTTAGATAAGTACCACAGTTCCTACTCCTGCTGTCAAACAGTAATGTGCAAAAATATTACTGTATTCCAGTTTGAAGGGAAAGTCCAGCTAGTGCAATTACTGGGGTATTAAATCACTACTGCCATCTTAACATTTAATATATTATAGCAACAAGCATAATTTTATCAGTGTAACATCTAATATCTTATTGTTGTGGTCAAGTGAACATGAATCTCATAACTAAATAATCCAGTTGTTTACAAATCAATCCCGTCATCAATAATAAATATAAAAATGTAATAGTACATACCAAATGAATATGGGTCTCCATCTTCTGATACCAGTATTGAATGACCAGCACTGCATCCGCTCACAATCAAACGGTACTGTAAGTTGATTTTGTATACATACAGTCATCATGAGGATAAATGAACAACTGCATCTGATTCCATCAAAATTTGAATTAAATATATATGTATAAATATATATTATAAATATCAGGCAATTTTGAGGAATATTTTATACAAATGCATAAAATTTAAACAATTAAAATTACAATGGACAATAAAGTTTTAGTCTGAAAAAAATTCTTTGTCATCACTGATAACTTGAGGGAACTAAACGTGCCAACTTACAAACAGGCTCAATCACCCAAAGGGCAATGGAGATAGTATTTGAGATCAGACTTAGAGTTAGTTTGAAATTGATTCAGGATTGAGGAGAACCATTAAAGCATTAGTCACCAAAACATACCTAGGCATTGTTAGATTTAAGTGGTAATGGACAAGACTCATTGCTAGGCACTAAAATTCTTGAATGGAGGCAATGGATGGGGCAATAAAATTCTCGAGTGGAGTTGCACATCAGTAGACATAGTGCTAGCAAGCACTCCACAAGGTGAATCAAAAATGTAGATTGTCAATTACCACATTAACTCCTGGATGTAGGCAGTGCAGGACTGATCTATGTGTTCTTTGGGAGAGGCCTATGTCGAACAATGGACTGTTATTGATTGATAATGAAGTGTTCAATATAAATTTAAGAAAAAAATTATAATGCGTTTTTACACTACCTTGCAATCAGTGAACTTATGGAAGGTGTAGAGATTAGGGTGAGTACGTTTTGACGGATTGTTGTCCCTTTTAGCAACCAAGTCCCAGGAAACAAGTCCAGAAATCATTAAGATTCCTGGAGTTTTGTAGAATGTCTTTAGCAACTCCTATAACAGCAATTAATAAAATTCAACTTTATTTTAAATTAAAATTAAGAGATTTTAAAATACAAATTTTTCAATCTATATATCTGTAACTTATATTTAAACCTAGCACTTAAATATAAATTAATTGTTATTTATATAATTTTCCAACCTCTGGTAATTTGGTCATAGGTTCATCAACTATAGGTGAAGGAGACCTTGGTGAATTTTGTGCTTGATCGGAAAGAGACGATTCATTGCTTTCTTCATCATCCGAAAATTGTTTTTGTGGTTTCCTGATCTTGCTAGGACGACCAGAAGCTGGCATAGTTCGTTTACGGCTACCATTATTTGACATGTTCTTATCCTGCAGGCAGAAATTTGTATTGAGACAAAATTATACATAGGCAAAAATATTTACCTGAAAAAACAAAATGTTTCTGAATAATGTAAGTTGTTTTCCCCTTTTTCTATTATTCTCATGGAGGAGTTAAAAATCTATGTTTTTGTATGTGGGAATTATGAGAAATGCTGTAAGATTAAAAGTTTACTTAGGGTTTTTTAAACTAATTTGATAACTATAACAATGTGGTAATTTTAGGAGCAAGTTGAAGAGACAGTATGCAAACTTAGCCTTTAAACTTTGACATACATGGATTTTACTACACTTATTTATTGGTAATAATATACAGCACAATATGTACAAGTTATGAATGTTAAAATATTTGCATTCAGCATTCATCTGGTTTGTTAGATATGGTATTTTAGCTTTATGTTAAGTTTATGCCAATACCACCTTAACATGTACTTTAAGATAAATTTATGTGATCTTCTCACAGCCTATTGTTTATATGTAACTTACATTTTAAAGGAACTTTTGTTTTCTTCAAATATGTGATTCTTGAAATATGTTATATATAAAAATATCTGCAACATAAATGAAGTCAACATCACTTAAATTCTATATAAAACTCGATTGCTTAAGTTTATTTTTATTCTTAGATCAACACACAGAGCTTATTTAACTTAGAATTTCTATTAATAAAATTACATAGTGCTTCAACTTTTCGAAAATAATATCTCACACTTTCAAGTAAATTTTAGATGACAAAATAAAGATTACAAAATTCTGAATGCAAGTGCGAATTGATTGTTGCACTTTCATTACGGATGAAATAGCTGTGTTAAGTTGACAAAAAAATATTAAATGTTATGTTCAAATAAGTCTACTAAATATTTTTTTTAAATATTTCATCTTGCCCTGAGTGTCTTTGTGCTGTTTACTGTTATAATAAAATATTATAAAAATGTATCATAAATTTAAATAAAGATGGGAAATTGTACAGTACAAAGTAAAATTGATATTCTTATTAAAAAAAAATAGTACTCTACCGTTAGAGTAAACCTAGATTGATAATAATTAAAAAAGGACATAGCAGTGTAATAACATAAAAAAGTAGTTGGCCAAAATATATTCAACAAACCAAGGATAGATATGTGGAAATATTTGTGTAAAGGTAATAGACACATTGTTTTTTTGTAAAATCACAAAACCGAAATTTAAAAATAATAGACAAAAAAGAAAATAATTTTATAATTCTGTACTTCTGTTATATGCATGGTAGTTTTTTTAATATTATATGAGATTTTTTAACAATAATAGCGTTAGCAATAATTTTTAATTAGTCTTTTTGAAGTAAACATTAATAGAGTGAAAAAGTTAACTTTTTTGAAACAATATATGATTATATTTCTTTGTAATATCCTGCCATAAACAATGAAGCTTTATTTAAATTCACATAAAATTATATATACTTTCAAAAATTAGCGTTGACCAGTAATATAACTTAATAGAAAAACCCTTACTAAATAAATTAAATAGCAATGAATGACGATAATGGTAAGCGAAGTTAATTTACAAGTTATTCAGTAAAATCATAACACAATACAAACGAACGCGCTGCCGACATCGACACGTGCCATGTTTAATTTATTATAGGAACAAACTACTAACTTATACTATAAACGTTTAAAATGCAAATGATTTTTTAACTTTCTTTTACTTACCGGCTAAAACGATAAACAAAGTTTGAAAATAACTGAGTACGAACAAATTAGAAAATTTTAAATTCAAAAACCCTCGACAGTGAGCTTACATTTATATGACAATGATGGGGATACCGTAAAAAAATTAATTATTAACCCATATCCGTATGTTTTCATTCAAAAAATAACTTTAGATTATATTGGAAACATTGCCAGTAAATAATTTTAAAAAGCTTTAACCGTAACATTGGTACGCGGACAAAGGTTATCTCTTTCTAGTCAAACGCCACAGGCCCTGCGAATGAAAGACGTAGATATGTTTGTTGTTCAAGTTAAATTACCAGTTAGGATTGCTATACACGGCGTCATTAAAATATAAAAAGGTGACAATACTTATATATCGGAAATATTAAAAAAAATGCCAGAAAATTAATTTTTACTTTTGAATAACCAATATTTTAAAAAGTATGCGATTTATTTCAATAGGAATACATTTTTCTACTTCAGTTTGTGTTTTTTTTTTGTGCTTCTATCTACAGTTGGAATAATTTATTAATAACGTAGTAAAACGTTGTGAATTTAAGTAATTCTAAAACTGTTTTGTCCAGAAATACTTAGTGTTTTAGTACAATAGTTATTTAGAATTGAAATTATACTTTTTATCAACTTATTATTAGCACTATTAATAGAAACGCGAATGAACCTCATATTTTAGTAACAAAATCACTTCTATTTATTTATAAATTTTTATAAAAATAAAAATAATTAGAAAGCTAAAAAGAAATAAATTAAAATAATTGTAATTACTTATTAATAGTATAAACATGACAAAAAGTTGATTAATCATAAATAGAATAACTTTTTTTAGTACAACCTGTAGTGATTATTAGTGGAAGCAATAACAGAGCCTTTTAATGTGTTATTTTATAGTTTTATATTTTTCACTAATATTAACATAGTACAAAAATATAATGTATGTCTTAATTATTCTTAACTGTTATTACTTTAAAATATAGACTATGCTAATACAGTGTTTAATAAATATGCAAAAATATCCATTTTATATTCAAATATTTTATTTTCTGATAAAATTTAACTGCCTGATTACTACAAGAATTGAAACGCGATCGGCCATGTTTGACCATCATGTGACGTATTTCTTTTTACAAAACAAATCTGCCTTTAACCAACGATTTGGAGGAGAGTCTCATTTCGATGCTTACATATTTATTGCATATGTTCACGCTTACACATTGTAAACATTGACGAATCTTTTTTACTTCAACCACAAGGATTATATGAAAGATATTTTATCAACTCTAGATTTTTTTTTCTGAATTGTGTTTCGTAGAATTGAAAGAATTATTTTATAATTTACCAATCTTTCAATAATTTCTGAAACATTCAAATCTTATCTTATTCATTATGTCAAGATACATGTTGCATTTACATTTAATGTTAAAATATATATGATTTTACAATCAATATCTAACATATAAATAATTATTGTATATGTTAGTTTGTTGAATATATATAGCTCAAATACATCAAAGCGGTGCAGAAAATATTTTTCTGTAAAGTAATAAAGATCGGTTTGATGAATGAAATAAAAATTTTCATAGACCAATTAGAAATGCTTTATTACAATTTAAACAAAGACATCGCACTATGAGGATGAAAGTAACCTAAGATCCAAATTAATTCATAAAACATCTTATTGTAGATGTATGAAAGCATAGTTACATTTAAATTTACTTAAAACAATACGTTTTTTAAATATTACCTTGTTCATTACTCACAAATTGCAATTTTAAATTAAGGATAATTCGTAGTATGCGATTTCATGACTATTAACTACTTAGTTTTCTTTGTTGTAAAAAAACGTATCAATTTATTACAGTATAAGTCATTTGGTTGTACAAAAAGTTTTATTCCCTGTCTTTTATACCTTTTTTCGAAACAGGGCGAGAGATCGACGGTGTCGTCGGAGTCATTGTTCATATTTGATAACTGTGAGATTATGCATCGTAATTGCCTTTCGCTCATTCTTTCAAAGTCGCTAAAAGTTAATTCATAGTCTTCGTTTTCACACGTCTCATTATCTTCATTTTTGAATCCAAGGAAGACTTGAGTTTGGTCACTTAAAATGAGAATAAAAGAAACAATGTTCTGATGTTGCAGACAAGATTATTACCATATAATTATCGGTACTACTATCCGCGGAAGAAATACGAGCGAAAGTGGTACATACACTCAGTTTTTGACACCAATGTATTACTACCAGCTGTTTTGTGAATACTTTGGATATAAATTAAAAATAATGAAAATAAACAGCTCAACAAATAGAATGCCAATAAAATAAAATTAATATAGGCTGTAGGTAACATTGACGTTGTTTAACAGAAATGCGATCGCAGGGTCGAATGTTCTAAGAAGAGCAGTTTTATTATGATGTCATGAAACAAGAGGATTGCTCTGAGAACAATCGGTTGTCGTGGATTCACGACAGCAGCAGAGAATTTTTATATCACAAAGTTCATCACTACAGCGTTCGCTCTTTAAAATTTCATCACAATAATTTCTTCTCCCTTCAATCAACATAAACATCATTCGACGGCACAATGCCTCGAAATCCTGTGATACGTCAGACCTCTTCAAAAGCCGCGCAGAAAAGATCAAGTCCACCTCGTTTACTATATTTATACTCAAGTAAGATAGCGCTCCCTGTCTATGCATCTATTTCTATTTCCCGCTCGATTACGAAGATCTACCACTACTGTGATGAAATTCACGACCATCCAATTGTTCTTCTCGTGTTCTGTTAAACAACGTCAATGTTACCTACAGGACTAATAAAAATGAATACATACATATCGGTGTTGTCACTATTGTTAGTTGATTTTTGATTTCGGTTAGACCACATAGCTTTATGTTTTTTGTTTGAATTTGTATTATAATCGCATGTTAAATGAAGCGATCCGTCTTTTGTAATTGTTTTTTTACATTTCATTGGTTTTAGTGAACTTTTTCTACAGAAGAAATGCCATATTAATTAATAATGTTATATTATAATTATAGCTTTAATTTTTTAGGCTAGTAAACCGTTAGGCTTTTTAAAAGCCTAACGGTTTACTAGACTTAAGTGGCATTGCGCAGTCACATTGCTTGAAGGATTGACGGCTGAGGGGGTGGTAATATCTTAGGGTGACGGCCGCTTACTGGCAGACGTAGTGGTGCAAGAACTCCTACAAGGTGAACCAAGGATATGGTGAAGGTCGCGTGAAACAGCTGGATGCAGACTGTGCAGGACCAACTGGTGTATAGATCTTCGTGAAGGCTTATGTCCGGCAGTAGACATCTTTCACCTCATGGTGATGATGATAATGATAGCTTTAATTTCTTTTACTTACATTCTTTACAGTTTTTGTCTACCCCATTAACGATTAAACAGCGTTATTTTATTAGTTATAATATGATCTTAAAATATTTAGAAATGGAAATAGTATCACGAGTTAGGACATATAATAATTATTTTTCTTTATATCTATGTGAAACATACTTTATCAATTTCCTTCTTATTTTAATGCAATCTTGTGGATCTTCTGTCGATTGTAAGTTACAACTTGTGCACGCCGAGCATTTTGGTACTGTTTTAGAATAAATATCATATGATTCGCAATTAGCATCATGGCTTACACCTGTAAATTAAAATTCAAAACTTTATTTTTTTAAGATTCAGACAACGCGATAAAAAAAAATATTATAAAATTTAAGGCTCACCATAAATTTCTTGAATGCAACATGTGTGTTCAGATTGTGGATGTATGAAAGATGGCACCATATTTACTTGAGCAGCTTCTTCTAAAATAATATTTTGTTCTATTATACTAATCTTTGTACAAAAAGTAGGTGTTCAAATAAGTTTTAATTTTAAATAATACAGACATTCTATATGAAGCAGTCGTATTATGAAATTACTGTAATAACGAATTTTACTATCATCGATGAAAAATTGTTGATGATTAGTTTATCACTTTTTACTACGAGCAGATGGTAATATGCATCTTACCATGTAGTTGTATAATAAACACAGTTGCGAAGAAACAACAAGTTTCTATACTAACCGTCATGACACTGCAATAGATAGAAGCAAAACTTAGATTCCGCTTGTTTTTCTCTCTTTATTTGAGAGTGATTATCCTCTATAGAGAATGTTTTAAGATTATATGTACTTCTAATTAGATAATTATATTCTTGTATGTTTAACCATTCAAAGTAAAATTTTGTATTTATCTTAGTAATATCTCTTACTACTGTGTTAGGTGGCATTGTTCCAATGTACTTTGTTTCGTAGCCAACTGTAAAATAAAAATATTTTAGAAAGGAATTTAACCACAGATTTACCACATAAATTGGATTTTATGTAATCGTTAATCATTCGGCATGTTGTGTACGATTTTAATACGGAACCCTTACCATTTTCTTGGTAGTACAATAAATTTGTTGCAGTCCTAAGTTCGTGGCGGGAACGTATTATTTGCATAATTAATTGCTTTAGACAATCCACATGAATACCACTGAAAAACATTTATAAGTATTTAAGTATTTTTTTTTTTGTAATAAAACTAATTTAAGTGGGCATATTTGAATAAATACACCTTAAAACGTTTTTCCATTTTACATCGTAAGTATTCGTTAAATATTCATTATATTTTGGGGGTTGATATGGCACCAAAGACTTATTATTATTACTTATGTTATAAATTGTTGGGAAACAACTCGTTGTCGGTTCAGTTAAAGTAATACAGCTTGGAAGGCGACATTTTAATTCTAAATTATAAAAACTTATTTTATTACTTGTATCATCTATTGTAATATCTAAATTGCATATAAAACTTTCTTCGCGATAAATAGAATTATTTTCTGATAATACTTCAGACACATTATCCGTCTCATAGGTAATGTCGTTAGTAAGATCTATATCATTTTTAAAACATATGAAATCAAGAGGTGTTGCTGAATTTAATCTCCCTAACGATCTTCTTATTTCTTCTGCAACTCTTCCTATTGTTAGTTTTATACCTTTATTTTTATGCGTAAATAAACTTCTTTCTCGTGAACGACGTGGTTTAATTGAAAATGAAGATAATTTTATACTACTATAGTTACGTCTTGGTGTTTTTTTTCCCTCGGATATTTTACAAAAATGTAGAATTTTTTTAATAAACCCGTGATCACGATTTTTATATATATTTGTATTAACCGTGGCATCTCTGTCTGTTATAATGGTTTTTCTCTTTTTTTTGCAATTAAGGCTTTTTTTATCGGTTTGTACTTTTACATTGTGACAACTGATCAGCTTAGTTTTATTTGCAGGTAGTAAACTTTCTTCAGCAGTTTTAAATACTACTTTATTTTTTTTACTAGGCGAAAAAATTTCTAACAGAATTTTACTACAATTTTCTATTTCTGGCTGACATTTCTTTTTAAAAGGAAACAGTGCATATTTATGTTTTTCTTTCGGAAATATATCTTGCATATTAATTTCATTTTCAACATTTTTTCTTCTTGATATACCTTTGGCTTGGCTTTTGAATATATCTTTGTTACTTGAACAAGTATATAATTCCATATCTCTTAGCGGTAATGGGTCTTTTGTATATGTGTCTAAAGCATTGTTTATTTTTATGTTTTGTAATAAACAATTTTCACATCGGTTTTGTGGTACATTATTTAAATTATAATCGTTATCAGATGTTTTAGTATTAGTGCTTTTATTTTTATTTTTGTGTGGTTTATTATTTTTTGTTGCTTTAGTTGTATGTGGCTCTGTTGCAAATTTCTTCATTTCATAAGTATTTGTTCCTTTTTGTCGCAGTTTTTTACTCTTCTTTTCGCATATGCATGCCGTTCTTTCTTTTGGTTTTTGACATAATAATCGTACACGAAATTTTTTAAAACGATGTTTTTTCGAACAATTTACTTTCGTATCAGGCTGTTTGTTAACACAGTACAAAATTTCCCCGTCGTTCTCGTTGTTAATCAAGTTTTTATTATCTTTTATATTTGTACTTTTTGTGTCATCAGTTGGTTTATTCAAGTTTTCCTTAACAGGTACATTTGGAATATCGTTACCGCTTTTTTTACTTTCATCTTTATTAAAATGGGAGCACATACATTTACATAAGTTTGCTATATCATTTGATTGATTTTTATTATTATCTAAAGCGGTTATTGAGTTTTTGGATAGCTCATTATTTTTTTTTTTTATTTTTTTTTTAGGAATAAGTGATTTGCAAGTTGTACAATCCGGATTGATTTTTTTTCTTTTCGGAATTGCCGCGATAGCCTAGTTTGATTTTTATTATTTAATTTTTTAATTAACTTTAAAAAATCTTTCTCACACCCTTTCGAATTACATAAAACAAATCTCTTAAATATGCTATGATAATATCTGTTGCATATTGGACCAACAATCGTGTATTCAATTTTCATTTTATACCCTTGATTGTATTTTTTAAGCAATTGTTCTAATTCTTTCAAAGCATTGGAAGCGGAAGGACAGTCGTGTGATTTTGGGTTTTCACTCATACTGCATTGATAAACATGAAACTGTGGACTAAAAGCAAACCTTGCATTGTGCCTACTAGTTGCTTTATTAACCATAATAAAAAGAGATTGATGTTCTTCGTTTAATGGAAATGCCTTCTGGAAATACATTCTGAAATATAATCTGATGTTTTATTTCATGAGTGAATTGAATATTCGTAAATGAGCCATGTTAGTACTCCTCAAACCGTTTTCTATGGAATGGTGGTTGAAAAAGTGTACCCATATTTGTCTTTGTATGCTTCATTCGGATAATAAATATTTGCCGCTATTACATTTTTAAATAAATATCTTTTTATAGAAATTATGAATTTTTATGTAATACTTGACATGATTAATGTTAATTCTGATATACACCTGTCATTTTATAGTTCTTGAAAGTAATCTGTGGCTAAATTAGAATTATTATTTTCTTTTCCGCCCCCAAAATTAAATTAAATGATATTTTAAATTTGATAAAATTATTATATAATAACCAAAAATTAATAAAAACTAAATAAAACTATTAAAAATTATACAACACCGTAAGATGTTATAAGATATTCGTTTCTGAGTAATTAATACATCATATTGAATAAATCATCTTATTTCTTTCTTTGCATAAATTTACATATCAGATCTCTGCTCAATCCCACATTACCACAGTATTTATATTGTTTATTCTATTTACAATTTGGCTTCTAACGACTAAAGAGAAATTTAAAGTTTAATGGGTAATGGCAAATATAATCTCAAGAACAAATATATTCTCTAAGGTGAGAACTTATTCTTTGAAAGATTTTTCCAGTACCTTGAAAAGGTTATAGTTACAATCATAGAGAATTATTAATTAAAGTAAAGAGTTAATGTATGATATGTCACTGCGATGAAACAAAAACACTAGTCAAATCCTTATAACATAAAAATATGCAAAGAAAAAGTTCTATAATTAACGTATTTATTAATATCCCTGTTTATATGGCACAATGTCTAGCAATTACTCAAGTATTCGTCGTGGGGAATGTGACTGTAAAATTATGAATACGAACATATCCGTTACCAAAAACGATAGAAACAAACCGACTGGTATTCTACCAGACCGTGAATTATTAGATTCAAATATTCGTCGCATTCATTCTTTGACATTTGTCAAACATAATTTTTTGTTACAAATCCTGGAACGGTTCTATGAAATATGCGCTACATTTAACATAAGGTAATATATAACACGAGAAATGTTTTGTTATTGTTATTAAATTGTTATTGGTAGGTCTCTGTTGCCGGAGATCATTTACGTGGGTAGCTGAGTGGACGGTTTGAGGGGTGTTGTAGCTTGTGAAATTATTGGAGTAATGAGGGAAAATTTGATGATACAAGGCGACTAGTATATTTTGGTGCTCCCAAGCGATCCTCGTGCTCTTCTCTGTTTCATACTTTCCTTTTCACATTTTTAATACTTTCTTCAAACGTAAGGAAATAAATTCTATTGGAGATAAAACTTCTTAACATTGCAGCTATTTATAGACTAGTAATTGATTTTATCTCATAAATACACAATGATATTAGCCCGTATTTGTATGCATGTTTACATGTGGAAAGTATTGTATTCATGTGTTTTTTTTTTTCATTTTAAGGTACTGCCCATTTCGCGGCACCCTCAGAAATAAGCATTGCGTTGTACACGCTTTGAAGGACTTGATCGTTCTTTTATGTTTCTTTGCTGCTAATTTTATAGTTTTCTTAATGATTATAACGAGAATGGCTGTACATATCTCTTACGTATTGTTAGAAGGTTTACGGTGGGCACAAAGGTAATTACAATCCTATACAATAGCTTTTATAAAACATAGACCCGTCTATAGAATATATAAGCGTCTTCGTCAAAATGTGTATGAATATTCTCGTGTATTATCAGTGAAAATTTTCTCGTATTGAAAAGTGTACACTTATAAAAAATAAATTCATGATAACTCCCAGGGGTGTAAGGGTTCCCGCACATCAACTCACAGAATCCAAGCCAATCTCACCTGCTCGTGGTGAACATAGCTAATCAATAAACGAGGCTCTGGCTCCCACTAACCTGCATTAGGCAAGCATGGTAGGAAATGACCCAAATCTCCTCATTGAATCCCTACCTGATCCATGTGGGAATCTTTGGAGGAAGGCCTAACCCTACTTTCTAACGGCTGATGATGATAATAACTCCCTGTCCGTTGGTGCTTGGTATCGTTTGAAACGGTTGAACTGATTTTGACAGAGCTTTCACTAACAAATGTAATAAAATTATGAACAGATTCAGATTTAATTTAATAATTTTTACCAACTTATGTTTAAATTAGCGAGAAACTTGCCTTGGGCACCAGCAATAATAATTAATAAAGTCAGCTGGGTTAATTTGGGGAATAACATATAGAAATAAGTGTTTCGAAATTTGCTCCATCATTTATAAACCTGCAGCGTGAGGAAAGTGTCTTTTGATGGATTCGTTACGAGAACAGGTAGGTATTTGCGCAACGGGGAAACATAAGGATTTCAATGTTAATATTTTGATGTGAAAGATGAAAATTTACAAGGCGGCATTGTTTCGATAAATACAATAATCAATTATATACACCACATGGCCTTAAACTAGAAATAACACGAGTTACGCAACTCTTATACCGATCTAGTGGGAAGCCTATGTCCAGCAGTGGACGTCTATCGGCTGATGATTTTGATGACGCAACTCCTCAGACATTCTTTTTTACACGTAGATGGCCTTAACCAAAAGAAATCTATAAGCCTTTTTAATCAGCATTAATAACTTCCGTTTATTACAGATGCTTGACTTCTAGTTTGAGTGAAACTAGATTGGGAACACTACCGAAGCCTTCATGGCATCACCAAGCTCAGTATTACAAGCAACGATGAAGGAAGATGAAGTTACGGCTACATTAATTTTTGATTTATTTACTTTTGTTATATCCTTTTATGTAATAGTGGGTATAATGCTGTGGTGTAAATATACCATAGGGTGTAACTTGACGAACACTTTGCAAATGTTGCGAAAAAAATGTTTCTATTTACGCTTTCGTTTAATTTTTTATCCTGTGTAGACTATGTACCGTTGAACATAAAATAATACTTGCACGAGAATTTGTTTTATCTTTTGGAGAAACAGTGAACTTAAAAAAAGTATAGCAAATACTAAATTTGATCAGGAAACGAAAGCAATATTAATACATAGGCACAGCTAATTAAAAGGATTAACCAAAAAATAGTTTTCACCCATCGGCATGTAAACTTGACCACATCTCAAAAACTTCCTTTATGGGTAGATAAGGTTTTGCGAAAACCTGTACTACCATATGAATTCACATTTTTTTATACGTTGAATAAAAAACGAATAAAAATATCCAACCAAGCGACGAGACGAGCGGGACTTCACTTGATGGTAAGTGATACGCCAGCCCATAACGTGGACGACGTGTACTCCACCACATCGCGCTCGACTCCCGAGACTAAGATGTGATAAGAACGTTTGCACACTACTGTTTGGCGGTAGAAATAGGCACTGCGGTTGTATCTTCCTATAATTTCTAGCATCAGACACCACTAGTAAATATTACATATCAATAAAAAAAAACTCACGTAATTATAACTTGTAATTTATTGTTTCAAAGGATCTAATAGTTAATGTAATATATTATGAAATTAAAATTATTTACTAAAACCTAAAAAAAAGACAAAATTAACCTAAAAATAATGTAGTTAAGAAGATTAATATTCCTCGCCGCCTTCGCCTTCTCCCTCGCCAGAATCCATGCCGACTTCTTCGTAGTCTTTTTCCAGAGCCGCCAAGTCTTCACGAGCCTCAGAAAACTCACCTTCTTCCATTCCTTCGCCTACGTACCAGTGAACGAAAGCTCGCTTAGCGTACATTAAATCAAACTTGTGGTTTAGTCTGGACCAAGCTTCTGCTATGGCCGTGGTGTTCGAAAGCATACATACTGCACGTTGCACCTTTGCTAAATCTCCACCCGGTACAACAGTAGGAGGCTGATAATTGATTCCCACTTTAAAACCCGTAGGGCACCAATCTACGAACTGTATTGTACGTTTCGTTTTTATGGTTCCAATCGCCGCATTCACATCTTTAGGAACAACGTCGCCCCGGTACAACATACAACATGCCATATATTTGCCATGTCTTGGGTCACATTTTACCATCTGGTTGGCTGGTTCAAAGCAAGCATTGGTTATCTCTGCCACAGATAGTTGTTCATGATAAGCTTTTTCAGCAGAAATTACTGGTGCATAAGTTACCAAAGGAAAATGAATTCGAGGATAAGGTACCAAATTAGTTTGAAACTCAGTTAAATCAACGTTAAGAGCTCCGTCGAATCTTAGCGATGCTGTAATTGAAGAGACGATCTGACCAATAAGACGATTTAAATTTGTGTACGTAGGTCTTTCAATATCCAAATTACGACGACAAATATCGTAAATAGCTTCATTATCAACCATAAAAGCAGCATCCGAGTGCTCTAATGTGGTATGAGTAGTCAAAATAGAATTGTAGGGTTCAACTACAGCTGTAGAAATCTGCGGTGCTGGGTAGATAGCAAATTCAAGTTTCGATTTCTTACCATAATCAACCGAGAGTCTTTCCATAAGTAAGGAAGCAAATCCAGAACCAGTACCACCCCCAAAAGAATGAAAAATTAAGAATCCCTGTAAGCCCGTACACTGGTCTGCTAATTTCCGCACTCGGTCTAAAACAAGATCAACTATTTCCTTACCAATAGTATAGTGCCCTCGTGCATAGTTATTTGCGGCATCTTCTTTGCCTGTAATAAGCTGTTCGGGATGGAACAACTGACGATAAGTTCCAGTGCGTACTTCATCAACTACAGTAGGTTCTAAATCAATGAATACTGCCCTGGGAACATGTTTTCCAGCTCCTGTTTCACTAAAGAAAGTATTGAAGGAATCGTCGCCGCCACCAACGGTTTTGTCCGAGGGCATTTGTCCATCTGGCTGGATTCCATGTTCCAAGCAATACAGTTCCCAACATGCATTTCCTATCTGGACTCCTGCCTGACCGCCATGTATTGATATACACTCACGCATTTTTCGACCTTAAAAAGCAAATCAAATTTCTTGAACTGTTTGCCGACGTTTCAATCACAAGAGATCCAAACCTATTATGAAAATTATAGAAAAAAGTAACAAAATGTTCTGTAGTCTGAATTCAAAATTCAAAATTTGCATTATTTTCGACTAGTCTCATTCTTTTCACAAATTAGTTTTTTTTTTAATTTAATAAGGACTTACAAAAAAGGCTAACTAGTATCATAAAATTGGTTTAGTTTTATAAAAAAAAAAACTGTCGTTTACTATCTGTTCTATAATTTCTCGCACCTTATCTAGAATAAAAACATCTTAAAACCAACCCTTCGTATTAATCTCTGCGATAGAGCCGTGAAAAATCTTCTAAATTTATTACTGCATCAGAACCGTTTTTAATAGGTACGTAACTTAAAATGGATGCACAATCTAGCTAAATTCAATAATACTTTATAGTACATATTCGTCAAACGAAGCTCTTATTTACGTTTTAACATAGCCCCTAAGGTTTGGTATCTCGGTATTAACTTTAAGTCCCATAACCTTTACGTCTTTTACCCTAAACTTTTTAACACAATCGAAAATCGTAGTTAGATATTTAAAGAACATTTAATAAAGGAAGCACTAATATAACATTTTATTTAAGATTAAAACGTTCTTCAACAGTTGAAACGTTAAATAAGAACGGATTTTAAAATTATTCAAGTAAACGCTATTCTGTTTTGAGAAAATAAACAGTGTTTTGATTATAATTAATTTTTTCCATAAAATAGTTTATGATGGATAAATAAAATAGCATTTACATATTTTAGATTTTTATAAAAAAAAATTGTTAAGTACTAAGCTTTTTGTGACAAAAAGGCCTGCAGTGGTAACACTCATAAAATTGCTTTTCTTTCATAAAATAAAGGTGGCGTAGTTATCCTGCTTTAGTTTTCGTTTGAAGTGTTGTGTTAGTAACGTTATAATTTTTGTAATTAATTAATTAAACTGCGTCCTTTATTCTTTCTGGTTATAATCTTCGTAAGCCTTAGAATTTTTTATATAAATTCTTTTTGTAGTAATAATTTTTGTGTATAAAATGTCCGACAAAGAAATAGAAAAACGGGCTGTAGACGAACGGAGTAGAGGTAAGTGCTTCATATTATCCTGCTGGGTCATATGGTAGTAAATCGTGACATTGCTTAGTAATGGTATATATAACAGAGTATCTGCATAATTTCTTCCAGATTTGCATATGTCTCCAAGTTGTTCAAGTTTTGAAGTATTGGATCCTCATGACCCAGTCCTTAGCCGTATAGCAACGCAATTGATTAAGCGTACATATGATTGTTTACAAGGCGATATGATTATAGGACAGGTAAAAGTACATCATTTACTATATGTATGCATTTGTAATTACACAATTTGCATGAAAGACAATTTCATGATGGATGAGAAGCGCGGGAAAAACGATTGTAGACATGCGCGTTTTTCGAGTTTTAATAAAATTTTATTTTGTTTGTTGGATTTGGATCAGTAGTTTAGTGTTGTTTGTGTGTATATATTTGTGATTTGTTGGTTTTATTTATTTAAATTTTATTTAAGAGTGTAATTAATAGAAGATTTATTGGTAAGTTTTTTTTATATACTTTTGCTTTTTATGGAGCCGCCTGATGATCCTGGGGACGGAGAATTCCCTGGGGCTAGTTATAATGTAACAATTTCCAATGAGAAGTCTGGCATGGAAACTGACGGATCTGCGAAGTCTATCAATGGTGCTCGGAAACAGAGCCACTGTGAATAAACATCGCTCTCATAGTAACAAAAAGAAACGAAATTGGAACCAATGCAAGGACAAGGAAATAAAACAAAATGAATCTTGTTGTAACCTCCTTTCTCCTATTCTATTATTTGAATTATAGTTCTAACACATTGTCATTTTTATCATCTATCATTATTATATCTTACGTTGTGTCTTGAAAACGTTGTTTTATTATAAATGTGATTGCATTCCTTTATCTAATAATAATACCAATACCTAAATTAGTACTGCTCCCCTGTTTAGTGACTCGCAACACAATTCATCCAATCAGTATAAAAAACCAGAATCTGTAGCTCGATTATTATATCAGGCAAGTGATGCAGCACCATATGTTGTTCATATGTGTTGTTCACATGTTAGATGCGGTCCAATTTTAAAAGTAAGAAGAATGAGACTGCATATCATTACTAGTAATGGCAGTGAATTTAAGCTTACCAAAACTGGTTCTTTCATTTGATGGACAAATGCTACCTAATCAAATTTTTATTTGGCACACTGCTCTCCCAGTTGATCTTTACATTTACCTCACAATACAGTGTTACAATTGTTGTAGATATGGTCATGTAAAAGCATTATGTAGGTCAAAACCAAAATATTTCAAGTATGGCCAAGACCATACTGCTGACCAGTGCTCTATCCTAGAGAATGATGCATACTGTTGTTTATGCCAAGGTTCCTATTTTGCCACAAGTAAAAGATGTTTAGAATTTGATCTCCAAAAAGCCATTAACGAAACTATAGCCAAGAGCGGTATTTTGTCCACTGAAACATCTAAAATTCATGCACCTATTTCTAAAATGCCTTATGCTAATGCTTTACTTTCTTCTTCTAATGTTGGGGCTTCTACTATTTCTACTCCTCAATATGAACTATGATATGCACTCACCCAAAAATGGTTATGCATTAAACTAAAATAACAATAATGAATTGACATCACAATCAATTGCAGACCTAATTAAAATTCTCATTAACACTATCACAGTCTAATATTCTTCCACCGTCCAACGCTACCCCTTTATTTGACACTATTGTTAACTTACCAAATTAAATTAATAATGGACAAGCAAGCCAAAGCTCTACAGTGAAACTGTAGAAGTGATTTGTCTAAGAAAAGTGATATTATTTATCTTATAAATAAATATAAACCTTTTATCTTTGCACTACAGGAGACTTGCCTAAAACCAGGTGCTCCTTCTAGGTACTCTGAAAATGCCTGTCTCCATGAAGATCTTATTGCTAGGTTTAGTGGGGTTGCCTTACTAGTCAAACATCAACTACCTTTTTTTCACTTTCCTATTCCTTCTCATAGTAATAATTTTTCAATCATTGCTGCTATTGTAAATAATATCTGCTGTTTCAATATATATCCCTCGGCCAAGTTCTTCTATCTTTGTCGAAATTGACTCTATCATTTCTACTCTTCCTAAACCTTTTATCTTATTAGGTGACTTTAATAGTGAACATAGTTCTGGGGACACACAACAACCAATACATACAGAGTTTCATTGATTGAACTGTTAGACTCCCATAGTCTTTGCTTTCTCAACGATGGTTCTGTGACCCGGCAGACCAATGAAGACTCAAGTGTCCCTGATTTAAGCATTTACACTCCTAGTTTAGCTTCCACTATTTCATGGTCTTTCTTCATATGGTAGCGACCACTTCCTTTTACTTCTTAGATTTCCTTTTCATATTAATTCTCCATTTAGACATTTTCTTAGATTGAAATATTGACTTAATAATGGTGATTGGGATACCTTGAAAACTCGTATGGAACAAAAGATGACTTCCCTTCCTAATATCTCACATGGTTCAGAATCAATTAGTGCTGATGCTTTAACTAAATTATTTACAGAGATAGCTGACAACACTTTTCTGCTTAAAAATGGTGCTCAGGGCTTTACTCCATCTCCACTTTGGTGGAATCAAGAATGTTCGGATGCAATTAAAATAAATTGAGCTTCAATATTCTGAGAACTGTACATCTGAAAATTTTGATCTGGTTATAGATGCTTTCAAGGCCACTAGTTTATTATTCAATAAGAAAAAAGCAGATAACTGGATTTTTTTTGTGTCTATTTCCCCTAATGTCCGTCCTTCTGTGGTGTGGCGTAATATTAGAAGATTCAGGGGTGCATTTACTGAAACTTCTTGTTTTCTCCCCACTTCATTAACTAATTATTTCCTGGACAGAATTGCTCCTACTGTTGTTCTTGAAAGAATAATTATGCCTCTGATGCCATAGAACCCCTCTGGTGTCAATAGTCCATTTTCTAGGTATGAAATTAAAGGAATACTATCTTCAGTTGTAGACTCTGCTCCTGGTGATGATAGAATCCCACATTCCTTCATCTCTCATTTAGGGGACCACTCTCTTGAATATTTTCTGAAATTGATAAATACACTCATGTTAACCGGTTCTATCCCTTCACTCTGGAAAAACCGAATCATCATGCCAATTCTTAAATCTAATAAGAACTCCTCTCATGCAAATCATATCGTCCTAGTGCATTATCTTCGGTCTTGATAAAACTCTGTGAACATTTGGTGAAAACTCACCTTGAATGGTTTATAGGAAACAATAAATAAGATTACTTTTAATTATTTCTGTGAGCAATATTGCTATGAATACAATTACATATTTACAGATGCCTCTAAACATGATTTGTCTGATAATGTAGGTATAGCAGTGTTTCACTTACAAAGTAAAACTATAATAAAAATAAAGTTTCCTCCAGAGTCCTCAATCTTTACAGGGGAATGTTACTGTATCCTTAAAGCTTTATAACTAGTTTTGAGTAAAAAACTTAAGAAATCAATTATATTCACAGATTCATTTAGTGCACTTCAATCTCCAAAATATCCATTAAAAAACAAATAAATTTTTCTTATCATTATTGAGATTAGGGGTTTACTGTATAAATGTAAGCAATTAAAACTGTCTGTGGCATTTTGTTGGATACCTGAAAATTCTGGTATTTTTGGTAACAACATAGCAGACCAACTAGCAAATGAAGCTGTTAAGGATGGCGATGCTAATTCATATTAAAATTATCATGATTTGGCCTCACTTCCTGCTTCTTTTCTTTGTAAATCTTGGACTGACCCTTGGATTCAGAGCAGTTTAATTAAGGGTAAATATTTTTAATCCATACAGCCCACAATACCACTGAAGCCATGGTTTTTTAAAATGAAATTTAATAAAAAGGAAATATCTTCTCTCATTCGTATGAGATTGGGTCATGTGTGTACCCCAGCCCAACTTACCAGATTTCATATTATTGATATTGAAATGTGTGAGTGTGGGCTGAATATTAATGATTTAAATCATATCATTCTGTCTTGTCCTCAGTATAACCACTCCATGTTATTTGATCACCCTCATCCTTCTTCCAGTATCTTGTTACCTACATCTGTTCTTGTTCTGCTTTCATCTTTAAATCATAATGTATATAAAAAGTTATGTTTATTTCTTACTGTAAATAATATACAACTATTAGTACATGTGTATACAAATAGTATATAGTAATAGTGTATACAAATACAATTATATTATATATTTTATTAAGTACTGTTCCTTTCCATAATGTAGTATTTTGTATTATAGATAGTTTTATAACCTGCTGATCCTATCCTTTATCTGATGTAAATTTCGTTTGATGTAAAATTATTTTTCTTTACTATTCTATTTCCTTACCTTTGTCTGTGGCAATACACACTGCGTGAAGCCATTTAAAAAAAAATCATGATGAGTTTAAATGTGTAAAAGAATTGATTTTCTCTTGCAGGAACATTATCTTTTGATAGAAGAGTTAAATCGATATGTTATCACTAAGTATGCAGATCTAAGAAGTCTTGCGGTAAATTTTTGCAAGACTAATAATGAATACAATGATAAATGTAAGCAAATAATTTTATTATGAAATTAGTTCAACCAATTATTTTAATCTATTGGTCCTTCAAAATATCTTTTATTAAAATAGTTGAAATGATGATGATTATACAAACTACTAGTATTGTTTGCATAATCATCATCATCATCATTTCAACTGATGGATGTCCATTGCTGGACATAGGTCTCTTGTAATGTGTTCGACAAACCACGGTCTTGTGATTTGCATAATGTTTTGAATTATACATATGTAAAAAAAAATTGTTGCAGCGTTACTTTTTTAAAAAGTTAGCTCCTTTAGCTTTTATTGTGTTTAATAATATTCAGTTTAATGTGAATAATTAAATATATTTTGAAACCTATTGTGCTGAAGAAACTTTTGATAAACCTTTTTTTATTATTATACTTCCATTACATCAACTGACACTCAGCCATTACGTTGCAAAAATGCCCTTGGCTCTACTGTGAAAGTGGATTTGTGGTTCCAGTAGTAGGAACATTAAGATGGCTGTTAGTGTTATTTTATGTAAGCTAATTCAAGGCTTACTCCCAAATTTTCAGACGAACGTGTAATCAAGCGATTTCTTCAACAAATCGATGACATAGATGCTCAAGTGTTAAAACTTGAAGGACATGTGTACCATATTGACAACTGTGTTAAGCAGCTTAAAGAAAGGTTTATGGAAGTTAGACAGAAAGAACTGTAGTGATTATTGAATTGATACCTGTCTTGGAAGAGAGGAGATAAATCCTTAACTTATAACTTGTTCTCAAATGCTTGTAATTGTTCTCTTTCAAAAATTCATTTTTTGAATTGATTCTTAGACAATGCTAATCGTATGAAGATCAAATCTTATAATTAGTTAATACATATTTAACATATAATTTGTTAAAAGAGAACAATTGTCATTCATTATGGAAACTATGTGGGTTGATCACAAAGTGAGGTCCCATTTGTCTTTAATTTTTTTTTTCTATGCATCTATGCTATAAAGGCTGTTTAATTCTTATTTCATATATAAAAAAGTAATCACAGCAAACTATTAGCGTAAACATCTGGGACAGTGACAATTTTTTTTTTCATCACAATTAGACATTTGTTATTATGATTATAATTTGATAATTTATTGAAAACTATACTTATAAGCTGCGAGTAATTAGACGGTGATTAGTAAATATACATTATCCATGTTTATTTTTATATATGTTTATAAAAGTTCATTATGAATTGTAAAACTTAAAAATAGTATGGTTATTGTAAAGCAAGGGTGTGTTGCTTTAGCATTTGCTTTTATTATACATCAGTATTTTTATTACACACCCGAAAAAATGTTACCATTGACCTGTAGGGTTTGATTTGACCGATACAATTGTTGTTATTTTATATCAACATTTCAGTTTCATATCTGCTATATTTACAATATAAAAAGACATTCATGTTTTTTTTTTAATTCTATTGAGGTATAAGTGTAAATAAAATGATATGATAATAATAATAAAGCCGACAGAAAAAAAAACCTTTCACAGTAATAATATTAATATATTGTTTATTCCCACAAAATAACAAAATAAAATATACAGTAATATAAAAAATTGAAATAAAACAAAATATTAAGCTTTGATTTGATCATGGGGGAAAGGAACCCACTTAGGTAATGTTACAGCCTATTACAGATTACATATATTTAATATACCTTAATTTTGTTTAATAAAAGTTAAAATTTTTAACTCCGTCATTTGACCTCTGTCTTTTTTATAACAATCATCTTCTATGTATAATTTTGCTCATATTTACTTAGCGCATTAGATATCATACCTTGTACCTTGATTGATAATAAAAATATTTAGTAAAAAAAATTCTTTACTTTTTTCTCTTACAATTTACTCTCCACACCTTAACATTGATATGATGATAATCTTAATGAAGTATCAAAATTTATTTGTTCTAGTTTTTTAGATCTTTTATCTCTTGTCTCTCATTTCTAAATTTAATTTAAAACCTTCTCATAAACTGATTATTGTATATTTTAAACGATATTGTTTACTATTTGAAGAATCATAAGATTCTGGTATATTAGAATAAAAAAAATAATATTTAACATTTGAACATTCGTTCACTTAAAGGTTCAAATAGAGGTAATGTTTATTTAAAAGCAAGCTGAAGAACCATTTTGAAGCAATCATTTTAAGTAACCTTCTCATTCTATATAAATGTTTAAATTTTCTGGACATTATCTGTTCATTGATTTTCGTGTAAATAAGGAATGGGAAATAAAAAAAGGCCTTTTGATAATTTTTCCAAGTTTTTATAACAAGTATTAGTTCCAATAAAATTTTACAAGTTTCATTTGTACAAGTATCGGAGTAATCTCCGTGTTCATTCAAACTTAAACGCGTTTCAAATAATAGTGGCATTAACTGTGATAGTGCTTTCGAAGGATTTAGGGTCTTATTTGTTAGACAATCGGACATTGTTCTCCGACTAATCTGTCCGTCCGTGCATCCAGTGTAGCGACGCGACCAATTCTATATACAAACAGACGAGCACACAAAATAGTACTGAATTGATGTGAAACAAACTTCTATACTATTCTAAAATTGCTTATTATTTTTGAGCATACAATAAAACGTGTTTAACTAATAATTAATTAACAGTTAAAATCTAAGATAAATGTTTTACCTTTGGATTTGATTGATGATGATCTGTGAACTTCTCTTTATATATATATTAAAATATAACATGATAAGTTAATATTCTTAATTATCTAGGTTATGGTATATGATTACGTATATCTAATAATTCCTTAACACTGTTTAATTTAGAATGTTCTGGCACTCGTTTATTTATTTTTTTATTCTAAGGAGCCTAACAGCGTTTTGGTAATGTCTCTTTCTGTTTAGCTGCCTTTGGTCATATGAAATTATTGTTAATATTCCCTATTATTCTTTAGGAAGGATGGAATGAAATTAAGGTAAGATAACAGTTATTAAAACACTAAAAGGTTTTCTGCTACGTAAATTAATTTAATATTAAACACAACAAAACTCTATGCTTCTTGTACGGTGGTCACTATATGCGAGGGTGAGCACTACATAGATCAAAAAAGGATAAATGTTGAAGTAAAATTGTTTAATTATTGATAATATAATTGACACACAACCATACATGTCACGATGTTCCATTAAACTACTTTAGACACGTTACAAGCACTGTTATGCCACTCTCCACTGGAAATGTAGACTGGATGTGATTGCTGTTAGAGAAGCGTAAAGAAAAAGGATTGTTTTTTTTTAAAATTTTGATAGTCTTATTACAATTAATGGCAGTAAGGAAGTTGACAATTCACAGTAATCAGTCAACACCAATGAATCTACAGTCACACGTTAATTAGGCCGTGTTTTACTCCACAAACGACGTACTACGGATCCACTAATCTTAATATTGAATTGAGCATTTGTCAGATGCACGGACGAACAAATTCTAATACAACCCTGTAGTATCTACTGAACCCTAACTAATAAATATTGAAACGTTTGTTTGTTCTCTAGGGGCGTATAATTTAAAAGCTTTACATTCTTAAAAGTCTTTACAAATTGTATAATTAAACATATTTCATGCTTTTTCCTCAATTGAAAAGATAATATGTATGTTTATTATTATATTTAAAAGCGATCACGTAAATTTTATTTAAACAATCCTCAAACGCAATTGAAGAGAACACCTCGAATATAAATGTCGAAATCAAATTTGATGCTCTAACGATTTTCTGTTACGTCAAAACAAAATTACAAATGTACTGAGATTATAATAATAATATGTTATCAATTCCCAACTGCAATTAAGCCATGACTGTCCAATAAAATAAATATAAGTTTTGTGGTTAATAATGATAATAATTTATTTTTGTAATCATTTACATTGTAATAGTTCTTCGTTTCGTTTTAGATATGATATTATTTATTACATTATAGATACGTCAATAATAAAATTGTTAATAGAGGAATAAAATATTATCACAATAAATTAATAAATGTATAAAAATCAACAGTAATATATGTTGTAATGTCACAACATGTAAGTACATTTAGTTTTCAACAGATCCACGTGACAAACAAATAATATGTCAACGTCGTATGCAAGGTGTAAGTAGTTAGTACACGTCGTACCCATTTTACATTATTTTGCTACGTATTGGCAATTGACATGCTCTGCAGATTCAGTACGCATTCTGCACAAGTTCCTTGCAGTCAATGCACTCTAGAAATTATTCAATAAAAATCTACTATTATTTTTTAGATAGTGTTATTAATCATCATGTTGTTCGAATACTTAACGGTAAACTTTTATACATATCTGAAGCTAGAATCGTTCAACTGTCAATATCGGAACTGCTCCCAAAAGTTTACAGCGTTCCCCGCATTTTATTTTATTTTTTTAATTCTATAGGTTGTTCAATAAATCCTTAAATTTTTAATAAAATTTCATGAAGACCTAATCAAAATGGGTACAAGAAACCATTGGTACATAACACGGTACCTATGCATTTCATAAATTGTCATAAAATGACTGACTAAAGAACTATATAAACTTTACGCCGTGACTTAACATTAAGTATCGTTATTAACCTAATCACATCGATTTAGAACATTTGTTGTGTGGTAGTGATAGTGGCGTGGCCCGCGGCCTGACGCTTGAGTCCATGAAACAAGAAGTTGGCGGCGGCCTTGATTGGTGCGACCAGTGGAGCACGCGCAGCGATCTCCCATTGTCAGACGTTGCCGGGCGTGGGGAAGCGTGGTGGGGGCAGCGGCGGTGGTGGTCGGCCCGCCTCCCCAGCCCCCGACGACACCTCCGACACTATCAACAGAGCAGAACAAAAAACGTGCAACAGCCTACATCACAAACATTGTCACATGTTGTTTCTACCAATACCGTTTTCTAAAAACTGGATATCAGCTGCGACTGGTCGTAGGTCTCTGTTGCCGGAGATCGTCTGGTCAGGTACCACCGCAACGCAACCACCTACCGTAAAATAGTAGCGTGCAATACTGTGTTACGGTTTCAAGGGCGCAAAGACTAGTGAAGTTACTGCGGTAACTTAACATCTTGTCTTAAGACGACGAGCATAATGTAGTGCTGTGTATATGATCGTAACCAACGTCGCGTTGTTATGAGCAGGCGTGTCATTTACCATCAAGCAAGAGTAGCTTACACGCATCGATGTGGAGATCTTTGGGGAAGGCCTATATCTAGCAGTGGACGTCTATTGGAGGATGATGATAATGATGATGTAAAGTAGCTTCGCTAATTAACGTAAATGTTTTCATTTCATTCCACTAATTTGATACACGTTACGATTCATGTTTTAATCTTAAGTAAAATTATAATGAATATTTCATAATTCCATTATTCATACATTGTTATAAATAAAACTGAAAGCGAAGCATTACATTAAAGCACTGATTATAATATAAAAATGAAACTGATATGCAATGGAGACAATCGAAGGACGGGGCTGATACTCTAATCATCGCAATAAAAAAATAGAAATATTCATATATGTATATTTTTTAAATAAAACAATTATAAAAAGTTAAAGCCAATAGTCATATACCATCATCGCGTTTATATGTGATATTTGTCATATTAAGGCGTACAAGGTGATATTAAATAGGAATTGCGGAAAGCTACCAATTATCCTTAAGCGAGTCATCCGGTTTTCGTATTAACCGTTCATTTACCAGTTTTCGTATTGCGAATATTCAATGTTTGAAAATTAAATTTGTTATTGAATAATTATTAAAGATTCTTGAAGTTGAATTGAAGTATACAATTCTTTTAATTATAATGAGCAATGAACATGTTAGATTATCCGTCCCGTTCCCGCCGCGACTAGCTCGGATAATTGGCAGTTTAAGTGTAAATGCGGATGTATCGGGGGCGAATGTGTGGAAGATGTGAAGAGATGTGTTGGTAAGCTATGGGGTGTGGTGTGGTGAGACTTACACGAGTCGTGCTTCTCGTCGACGGGCGCGGGCGGCGGCGGCGGCGGCAGCTGCTGCTCTAGCGCGTTCACGCAATTCATCATGCTCCCATAAAGCCGGCTGTCGCGGAAACTGTCCCTGGACATACCACCATCAACATCACGAACTGCCCATTTCTAACGGTGCACTCGCGATATATCCGGCTAGATTTCAATTACTCAGTCGTCCCGAACTTAAACTTCGTCATTTGTTTGTTGACGAAGATAATAATAGAAAATAAAGATTTATAACTGTTGTAAGAGTATTTTTTTTTTATTCTCAACTTCTAACGTCACAATATTACGTGTTTTATTTGCGTCTTGATAAAGGTCTTGCTATTTCTCTAAGATTATTTCCAACAAGATTAGATCCTGCGGAGGTTCATAAGATTTGTTGTTATCACATTGGTCGTGCTTCGCGTGCTAATGGCGATGACTTGCCGGTGGGTAAGTGATATAAAAATAAGTGGTGTTGGGAACGATGTTTGTGTTAGGCTAATAAGATCACAGGTGATAATGGTGTAATAAAATTAAAATATATTATCGTATCGTATATTATTCTTACCTGCCGTTAGAATTTCGAAACAGAGCCAAGATTTCTTCAAATGTCTTATTTTTGGTTTCAGGAACTTTTTTGTAAGTAAAAATCCAAAATATTGCAAGAAATACACTAAAAGGCAGGAATGTGTAATTTTCCAGAAGAGCCTGTGAAGAAAAAAACATTTTTACACCTAGAATTACACAATATAACATCCAGTAGAATTTAATGTCATTCAATTCACCTTCATGCTTGGAAATCCGATTCCGACGACAAAGTTGGCCATCCAATTAACTAACACAGCAATCGCCATCGCGCTGGGCCGCGGACCCTGGGAGAAAAGCTCAGCGGTGATCAGCCAAGGTATGGAGCCAGGGCCCACAGCGAAGAACACCACGAAGCTCAGAGTGGATACCACAGACAAGTAGCTCATCCAGTCTATCATTTCCTGCACATAGCCGAAAAACTCCTATCAGAGGGTAGTAATGATGTTCTTTCCTATTACCGACCGGTTGAGAAATAAATCACAAACATAAATGCACATCACACTACTGTCGGTCTTGTGTTTGTATGTCTGTCAGTAACACTTGGTTAATGTTCGTACAGTTTGGTGTGGAAAGTGATCTCAATGGTCCGATTAGTTACGTACGCGTAGCGTTGCAAACACATTTTTTTTTATAGAATTTCATGAGTTGCTAGAGTGAGGAGTGCTTCTTCTGCTTTTGAGCAGTGTTTTGTGTATAAAAAAAAAAACTCGCGTTGTTCGAAAGGCGTGCTCAAGAGCTTCACGTGATACTATCCGATTTGATTCCCTCGGTACTTCGTATAATAAATAAAAATAGTGTCAGGTGCTTTGTGAGTGATGTGCCTAACATTTATATTTGTTAATTTATCCCTTTGCCCTTATAAAGCTTTCCTACCGAGAGTCCGGTGTCGGAAATAGGAAAGTCGTATAGGGAGGAGGGCGGGTTTCTAGCGCAAAGCGAAGCAAACAAAACGCAAAACATGTGAGGAGTAACGTAAAACAATATAAAAGCTATCATGCAAGAATTATTAACAAATTATAAATAATAACGCAAAATAATATTTGTTAACTTGTGTAACGTAGAATATGCGAGGAGTGGTCGTAGTTATAATAACACAAAAGAAACGAAAATCACGAGAGAGGCTTCAATAGAAGTGGACAAACTTGTTGGCGAATAAGCAATTAATAATTAATTCACTCGTTACAATGTGAAAATATTGTAGGAAGCAATAACAAGGGTGCTTAAGCAAACAATTTATTCAACAACGTTTAGTTTCGTAGGAGTCAAGTACCGAAACAAAACATACAGTTGCTCCATTCTTTCCGTCGTCAATATTATATATTATTAGTAATTTGGATAAATTTGTATACTTTCGTAATTAAACGGAAAAAAAGGATTTTTACAAATAGATTATATACTTAAAACGCTTTTAACTTAAACAGTATGATGCATCACTTTGCTACTTTTAGGAATATCTAGATGTGTTAATATGTAACAGTATATAATTTATTTTAACAAGAATTTCACTTTTTCTAATTATTCGTTATGCTTAGTCCAGTACAAATAAAATAAAATTTTTTGTATGCAAGTCTTCCCAATAAATTACTTATATTATAATTATAACTGTATTAACCTATTATTGATATTAAATGGCAAAACGAATAGATATATTATTGGTACATTATCCGTTGCTTGACAGCAGAAGAATAAGCCACAGTGGTTTCCATCCAGACATCGCGTCTACCAGGAGACAAGTATATTAAAGTAACTGTCGCGTTTATATCAGACACACCTTTATTAGGAAAGAGATTGTAATGAAAATGGAGAAGATAAACATTCCACCAAGGCCATAAAGGTGTAGCGTTCGACGTCCGGTTCGGTCCATGAGTGGCAGGGAGACGAGGGTCATGCCGACCATGATGGCACCAATTCCCATTGTTGCGAATTTAGCGGACTCCTCAGTTAATCCAGACGACGTGAAAAGCGACGTTGAATAATAAAACACCTGTTGAAAAAACAAACTGATATCTTTTCACATCGCCTCGTGCGGTTTATGCGATATTTAGATGCAATGGTACATATATATTTTCGTTGACGAATTCAAATAAATATATACTAAGTAAATATTAAAATCGAACCGCGTTAATTCCACTGAGCTGTTGCGATAGTTGCATGACCACACCGATGAGCAACGGGGCCCTTAGCGTTGGTGAGCAAAGTAATTCCCGCATAGATATCGAGGCCTCCGCTTGTTGCGCCCGCTCTTCAGCACGCATTTCTTCGATATCCTCCTCAACCTGTCCGTGAATAAATTTTACAACGACTTTAATATACGCCTCAATCAGGTTATTGAATCTAAATTTAAATTTTGCATCTTTTAAAAGTACTTCAGAAAATTACTAAACGATATGACGATGAATGAACTAGTTAACAATTATGTTTATACCTGATTACTGGCTCGCAATCTCCGCAGTGCACGACGGGCCTCTTCCTCCCATTGACGTGTGATAAGTAAATAGCGCGGTGATTCTGGACAGGCGGGAAGCAGCAGAAGTTGTAGAATTGCAGGGCATACCGCTAAACCTATAGATATTAATAGATTTATATATTTTTTGTTATTACATTGCTTGAATACGAAGTTTTAACACAACTCCGCCATCGCACTTGACCTCTATACGATCTAGTGTTAAATGAGGTCGTAGATGATGAATCGTCCAAAATACTCCGGCTCTCTTATGTACACAGCTGGAGCTTTGAGAGGCGGAACAGCATTGCTTTTAGGAGGCAAATTTACAATATGAGGGTCTACTATAAACTCCATAACATGTGGCACGAAGTGTTTCACATAAAATATAAATGTAATTCTTTTCCATAAATCGTATTCCTCATATCTAAGAGTAGAGACCACCTCCATCCATCAGTCTTGTCTCCCCATTTCGTCGTAACTATCAGGCCACTCCGAAAGCATCGTAGATAAATTAGAAGAGAGTTAATTATTTTACTTTACAATTTTGATCAAAAGTGATCGGTTAATAACTTGATAGCCTTGATATGAATTGTACAGCTGTATAGTGAATACATGTTAGGATGTTATCAGATGGTGGGTGAGAATATTGGCACGCCATACACGGCAATACCTCAAGTCGCCTAACCGATCGGCGACCATGGAATGTTCACCGCAGCGCCCCTGTACATTTGTAGTAAAATGTACGCTTTACACCTGTGAAATGATACTGTGCTTATGGCTTCGTCACTCCAAGATCTGCAAAAAAATTTGTTGACCGGGTTGTTTCGTGCAGCGAGAAAGCAGTTTAAAAATGAACGCGGTGAAAACGAAGTTCATGTTTGTAACCAAAAATGGAAGTCGGTGACGACTGCATAACTGTGGACGGCCGAAGGCTAGAGAGGGTGCGCAAATATAAATATTTGAGTACATGGTTTGATGAAGCTTGGGAAAACGAACGGGAAGCGAAGAGCCGTATCGAAATAGCTCGTAACACATTTAAAAATGTGTACTAAATTCTTTGTTGTCCCAATCTAAAAATATCCGTCTCTTAAACTGTTACGTCTGGCCCATTCTTCTTTGTACATGCGAGGCTTGGACTATAAAAGAAGACCTCAAGAAACGATTCTAGACGTTGGAGTTGTAGACATACAAGCGCATGTTGTCGCTAAGTTGGACTTAAAAAGTATCGAACGAGGAGGTCCTCCGACGGGTAAATAAAAAACGCGAACTTTTGCAGACCGTTAAGACGAGAAAAGTATCATACACCGGCCACGTGCTTAGCCACGATAGGAACTGATTCAACATGTCTTGATGGGCAAAGTGGCGGGTAAGAAGAGTGTTGGTCGTCGGAGAAAATCGTGGCTGCGTAAAATCAGGGAGTGGAACGGGATCGCGAGTGCCGCCCAATTGTTCCGCTTCGCAAGAGAACGGGTAAAATATGGTGAACTGACCGCCAACCTTCGCTAGTCGGAGCGGTAACTTAAGAAGAAGAAGACACCTGTGAAAAATTGTGATTAAAGGCTATTTGGTACCATTTATTCATTACGACAATCTGGTGAAAATCGCAGGAACCCACTGGATGCGAACAACACGGGACCGATCGACATCGATCGCCTGATGATGATGATCCATTTATCAATCAGTTCTGCTGCAAATGTGTGTAGTTATTATTGATTGTAGATCTCCGATACCATCTGCTCACGTACCACCACAGCATCTGTTCTACGATATTATACAATGTTGTATTTAATGAATGTAGGTATTATTATTAAAGTATAAAATATTTACCGAGTAGTATAGGCCATCCTTCGTCGGTACCAAGAATCTGTTCGATGCCGAGAACTTGAGAGAGCAACAGACCGACAGTCACAGCGAGCTGGTTGACAGTTCCCAGCCCGCCGCGTAAGTTAAGAGGGGCTATTTCCGATATATACATTGGCACTAGTGATGTGTTCAGACCTGCAATAGGGGTTTTTATTAAAAGGGGTAAGATATATAGTGACATTATTCATATATTAGAATATAGTCCAAAATGTAACTTTCTAAAAATGTTACAACTTAAAACAAGAGAAATATTTAGTGATGTTTATAAAAAGATTGAGAAAACCCGTTTTAATTTTCCATGCCTGTTATAATAAAACAATGTGACATAAATATCATAAAGAGCATAATGTAGGTGTTCAAAGAGAAGCTTTTAGTATTTATAGCTTCAAAGTTTTACTTCAAAGAAAAATGTTTATGAAATTTTCAATACAGCGCCAACAAGTAATCCCATGCAATTTAAAACGAAAATTGCTGTGGGTATTTTGCGATACGATGTTCCACTCGAAGAATAATAAATAATCTTGAAAAGCAAATGGGAAATTTGCAAGATCTTAATATTTTACGAACAGTATTTATTGTTAAAAAAAGTTTGTACCTATGATTTTTTACAACATGATAAAAGATAGATCATGTAGTATCATCGAACATAGGCTTTATGATTTTTGCGGAATGACACAGACAACATAAATGTATTAAATGAAGCTGAGAGGTGTCCGCTATTTACGAAACTAATCGTAATGATGGTAAATTAAAGCATGTTTTTTTACTTAAATAAGTATAGAATAATTACCGCAATTAACGCCTATAATAAATCTGCCGAAGAAGAGCATTTCGTAACAATGAGAGATTTTCGTGAACCCCATAAGACTCGCGCCGCCAATGCCAAGTATATTATTGAGCAACAGACCACCTTTCCTGTAATAAAAGAGACATTAATAACTGTTTTTTTTTATGAATACTTTTAATAATATTTTCCTGTTTTCGATTTAGTAGATTGCTTTACCTTCCGAATCTATTCGCGATCATACCGCCAGAGAAACCACCGAGCATTCCGCCAATAGCAAAGATGCTGACTGCAATTGAATACAATGTATTCACCGCATCGTCCTGTATATCTTTGCCATAGCGATCCTTGTATACGTCTTTCATGAAGTTTTCGATGTTCTGAAGATAAATCATACAGCGTACAGCTAACTTAGAATAAACATTGATAGACTGATTAACGTAATATTGTAAAAAGAAAAACTTTAATGTTTGAAAAAGATATTTAACGATGTCTAATGTGAAACTATCAAATGGAATGAGTGAATGTGAAGTAGTTTTCCTTTGCAAAATAAAAATGCAATAAAGCCATCTTTCAAGAGTTCTATGGGAATAATTATTTTATAAATTCCTTTGCTACAGAATATTTATAATTCACAAGTAAGCGATATATTTTTTTAAGACTGAAAGCCTTAAAATATTATATCGATATCAGCGATTGTTGTGTATAATAAGTATTGATAAATGCTTTATTTTTACTCTATAATAACAGACAGCACAAAGCGTGTCTTGGTCTTTGATCTTCTAATAACGATCAGCGTCGGACTATTTATTGCCTGAATAGTAAGAACCTTTTGAAGTAACATTTATTATTAGTCTAACATAATTTGCCCGATGCGATTTGAAAGCTTCTAATCACCTAAAACGAATCATGTCGCTTCCGTAATCGCCTTTTAACATATTTTAGCAAATCATTAGAACGAAGCCTCGATAACTAAGTAGAGCCAGTATGAAATGGTGCAATGAACGAATCTCACTCTTCCGGGTGCATTAATGACACCAGTGTTGTAACCAAATTGCAGCATCCCAAGAACTGCAGCCAAGATGGCGTACGACAAGAAGAATGTTAGGCCCTGAAAATGAAGTAACAGACATTATATTTGAAAAAAATCCATAATATAATATAAAATGTTGAAAATACTTTGATTGATATGAACATATTATTTATAGGAAACAATTCTCTTTATTAACTTATACATCATTTTACATTTTCGAAGAAACAAAAAACATAAAAAAAAAAATATCAAAGTAAAAATCTATGTTATTAATTTAATGACAATTACGATTATTATCAGCATAACTATATTTTGTGTTTTTATTAAATATTTAACGAAATTAAAAATATAGGCAGACCTAACATTCTTTCCTCTGCTGAGACTCGTGACCAATTAACATGTGTAACGTTTATTTTATTCATATTACAACGATTTCATTTTTTACAAAGTTTTATTCATGTACAAAAAAATATCTGTATGAATTAAATAAAAAAAAAATTATTAAACTTTGCCAAAATAAGCAAGCTTATTAGAGTCAATTGGGCATTGGAGTTTCGCATTAGATTCCGTTAATTTGACAAAAATAAACATTGCATAATTTCTTACGTATAAAACCTAATTAAAATTTATCAAAGAACGTTGTATGAATACATAGAACAAAATACATAACATTCATATACACAATAACATCACCAAACAAACCTGCTCAAGCAACCTCAGCTTCCTCCTTTGTGAATGCTCCTCAAGCCTGTCGACATACTCCCGGAGCTCTTCGATCTCTTCCTTTACTTGCTGTACTGTATCCAACTCCTGCTTGATGGCCACCATGTCGCGCTTAACCTACACAATAATTAAATTTGGCAAACCAGTACTAATTATAAAGTTGATAAGAGTATTATGTCCCTTACGATTTTATTTTGATTTAATAGGGCATTTTAGCACACTGATAACTTCCGCGTACGCTTTTTCGCAATTTTCCCAGTATTTAATATAATTTTAATGTAAATTTGGAACTGAATTAAAAACACAGTAAAACATACTTCAATGTGTGACTCATTTTGACTTAGAATAAGCCACTTGTAGATGATTGAAATTGAACAAAGAAAAAGTTTAACAAAAAAGCACTCTATAGTTATAAAACTACACCACGCCTTACTTTATATTAAATTCTAAGTTCAGTGCTCATGTAAAAAAAAAAATTCTCTCATCTTCATCATCATCAGCGCGCGGTAGTCCACTATTAGACACCACTGCTTAATTTTATTTCATCTTATTTTCTTTTCAAGTACCCAATTTTCAAACTCTATAAATATTTCTAGATGAAAGTAATATTCTATGGGAAGGGAACAAAATAGAAAAGTTCCAAGTGAAAGCCACAAATATATATTTACTATTGCAAAAGTAAATGCTTAAATATGTTTAGATTAATAAAGTAATATAAGGATATTTTATTAAAAAGTTTATGTATTATTTATGCATTGTACAAAATTAATAGTGACTGGTACTTGTAGAAATTTCATGGAACATTCTTAATATTTACATGTATACAATATATACGTAGGCTGATGACAACCGTCATGCAAAGACAGGTTGCATTTTTCGGACACCTTCAAAGAGGATCCCTTTATGAGTTCCCAAGGTTGATCCTGGAGAGCAAAATTCCTGGAAAACGTTCACGCTGTAGACAGCGCAAGAAAAGGTTTGACGACATAAGGAGTGGACTGGTTTTAAATAGCATCAACGAAGCTTCAGTTTGAAGAGGGCACCTAATGATGATGATGATGATGATGAATATATTAGTCGTTGGTGTATTGTGTAGGTAATGTTTAAAAATAATTCAAATATCGACAAGTGGGAATTTAATGATGATGAAGACACGTTACCACATTGCGCTTATATATATATCGTTGTCTTCCTACTGTTCGAGCTGGAGAAACAATAATATATATATACACTACTATTCGATAGCAGAAATAGTCACTGTGGAGGTTCCTTCTTACTATCGCAATATATCTACGTGTAAATGAATCTACCGTAGAAGTTTAATATATATGAAAAGTACTTTTCAATAATATTGTAATTTGTTAGATATAATAGTAAATTAACCGATCACCTCGGAGACTTCGCTTTGGCATGATTCCACACTTTTTGTAAGCTCCTGAAGCTGAGTCCGGATCTCGCAGAGAGCAACCGTGGTCTCCAGTTGGCGGTCGCCACGCTGTAGCTCGTCGAGCTTGGCGGAGAGATTCATGCTCATCACGCTCACCTGTCTTTGTAGGCTGTCAGGACACCAGTTTATATTCAATCAACACTAATAATATGTAATGCACATTACAGTTATAAAAATTGAAAGGTAAATAAGACACAAAAAAATCTAAACGGTTTATTTGGAAATTGGCTGTTACTCTACGTTTATCTTCAATGCTTTAACTTATTTACGTTTTTGGGAAGAAAATTGATTAAACGTTTTAAAACTGGACCACCATTTGTTCCTTACAACTAAAGAGAGTATAAATATAAAAATATTACTCATGAATTTAATTCACATATTTAACAATTTTGTATCTAATCTAACCCTTTCTTACATTAACGAACCCAAACATATTTAACCTTTTATTTTTCTAAATAACCTTATATTATATGCTACATAACAACGAAAGTTAAATAAAAATCGCTCCAGGCGTTTTAGAGATTAAATTGAGCAAACAGACCGATCTACGGACAGACAAAATTTTCTATAAATTAAATATTTTAAAAACAAATCGTAACTTTAACAATTTCTAAATTAAAATCAGATCTATCGTAACAACGATAACAATAATTTATTTTCACAATTATAATATATTAATCTGTGTTCAATGTTTTATAATATAGTAAAACAAATTTTAAAATAACAACAATATTAAATATTCTTAAATATCTCGCCTTTTAATTCAAAGAGCCATCTCTTTTTGAACTTTTTTGTTTCTAAAATCTAAGCACATTTTATGACATAATAAGTAAGAAAAATACACGTTTGATAATACTCTGTAACTAGCTTTTGGTTTTTCTCAAAGAAAAATATACACTATTTATTTAATATTCACACTTCAGTATAACTATTCAAAGTAAAGCAAAGGTAACTTATAAATGCATTAAAAATTTATGGAAACTGACAATGATGAGATCTTAAATCGATGAGTTTTTATAAAAAAATTTAATAATTAAACTTCACATTATAATTATAATAAAGCTTTTTATAAAATCTAATCTATGATACATACAAATATTCCTAACATTAGTTACTAATTATAGTAGTAACTAATATAGTTAAATAAAATAGTTAATACTAGTTATATTTAACGTTTGTCTATCACAAAGTTTGAACAAGAATAAAACTTGTGTAAAGAGTTATAACCGTTGTAAGATACACAAAAAAAAGAAGCATTCCAAAAAATTTTCAACGTCTTCTTTCAAAGAATTTAATGAGCGCAATGAAACTATTAACAAGATCAAGTTTCGGCAATGGTAAAATAATAAACTCGACGCATTTCGCATGACCTCCATCTTGGCTGTGATAGGAGAGCTCACTAAGTAGCTCGACTGGGCACCACGGAACCCCATTGCAGACGATAATAATGACAGAACTCGCATATCACAACCAAAAATGGAGATGGTAGCCAGCGAATTGCGTCGAGTTCATTATTTTACTATTGCCAATGTTACCTCACAAGGTGGTACTCAACTATCAACAAGTGGTGTCATATACCTGCTGCATAGAACTGAATTAACAATAAACTTAATGAACATTTTCTGGAGTTGTTTCCTCTTCTTCACATGGTAAATTACTATATAAATAAGAGGAGTAAAGAGAAAAAAAAAACGATGTATCCTTTTAAAAAGTATAGGGGTTATATCTTACCTAAAAATAATACCGCTCTCGGTTCATATATATTCGGATAATGTTATAGATCCGTATAAGACACGATTTTCAAGGAAAAAGAAACATTCAATTAAGAATCTAAAATGTCTTAGGGTGGGAGTTATGGAATTGTATTCGTTTATTATATTGACATATCAGCCGGAGGTAAATCGTAATCTCCATATTCGCTTATACCGTGGTACTGCGAGGTACTATCTGGCCACTTATCCAATTCTTCGGAACGCAATATTATGAAACTACTTCGAAAGACTTTTTAATTAAACCGTTTAATTCTTTTGTTCCAACTTGTGGTTGTTAGAGGACGAGATTAAATATTTTATAAAATTTTTTACAAGATGGAAATTTTATTTAATTATCTAAACTAAATATAAAATTTATCAATTAATAAAGTGATATCAAAAATATAAGATTTAAAAAAATTAAGTATATACACCTCAGAACAATAAAGGCGCAAGATTATAAATGTAAAAAGATTTGAATAATTTTTAGGGCTATACTATATATGATAGTTCTTAAGTAATAACAATTTAAAATTACAAAAAAAGTTTTAGTCAGTCATTATAAAACAGATGTACCATCGTATAATGACTTACAATAACTTACGGTGCCAGGCGTTTAGAAATTTTTGTCGCATATAACAGTGTTATAAAAATGTTGCGCTCAAGTAATGCGGAGAGCGCCCCGTGTAGGAGAGCAGGACGGGACGAGCGTGCGAGCAGTAACTCTGCGCTTGCTATTCAAAGATGTTTTATTCCCTCGCCCATGTTTGCGGCGCCACAAGCTTCGTACTATGAAATAGGCGGAGGCGTTTGCGCTTGCAACCAAACTAAATCAAACACAACGGTTTTAAAATTATGTCTAGTTAAGCTTTTAAATATGTCACAATCGATTAAATAGTAACTTAGAGATTAAAAGATTTTCTGATTATTATGTCAATACTGTCATGGATAATTATACATTAAATATTAAATTTGATTAGTACAAATAAAAAAAAGTTGTTACTTGATTGCATAAGCCGCTGCTACCGTTTGATCGTTTTTACCAGATGGCGGCACAGATTATCACTGCGTGAGCTTCCGACGGCGTTCTTTGTTTTAATGTAGATATAAATAAAAATTTATTGCTTGCATCGGGCAAGTGATTGTTATTTCCGATTTAAACTCGACGTATCCTGGATTAGCACAACTTTTAGTGGAATCCCGCAAACGCGAAATCGCGTTGTACAATTTGGTCGTAAATGTTGTTGTTCAATATTTCAAGGGTTTTCTTCCTTATAACGTTTGATGGTGGGTTATTATGCGTATAAATTTGATTATAAAGAATACAATCTTCAAAATTTAAAAAAAAGTTATACATTTAACGGACGCTAACTTAAATGAGTCAGAGCGCGGGTTGCGAATCTTTGTGCTGCGATATCGTGTGTGAATAGGGTTGCCAAACCCGTCCTCACTATGATGTAGTTATTGATTCGGAAGCGGTCAAAACTACCACACGTAATTATCGAAAGACATGCAAAATATTAACGATTAGCATTTTTTTTTTATATGATCTGATATATTATTATTTCCTGAAATGTATTCTAATTAAGTTGATATATAAGAGAACGTTAAATACAGGTAAATCTAATAAGAGTTATGAAGTTGCTTATTCTATTTTTAGCGTAAAGAGCACAACACTCGCATCTAATCGTCTTAAATTGCGCACGGTTATATTGTATAATGCTGTGCTTTAAAATTTTGCTACTTTTTTTACTCAGATAGGCACATAAAAAAAAACTGTACCCAGGTCTGAAAAAATAGTACCTATTGCTATTTAATTTTTTATTAATAATAGTTTAACTAAATATTAAAATTAAAATAATGTTTATTAATTGACTTTATAAAACCTAAGGTTAAATCAATATTCGAAAATTGCTTTTCCTGGGTTTATCACTATACGACACTTTCCTATTTACAAATGTTTACGTGATAATACTGGAAAAAAAAATTCTAAAACTTTTTATCTGTTTGTTGTGTACGGAATTGTTGAATCGATTTTGAAATGCATTTCATTGACATACAGCTGTTATAAGGGAAGACTTGGTCTACATGCATGTAAAAATTTATTTATTACATATGTTCATAAAAGAAAATAATATAAATTTTTTGAAATAGCTAACTTAATTAGTTATTTTTAAAAATTAATAATATATATATATATATATATAACATTTTAATATATTGTATATAGCAGCCTGTTCGGCTCCGTGTGAAAGGAAGATAAGAAAATTTCCATTGCGAAAGCGTATCAATTTTTCCTGGAAGTTTTCTTAACGTCCAGCGCTCACCAATTCCCAAAATCAGCAAGGACTACTTTCAGCAGCGAACTTCTACAAGGTCAAAGAACGATGCGATGAAATTAACGTTTAATCAATTTTCGAGACGACTGTGGGTGGTATTTAGTAACTATTAATTTTCAGGTATATTAATAACAATGTTATAAATTCACAAGCGGGTCATTCCTTTGCTGGTCTCAACTAACAATAACAATTTTTTTATGGATCCTTAATTTACTGTTCGAAAACAAAACATTGTTGTTAAGTTATAATTAAGTTAATCTATAATACCAAAAACACAATACGGTCACAAACATGCAAGCTGCTTTTCCTAATGCGTAAAGTTCTAAAACTTTTTTCAAGAAGTGCAAAGAAGAGTTAGATTTAACAACATAAGGACAGAACGATAAGCTAGCACAACACTTCAGTCGAAGAATAACTCTGTTAAATCATGGCCATCGGTACTAAATCTGGTGTACGATCTGTGATCTAGGGTTCGATGCTATGAAGTAAGGGAAAGTGAGTGATGACATAGGCCGCGACGATTGCATCTATGAAATATCTGCAATACAAGATATTTATGATGCTAAGCCAGGGTGAAAGATGTTTTATAGACACATCGAGACACAGATTTTCATGAAAATCTTTAATGCTATGAAGCCAATATTAAAGGCGGAAAGCTAAGATTTTTCGACATGTCGCTAAGGTCACACGTACCTAAGTAGAAGTTCCCTGAGTGTAGCCTCGTCCTCCTCCGACGGCGCATATCGTGTCAGCTTGCCGCCGGCCTCCCGGGCCACATGATCAGGTACCACTGTATCAAAACTACTTATTTATTCTCCTATCAAAGCGCCAACAAAATGCTTGCTGATCAAAAACGAGATCAATTCAGAGGATTTGATTTATTGTCCGAACCTTTATCTAAAATAAAACTTCGATTAAATAGATTTGGTTTTTTAAAACGGTTCAAAATTTTTAGTAAACTTCGCGAATTTTAGTACCTGTTAATTTATCTATAATATTAAAAAATATTTTATGTTTTTTTTTTTAAATATTAAGTCGTGAAAACCAAACGCTCGCAAAATCCAAACCAACGTTATCACCGTACAGCCAACTAGTGCCAATGGCCACGACACACAGGTTCCTAATAAATTTTGAAAATATCAACTACAAATAGTACATTATTAAGTAAAGTTTTATAAATATTTATTTAATGTAAAATAAAACTCTAAAACTTTCATAACATTATTATATCACTTCTAAGCAGTTAGTATAAGTCAACAGTCATGATTCGCACTTTATTTAGTCGTAAACCATGAGTTGAGGAACAAATAAATAAATTATTACAAACAAAAAATACTAATAAGGATTTCTGTTGAAAATTTAAGGAGCAAACTAGAATTATCTAACAAGTATTCGGCGGCTTATTACACCGTCATATGTTAGTTCACAAGAAAGATATTCTTGTTTGATGTATACTCGTAGCAAAGGCAGTAATTAGACATTTGAATTAATAACAGTTTCATGCGACAAACTTTATGGCAGTTTTCCAATAGTTTACAATGAAATAAAACCAATAATACATTATATTACAATATTTATCTATAAACTTGTTTATTATTGAGTAAATTAAAGTGTTATAATTTTTTGGTGAGCTTCGTGTGTGAACGATAAGTATAAATACATCGCATCCGTGTAATTTAATTGAGCTTGATTAAGATTGCAATTTGTCAGTAATGAGCAGTTATCGAAAAAATATACTCTTAAGTAAATTTAAACTTAACCCTCTATAATTAAAGTAATTATAGTTCAGACCCTTTTCCACCACAGGATTACTAATTAGTACCGTCTCAAATAAGATGTATAGCAAATTAGTAAATTGTAAAAATTATGAGTTGAAACATATAAGGGTTACGATATGATACGATGATCTTCAAAATAAATTTTTACCTTGTATGTTTTACCGATAAAGATTATATAGTACCTATGTTTACATCATTATTAATTTTATAGAAAAAAAGGCGCGGATTGTTACTTTGATATCTTAAGATGAAAATCTTGCGATGATTGAGTCTACGGTGATAAAGTAAAATTTTAAAACGTAACGTTTCCATCTCATGCTATTACATTTATATGTAATATTATAAAAACGTGTTGATTTTTTTTTTTGCCTATTTTGATGCGTTAAAGCGTGTGTCGTTAAAAAGTTGGTGAATGGAGCGAAAGTTTGAATTCAAAAATTTGGAGTATGAGTTTGGAGCCGGTTAAAATATATAAACTAATACATTCAATTTAAGCTTTACGCAAACATGGGCACCGTAAACATCAGCTATTTATCAAATATTATAAAAACTGAGGTTTGGGGATTTACGAGATATTTAAACACTCTATTTAAGGAGTAGCTGATAATACGGTGTGCAAGTATACGTTCGCCTACTATTTAGAGGCGTTGCGTGTTTACCTGAAATTTGATCGATTGGTGAATATAAGGGGGCCTCGTCCCCGCCCGCCTGTTGGTGCTCAAGCAGACGATGACACGACTGTCTCATGAGCGCTCCCGTAACTGTATATCACATTGCTTATTAATATAATAACTGTAAACAGTTCGAAAAGTTAAAAAAGAAAGTGTTAACAAATTCTCAAAATGTTTCAGAGATAATCTGTAACATTATGTAAAATTTGATTAAAGTTTCCGTTTTCATAATAAGTTAATCAAATTTTGATTTTCTACAAATCATTTTTTAAAAGGCCGTCCCATATTATTTAGAGAAAACCGGTAATGATTTTTATAGAAATTAAAATTTTATTGTTATGATAGTATTTTCTATATTAAATGTGTTAATATAAATAAATAAATAAATCAATCTCACCTTTATTCTAGTTATTGTCATTTGACTACGAGCGAAGGCAGTTTATTCGAAGACATTTTGTCTGAAACAAAGAAAAAATTAGTTTGAATCAAATTAAACTCATGAAAAGTAATTTATTTAAAACTGACTTTTAATTTTAAATAGTAATTAATTAATCTAAACATTTATTTTCTTTGAATAATTAACTTACATGTAGTTTTATAATAAACTACACGCAGCCTAATACAGACTTGCAATTTTACAATTTATTTGAGTGTCTCTACAAAATAAAGTTTTAATAGCAGAAGCCATATAATTTTACCGACCATAAAATCGAGTAATTTAAAACTGTAATTATAGTTGGATATCAACTCCGACTGCAACTTTTGGTTAACAAAGTTTAACAGTATGGAAAGTACGCGCGGATTTCGCTGCAGCAGTTAATTGTTCCGTAATTAACTTTATTTAACAATATTTGTACTTGACAAATGCGGTTATAACAGAAATATATTTTTCCGCATTTCAATCACTTTCAGTACCAACGTGTGACTCCGTATGGGAGATTAAAGAGTTGATCTTCATTCATTTTACATTACTTGATCTATTACAGAATAATTTATGCAACGCCGAAGAAGCATTTATTGCAACCGATATTTCTCAGCGGAAGAAGCTCTGATATAAATACAAGAACAACATTTTAATTCCTTTATTGTTACTAATACTAGTCGACTAATTACTCGAGTACAACACTACACCTACCAGTAACAATATGGAGCCTAATTATAACATTTACATAACTCATTGCGTCAGTCGCCTTTCTACATAGAACGATATGAATGGTTATCCGAATAATAACAACAGCTACAAGGCCTTTCAAATTTTTCATTATTCGACTAAGAGTCAAGTCGAGCCGGATGTTCCAACCTATTAACAAATGATACGCCTGTTCATAACAACGCGCTAATTGGGATGACATACACTACAGTACACTGCTTCCTGCTTTGAAAAATAAGATATTAAATCTCTCTACTCTAGTAATGTGGCGTCAGTTAGGATCTTATATACAGACCCACTTTGCGCTCGTCGCCTTGAGACATAAGGTGTTGAGTCTCGTTACCCCAGTAATTTCACTAGTTACAATTCCCTTTAAACCGGAACACAGTAATGTTTGCACACTACTGTTTGTCGGCAGAAATAGGCGTTTGTACAGAAAATCTATAGATTTAAAAGCAGCGAATATATCTATGTATATATAATATATAGCTCCTAGAACCGATGGACGTTGGGGACTCAGAATGCTGGTAAGGCGACCCCGTACCGGTAAGCGCCGCGTTGGCAGACCTTCCACTAGATGGACAGAGGACATCGAAAGAATCTCTGGGAGCTACCAGACTCAAACAGTGCAAGATCGTGCTTTCTAGTAGACATTACAGGAGACCTATATCCAGCAGTGGGCGTCCATCAGTTGAAATGATGAGTGATGTAAAATTGGTTCCGCTTATTGAATTAGTACTTGCAGCGCATTGCATCTACTCCGTAAATAAATTTATTTATAGTCGATACTCCACTTAAAAGTTATTATTATATTTATTATACTACAGACTGTACAAATTGGTTATTTATCCGTCATCAATTTATTCTCTTTTTTTTTTCTAACTAATCTTTGTAATAGATTAATAACGAATAACAAACAGTTAAAACCATTAATGTAACTATAACATTCACGAGAGTATATTTGAAAGAATAATTAATTACTCTTAACATCTTGAAGCACGGATGAAATAAGCTCCTCTTTCTAATTTTTATACTGTTATTTTTAAAGGCATAATTAGAGTAAGTTATTAGGTTTATTTAATTATTGCACTAATTAAATTGAAATCGTAACGGAAGAATATAACCATCAAGACCCACACAGAATAGAAATTTCCTACAATAATATACCTGAAAGTATTTCACGAGTAACATGTATAAGTATAAAATATCTTGTTTTAAAAAGTATTGAATTTTATTACGACGGGTTAAACTGAAAACGTTTACTACTGAATTTAATTTAATTTTTTTTTATTTAAATTATTTAATTTAATTTAATTCTGAATTTAAAATTCTTTACGTTAATATATATACAAATATAAGTTTTATTTAACGTGTTAAGAAACGGATTATGGTTTTTCTTAAAGCATTCGTTAAAGAACTCTTCAATTAAAGAAATCTCATCATATTAGAAATTGATGAGAAGTTAAATTTCGTAAAGTTGTCATGCATGCTAATTATTTATTAATAAACAATTCCACAATAATATCCTTTACTTAATGCATAATTAATACGTAGTACTAAAATTTTAAATAAGTTTAGAATAATTTGTTATCGATTAAGAGGGTTAAATATAGTAAAAATATTGAAAAAATAAAAATATACGTTGCATATGAAAACTTGAAACATTTTATGGGATAAAAATAAAATCTTTGTAAATAAATTTAATTTTTTTTTCATTAATTGCAGTTCTTATGTTTTGCTTAAGATTTTATCTATAAGCAGAAAAAATTTAAAATAATTTAGTTTTTTATGTGCCTGACAAATATAGGATAATTAATAAAATTAGATATTTAGAAATAAATGAAACCTTCTTGAATGATTTCACGTAAAATGAAATATTATATGAAAAATTAAATACGGTATTTGATTTGGAATCGTAGAGACTCATTATTTATTTTTTATCTGTTGTTAATTAAGGTAAGTTAAGATTTTAGTTATCTGATATTAATTAAATAGAAGATTATAAAATAACCGACTAACCAGTTGCTGCTACGGTAGAGTGATTGGAGGGGGGCGACCGCTTTTGCAGGACGCGTCCTGAGACTAAGTTGTCCTTTGGTCTCGTGTAGATAGTTTCGGTAAAGCTCGCTAGGGGTGCTTTTCACGCGACAACGGGTGGGTGCAGACTGAAGCTTTTAATAAGAGTTTCGTTAGGCTCCGGCCGGGCCGCGCATGCGTACTCGCCACCCTCCTATGTCTCAAACATGTAACCGCTCCCTGCAGTTGTTTGCAATATAATAGGAAACCGGATAGCTTTGTGAGAGGGTGAAGGGAAGACCGAATGGAACCAGAATACTCATCAATGGTAGAAAATGGAATTCATGTTTGGGTGCTCTCGTACCGTTGTTTTGTATGTAACAATGCGACTACTGAAATACTGAGGAACGTAATCATTATATCTATTTATATATATATATATATATAAATAGAAAATAGGTTTTTTTTGTTCGCCAATCACGTGAAAAGTTGTGAACGTATCGACACGGGTAACATGACCAGTCGACGCAGAATGATTTATATATGGTTATAGGCTATTTATTTTTTGAATTTAATATATCCATGACCATTTTAATTCTAATTATCTTTTATAAACATTTCGTTTTATTTATACGACTGCTATAGAAAGTATATATATATTAGCTACCTAACAGTCTCAGCTTTAGGGGGATGAGGCGTTATAATATATAACCTCCAGTATTATAGTAATAGACTGGTGGAAGGTCTCAGTTGTCGAAGACTGTATAGCTAGGTACCACCGCAGCTCCTATTTCTACTGCCTTATAGTACTGTGTAGATAGTACTATCTTTAATTTGAAGAGCGCTGTAGTTAGTAAAATTACTGGTGTAACAAAGCTTATCTTATGTCTCAAGCTAACGAGCTGAATGTGATGTTACGTATAACATCTTAAGTAGCCGCGTTGTAGGCAGGTGTATCACTCACCATCAGATGAACCTTTCGCCACTTCGATTAATTTAATCACTGTTTAATATGGTATAGGAATAAGTATTAGTCGGTAATGTTTTTGTTAAATTATCTGCGATCTATTAAATCTTAACATTAAATGGCTATGTAGCATGTATGTCACAGCTATTGTGTCGGTATATTGTATTTCCTTAAGGCGGTCACTGAATAATCTCCAATCTCCGATATTGATTACTATACAATATTCAAAGTTCTATTCTGTCGTGGATTAAAGTAGTTCGATTTGCATTTTAGAAAAGGTTGAAAATGCAATCGCGCTTTCCCATCAATAATACAGATTTTTCATTCCTTGCGTGTAACGAGAAAAAAATGTGAAATAGCTATCGTCTTTGCTTTTCTAGATATCTGTGAGTACAGTTAAAATTAGCATTATTATGAAAAGGCCACCTATTTATATTCATTTTGAAAATAAAATTACGACGTCTATTAACTTATATATTTATTTACTTTTATATAACAAGATGAAAGTGAAATGATCTTCCAGTCTACCTTGGATGATGCAGAAATGTAATGAGATAGTGTAAATACATTTAAATAGATACTTGATATAAATGTCATATACAATAAAATAAATAATTATAAATACAAAATATATTCATACATGTACATATCTATACTAAAAATTAATATCTACATATGTACCTAAAAAGAACTTTTGTCATTTCATGTACACATTTGGTAACTGTCCTGATTTGGAGTGGATGCACATTCGAAAGGAGAATGGATAAAAAAAATGAGTAGACATTCATTACCTATAAGGTTTAACTACTTAGATTTCCTTTTACAGTATTTTTATCTAACGACAAGTGACTTGTGTTTTTTTCATTGCAACGCCAGCAAGGTCGAAGTAAACGCGCTAGAGCTACCTGCGAGGTCGCCGCGAGGCTACGACGCTACAAACCCGCTACGAAATACAGCCTTCAATACCGCTCTACGTTGCCTACGAGATCTTAACGTTCTTTTTAAATTTTTAAGCATTTAAATACTTTCAGTTTTAAATAACGTCTGTACACAATAACCAGTTGTTCTCCGACCGCTTTGCTGGTCATTATATATAATTACACTTGAAATTTGTCAGAAGCATTCCTTGAGAGCAACCGCAATCGCAAATGACTTTCTATAGCTTACGTCACTATAGCAACCAAATAAATAATTCGAAATGAAAATGGTTATAAAAGTTAATTGGAAATATAATGATGAAGGATTCACAAATCATTCCGCGTTGAATGGTCATGTTCCCGTCTCGATAAGTTCACTTGTTTTCGCGTGATTGGCTAACAAACAAAACCCATTTCCATTACACATATATATATGAAAACTTGTGAACATATCGACATTGGAACATGCGCATGCGACGCGGAATGATTTCTAGACGGTTATAGGCCTTTTATATTTGAATTTCACACATCGTTCATTATTTTATTTCTAATCAAATTACTATGGCAAAGATTGCTATAAAAAGTTGTTTGCGATTGCTCTCAAGGAATATTTTAGACAAATTTCAAATCTAATTGTATATTACGGCCAGCAAAGCGTGCAGGGAACAACTAGTTTCATATATGCAGAAGTATTGCACTTATCCGCTTATGAAGCTGATTCAATTACTTAAATGTAACGAGAGTGAAATAAAAGCTCAAAAAGCTTTTGTTTTAAAACGATGTCAATTAACGAAATTAAAGCTCGATCCATCGGTATGGGTCGTATAAAGTGATGAGATAAAAATTAATCCTTTGCAATCCTTTTTACAGCTTTTCTACTTGTAAAACTGAATACTCTGTTCCTATACGTAATATATATGTTCCTATGCCTCCTAATCTATTTTTTGTCACGGTATCTCTTAACAAGACTATTTTAGTCCCACTCCTCTGATAACTCCATAGTTAATCTTAGAAATTTATCTCGTTTCTCTTAATCTCTATCTATAGTCAATCTTAACATTAAAATATACTTTTCATCTTGATCTTTATTCTTTAGAACCTTATTATGTTGTTAAACAGCGATGGCACCTACACGGCTGGTCTCCAGCAGTGATCATCACATACTCGTTATTGTATCGAAAGATGATTGATATCTAATAATGAAGCAGATTTAAATATCGATATAACAATGAAGTGTTATTGGTTTATTACATGATGATTGTCATGATTGTTAGACTGTAATTAACATTTGTTTTATTATGCAAAGCAATTATCATATCAGTATCAACGAGTAAAGTAATTGTATGAAATAAGTAACATGTTTTAAAGGTTTCTTTTGCATGATATTTTGTACTTTGTTATTTGTCGTTATAAATATTTTAGAGGAATCACTTATTCAGGTATAATTTATTTCCATAATTGAATTTGTTAATAAATACAATATCTACGAAAACAATAGATTTAATGTAATAATAATGTGGATGGTGAATTCTGTTAATATATATAATAGTTTACTGCTATAGGATGTTATATGTCCATGTAGAAAAAGTTTTTGAATTTCAAGCTCTTGAATTTTTATGTATGTTATATATATATACAAACGGAACAATATTTTATTCCATCCATTCGTGTGTTGATCTAAATGAATTCAGTTCACTTCGTTCATCCCCATTTTTCAATATTCGTTTAAAACCACGTCCTGTTTGCATTGAAGGAACATATACCAATAGTTCATTTTTTTTTTACTTGTTCACCGTATTCGTGTACGTGTTCTAATATACCACCCGATAGTATGAACAACTTCATATATTGTCTGAAAATCGTTTTGTTAACAATTTATTACCTTACACTAAAAAATTCTCTTAATTTTAAGACTACGTAAGGAAACTCTAAATGTTCAATAATATCAATAGTATTTTTATACTATGAACTTTAATTGGATTGTACAAGTTTGTGTGTTATCTTTAAGAAAAAAAGTAAAGGAATGTTATCATTGTCTCAATTTGCATATTTTACATATATAACGTGTAGACATTATTCTTAATACTATACAAATAAATCAATACATAAAATGTTTATAGCTTCCAAAAATTGTACACCCACATATATATCCTTTTTATTTTATATTCTATATGCTTATTTATTTAATAGGTGTGTATATTAAATAGTACCAAGTAAAAGATTATAAATAAAAACCTAAGTCTTGTATAATAATTTCTATGGCCATTATTAATTCTGTAAAGCTTATCTAAAGTTCATTCTCTTTTAATTGCAATTTGTAAAAGCTTATAAAGCAAACGCTGTGCACTTCAAGTCTCTTCGATATAATTAAAGTAGTTAACTTAGACGCTTGTAACTTAATAGCATCTCGATAGATAAATTGATCATCGAAGTCGAGCTATAACGTTGAACGCAAAGCTTTTATACGAGGCCACTTTGATAAAATTAATTCACAACCAATGTGAAACGTGAATATTGAATAATTGTTGTTATGTAGTAATGATAGTAATAGAATTATCTATTACAGTTATAATACGTATCTAAATATATATATAATGAAAGTGGGTGTAGGTTTCCTTTCACCGCCAATCACGTGAAAACTAGTGAACATATCGACATGGGAACATGACTATTCGATACGGAATGATTTGTAGATGATTATAGGCTATTTATTTTTGAATTTCATAGATTCTTGATCATTCTAATTCTTATTAACTTTTATGATAATTTTGGTTTATTTACACGGTTGCTATAGTAACGGTTGCTTATGAAAGTCATTTAGCTATCTAACAGTCTTAGCTTTAAGCGGATTAGGCGTTAAAATATATACTCTCCAATATTAATAACGTTTCAAGAACAATGCCTTAACTATAATAGTTAGTAACAGACTGACGGTAGGTCTTTGTTGCCGGGGACAGTCTAGGTACAGGGTACAGTCAACCGACAAACTATAATATATTTTGCTATGTACCGGTTTAAAGGGTGTTTTAGCTAGTGACATTACTGGTATATCGAGTTTTTACATTATAAGTCATCAGACGATCACAATGTGGAGCAGTGTATATCATAGTAACTAGCACCAAATTGTTATGGATAGGTATATCACTTACCATCATATATCTTGCTTGCCATGTCGATTCGTACAATAAAATAAAATGGTAAATATCAATTACACTGTTAAACTATCAACTTTTTTGGTTTTTCAGGATTAAAAGTACTGCTTCAGCGTTGAAGAATACATCCATCGGTTGATTGGATTAAAAAAAATTAAGACTTAGTACCCCAATAAGAGCACGAATAGAAAATATACAAGGTTCGACAAATATATTCTATCTTATATATAGATAAACACTAAAATTTTAAAAATTTATATTTTTTTATATTTATATTTATTCATACATAATCTCTTATACTCTCTATTATTTGCCATGCCTATAACAATGTAGTACTGGTTAGGACGATTTACAATAGACCAAATTCAGATCATATCCTCAAGGTTTCTTCTGCTTTTTATATTTTTCTTAAGCACAAACTTTTTATCTAATATTTCGACGTCTTAAACTATCTTTCAGAAAGAAAAAGAAATGTACAAATCCATAGTTTTGCAAGTTAATAATTTATTATTGCAACATCACAACTTTAAATAACAATTAGTATAACGAAAAAGACATCATCACAAAATAAGCATAAAAGAAGTTGGTATTAGAGACAGGAAAAACATAACTAAATGTATTTGTTCTTAAGGAAAAAAAGGATTTTACTTCGAATAAGAAATATCAAAGTAAACAAGTTGCTAACAAATTTTCAGTTCATTATACAGAAAATGGATAGAAAAGGAGGTAGCATCGCAATTATTTCAGCTTTGAATAGTTAGTCTTTGTGAAATATGAACTCGTAACAACTACTATTATAAGCGTAAGAATTAAATGTGAACAATAGTGATATTTACCACGCTTTCACCATTTTACTTCTCTTCTGTTCTCGTTTAAAATCTTTCTCGACAGTTTTTCTAAATCATTCACAGGTCTATCATTTGTTCGAAACTTCGATTTCACCTATATAAAAACGACTAGAAAAGTTAATTATAGTTATATAATTTATGGACCTAGGCGGTAGACGCGGTGTTGGGAGGCCTCCCACGAGGTGAACCGATGATCTGGTGACAGTCGCGGGAAACCACTGGATGCGAGCAACGCGGGACCGATCGTTGTGAAGATCTTTGGGCGAGGCCTATGTCCAACAGTGGATGTCTACCGGGTGATGAAGATGATGATGGTCTATGGACTATAGGACCGATTGGTGTGGAGGGAGGGCCAGTTGTGGGCGCCCATCCGCCGATTGTGATGATGATACAACTTATAGTATAGAGACGTTCATTTATAGGAATATATCTCAAAGTCAAGAAATACGTAAGTCTTTTGCTTAATTTTTGATTGCTCATAGATTGTATCAAAAAAAATCAGATCCATAACAATCAAATTAACTGTCTACTTGACGAAGATGCTAGGAAATCGACAATGGCCTGAAGTTTTAGGAGACGATATATTGCCTATATTCAGTAATGAATTTGTAATGATTAGTATAATTATATCCACAGGCAACAAAAATTTTTCTATAAGCACAGTTGATTGATATATAAAGTTGGAAAATAGTATCTCATCAATAAGATTAATATAAATTGTTGCAGCGAAAAATGATTATAAGTGAATCTAACAATTCAATGGCAACTCTATTTTAGCACAACACATACAATCTCATAAAGTGCACTCTTTTAAATTAGTAAAAAGAAAAACTAAAAGCTAAAGTCTTCGCTGTGGTAAACTGTGTAGTGCTGAGTTCATCTTTTAATTCCATTATGTGTTTCTTTCAAAGTAATACTCGGGCGAAAGGAAGGCAAAAACCTCTTCTGTAGATATATACTTATATTTATAAGGTGACACAATTCATTATACTCATAAACAAATACAAGAGTTGTTACCGATTAATAAAATGCATTGACTTTAAACGAGGCCATGATAACTATATTTAGGTTAAGTAAAGATAAGGTATACAGCAATAACAATTCTGTCGTGACCTATGTTACATAAAAGTGTGTTAAATAAAATACTGTTTGGTCTTAATTTAATATATGCAAAATGTGTAGATAATCTTCAGTTCTGTTCATAAGTATCATCCAAATGTTGAGTTTTCTCATGTCAAACTATATATATCTATGATAGAACTTAAGACTCTCTTTTGAATTGAAACACAACGCTCGCCGAAGCAAGATAATCCGATTTAAAATAAGTAGCAAGTAGTGAAATTCCCTTCTAAGTTTCGCTTAAAAGCTTCTGAAGTTTAATGCAGCGAAATACTAAAGCAGCATACCTAAAGATAACCGTATTTTTTTTTAAACAATAACTGCTTTTAAGACTTTTCTCTTTGCTAATACGAATTAAATCTTTACAGATACATGACGTCATTGCTCACTTAAAATCTTATACTGAACAAAGCGACAATATGAGCGGAAACTTCAATCAATGGTAAGTATGCCTGCTCATAACAACGTAGAGCTAGACTGCACCGCATTGCGCTTGTTGCCTTGAGACGGAATGTTAAGTAACGTTACCGTAGTAATTTCAAAAACTATACCCTCCAAACCGGAAGGAGCTACGGTGGTACCGGTATACGGCAAGAGAAACCTAGCACCAGTGAACGTAAATAGGCATCAAATTTTTCTCCGATTTCTTGTAATACTTTTTTTTCTATCTTTAAAATAAAACCTTACAGCAGGTATACAAAAGGCGGACTTAATGCCTGTTGGCATTCTCTGCCAATCAACCTTCGGTGAGATGAGACGTTGCAGTAGATAGTAACTACTTACTAACACCATATTGCTAATAGTAATAACATATATATTTATATATATAGATAGTTTTATCATATACATGCATATATGACACAACTTTATAGTAATGTGTTCCTGTCCCTCCTGCCCTTTTACCAACTACTAATATGTGGGCTCGGACAGTATGTACTTCTCCATATTCCTCTATCAGCCGTCATATCTGAATTCACACTCTTCTTACACATGTCATCTTTCACACAATCCATCCACATTTTCTTCGACCTTCCTCTACCCTTATAACCATCCACGTTCTACTTTGTAGTAATCAAGTAGAATAATAATAGTTTTAATTACGAAAGCAGTCGCTTTAATAACTTTGTGCATGTAAGCTTCAAGCAAGAACAAGGAATCCGGATTAACCTCCGACGTGAATGTCTTAAACCCATCAACGGCTCGTTCAATTTATGGTTTCTAGCTAATGTAAATTGTTTGTTATAAGCGTTGTGTTATATAATTTATATATATACAAAGTGAAGTGAATAGAAAAGGGCTAAAGTATAGCTAGTATCTTATCTATCTATGTATGGAATGCCCCATACAAAAACAAGTTCTCGAGTAATAAGTTTTTTAAATAGTTTTCAAAACTTCCCGATTTTCTAGAAAAAATTCGATAATTTTATTTCTTACTTATTTCTACGCAAATTTTAATATAATAATTATTGTTTAATCATTGTTTTATTAAATTAAATTAATAATCATCACTTAGAGGATAAAACTTTTAAATTAGGTTCTTTGAAAGTTGTGACAGTAAAAAACAAAGGGTCTTACATTTTTATTTAATCTTAAAATAAATTTTTATTTATAAAAAATACGTATAAATAAGTATTTGACTTCAATACCTATCCGGCAAGGTATGAGAAAGCAGATAAAGTTTTTAAAATCTAGGAAAAATCCAACCGTAACGCTAGTAGCGGTCTAAGTTTATATTAATGGGCAATAAAGCCACCGGGAAACAGCTAGTGTTTCTATAAACATACAATATTTAAAACGAAAAGCTTCCCATGAAAGATAACTTGTAGTGGTATGTAGTATCTACAAATTCGCACTTAGTCAACGTGATAGTAACATGACCATAACACTCTCCTAGTAAGAGAAGACCTCAAGACCAAGTAGTGGGATCATTACGAAGCCTGTTATAAACAGAAATAATTAATAGTATTAGACTGACCACTACTTATAAATCTGAAAGGATTTGGAAAAGACTGCAGAGAAGAGAATGTTTTAGTTTTTTTTATATACTTATGCATAACTTGTCATAGTGTGAAATGGACCTTTCAGGACTTACCCCCATTGATATTTTTTTTTTCGAAAATCACTATGATATTAGAAGAAACACACTAAGTATAATAACGTAACGTACTTCGGTTTTGATATACTTCATACAATAATTGCAAAATTTCAGCTTTACATTTTATATTAATGAAATTATTTCTATAACAGACTAAGTACTAGATGTTGAACGTTATATAAATAGCTTTCTGCGCATAGAGTTCTCAATTTATACCTCGCAAATGACGCAGTATATTTGCCTAACTAAATCAGAAGCTGCAAAGTTCCCTCAAGCGGCTTAACTGCCGTGCGCAGAGGACTTATGTTCTATTCATGTATACTCCGAAACATATCAAAGTAAATTAAACCAATAAGCCACCCACCGTATCGCAGTTCAGCGAAATATTATTTATATTTCATCAGACAGTTTCATGATTTAGCAAAGATTTTCTTATTCTCTGAAATATAATAAGACTCCGTTATATATTTCTGATAATTTTACTCAGCGTTTAAAACGGTACAATGAATTCTGAAATAGGTACTGCTTTTAAAAGCATTTGGTTGTTCTATAAAAGCTGAAAAAATTTTAATTTCAAATTTATTCACGTCAATCGCTCACTACAGCAGTAGTATGAAAATGGTAAAAAATTGTTACTATAGTGAAATAGAATTTTCATATAAATATTCTAAACCACAAATCGTTATACATATGCGGACAAAAGCAAAGATCTACTTACGTCGATGTTTATAAACGAAATATTATTAATAACCATAATAATTTTACCAAAAAAAAAAAAATAGACATTTTCCGTATTAGTAAATATAAATCCCGTTTTATTATACCTATGGCGAAAAAATTTAAATATCTCTCATTAAAGTGTTATTAAGTTCATGATTGATATGTTCACGTAACTAACGAGCCGTGGTCGTTCAATATACGCCGATCGCTATTAACTAGCTCATAACTATAACAGGCACTCACCTAATCTTTTACAGTGATTTTTGCCATGAGATAGAAAAAATTGTATAGAAAAAAAACACCACTGACGTCCGCCATCAAACACTTGAAGCATGTAATGTATAATGCCTCGATGATCACTTTTAAAATCGCTGAAGCATTATTTGTAACGTTTATCCTGTTTGTATGGGATATTTAACTTTTAACTTATAATGTGATAAAAAAACTACCTCCATACTAAAAATGCAGGCCTTTCATCATCTAATATATATGCTACTTCGAACAGCAAAGGATTAAAATAGACTGTCAATGCGAAAGAGATTTCAAACGAGAAGAGTGAACAAGGCTTCTTGTAGTCTAGTATGGGTCATTATCAGGTATTACATTTTCGCTTACTCTACTTTAACAAGTGGGATCGTAGTTAAACACTATGTATTTTTAATAATTAAAAATATACATTATTTCCTTCTTCCTCCTGCCGTTTTTGTAGCTATGCGGGGTCGGCAAAGCATGCACCCCTCTTCCATTTCTCTTTATCAGCTGTCATATCTAAATTCACACTCTTCTTTCACATGTCATCTTTGATACAATCCATCCACACTTTCTTCGTACTCTACCCTTATAACCATTCACATTCATTCTCATTACTTAATTACATATATACTATATCGCCATCAATAAATGCAGATTTATATTTCATGCACGAGAGGTGCCCCAATTCACCAAGCGTAGTAATTGAATCAATCGACACTCCGAAACTTTTCACAAGCTCTTTTAGTACGTAGTTAATTTAAATCATATACCATATCTAGATTTATATCATAAGTAAAACACTGAATAATATTTAAACGTATACGTGATTCATTAATATTTTATAAATCGAATTAATTATTAAAAGAGTATTACAATACCTTTGATTACTTACGTACAAATCTCTATCATCACTCGATCTCAATAATAAATTAAGTCGATGTTATGTTCTAAATAGAGAAGCGAAGATTAATATTATGTATTCTGTAACTAATCCACCAAGCACTCCACATTTGGAATACCATTATCAAATGGTTTGAGGAACTAACGACCCATTGCATCGCTAAAACATCCATACACCTTTACCTACTAACAATATAACTTACTCCTTTTATCTTTAGATTAAACCTTTCTTTCATTTAATATATATATTGCTAAATACCATTTTGCACGTCGAAAGGATAACGCAAAATAACAAATCCTTCAACCCAGCTCCAGCACTCTTTATAAGTAATTTGTCCAAACTATTATTTGACGATATTTGTTAGACGGTCACCACCAACAAACACCACCAGTATACAACAAAATGTGATCCTTACAATAAGTGAACCTAAAGTAGGTTTCCAATATCACTGAAAGCTGATAAATAATTAAAATTAACATTTTTATACAACGATGGCCGCAGTTTAATTTAATTAAACCGATCTCGTTCAAGGGACGTTCAATATTAGTTTTACTTCAAGATCAATTCATCTATCGAGATGCTATTACGCTACAAGCAACTCAGTTAATCACTTCAAATATATTCAAGAGTGCAACGTTTTTCTCGTAAAGAAACAAGAGGCAATTAAATTAATAGCAAAGATTTTACATAATAAAATTAACAGAGGATTTAAATAGTTTAAGTATCGCAAATGCTTAATAAATGATCATCATCATGACATGCCTTCTATAAACTCAGGAGTGGTGAGATTAATTTATTTATTATGGTTTTACAAAGATACGTATATTCGTTAATTCTCATATGAAAATTAAAAATAAAAGCAATTCATTCGTGTTATCACAATTAAAGATTCTGATCGAAAAAACTATTCTAGGTTTCATATACTCTTTTTAACCGATGATACCCTCAAACAATTTCTTAACTTGTCTACAAGGAGCAGGTTTTCCTAAAATTTTACCTTTCAGAATAAACCATGGTATGGTAAAGGAAACCTTTATGCGATCTCCGAAATGTACTAAATACTTTGTATGGCAGTTATAGGGTTTCAATTAGCTTGAAAATTTATAAGAAATTACAAATAATATATGTTACAGAATTATAAAAATGAGAGTTTGAATCATTCTTAATTTTTCATTTTATGTGGTTTTTAAAACACTACGAGTATATAGTAGTAGACATGTACTACAAACAATTTTAATCAAAAAGTAGTTTATGCTATACTCGTTAAACTTTATTTACCTTTGAAAATACCACAAATATCGCTCTAGCTACTTCATAATTTATTACATAGAAAAAACAGACATTTTTTTTTAATTAAGTAAAAGCTTTTATTCTGTTATTACAAACAGTCTTTGACTGAACAGAGATTACTCTTTTGTATAGAGAGTCGGGGTGTAAGGGGTCCCGCACAACAACTCATGGGACCTAAGCTAACCTCATCTGCTCTTGGTGCACCCTGGTGATCAATAGACGAGGCTCTGGCTCCCACCAACTCGCATTGGGCCAGCGTGGTGTGAAATTGCCCAAATCCCCTCACATGAATCCCTAAAAAGGCAGGGCGCGGAAAGCCGCAGGATGCGGACAGCGCAGGACCGATCGATGTGGAGATATTTGAAGGAAGCCTATGTCAAGCAGTCGACGTCTATGGACTGATCATAATGATGATGATAGAAAGTCGCAATCCAGTCAATGATTAAAATTTTGAATCATAAGCCACAAGAATTACAAGTAATGCTCTGGTGATAAGCTAACGATCACACTTTTACGTAATTACAGATTTCTTTTTTAAATTAGAGGTTACACCTTGTTTTTATATCGGTCTGTTATACATAATAAGAAATGAAGTGATCTTTAATGGTTAAATCACACTAAACAGTCAATCCTTATTCGCTTACCGTTCACCTCTGTAAACAGCCGCGTTATAAGAGAGTTAAAGTCAGACGTCTCTGCAATCTTTCACTCCGCTCTTCATAAAGGACAAAGCATTTCAGATAAAGCCGAATACAGGTAATACAATCTACAAAAGTAAGGAACTAAAAAAAAATCATCGTAAAGGAGTACAATAGAATAAGAGTTTGAAAGTATATCTTGTTCATAAAAGAAGCAAGCGTTTAGTCATCCGATCTGTATTACTGAGAAAATCTAGTATCAAATAATTGACTTTAGTTTTATTCAAAGAAGCGTTGGGGTTCTCTTTGAAGATAATCTAGACCGTGTCTCGTATTAAATTCAATCTTATACACTCTTTCAATACTATTATAATGCTTATATATCGCTCTGAGTAATAATATCGACCAAATATTATACTTTATATCGCTCGTTTAATAATTGAAGTGCTGTTAACCAAAAATTGAAAATTTTCAACAGCAGTTTATTGAAGCATGAGGAAAGGAATTACCAGTGACGCGGCGAAGGCGTTAAAAATTTTAACGACTTCTATTGAGTAAACTACAGCTTTTACCGTTCTCAGAAATTTTACAAAGTTACAAACAAAAATACAGTTTATTGTGAACTAGGGGTTCTTTTTAAGGTATTTCCACCTATATAGAAATCCGACAATATATCTCTGGAACTTTAACGCCTAGAGACTAAAAATTTGTATATAGTATAGGTCAGCTAAGAACGAATTTTACAAAATTCCTTCCCTAAAGAGTCGCGAGAGTCTTACAGCTAGCAAAGCGGGCGGGGAACATTTAGTACTTCTATAAGATCTAATATTATGTTATCAACCAAAACATTGACAGATTTCTTGTGAGAATTTGTCAAAAATATAATAAATAAGAAATTCGTGTTTACGTTATACATATTAATAACATTTTGTAACGCGAGGTCATTTATTACGAGGTTAAATACGGTGATATTTAGACGGTGATAAGATTTTTCCGAACCCCGCTGGTTATTTATCTAACTTATATTATAAACTAGCTGTTACCCGCCCGCTGGACTGCTTTGCAGGCTGTAACACCTCCGCACCTCTCTAATGCGCACTGCTAAGATCTGTTCTTAGCTCACCTCTAGATATGTAAAGCAATATTTCTTCCAAATTTTGAGTGTTTCGTCCAATAGTTTCGGAGAGAAAAAACAAAGTAGCAAGCGGATTGAATGATGTTAAATGATTACTATCAACATCATCATAGACCCCCTCCAATGGGTTCTCGCCTTGTCGTGGCGGAGGGGCTTAGTAACCGTGGTCCGGTACACGGTGAAGCCAAGTGGAACCCACCCGGCCGGCCCGCGGCGAAGGGCTGGCCGAAGCGGCCGCTCCAGGTTCGAGCACCGGTTGGGGTAACTGGAGCTCACCGGAACGGCCGGGGGCCGCAGGGGCGGCTGTGTGCTGCCCTAGCGGCCGGCTGCAGGGGCGGTTTCATACCGCCCCTCGCAGCCGAGGTGGGGTCGCGGAGGGAATACCCTCTGCGGCCAACCGGTGTCGCACCGGCGATGCGGCGGCGGTGGGGCCGCGGGGGAAGAGGAGTGCCGGTATTGAGATGCGCCGCTCTCCCTATCCTCCGCGGCCGTTGACAGGTAGCGGCGGGCCTAACATTTCTCTGCCGCGGGGAGCCGGGAGAGGTTTTCTCCAGTGGCTCCCATGGCCTCTGGGCGACAGGTTCGGGGGAACCGGTCGCCCGCACACGCATGAGGTCGAAGAGGGGGCGCGCTGCATGTTCCGGCGCGCCCTGGAAAGGGAGGGTTCGTCTCTCCCTCCCGAGGTGGGGCTGCGCAAGCGGCCAGCGCCGGCAGGGTCGCGGTTGAGTGCATGCGTTCCCGTGACCCTGCCAAATCATGGCGATGAGGCGGAACATCGTGGGGGTTTTAGTCGGTGCAAGTCCGACATAACTCGTTCTTGCCCCCGCGAGGACGAGTATGCGTAGGCATTTCCCCCACGTAAAAAAAAAAAAAAAAAAACATCATCATAGACAGACACGAGCCTTAACGAATTACACCTACATTGCAGATTTTTATGACAAGTCCGAGATTACCGCTGATAAAAACTGATTCAGTTATACATAATAAGGTGCATTTGAAACATACATTGGAAGATATTAACCTTTAAAAGTTTTAGTAAACTTGACACATAATATACACTCGCGTGCAACTGAATCGACTCGAGCCGTATATTGGTATAAAAGTTTGATTTTATGGGAAACGGCTTTTCCAATTTTTGTAAAAGTTTTTTATTCGATATGCCGATATTTTTTTCCATAATACAAAAATTTTCAAATAAACCATGACAAAACTTTTTAATTAATACGGTCAAACATGAGCGTTACAGAAATTCCTTGTTGCGGTACCAACTAATTGCGGAACTAAATCACGTATAAAAGCTCACGTGACCCATATTTATCAGTTAGTTGCCAGACGTTGACACCTACACATCGCCTTAAGCTCCCAGTATTTAAATCGCAATCCAATGGACACTACCTCAGAAGCAGCGGCCCAAGTTGTAGCTTTGTTGAAAGCGGGCCATAATCAAAGGCAAGTCGCTCGTGAACTTAACATGAGCCAATCAGCTGTTTCAAGAGTATATAAAAGGTTTCAAGAGACTGGTGGCTTCATTCGAAGACCGCAAACCCACAGACACGAGCACATCTGAGACGGACGACTGCTTCATTGTCTCAACTTCGTTGAGAAATCGTCATCTCACGGGTGTTAATGTGCAGCAGGAGCTCGGAAGGTTTCGAGGAGTGGCTGTAAATCAGTGAACAATTAGAAGACGCCTGAAGAAAGCCAATTTAACTCCAAAGCGGCCAGCCAGAGGCCCGAAAATGACCGCATCTCACCGTCAAGTCCAACTTCAATTTGCTCGTGAACACCTCAATTGGACTATTGAGCAAAGGAGCTCCATCCTGTTCACTGACGAGAGCAGAATGTGTCTCCATGGCAACAACAGAAGAGAACGAGTATACAGGCGTCCAGGGGAACGGTTCTCCCAATTTTTTCGCTGAAACAGTATCATACGGCGGTGGTTCAGTCATGATGTGGGCTGGAATATCATATGAAGGGAAGACCGAGCTTGTTTTCGTGCCTGGTGTCGGTCAGAGACGGGCTCTGACAGCTCAAAAGCACGTAGAAGACATTCTCCTCCATCATGTTGTACCTTATGCAGGATACATAGGAGAAGACTTTTATTGATGCATGATAATGCTCGGTGCCATACAGCAAGTGTTACTCGCCAGTTTCTTGAAGAGATGGAGATTGAGACGATGATGTGGCTCGCCTTCAACCCTGACCTGAACCCCAATGAGCATTTATGGGACGAGCTCAAACGGAGGGTTCGAGTTAGAGATACGGCTCCATCAAGCATCGTCCAGCTCAAAACTGCGCTAGAGGAAGAATGGAATATGATACCTCAAGATTTTATCAAAAAATTGATAAACTCCATGAATAATCGCATGCAAGCCGCAAGCCGTTATAACAGCAAGGGGAGGCAAAACAAAGTATTGATGATTTTAACTTTCTTTACTTTTATGAAAAATATTTTTTTATTCTTTATGTTGTCGTTTTAATTTTTCTTCATTTTTTATGCATTTCTATCCAAATTAAATTTCATCATATACTCAACCGATTTTTTTCCTAAGGAGGGCATTTTTTATAGAAAAGATTAGTCTCATAAACAAAGAAAAAAAAAGAAGAAAATCGGATGTCATTTTCTGAAAAGTCAACCTTTTATACTAATACACGGCTTGAGTCGATTCAGTTGCACGCGAGTGTAATTAAAAAATAATGTATCTAGATTCTTATAAATTAAGAAGATAATACCGTAATGTAATAAAGGATAGTAACACTAATGAAAATAAAGCAATATTATACAGGGTTGAATCTAACAAAGAAATACATTGTATTTATATCTAATAGATGAAGCTACCATTCACAATAAAAAGTAGTACATATAAATATATGTTATATTTATATTTACTACATGTGATTCAATCCTTCGTAGTTATCCTTCGATCTCTTGTAATTTGTCTACCATTATTAGTAGTAATAAAAGAATTTTTGTACATAATGTTTTGCAGACAGACATCTCGTTGTAAAGTCATGGGCACACTAGGGCATGCAACGATCAATCTAAAGCTTATCATAAAGAAAATTAAGCCTCCGCCTCGTTATTTCACGAATAGATCAACGTCAAATTTTAATTTAGAAAAGTTTAACAGCGACTTAAATTCATTGAATTGGGAATCTGTAACTAAATTAAGAAATATTGACCTAATGGTTGAGAGATTTAATTCGTTGATACTTTTGACTTTCAATATTCACGCTCCTTATAAAACAATAAAAGTATCAGAGAACCATCGTTTACTGTGGATTACTGATACATGTAGACTGATCATGAATTTGCGTAACAGTGCCTATCAAACCTATCGTAAAACTCCGTCGGATAGAAATAAACAATATTATCAAGATCTTAAAAAACTAGCCAAGACTAGTATTAGCAACGAAAAACAAGCTTATTTTAATTTTTATATAAATTCAGAAATAAAAAATAGCTAACTTGAAAAATGGAAGAATCTTAAACAAAAAATTCTTATTGATTCTAGTAAAGATGAGAACTCACTTGAGTGTCTTATTGATCCAAATATTATAAATAACTATTTTCTAAACCGCAAATCCTATTTCCACTACCAAAATAACCTACTTCGAGTCTCATCGATATTCTGACAAAACTTTCCACATGCATCCCGTTTCGGAAAGAGATATAGCAGCTTATATTAAATCTATTAAAACAAATGCCCTTGGCTGTGACGGTATCAACACGAACATGATAATTTTAACCTTACCACGTACTGTGTGTTAAAACTGATTTAATAAATCACTCCATTATTACTGGAACTATTCCTGTTCAATGGAAAACAGATTGGGTGGCTCCCATTCCCAAAACTAACGATCCTCTTGAACCTAAAAACCTAAGACCAATAAGCATTTTGTCTTTTTTGTCAAAATTGTTAGAAAGAGCCGTTTTTAATCAAGTTAATAAATATTTTAAAACCAATAACATATTACCGTTATTCCAATCTGGTTTTCGAGGCGGCCGTGGTACGGTTACAGTGTTATTGGATGTCACAGATAATATTCTTGCAAAGCAAGATGTAGGACGTGGTACCGTATTAGCTTTGTTAGATTTTTCACGTGCTTTCGACAGTCTAAGTATTCCACTCTTACTTGTAAAATTAAACTATTATGGCTGTTATCAAAATAGTATGAAGTGGTTTCATAGTTACTTAATCGGCCGATCTCAAACTGTAAAACTTAAAATGACTGATGGTTCTTGTATTTTTTCTGAATCGCAAGTTGTTGGTCATGGTGTACCACAGAGGTCAATACTCGGTCCTTTACTTTTCAACATTTATTCGGCAGATCTAGTGAAAACTATCAAATATTGGAAATATCACTGCTATGCCGATGATGTACTTTATATATCAGATAAACCTTATAACATTTTAAATGCGATTTCTAAACTAAACAACGAAGTAGTATCACTGAGAGTGTAAAGAATAATCAAAAAATCAATAGCCTTAAATCTAAATTCATAGCTTTCGGCACATAATTACAAGTTAAATATATACGAGACCAAAATCCAACCATTATAATAAATAATGAAAATTTAGAGCAGTTATCTAAAATAAAAAACCTAGGTATTATTTTGGACACAAAGTTACGTTACGAAAAACATATTCAAATTGTTTTTATCGCCTGAGAGTTTTAAATAAAATTCGTACCTTTCTTTCATTGAAAACTCGTATTGCTCTATGCGAAGCTCTTATTTTGTCTAAACTATAATCTAATCGCCTAATACAGTGAGTTCAAAATGCCTGCTGCCGGTTCTGCTTCGATTTTCCTGCGCGGTCTCACATCTCACCCTACTTAAACAAATCATCAATATTGAATATGGAGTCACGCATACAAATACATCTTGCTTATCTTTTGTTTGGACTATTAAACTCTAGAACACCAGAATATCTATACGCTAAGATGAATCTTTCATCAGCTCGGGCTAGATGCAATACTAGAAGCACTCGCTCTTGCCTTGTGTTCTATAAACATAAATCTGTGGCTTCTGCAGATAGTTTCCGTCATCAGGCGACAAAGTGCAGGAATAATGTACCATCCCCTTTAAGAAACTCTCTTACAATTGTTTATTTTAAATCAAAATTGAAAACATATCTTTTAGAAAAAACGAATTAATTCCCAGCATAACATTTTATAATTCCAGCACACAAGCAGAAGTTATATTTTTCCTAAATTTAATATCAATAATATAACTTTAGATCTTTTTCTCTCTCCGGCTACATCATGCGCACATAAGCATCTCGAAAATATAGGCGCTCTTTAATAAGGTAGTTACTGGAAATCAGTGTGTTGTTCACTACGTGGCAACAGTTACACTGAGCTACGGCCATTTTATACCATTGCAGTACACATGGCCCCAATGATTATTTAAAATATAACTAAGTTAACATATTTTTGTTTATCTGGATTCTATGACGTAATGTTTTTGTCTATATACAAGTGTTCTGCACTACGTGGACAAATAAACGAATTTATCTTTCTGTCTATCAGTATATAACATATTCTAATACGTCTCTGTCGACTCTTCGTTTCGAAGAATTAAAAAAAAAAAATATGTGCCATAGGAGAAATTTCGTAAAATCCCAAACTTATATTTATCTTGCAAATGTTATGCCTAGTAACGTGATGTTGTGCGAATAAACGTTACCCAACTATATTAAAATCAAGACGGGTTATGCAGAGAATGCGCTCTGCAGCTTTACGAACTACGTCACACAGGGAGGGGCCGCCTATGACCCGTTCCCACACCCCCAAGCACACGAGCTACATGAACCGAAGTCGTTAGCTTCAACCTCATCCGATACCTCACACAAATGTCGATAAAGTTTTTATATATAACCTCTTTAACTAAAATTGAGCCTGAGTTCATATCATTATTAAAAAGCACTTTCTTCAAATTGAATTTTGGTGATCAGAAAGAAGAAAATATTTCAATCTTCAGCTACTACATTCAACTGATGGTATTCAGCCCGATCCACTTCTTCGCATCGTGAACTGGTTTCTTGCAACGGAGTCATAATAAATATCATCATCTTTCATAATAAATATATTTAACAATAATTATCGGTATAGCATATGTTTTCTTTAATTTAGATCGCGGCCCTGAGTCCGATGTAACTGCTTTGGTTGTCAAAGAGACTAACCACCCAAACTTCATAAAAAAAAAAGTTTAGGAAACTTTATAAAGAATTCGATGGTAATCATTATTCCTTATTAAAAAAGATTGTCGACTGGTAAATGTTAAAGTTAAAGAGCTCGGGATTCTCTTCGAAACATTTTTAATTAGACAGGTATACTGACAGTTCTATCACAATACATATATATACATATATATATATATATATATATTTTAATAAAAATATAAATAACCTCATAAAGGTTCCATTAGATACGTACTCACGAAAATAAATCGTCGCAAGCTCATATCTATTTCTAGTATTTTAACCGTTCGATGTGTTTAATATAGATATTAATATCAGTAAAAATAATAAAAGTAGATATGAGCTTGCGACGGTTTATTTTCGTGAGTACGTATCTAATGGAACCTTTATGATGCTAGGTGTCCGCATCTATAAACAGATCTTACAAGGTGTCTTAGTTTGATACTCAACTCACTTAAAGATCAAGTTAAAAATATATTAACTCATGAAGTATACCATGCTTCATGAGTTAATATATTTTTAACTTGATCTTTAAGTATACCATGCTTCATAAGTTAATATATTTTTAACTTGATCTTTAAGTGAGTTGAGTTTCAAACTAAGACACCTTGTAAGATCTTTTTATAGATGCGCACACCGAGCATCATAAAGGTTCCGCTAGTTATATACTCACGAAAATAAACCGTCGCAAGCTCATATATACTTTTAGTATTTTTAATATTTAAAATGACAACAATAATCTCGCACGTGTTACAACGAAAACAAAAGGGTCAAATTAAGAGCCGGCACAATGGTTTATAAATATATAGAAAACCGGGAAATTTTTGAGAAATATTTAAAAAATTAATAACTCGAGGACCATTGTTTCTGGATGGGGTATTCTACACATAGATAGATAGCATACGAGCTATACTATAACCCCTCGAGATCATTTATACCTGTTACCTTTCACCCTGTATATATATTATTTGTGGAAATAAAACGTGCTAAATGTCAAACATTTTTATTTTATGTAAGACATATACATATATAACATTTAACGATACGCATATCTATATATATTCTATTTATATACAATGGAAAAAGGTTTCCTTTGTCGTGTGCCAACTACGCGAAAACTAGTGAACGTATCGACAAGGCAACGTGACCATTCTACGCGGAATGATTTGTAGATGGTTATAGGTTATTTATTTTTTGTATTTCATAGATCCATCATTTTATTTAAAATGAAATTTTATAAACATTTGGTATTATATACACGGTTGCTGTTGCTCTCAAGGAATATTTCACACTAATTTCAAATATAATTTTATATTACGACAAGCAAATCGGGCCGGTGAACAGGCAGTGAATATATATATATATATATAGCTGAATCAAATAACCTATTATTATCGACATCGTCAGCCGATAGACGTCGACTGCTGGACATAGGCCTCCCCCAAAGATCTCCTCGTCAAATAACCTATATCATTAATAAATTAAATACGGCTAATTCGCATCGTAAAGTAGTATACTACTAGGGAAAAAAAGAAACTTATACTTGTATCCTTTTTCAAAACAATATTTATTATATGTTGCCATTGCATCATTTTTACATTTAATTTCTTATCGCTAATAAATGTTATAACAGAAATAATTTTAATTAGCTGTGGGACCCTTTTTTTTGAAAGAAAGTTTGTGCTGCATAAATAAAGTAAAAGCTGCTAATTCAGAGTTATTTCAGTCAGAATACCAACTACCGTAACTTTTAAAAGCCAATGAGAACTTTATAATGTATCTGTTAAATTATTTGGATGGTGGTAGATGCACTGCACCGCCCAGGCAGTGGCTGTGTTTGTTACTTTGTTGTACAAAGTTTACTCGAACAACATTGTTATATTCGTACAATAGGTATTACTGAAACTGTTAACAATTTGTACGACCATTTGTTCACAGAATGTATTGTTTCTATATCACGGTTAAAGTAATTAAATTAATTTATTTGTTAACTTTAACTCATACCCAACAATACGTACGAAAACTCTTGATTTACAATTTTACATTTTCATAGCATTTATTATTTATATCAAGTAAACGAGTTTTTTAGTAGAAATCTGTCACTCATTGTTGCGATAACAGAATTTGCTAATGGGTAATTGGTGTGTAATTAAAAAGCTTTATATATCTTTAATTTAAGCTATCATATCTTCTAAATATACAGAAAAAGAAGTTCTATTTAATTTTCATTTAATTTTTCAATGACTTCATTCATGGTGTAGTCATAGTGAGCTTAAAAGAAGAGGACTGCCTCTTCAATTACGCCACAGAACACAACTCTCATATTGAAGAGGTAATAACGGAAATGGAGTTAATAAGAATTCATTTTCTATTAAATAACTTTCTATTGATATTCAGTAGGAAAACACGGTTTTACAGATTTAAATACATTTGTAAAAGTAATAAATGTTATTGGTTTTCAGAACCAGAGCGATCACACTCGCGCAGTCGAGCGCACTCTCTCGCTTTTGTATGTTTTGTCAGTATGATTGCAGTACGATATCAGATTAAAAATATGAGGATGGTAGTTAATTAGTTCAAAAGAGCCCTACCAACACGTAAACTCCATCACATGTCCTGGAACCGTAGCAGGAACATCCAAGCAAGCATTTAAATGCTGCGATATGGGAGCAAGTTACATTGTACTTGATGTGAAATGAAGATTAAATGTATTGAAAATATATTTTTTTTAATATTTATCTAAATATGTCATTGACTTACAAAAAGTACTATGTTTTAATAATATATAACTATGGTTTTTTATATACATAATCTTTAAAGTATTATTAGTCTTTTTTAATGCGAACAAATGAGATACTTCGTGGCGTGTATCCACCACTACAAGACTACCATCGTGACGCCGCTCTGGACAGACCTTTTTTTACCGTCATCGTCCTTTCACCTAGCACTCGAAGACTAAGCAATCGAATCTGTCGCTTATATTTGTAACAAGTGCTGAGTTTTTTATTTGTTTATTATACAACACGTTGAAGGAAACGAGCGCGGTGTCAAGTCGTGCTTTCAAATAATCAATTAAGTATAAAAGACGGGGCTCTTGCAATAGAAATCACTTAGATTCCTACGACAGCGGAGTTAACTTTACATACTAATATTTAATTTGTTTTACTATTGTAAAGTGAATTTTACGAAATACATGGGTACTGTTTGAAACACGCGATTCAAGAGCTAAACATACACACAAATCCCATATTGGTTACTTGACTTCAGCTGTAAAAAAGCCCATAACTTCTTAAATTTCCTTCACTTCAATGTTAATCACGATGATAACATTTAGACAGGATTTTTTTTATTCCATTAAGCGAAGAGACGAACGGGACGTTCACCTGATGGTAAGTGATACGCCTGCGAATAAAAACGTGGCGCTAATTAGATTGGTATACACCGCCACATTGCACTTGTCGCCTAGAGACACAAGATGTAGAGTCTCGTTACCCCAGTAGTTTCACTAGCTACAGCGCTCTTCAAACCGTAACACAGTAATGTTTGCACACTACCTTTTGTCAGTTGCAATAAGAGCTGCGGGGGAGCTATCTAGACGATCTCCGTCAATGGAGACCTACCACCAGCGTTGAGCCAATATAATAGTATACAACAATATTAATTATGCGGAAAAACTCGTTGAGACAATCTTACTCGCAACGTACTCCATTTAAAGTATGCCTAACAATGCTGGAAGACCAATATTTTTCATCAACAATACTGTTGCGAGGCCAATATTACTTATTCCGCATCAGCTTTGTTATATCAGCCATTTATGCAATTGTTATTGAAATAGTGAATGAAATGTTTTAATAAAATTGATAATTAACGCCCATTACAGCCCTAGACTAGACTGACTAGACTACAGAGTCTCGGGCTAGTAAGAATAGGATTATGGTAAGACATGCCTGTCGTACAAGGCGACCACAAGGATCTAGGAGTTTCCCCGGCCTTGAGGGTGGGGTCCTTACCACTCAACAAGCGAACAGCGGTAGTGCCTAGGACGGTGAGGCTCCTCCTCAATGATGTGTTAACACAAACTGTAGAGTGGCACCGGTGCATTCTATAAGAGATTCCGGGGCCCTCTCCTAATGCACTGAAACAGACCACCAAGGGGGTTATAGTGAGTAAGAATCTCACATAACCCTGACTTCACCCCAAACCAAAAAAAAAAGTTAATGCCCATTTAACTTTGTACGAGATGAATTTTCCTTCGAGAAAAACTCACAGACAAAGCATCATCTGTGAGGATTTTTAAATTTCAATTATAAAAAAAAATAACGCATTATTATACTTTTAATACTAACGCTAAATATCCTTTTGAGTTTTTTTTTTAAATTGGAGCTTAATTTTTTTTGTTATTAAATCAAATTTGTGCTAGTTAATTATTAGTTCATCGTCTGAGAAGAACTGACGAAGGAGCTTAGGTTATGTATTTTGCACGTGATGAAATTAATAATTAATAAACCCAGTATATAATTTAAATAGTGTATTAAATACGTATATATTTAATTAAAAGTTTTCCCTTTTGAAGTACATTTGTTTTGTGTAAAAACGGATGAGAGGCGTATTGAAATACCTACATTTCTATCCGAGGACTTTGTGAAATGCGGGTAACTTACTTTTGAAAGGAGTTTTTTCATTGCATGCGAAATGCACTCGGAGCCCGAAATATAAGATTCTCTCTACTACTCTGCAAATTTACCCACTTTAATATTTCTAATGAACTTCGCAACAGTATTTCAAAGACTTCAGAAAATATACATTTCATAATATTCGTGGTGGGAAAGTCGAAAGAAAGAAAGAAAGATATATATATATTTTATACATGGTATATATATATACCATCAGTTAAAAAGAACAGCTAAGGATTGAATTGGTTTTCTCAATCTGATCGCCAAACTTTAGTTTGAAGAGGGCGCCTAATGAATGAATGAATATATAACATCATCATCATCATTTCAACCACATCCACAGCTGAACATAGATCTCTTGTAATATGTTCCACAAACCACGGTCTTCCGCTGTTTGAATCCAGTGGCTTCAAGCGATTTTGCTAGAAGACCAAAGTCTTCGTACAGTACGTATTGCCAGTGATGACCTACGGCTCCCTAACTTGGTCGCTATCAGCCTGATGAGAAAGCTTAGAGTAAGACAGCGGTCAATGGAGAGGGCAATGCTTGGAAAATCTCTGCGTAATCAAATCAAAAATGAGGAGATCCGCAAAAAAAAACAGGGTTACTGACTTAGTCCTACGAGTTGCGAGGATGAAGTGGCAATGGGCGGGGCCCATAGCCTGTAGAACCGACGGACGTTGGGGTCTTATAGTGCTGGAATGGCATTGGAAAACGCAGCGTTGGCAGACCCTCCACTAGATCGACAGAAGACATATAGCATCAATGTATTTAAAATACAATCCATTATAAAAGAATTACTGGTGGTAGGTATCTGATGCCGGTCGCGTTTCTGCCGGCAAATAGCAGCGTGCAAACATTACTGTGTTCCGGTTTGAAGGCGCTGTAGCTAATGAAATTACTAATGTAAAGAGACTTGACAAATGTGTCTCAAGGCGGCGATGGTGAGGTTATAAAGGAATGGCGATCACATACCATCAGGCGAATTTCTCGTCACTTTGTCTAATACTATTATATCAATCAAAAGTTCACTAGTAATTCATCAACAAATATTACTGTATTCTAGTTCAAAAGTCACTATAACTGATCAAATTAGAGTAAAGAAAAATTTATGATGTCTTAAAACGAAGAACAAAATTAGGTGTAGTGTAAATTTTCCAACGGGGGTCCGATCGACGTGGAGATCTTTGTCTATCGGCTGATGATGATGATGATGAAATATTCCGGAGTCACATTGTTATAAACAGTGTTTATTTTGTTAGTTATTGTTTAACAGATATTTTACTTATAATGATCAATTAATTATTATCGCCGGACAATAAATTTGATTAGTTGGCCTAAAACATTGATGTATTGTTATTAATCATTATAGATCACAATATTAATACGGTCATACTAACAATTGTCATTTTCTCAACATTGAAAATTAATTTGGATACATTTAAAATACTTTTGTTGTATGAATTATTATTATAGTTAAATTTACTAACGTTTAATGAACTCATTATGGAGGATAGAACAATGCAAGTACAATGGTGCACAATAGCAATGAGGATTGTCGATCGTAAGCTGCATCACATTAACACCCCCATTTAAACATTCAAATTGGGTGTTGGTATAGAATATGCAAAGTTATTACGCATTGAATCCATATATAATTTTTATGATATTGTAACTCTCGTTTAATATAATAGAAATATTATATTTCACTGGTGGTAGGTCATCATTGGTATGTAGTTAGCAGCTCGTATTTCTGGCGACATACGGCATTGTGTAAGACGTTCACTTGATCATAAGTGATACGGCTGCCAGAAACAACCTGCCGCTAGTTAGATAATTTACATTGCACCAATTTTTGCTCGTCGCTTTAAGATAAGAAATCAAGTTTCGTTATCCCAGTAATTGTAGTAAGTACCGCTCCCTTCAAACCGTAACTCGGTAATGATTGCACCGTACAGTTACCTAGACGGTGTCCGGTAACAGAGAAAATATTATATAATAAATTATAAGTAGATTATATATTTAAACTTCAATTTTCCCCCATATGTCGTACAAAGGTCAGATGTAAGGTGAATCGTCGAGATCTGATGCAGGTACCGAGAGATCGCGGAGTGCTCAAAGTTATGGAAATATTTAAAAGAGGAACTGATAGGGAGGGACTTATATCCAGCAACGTTAATAGATTGATGATGTAATACAAAAAAATATCATTTCCTTTATAAATAAATGAATTGTTAGTTGGTTTTAGCTACTGGAAGCTGTCGGTTTCGCATCGTGCTGTGATCGTGGACGAAACTGTATACCGTTTTGAAAGGTATTGAAGAACAGCATTAAAAATTGTGGTCTCATAGGACTAATGAGCAATGTTTCCATTCGTTCTAACACTCGATTTTGCAGACTGATGTATCAAATAGTACGAATTGAACTCACCACATCTCTGAACGCTCATTTTTAAAAATGCTATACCCTTTAAAGTAGATAATGACTTTTATGTTGCAATGACTCATAAAAATAATTAAGTAACTATATCTATGATTCATAAAATACTGATCTTACCTACGATCTATAATCTTACTGTCATTAACAGTAAATTTATAGATCATAGGTAAGATGACTGTTGAATATTTAAGAGCTACATTATTTATAAAATAAAAACATGCTATGATACTAAATACAAATATTATAAATATTTGATGCCCCAAGCTATCATTAGATCGTTTTCATCATCATCATCAACCGAAAGACGTTCACAGGGAGGTTCATAAGGGAGCATATGGGCCATTTCCCACCATGTTGGACCAATGCGGGTTGGTGGAAGCGAGAGCCTCGTTCGTTGATTAGCAGGATGTACCACGAGCAGGTGAGGTTGGCTTGGGTTCCGTGAGTCGTTGTGCGGGAACTCTTACACCCCATCGATGAATAGTTTTATTCAATATTTAAGTTGAATATAATTCATTGCTAAAGGTGTATATTAAGAACGTCTAGTAAAGTGAGATTCATCATCATCATCAACCGATAGACGTCCACTGCTAAAAACGTGATATTAGTCAGTTTTATTATTATAAATTATAAAATTGTTGTTTTCTATATTACTCGTTGATTTAACATAAAAATATAAATATTATACAAAATTCAACAATTTCTGCAAATTAAACAATAAGCCCAAATGACACTGAATAATAATAAACTGAATACTGAAGAAGCTGGACATTTTGGAAAATAGTTACATGCTAAGAATCTGATAACTTTTTTTTGTCCAATTGAGCGACGCGACGAGCGGGACGTTCACCTGATTGTAAGTGATACGCTCGTTCATAAAAACATAGTTAATTAGGATGATACAGCACCACATTGCGTTCGTCGCCTGGGGCATAAGATATTGAGTCTCGTTCCCCTAGTAATTACATTAGGTACAACGCCCTTCTAACCGGAACAGTAATATTTGCACAGTACTGTTTGGCGGTGGAAATAGGGGCTGCGGTTGTACCCACTTAGACGGTCTACGGAAACAGAGACCTACTAAGAGTGAAACAGAGACCTACCACTAGTAAACGGAAACCTACCACCAGTAATTATTCTTATTATTTTTATTTATATAATTGGCCATTAAATTGTTAATTACTATAAGATTTTTACATTGAAACGTTTGGAATTCTATAAATTAGTAACAAGTAGTTGTCACTATTTCCTTTTTACTTTGCCAACAACATCCCTCTTTTGGCTGATAATTTACAACGTGTTTATAACGAATTTTGTTAATAGTACAAATTATACTTATAAAATTTTGACATTTAAATTTTTTTTTTTCTATTCATAACGTGTTCCGATTCTTTATAGCCTTTTATAATAACGCTCACACTTTCCTAATCAACACATTGATTGAACTCTGTCTATATGATTTCAACGATTTTATTTCTTAAATAAAAACAAACATTTTTTTTTTAATTGTGCTTATAAATGAATAAAAGAGTTTTTCATTTATAATTTCTTCAAATTTGATTTTAATTCAGTATCCACAGTGCGAATATGCGCCATTTTCGTGATATCAACATATGCGCAGTGTGATCTTACATGTTTGTACTGATGCAATTACAATTCTAGCTTTTTAAAAATTCCCTACACGGTCTTATTTACATTCAAAAAAATTCTATAACATCGTAATTTATAGGTACAAGCAATATTTTAATGATATTCTTATAATATGTGTCAGTTGATATGCGATTTCGCAATGCAGATGTTGAGTATCTAAAGAATGGAAATACGTGGTCGGTTTTTGTATAATATTTAAACCTAAGGCCTAATAGACAGTTGAAGTTGAATATGAATAGCTCGAGGGTATTCGCTAAACAAAAAGAGCCATACTAATATATATAAAAAAAAATTTCGCATGTAACAATAAAGTGGTCGCCAGCCTGAATAATAATGAAACGCTTCATATACACGCAAAGCAAGATAATTTGTTAACTTAAAGGGGAATGATGGGTATGTGAAGCTTTTAAATTCTTGAGGTCTCTTCCTCCTCCTGCACAGGAATCAAATTGCTTAGGAGTTTTAGTAGACTATTTTAAGTAAATATTTTTTTAAAGCTTACGTTTTAGTAGTGACTTCTAACTACGAAAGTTCTCTTAACGATTTAGAAGTATTATATACATTTTTTTTAATTGAACTTCCGCTCATTAAGAGGGTTTGCTATTATTTATGTGTATTTCTACTATATATATGTATATATATTTATTTTATGTCATGTGATATATTATACAATATTTTAATATTAATGAATGTTCCGATTTGAATGATGAACGTGACGGATGACATGAATGGAGCGACGGTAGCACCTACCTGGTGGTATTCTGTATGAACGGTGACGGTGTACCAGCGGATGGGTGTAAGCAGGTGCCAAGATCGCCCCCTTCTCATCCACCTGTTTATTGCAATTAGCTAAAGTCCATCGCCGGCATACGACCACCGTCCCCGATCGATATTTTTAACGCAATCCCGTCACACATGGAGGTACGCGCTAGACCCGGCGGCGGCGGCAGCGGGGCGTGTACGTAGTACTGTCGGGGCCGCCGAGCGCGACCGCGACACTCGCGGGTTTAATCCCACTCTAATATCGGTCGATGCGATGGCGATGGATACTCGCGCATGACTACAACGGGAATGTGGACGCCCCGGCGGTTGGAGAGCGGAGCGCCGTGCGCAATGGGATGCGCACGATCGATATAGCAAGGCGTGCGATGCGGCTCGCTTAAAGCCGTCCCCGCGCGGGAATAAAGCACCCTTTATTCATATGATGATGTTCGCGATCAACGTCATCGTAAAAAAAGCAACAACGAGGAGGCGCGAGCGGCGCGGTGCAGGCGCAGGGTCCGCTATTGCAGCGGCGCGCCGCTAGTCACCAAGCGCGCGCAGCTGCTTCACACACGGGGAAGTGGGCGCTCTCTAAACTTAACTTCAACACACTTTTAAACTTGGTGGGACGAAATTTCATAATTTTTTTATTAATTAAACTAGTGGTAGGTCTCTATGACGAAGACCATCCAAGCAGGTACCACCGCGGCGTCTATTTCTAGCGCCAAACAATACTATGAACAAAATAACTCTGTTCTGCTTGAAAAGCACTATAGCTAATGAAATTACTGGACTAAGGAGACTAAACATCTTATGTGTCAAGGCGATGAACACAATGTGGTATATTCTTATAATTAAAAAAGGAATATTTAACACAATAAGAAAGTAAAAAATAAGTTTTTATAGTATAGATAAATATTTTATCTGTGCTACAACCACCATACAATGTTAAATGATATTTTAAAATAACTTCTAAAGGTAACTTCGCTGTGATTCGACTAGAATAGTAAAGTGGATATTTAGTAAGAGAAATGTTTGACACAGTTTACTTATGACCAACTCCAATATTCTTGAAAGCATTAAAAATACACATGAGCTCAAAAATACTCTGACACTCTTCAGTATATTTTATATTTAATTATTTTTCCTTAGGTTCAAAGTCAGTGATCTATACCAATGAATACAATATACTGATCAATATAATGAATGGTATTAACAATCCTCAATGTCTTATTTCAACTATTGCATATGAAGTTTAAAAAAAATTACACTGAAAATTATTCATAAATTTGAGTAGTTTCGTTTTTAACCGACGATAAAGAAGTAGTTCCACGATTACTTTTTTTTATTGAAAAAAGTAAGTCTTATTGAGACAAATCGTCCAAATTTAATAGATTAAAAAAAAGATATCTTCGTAGGTCTGTTCTTTTTTATATATATTATACGACGAGACGACCAGGACCTTATGGTAAGTGATACGCCCGCCTATAACGACATTGTGCCCGTCTTAAGACAAAAGATGTTGAGTCTAATTACCCCAGTAATTTCACTAGCTACAGCGCCCTTCAAACACAGTAATATTTGCACACTACTGTTTGCCGGCTGCAATAAGCGCCGTGGTGGTACCTACCTAGACGGTTTCCAACGATAGAGACCTACCACCTTTGGATGACGTGTGATTGAAAAACATTATTTTCACACTAACAATAACTGCTGAATTTTTTCAGATTCAATTTCAAATTTTTTGTATCAACTTTAAGCTTATGCTTCTAAAGTATTTCAAGAAGAAATAATTACAAGTCTCAAACTACATTGCGGTGCAAATAAAAATGCTCAGATATTTTTCTTATTTCTAAAGAATGTATAACTGAGCAGAGTGAAATCCACAGATAATTCTAAATGCTCGGAACTTCAACTGCAAGGAACGTGTTGAATCTGATATCGGAATTCACTACGGAATGTTTTGAGCGCAATAAAGCTTTTGTATTATTTTCTCAAGCCACTGCAGCTGTGAAATTTTTCAATCCAGCGTTCTTAAAGAATATTTTTTTTTGTATTTCATTACAATTATTTAAGCTTTAAATATGTACTTTAAATACAGTAGAGGATATATATAATTTAGTGCTATTAAGACGAGGTATAAACATCAACAAACTAGGTCAACAAGATAAGTCTGCCGCGACAAGAATAAGAGTTCGTCTTGTTACCGCCCCGATGTCCATATCAATTATTCAACTATAAACGGAACACGTCTCTATAAGCAGAACAAGATTTAAATAAAACAAATACACTAAAATAACTATACTCATAAGATTTTAACATTTTCTTAATAACGATAATTTATATCTTACAATGTTATGTTATTGTTAAACAGCAGTTTTATAAAAGGTTTTCATAGAATTATTTCAGAGTTTTTAAAAATTATGTCGTTGCTTAACCTACTATTAAATCTAACATGGAGGCTGTAGTCAGCTTAAATTAACATATAAATTAACAAGTACATTCTGCAATTAACATTTAGTGGGTGGTTTCCAGTAACCAACATACGTATGTACATCCTGATATTAAACGATGTCGCCCGTACAATGAGGTATTACAATTTAATATTAAATAACGATATCATTTAACCTATTCTCTTATAAATTAATATTAACGATACTTATATTCAAAATTTATAGTTTAAATAAGGAAAAACAAATGTATAGCATTAAATGTAAGCAACGCATACTTTCATCTTGGCTTTCTTTCGAATAATCTTTCAACGCCTTAATGTATTAATTTACACGTTCATTAAAAAAAATCGATTATAAATTATGAACAGTTTTCATATTGGGATTTCATTATCGTCAAATAATCACAGAAACATCTCGAAGAGTGGAGAACCTGTTAACATCGTCACTTGTTGCTATTTATGAAATGAAGTTATAATTCTAAAGTACCTATTGTGAAATCTGCTATCGGCAATGGATCGTCAGCCGCTTACCGCTTTCTAATTAATTTAAATTAAAAGAATTACAAATTTATTGCAAAACAGTAATTGACTGAATCCACGTTGTTCCAGTTTGGAAGGCGCTATACTAGACGCGGGTTCTATTCCACTGAGCTTCAGCTTCTGGTGAAGAAAGACGTTTCTTATATTATATATATATGTGTATAATATATTATTTAACATTATCACCACTTCAAGGAAAGTTCTTCATATATTAAGACGTTCTTAAATTAATGACGATTAACATCGCTATTGAAACGGTGTTACAATATTATCGCCCATGGTCCATTCTGGATGATATATGAAGAACTTTCCTTGAAGTGGTGATAATGTTAAACAATATATTCAATAGCCACCATTTTATAAAATTTCACAATATCACTGTTTTGTGTAAGTTAAGGTAGTGATTCTCAACCGTTAATAAATGTACGCGTATCCAATGAGATAAAAAAAATTAGATGATGATTAAATGTTTTTTTCCGTTACGACAATAATTTGATATACAAAGAAAACATTCAATTTTAATAATACCTAAGAAAAGGCTAAATGATATCAGCAGCATATTTTAATTTATTTACCAGAATGTGATTATATTAATATATAATATATATTTTTACAAAACGTATATTTCAAACTAAAGCAACTGGACGACTAAATCAAATTATCATCATCATCACCCGATAGACGTCCATGGCTGGACATTCATAATTCAATTTCATAATAACAAGTTGTTGAGACGTTGCATTTGTAAATAATCTGGTAATTCTACTAGTATACTGATAAAATATAATTTCTTAAATATTTCTTTTGGAATTTTACCCTCATATGGTTAAAGCTGTATATAATTTGACAATTATTTTTATCGCTATTTGATATATTTCGCAGTGTCCCATTTAGAGATCAAGAAAAGGTATATATGGAAAAAAAAAATTACTGTAGAATAATATATCGCTCTCTAGAGACAACTATTAAAATTTATTACGTAAATAAAACCAACCCCAAGGTAATCCCCATAACAGGAAGATTGAATGGCCAAGTTTTAGATTTAATAGCAGATTATTATTTGTACAAACAACATTTCGTAAAATCTAATAATTAATCTACAAATGAATGTATTTACAAAAGTGTAAGGTCACTTTAAAGATATTGTTTTTTTAAAGTGACCTTATATTTTTTACGTGATCCCGTACATATAAACCATAAACCAGTTAACTTAAAAAGCCACGATAGTTTATTAGTAAATTAAAAATAATCAGCTAAATAGTCGTTCTAAAATTATAACTAGAAAACTTTTATACAACATGAAAACTTTTTAATGCAATTGCCATAATAACAAGATAGTATAAATAATAAATTTATTTAGATTATTACGAAAATTTGGTTTTATTCAAATAACATATTTATGTTTAATAAGCTAACAAAAACGTCTTAATAATTATTTATTATTAAGCCATTAATTTCATTTGATGTGAGGATTATTAACAATTATACGAACGCACTTAATCAGATATTTATATATTTATAGGTATATTGTTTTAAAAAGGTGTACCAAATATTATTTTTATCATTAACGCGATTTAATATTTTTTTGTTTTAAATATAAAAGTTTCTTATATACTCAATGATCTATAAATAATTTTATGGCATTTTTAACAAAAATAACGCATGACATAGTTTAATATGTATGGAAGTAAACATTTAAAATTATTCTTATTTTAAATTATACCGTATTTTATATATAGTACAACGAATACAAAACAAGAATAATAATATTAGTGAATTGGCCGCAATTTTACTAATTTATATGCTAGCGCCTAAGTTATTAGAAAAGAAAAATAAATAAAAAACATAAAAAAATAAATTCTACAAAGGAATATTAATTTTAATGTTAATGTAAATAAAAAGAAATTATTTAATTTACTAAATCATAAAATCTATATATAAATTTTCAAAAAAGTTCTAAAATTTTTTAAATAAATTTTAACATTTTGTGAATAAAATTATATTGTCTGCGAGATATTTGGAAATTTGAGTATCGTTGCATAAGACTTGAGTATTTATACCAGCGTCCCAGTAACCAATAGTCCCACGTAAAATGAATAATTTTTTTTTGTAAAAATACTTAATATAATTATAAATAAAAAGAAAATATTTGTTTATAAAAAGTTAAAAAAAATGTTAATAAGGAGCATAAGGACACCCAGAAATATAATTTTTATTAACTTTTTTAGTGCATAAATTAATGAATTCCATAAATGACTTACCTTGATCTATATCTTGTCTGTGATACTTATTTTACAATGTTGAAATACAGATTTTACTGCTTTGTATGGATTAAAAAATAATCAAATAAAATTAAAATTGTAAAACTGATATATTTATTGAACGCAAATATTATATGGAAACCTATGATGACGTTTTGTTAGCAGAATTCGGCTAAAAGACTCGTATCTAAGTGATGTCAATAAATTGTTGGTAACATAACTGACAATTTGCATTGAACTTCATTCTGTAGATTACGTTGTATATGTGCTTAGTAGCGATACAATATATTTAATACGTACGCCAACGTGGATGACTCTTGTGTTAAATGTATACATTTTATATAAATTCTATTTAATTATTCTTTTCAAATATGGTTGTTACTCAAGTGAAAATGAAGATCTCGGCTACCACGTCACTGCTCTTACTAATTTGTTTTAGCCACTATGTTAAAGGTAAGTTTTTCACACAAAGTGACGTTACGGCATTACGGAATGTTGACGTATGTCTATTTAGTATATATAATATGATTTATTATTAATCAAGATTTAAGGATAAATTTCAAAAATACATTGTTTTTTTGCCTTTATCCGCTATGATTTTTGATTTCCTGAATACATATGTTTCTGGAAATATGGTATACAGATAGTTTTTATAATTTGATATAATCTACATAATTTTTATTAATTTTAATTAAAGATTTACATTGTATATATAATTACATACAATGTTAATATACCCAACAACATCATGTTTATAATTTCTTCATTAAAATTGTTAATATTAATTGATAATCATTACATTTGACCCAATGTAATACTGTTTTGTAACAATACAATGATGATGAGTTTACGAAAATTAAAGCTCAATTGCAGTCCTACTACAAATGTGAATCATGTAAAAATTTTTGATCATTGAGCTGAACCACTATAGTTATTTTTGTATAATCAATGTATTAATAGTCTTCTAAAATGTAATTTGTTATAATTTGAAAATAATTGTAGATAAATCTTGATAGATACTAGTCAATTAAAAATTTTTAATTTAATGTGAGAAGTCCAAGGAATACAGTATTAAATAGACAAAAAATTATTTAAGACTAAAATGGCAGCAATATTACATAAAAACTTTAAAAATATTAAGACATATCAATGTTAAAATTGATACTATATATATTGTTATACATTTTCTCATTTAAAGAGGTAGTAAAAAGTTTTGTAACTATTTTCAAAGTTAATAAATATACTGTGGTGTGGTGACTAATTAACATTTCCTCTTACTTCAATTAAAAGTAATTATTACAAATGTATAGGAACCAATTAGCTTAATAATCTTAGTTAAGAACAGGAAAACCACTGTCAACTATCATTTTGGAATATAATAATAAAAAACTATTATACTGAAATATTTAAGTATGTGGTAATTTCAAATAACAAATTAAGGTGAAATTAATTCAAATGCTGTATTAGAATATAATTGCAATAAAAGAGACAATGCTTTTTACCAATTGATTAATATTGTCCTTAACAGTGTAGTAAAACAGTCATTAAATGATAATACCCTAAAAAACTAAAAATTTTTAACATTGCATATATTTGACACACTAATACAAAATTTTTGTCATTAAAATGGCTATTCATACAACTCTTATTTCAACGATTATAGAACATCTGTGCATTGGGATATAATATATAAAAATTAAATGTGAAACCACTTTCACTTAATAAAGTTTCAGCAGACAAGTACAAACTTAATATTACTGTGATGAAATGTTCTTGATCTTCTCTCATATGAATACTTGACCATATTAATAACTTTTCATCAATGGAATATATTATAAGATGTTTTGAAAAGCGATATTGAAATGTAAAATTTTGGTAGGCAATCCTTTCATAAGCTGACAGCAGAAATATGATTTGTATGGCATTGTTTGTTTTTATTGTTTATTCACTTGCGACTTGACAATCAGAAATACTATAAATATCTCATCCATATTGTTAGTATAGAATATTTCGCTTCACATCATTGCAGGCAAAGAAATGGACATGAATTGTCGTAGTGATTCAAAGATTATTAAGATTATATCTCGATCATCTGATAATCGAAGAGTTTTACGCCGTTACTCTAACTTAAAAAAACGTAGTGTTGTAAATCGTTTATTTTCATTTTGGATTGTGTGTGTGATTATCAATGTTTTAATATTTGTACTAACAAAACATTTATTTACAGGAAGCTCTATGTATACTCTTCACGACAATCTAGCCAGTTTCAATATTAAACCTAACATTGTATTGCTGGAGCATGAGCGTTACCGACGCGACGCTGCTGTACCACCAGGTACAACAACATCAGAGACAATAACACCTACCGTTACTGTTTCTAACTCATCATCTAACTCGGCATTAGTGACTTCTACTGATGACAGCAACCGCACTACGAACACAACTGGCAGTAAGTAAATTATATCATTTTATAGTTAATTTCACAACACAAATGTTAAACGTTACTCAACAATTCCTATCTTAAAAGATCCAGTTCCCGATCTAAGTATACGTGCTTACAAAAAATGATGGCCTTGTATCGTTAAGTAGACGATAATAATAAAAGCAATCATTACTTATTACGAGTTGGTTGCGCCGAGTAGAAGCTGTTTTTTTCCGTTTTGATATTATGAGTTTCCTTTAAATTTAAATATTGAATGTTCTTAAATTATTTCGAACTTGCTAAAGATCGTTATTTTTATTTTACCTCGCGTGGCCTACATATTTAGGATGTAATACAATGAAGAGACATGCTTCTATTCTATTGTTAATAGAAATGATACATGAAGAAACAAGACAATGTATTCTCAAGTGCCATTTTCTTTTTCTTTTTTTTTTTCATAGGACAATATTTTATGCATTCAAGTAAAACCGGTATTGTTTCTGCTAAGAACTCTGCTCGCCGGTACAATGTGTTCTCTCATTATAAGCTCAGCGTTTGTCCCTAGTTATTGTTTAAAGTTTCTATCTGCGACGTGCCCGCACAGTGAGAAATGGGCTCAACAAATCCGATATTATTTACTAAGGGAAATTACACAAGTGCTCAGTATGATGTCGCATTATTTTATCATTGGCTGCTTGCTTTGCGAGTCAGTTTCTCTACTGTTCAATGCGGCTTTATTGTTTCTAACACAAGGTCGATATTTTTTATGTTTACCACTATGAAATTATAATGAAACGGCTACATTTCGCACTATGTGTTGTATATTATAAATAAACTAATATAATTTATCATTTATTGTATCATTCGAGAAGTGTTTCAATAAATTTCAATGTCAGACATAAAGTAAAAAAGACGATGTAAATTTATATCCTGTCTTATTTAACTAACACCTACGTGGTCTGGAAACTTCTCTGACGTGGCAGTGAAATACACTTGATAAATAAAGTATATGTATAATCTACATTGCATTTGTGTACGTACATTGAACGCGTCGCTCTTAATGAGCTTAGTAATGAGATAAACACGTTGTCTTTGTGTTATACTGATAATAAGTAAGATTATTTGTATGCGTTAGAAGTATGCGCGTAATTTAAAGCGGGCCTCTATGAAAATGTTGAACATCCTTTGCCACGACGTGTTTCTCGTGCTACTTATTGTGAAGGTCTTTTATTACTTAATTCACTACGCACAGTCCGCTGTATTTTAATGCAATGATAACCATAACGATGTACTATAAATTTGCATGATACTTAATTATACATGAATATGATAAGTCTCGAAGCTAGCTTCTAAAGATCCTAATTAACGAACATGACTCAAATTTTTTTGTGTTGCTTTATAGTTTTCATGTTTTGCTGAATACGATATTTATAATAACGTAAAAGCAGTTTTTGTGTAAAGAATAGAGAGCATTAAATATTGTGATGTTAATATTGCGACAGAAATACTGCTCTTACTACATCATCAGTTCCTCACTGTTTTTGTTAACACAATCGCTCGTGATCCTAACTTCGTATTGCTCGATTCACATCTATAACTAAAGTACGTTACATAAAGCAAGTAATAATTAAATTATTACAACTGAATATAGCAAATTTCGATGCTCCGACTACTTGAAATCTAAAATCTTATTCACGAACGGGAATTTACTGTTTTGATGAGAACATTTGACATTGCACAATATAATAAAATTATTATGAAACATAATTCCTCTGTTTATGATCTACTCAGCTACTCTTTGGAGACCTAAAAATTTTCAATAATGCTGGTCTCGATTTAAATAGATATTGCAACATAAGTATATATTCGACCTCAATCGGATTGTCTAATTACATTATTATGTTAATTATATAATTTTATTAGTAAAAATTACCTCTATTTAATACAATATAAATTCTTTACTAAAGCTGATTTCTAAAATTTTCATGTTTATTTCACCAAAAGCACTACTTTCACTGCCGTCCCAATTTCCTATCGTGATTTATTGGATATTACTGGTTTAAATTTATCTTCTGCTTGCGTTCTTGGCCATTAACTACATTTAAAGTAATTATAATTGTATTATAACTTTTGTATTATAAACAATTTAAAAAATTAAACCTATTCCGCAATGCGATCGTATTGAACTGGATTTTTATAGAGAAAGTATGACGAAGAAACGAATATTTACCAATTATTATCATCTTTGATCACCTTGCGAATTCTTTGCGAAAGTTTTAAATAATTTTAATTAAAGGATACATTTTGCATTGCTTCCATATATTATATATTTTGTTTTATTTCTTTTACCTAAACAATATTGACAAAACTATGTATCTACGTTGTTGTTTATTATACACACTTAGTAACGGACCATATGATAGACGCACATATATATGAAACTCACAAAACAATCTTTATCTTCATATAATCAAACAAGTCAGTTGAGGAAAAAAACCATCATCAAGGTAACAGAGTTTATGCATAAAGGTTAACGTGTTTATTCATCCTTTAATATTTATTTTTTTTCTTTTATTTCCTTCATAAGGCTACTTAATAGTAAATAATCATTGTAAACTAAGAAGGAATAATACAGGATCGAGAAAAATTTAATTTAAACCTCTCCTTCCTTTTCTCGAATATTAATCTTATATACAACTTTACGATTAAAGTAGATTGAATATTATTTTTTTTTTCGATTAATTTAATTGTTCTTCTGGGGGAAGTTGAATTAAAACACCACACCCCAACAAGCTATCAATCTACTAAACAGTGATCATAACGAGCACGTTGGAGGGCCTGATAAATGCGGTGTGATTATGTTATCATACATAATCACTTCTATTCTTATTACCCCGAGATTATAGGATTGGACCATTTTCGTAAACAACTAATGTCTGCTGAAATCAAAGTATAGGGGGTATACCTAATGGGGGGGGGAGGTAACTATGCCGAAAATCATCTTGAGGCATACACATTTTTTATTACACCTTTGTATGTATTTTTTTTATTGTATTAAATTGGCAAATATTTATGGTTACTTAGAGTATTGAACTATGATTATTTATGTAATTGTTCATTTCATTCGTTCGGAATCGTTAGTGTTTAAAAATTATTTTCTTAATAATTACTTTATCAATATTGCATACGCTCATTAAATTTTATCTCGCATGAGGCGACCTCAACAAATAATCTATATAGGTAGTAAATATTTATATTTATACATGAAATTATTACTTATCTACAGCGATGAATGATTTAAGTAGTAAATGATATTATACTTCTACAACATCACTAATTATGAATAAAATAAATATTGGGCACTATTCATAAGAATCCTATGAATATTTTTAATGACGAGCGTGGCGATGAATCGATTAAAGGCGACTTTTCACTTTCTATGCATGTTTTTTTCAGAAACTTCTACTCCACCCGTAGCTACAGTCACAAAGATACCTCTCTTGGGTGTTAACGGAAGTGGCATATTGCGTGTGAATCTCACTGAAAATACACCAAAAGTTAGCGAGCCCTTGCTTCCTGATGACAGTAAGTGTTCATCATAACTCACTATCAAAAAGTAGGCACTTGTCTCGTCAATGACATGATGAGCCTTTAAACGGTTGACCCGATTTATCCTTATTTTTTATTTAAAAACCTCCTTAGCTGTTTGACTATGATTTTTAAATTATACTTTTTCTAATTACTACTAAAGGTTTATTTAAATTTTAACACAATTATAAGGTATATTTAATTTCTTTTCTATCACTATATGTTAATGATGGATGAACACTTGTTTTGGGTTATGATGATTATGAAAACTATTTACTATATCATACAACACTTGATCAAATAACATCTGTAAATTCGAAAATTAGACAAAACGAATTTGAATTTCTTAGTACTTTTATTAATTTTACGTATTTTACGTTTTATAAATTTTTTTCTTTTATAAATTTCTCTTTCTTCACAACCAGGCAGATCTGTTTATCTGTTTGTATTGAATTTTTTATATCGTATTTACTTTGCAAAAAGGTTTTAGATATATAAATGTAGAAGAACTAAAACTCGTCACGAGCATATATCATCATCACGTTGTTGACAATATACAGTTAATTCGCCAACCGTCATTGTTCAGTCATAGTTCCCATTAATTGGAATTTCCTATAGTTCAGCACCGTCATGCTTTGTCTCCGTACGCGAATTAGCTAATTATCATATTTCAGTGTAAAAACATTAAAAGGCATATGAATTATACGACGCTATTGAATTAAATTTGTTCATACCTACTATTGAGAACATTGCATAATCTTTGATGAAGTGTATTGTCTACGATAATAGTAACAAATAATTCAAACGTTGGCGTCAATAATGTCATCACTTGTATATCTTGAATCACTGTTTATAATTTGCAATATTATCCTTGTTATGGAAATGATTCAAAAAAGAATCGCAAGTGTTTGTTATGGTATAGCTGATGAATTGTCTTTTAACGTATTGCAATATCGTTTTTTAAATCGACAAGTTAAGCGCTCGAACACGATCCCAACTGATCTTAAGTGGTGATGTGATCTGTGGTTATAAAGCGCATTAACCTAGTAGCAGCGTAGTCACTCTTACCTTGAAGACACGTTGTATTTGGACGGTAATACCGACGCCGGCAAGTTATTCCACTTCTCTGCTGTTCTTATAAAGAACGACAAGCCGGACGTCCATTTCGAAATCTGTGGATGTCTAGAACATAAGGGCGGTGACTCGCCGTGCGTCTGGTCTTCCGGTGATGAAAATGTGATGCAGTGCACACTCCGAAATGAATAATGAGATGAGAATGATAAGATCTTGATCACCGACGAGCATCAATTCGCCTCTTCCAAGTTTAATACCGCTGAATGAGTTTTAGAAGCATTTTCACCGGATCTGCGTTTTTATATAAAGTCATGAGCTTTCCCAATGAGAAGTATTGTCGCACTTTAGCAGAGTCCCCCATTTCCTTATTTTAGTTTTGGGCCTGATGAATTGCCAATAGTTGCGATTTGTTGCAATGCAGAATTTTTGGCGGAGTGATATTGCCAGCGTCTACTCGATAATTACAAGCATAAAGACATACAAAAAATCGCTTTCTCCTTCGCTGCCTGAACTAATAAAACGTGAAGACATGGAAGGCTGGCAGAAATTTATATCAACCGACTTAGCAAGCGATCAGAAAACACGGCTACTAATTGAAAGAGCAATGAGCTTAGCGCTAAAATGCTTAATTCTTTTTATATGACCTGGTAGCTCTGTTAAAGGCTCTCTTCTTATATCTTATGTCGAGAGATTTACAGCTTTGAGCATCAACCCAGAAGAAGTATGCTGATTCAGCTTTTCAGAACGCCAGCGAAAGATACTCCATAGCTTGCCGCACAACATCCGCGCATCACGACATATCCTCGGAAGCAAAAAAGTGCTACATCATATATCAGTATTTGGGATCAGTTAAATGGCAGACGTTAATTTATAATCTAGGAATAATTAGTATTACAACACTCAAACTGCCCTCAAGCCTAAACTATAAAGAGTAAAGATTTTCTGTAGAAGTTAAAAAGTACATACTGGAATAAATTTGAATTCCTGAAACAAGAGAAACCTATCTATCGATGATGGTAAGCAGATATGTTCCATGTGGTGGAACCGTGATAAAGCTGTAGTCTACACAATCATAAAAAAAAACTTAAAAGGATTTTTTTGTAAAATTCCTCATTCATTGTCACTGGAATTTATTTTAGATATTACGAACTTCTTCAAGGAGACACCAGAGACGATTAAGGCAGAACATAATCTGACTAACTTAACTTACGTAAGTATTCTATTGAGTAATTTATAATTTATTTATACGTTAGTTAAAGAGATATTTGGGGTAGACCCATGTCCAGCAGTGGACGTCCATCCGCTGATGTTGATGATGATGAAACTTTAGTTAAAGAGTTTATCTATACGAATTACTTATATATCTATTAAATGTTACAAATTATTCCATAAATTCATTGACGTCTTTCGTTTTCCAGCTAAAGTTTTATATTTATGCTAGTTGTTAAATAATCACCAGATCACACCAGACAAGTTACCAGATCAGGCTTACACGTGTTTATCGAATAACTGAGAATACAAGATATGGTACATTGCTCTATTAGTAAAAATAACTGTGGGTCAATAGGTTAAATGTTCTCTTGGGTTATCATTAAAAGACAATGACGTATTTTAAATTGATAATGGTATATTATCCTCGCTGACAGTAGTTTTCACACAAAAGTATCTAACAATAACTTTATTCTAAGGTGTTAATAACCTTAATGGAAAATTTTATTTACAAAAAAAAATATATAAATAGGCTGTATATATATAATAAGTACTATTTGGAGCAACTGCTTTTTGTGACAAGGAATATAATATAATTATTTTAATTATAAGTAAACACATTATCCAGATAGCCTTATAAAATAGGGTATCCGCTTTAGCCCCTTTTGTGACAGAACACTTGTTGACATAGATTGATACGTTTTTAAATCAGCACACCACTTGTATTAACTTACTTAATGTCATTCCTTCCTTACCCAACCACCAATTTACAATATTTAAGTATTCTTACGTCGGTAAGACGACTTAATTATTTATTTATTAGGTCTACAATCAATCGTACACAAGTACCTTAACTAAAATAATTATACAAATAATTTTAAAGAAAAAAGGTGTCTAAGTACATAGTTGTTAAAGATAGACACAGCTTTCACTAATTATACTCACTTTATTTACATGAGATAAGTTAGAGTGAGTAACAAAAAATAATAGAGAGTCAAAGCACAGTAAACTAACATGGTTTACTCATTATATGAACTGAAGTACTTTATATTAAAAACACAGACAATCCAAGTCAATATAGACCACAAACTGAAGTTAATTTAATATATTATGTAAATTATTCTCAGGACAACCATATGTTCTACAACAGCACCTTCATCGGCAACATATCTTATGTGAAAGAGTACTGGGCGAATATAACAGAACCTAAAGCGGTAGTGTATGAAGTACTAAGCAATTCTCACCGGCGTGCCACGGTTAGTATATAACATTACATCATAATACGTATTAAAGATTAATTTCATAAGGAAACGAGAAATAATAACCTTAAAATGTAAACTATAGTTTAAAACCACTATATACATTTTTAACTACGTTATGATGATTATTTTAATCTCAAATAACTTTTTTTTATTTTTTATTATTCAATTCATTATTTCACAATATTATCAAATTATTGTTTCTCTCAGCTAACATTTAAAATGTTTCAATAAATATGTTTTGTATTTACAATGTTAGCTAGCTCTCATTACCTTGCTAATTTTACTAGCCACAGAACCATTACATAGTACAGTCCACATAAAATCCTTGGCGCGACACTCGCTGGTTCGATTCCGGGGCCATATATAGTGTAGTTGCCGTTGGGTAGCGTCTTAGAATTCTACCTCCCCTTTACTTACCTCGGATGCCGTATGAAGTGACAGGAAGACACACCATTAATGCCTACACACATTGGCATCCGACTGATGGCGAGATAGCCATCCGAAGTATTGTCAGCCATAAATACCGAGGTACCGGGCAGCAGCGACACCTATGTAAGATGACCGACTGTGCGATCGCAAATCCGCTTGCCCAGCATTGTGATTATGGACAAATCTATGCAGAGAGCCAAACTTAGGAGGCCCCCAGTTTCGGGTTGCCTTTATCCTTACCACGATTGCAGTAAAGGTGCGGGAGAGGTAAAGGGTTAAAAGAATCCCCAGGAGAGGATAGGATTTAATTGAAGTCTGCGGCTGGACACGTATATACCCGAACTGGAAGTGGAGCTGGAGAATATACGATGGCACATTGTGGAACTGAGTGACCAGTGAAACCATAGAGAAGGGGAGGTCACACTTATCTTGCAATCAAGCCATTTGTTCTATTTCCGGGGAGAACACGTTTTCCAAGATGGTGTAGGATTCCTCGTCAATAAAGTTCTCACTGACAACATTTTAACCCGCGTTTCAAAAAGACCACCGGTCCATTTTACTTCCGAACCACGTCTATAAGCTGTTTTTGAAGGTAGTTTGTAAACGACTCGCGCGAAAACTGGACAATTTTGAACCATCTGAGCAGTCTGGGTTTCGGGGATGATTCGGCACCATAGACCACATACATAAAGTGAGGCAAACTGTACAAAAAACTAACGAGTGTAATCGGCCACTTTGCCTCACATTCATGGACTACGCGAAAGCCTTTGACTTCATCTAGACTTGGACTGTTCTAGAATCCTTGCGGCGATGCCAAATTGATTTGCGATACATCGAGAGGCTGAGAGATCTTTATAGCGCAAATACCATATCAGTCCAACTACAGGGCAGTCAAACAAAGGCTTTAAATAGAGAGACGTTCTTTCCCTGAAACTCTTTACTAATGCATGGAAGACGTTTTTAAGACGCTAGACTGGAACTGACGCGACAAATGTAAATGGCAACTCTCACACCTTCGATCCTAATCATGGCAAAATCGCTGTGTGACTTTTACAGTAGATGCTGACCAGCCTAAATGAGTCCTCCCGTCGTTGATCTAAATTTGAATTTGAGAAAGATGAAAGCCATGCTTAACAGCCAAGTCATACCAAAAGCAATCATGGTCGACGGTGAGATTCTCCAAGTTGTTCATGACTTACACATACCTGATGCAAATTTTGCAGACAGGTATTAATAATTTCGAGAATGAAGCCTGGAGTGGAGCATTCAGTTAGCTTGGGCTGCCTTTAGTAAGTTTCGTCGAGTATTCCCGTTGTCCATACCTCAAAGCCTGAAGACGAAAGTCATCGACCAGTGCGTATTACCTATGTTCACTTATGGTGCTGAAACGTAGACACTGACGATGCGACTGCTCCATTAGCTCAGAGTCGCTCAGAGAGCGGTGGAAAGAGCTATGCTTGGAGTGGCCTCCTGAATGTGCTCACTGAAATGGTAATGGGATGGTCATGTCTATCGCAGAAGTGACCACCGTTAGAATAGATGTGTCCTAGAGTGGAGATCGCGTTGATCCAAACGTAGCACGGGACGCCCACTAATCAGACGGAGCGACGATCTGCGAAAGGCGGTTGGCAGCAACTGCATGCATATAGGCGAGGTCGACCTAAGTGGCGTTCTTTGTGAGAGGCCTACGTCCAGCAATGGACTGCCGCGAAATGTTGATAATAATGATATAATAGAATTTGATTTGCGATAGGATTTCTTCGAACACAGCTAACTAACTACCCCCAATTCGTAAACTTATAGCCATAACAGCATTCCTGTATTGCGGCTGTTAACATATGAAAGTCAAACAGTTCACCATTAAGAACCTCATTATTGCTTAACAGCAAATTAAATTAGAGTTACTTGTTAGGCAAATGTCAATAGAAAAAAAAAATGGTGAAAATTAATATTTATTATTTTTACAGACACTGAAATTAAGCTTTGATTTCCCATTCTACGGTCATGACATTCGCAACATAACTGTAGCCACCGGTGGTTTTATTTACACTGGGGAGCACGTACATAATTGGCTTGCTGCCACTCAATACATCGCACCCTTGATGGCCAACTTCGACACAACACTATCCAATGACAGCCTGGTGAAGCAATATGATGATGGTAAGTAATCTTAAGTAAATAACTATAGTTACAAAAAAAATAACTGACAAATTTAATTTCTATAAGTTAAATAAAGGTTGAGTAATAGCCAGTTAGCTTTTTTCAAAAATCTAAGCATCCCTGTGATGCAACAACTAACTGCTTGTCTAGTAACACGTAAACACCCAGTTCGATTCCTGGTCTTTCTTGGCATCCTGTAATTTCTTTGGAGGCGAGTAACCTACCTTCTTCATGATGATATAGATGATATTTATATCAGCCTTGCTGCGCTGTTACCCGTTCTATATGACTGTCTATTTTCTCTGGCTCTATTTAGGCTTAGGTTCTATCTAGGAAATACTTATTTCTACTCTTTATCCTAGACTGCCTTGCCAACTTGAGACAATTAGAAAATCAGGTTAAATGTTAGCACATTTTAGAGAAAAAATAATTTGTGACTCAATTGGGAGTGTGAATTTACTAAGCCATTTTGAAAGTATATTGAAAATGATGTTATTTCATACTCCGTACAATGTAATAAATGATTTATAAGAATTTTATATAATATGTAAGGGGTCCTACACAAACACTCACGGGACCAAAGCCAAGCTCACTTGCTCCTAATGCTCTTTCCTAATCAACAAACAAGGCTCTGTCTCCCACCAACCAGCTTTAAGCCAGTGTGGTGGAAAATGGCGCAAATCCCTCAAACACAGAGCTAGAGCCTAGGGCACAGAGGTACTAGAAGTCATGCTCACTGTATATGTAGATCTATAGAGGAGACCTCTGTCCAGGAGTGGACATCTATCTGCTGATGATGAATTATTTTGAAAATGTAATATAATGAAAACAATTGCATTTTAGGAACCAAGTTTACAGTGATCTGGGAGAATATAACCTTACAAGAGGAGCCAATGAAGAAGTTCACGTTTGCAGCCACTCTACACAAATCTGGAGATATTGTGTTCTCTTACAAAGATATCCCTATACCTGTTCAACAGATTATTGATAAGGAACATCCCGTCAAAGTGGGCATTAGTGATGCATATTTGAAGGACAAATATCTCTTCAGTAAGTAAACTTTTTAAAATTTATATTCACTATGTATTAAAGGACATAGAGGAGTGGACCGGGTTTAAATACCATCAGTTAAAAAGAATAGCTGAGAATCAAATTGGTTTTCTCAATCTGATCACCAAACTTCAGTTTGAAGAAGGTGTCTAATGATTATAATGTATTAAAACTGTAGATTCTAAATATGATTAAGTAGATATTGATCTGTAAGATCTTGTTTGAAAAATTGAGTTATATAGTTTTTACTAGAAGTAAATATGTTTAGTAACATATAAATATAATTTAAATTATTCTTATAAATATTTTTCTTGAAATGAGAATAATAACAAATCTTCCGCTCCAAAATTGGCTTACTTTAATCCTTTCAGGTATTATCAAACTTCAAATGATACTTTAGTCAATAACTTTTAAACAAAGACAAACAATTTGTAGGGTATAGCATAGCTTCTGGTTAGTAACACTAAAATTAGAAAGGCTAAAAACACATCTTCACAATTTAAGATTAGTCCTTTGACTTTTTATTTAGTGTTGTGGAGTAACCTTTGTGAAGATACCCCATCTTCTGCTAGAAAGTCCTTTATATCCCCTAATGCTGCACAGTTTTAATGGATATAAACCTTTAACTCAACTACACTATTGTTCTCTACATTTCCTGCAAGGATTGCTGAAAAAGCACACAACAATATATTTAACCTTCATTCCTTCATTAAAAATAAACATTGTATGCCTTCTCCCTTTGAACACTTTACTACTTGTTGATTGCTACAATAATATAATGTATCTTTTATTTATTTAGATGTTAGACATAAAACAATCTATGAGTATCACCGAGTTTCATTCAAGAACCATGAAATTTCGAACAACACAATTCTCAAATTGACAGCGCTACCTACCTGTATGCAGTACAATTCATGTGACAGTTGTGCCAACCACGACACGGGCTTCCAGGTAACCTTTAACTTTTTACATACTTCTTCTGTATTTCGAATAATTTATTTACCTTCACATAAATAAAATAACAAATATGCCCTAATTAACAAAACTATTTTTATTCAACGGAAATTATTCTCCTGCGCATAATAATGCAGCGCGTATTACGATTATATTCATTGCATCTAATAGCAAGATGCATTACAATGAGCTTGTCCACTTGTGATATAAGCTGTTAACTTTCTTTACCAAAGTAATTTATCAATGCAGCGGCTCTATAAATCGAAACACCGGTATGTTTGCCTAACACAATTTGCTTGGAGAAATGAAGGCTGCGGTGGCATCTTGGTAGATATACCAAGATGATAACAGCAATCCTATCACTAATAATACTATAGCACATTATTTTATAATTCCAAATTAAATCTTATTGTTTGGTAAAGATTCAAGACATATTCACACATCTACATAAAAAAACCTTATTAACAAAACACAAATTTTTAGTACTTGTAGTTATGGTATAGTGTCGATTACGGCCAATAATTATTTTATAAATATGGACAAAAGAGCTACAGCTTTTACTACTTTGGAAGTAATACAGCAAGCATTAATTATTCTCTGTATAATTATTTCAGTGTTTATGGTGTGAGCAGATTCAAAAGTGTTCTAGCGGCACAGACAGAAACAAACAAAATTGGATGGTTAGAAGTAAGTATAATCATATTTATTTAGGCTGTCATTTTATATTCATAAATAAAAATTAAGTATATATTCTTCTCTATCATCATTATAAAAATTTAACTATGGTGATATTGATATACCTCATTGCCATATTTACGCAACTTATAAAGGTATAACATTAAAACATTCTCCATCAAAATAAGGTGTAGTAGTTCGTATGAAACTTAATCCAATTTTTTAAATATCACATGATTGACAATGTAACTATTGACAACAGATTGCGATAAGTCAGCAATAACGAACACGTCCTCGTGCCCTGCCCACGCGCCCGTGAACGCACCATCCGAGAACAGCAATACGGCCTACACGACCGATGGACAGAACAGCTCTGTAGTGGTCGTTAGCACCGGTGAGTGTTATTGTTCTTTAATATACAAGCATCAATAGGAAGTTACTAACAATAACATTACACTATACGAACCGAAAAAACTGCTCGACTCCCACAAAGCTTGAACTCGCAAAGAAAGAGAACATCACGAAAGCAACATTCTAATAAGTACAGTTTTCATAGACACGTCAGGTGCACTAACTCCAGCAGAAGGAACATTAAGTGGGTTGTATATAAGTTTGTATATGTTATATACAGTGCATACGGAAGCGGACACGAAGCCAGTGAACGGAAGATTTGCGGGAGTCGAACCTCGTCAGGAGGGCGGGTCGCCGGTGGGCGGAGCGGTGGCGGCTTTCGTGCTGGTCGCGCTCGTATGCTGCCTCGCCGCCTGGCTTCTGTATGCTTTTAAGAACCCGCACACACGCAGTGGACAGTTTATCATCAAGGTGAATATTTTATGTCAATGAAAACTGTCTCTGTTGTGAGAGACCGTATGGGTCAATACCATCGCAGTTCCTATTGCAGCCGCCAAACAATACTGTGCAAACATGACTCTGTTCCCGTTTGGAGGAGCTGTAGCTTGTGAAATTACTGGGGTAATGAGGCTTAACGTTCTTTCTCAAGGTGACGAGCGTTATGTGCAGGTGCAGTGTGTACCATCCTCACACCACGTTGTTATGGGCAGGCATATCACTTACCAACACGTGCACGTTCCGCTCAACTTCATTGAACAAAAAAAATCTTCAAACCTCAATTGACCCTTTGAAGAATTTTTTGTGACTGTTAAAATACTAGATCGAAAGACATTTTTTTACGATATAAAACCAGAGAAGTCACAGAACAGTCATGCTGTCTTCTCACGGTTAGCACATGAAGATCAAAGTATCTTGGTCAACCACGGCGGTAACGAGACCCGTCCGTGTCTCAAACCAACGAGGACCATGTGGTTTGATCCATCGAGTTAACTATATCAGGGTTATCAGGCTTATAAATTATCAGATGATCATTTGGCTCTTCTCGTGGCTTCTATAAACAAAATAGTTTATATGAATCTTCTTTTTCTTAATGTGCTTCTCCAACTACTGAAGGTTGGCGATCAGCGTGGTACAGTCCTTTCTGTCTCTGGTTCAGAGGAACAATTCGGACGCTCCAGATATGCCAGTCCATTCCCTGATATTCCTCAACCTTTTTCCTTCTCCCCACCTTTCGTTACCCAGAAAGTTTACACATTATAATTAGCTGTAGAAGATCATATCGTATCATATTATATGAATAGATAATAATATTATTTTTCTTCTGTTCCCTCACAGTATCGTCCCTCCCAATGGGGGTGGAGACGCGGGGAGGCCCGTTACACCGCCGCCACCATACACATGTAAGCCGTGGAAAAATTTCAAGATCAATTCGGTACCATAACGTTTACGAAGATGACCGCAAGATGTAGCGCGGATTATATTCGCTTCATTACTGGACAACAACCAAAAATGCACCAGGACCACGCCCATACTCCAAAGTATGTAACAATCTGAATTTTACTATTGAATCTACTATTTAACAGCTATCGAGCTTTATATTAGAAAATTATAATTGTTACATAATTATAAATAGATATGTATGTTTAAATATAAACCAGTTAATTATAAGGCTCCACGAAATTGTTACACTCATGTGGATGTAGCCCAACATAATGTATCTTTTATATGGGGGGTTAAATAATCGTAAAGGTACGGTATCTTATAGGGTAAGGGTTACGTCGAGGTTTTCACCCATTAATAACCCTGGGCGTTTGCAGGGGTCATAGGATTTCCGTTTGGAAAACTACTGCCGCCTTTCAAACGCTGTTTTCTTTATCTGTCCCCTATAAATCATTACCTATTACCGTGGAGGTAGACCGCATCCAGCCATCGTCCGCCTCATAGATGCTCAACATAACCCCTCGTCCAGTACAAATTCGTGTAAAAATATTATATTTTAAAGGGTAAATATACCTATCTACAACTGATCTACATCTCAACCTTCCAATAACCCAATCCAAATCAAACCTTTCCATCATCAATCGTAACTCCCTATTTACAAAATGATTATACTAATATAATGTCCAGGTTTCAAATTATAAACAATCAATTAAAAAAAAAAAACTGTGCCTTGTTATAAACATATTAAACACTGCCAAACATGAGCTTAATCATATAAGGTTTATAAAACAGCCAAACACATACGAAACTTACAACAAATGAAATATGTATGATAAAAATTTTTTCCTATACATATTTTCTATGATCTTATACATCCATAATTATTAATAAACGGAATAGAATAAAATTTTGTTTAATGTGAAAATTATTGACAGCATAAAATAATTGATAGCTAGCTATAAAGTAAATTACAACGTTGTGATATTAAAACTTTTTTTCCATACAAAGGTCAACTGTATGGTGTACCTAATATATATATACGTATACACCAAAGCCATATAAATCCGTCCACTGTACCACACGTCATTAGAATAATACACCGACTGCGGTTACTTCACATATCAACATATATATACCCATCCAGAGTTTATCTCCAATTATTGAGAAGATCGTCATCGCATCCTTTAAACTGATTTAATCTATATAATATTATCTGTTTCATTTGTACAGTTATCACTTGTTCCGTTTACCTTTTAGTGCTTTTGTTTTTATTCAACCGTCTACCGTTCAAGTAATATCCTTATTCATTTCAGCGTTCATCCATTATCATTTGTTTCTTTCGTATATATCCAGTCTCAGCGACAACGAGTGTATCTGACTGCCGTAGATGGGACAGTATACCATCGTCAGCCAATAGACGTCCACTGCTGGTCATGGGCCTACCCCAAAGATCCTCATCGATCGGTCCTGTGCTGTCCGTATCACCGACCAACAGGCCGTTGCTTGTAAGGTTCCATATGGAGGGATATAGGTCACTTTCCACCACGCAGGCCCAACGCGGGTTGGCGGGAGCCAGAGCCTCGTCTGTTAACAGGGTGCACCGCGATCTGGTGTAGTTGGCTTGGTTGCCGTGTGTTATTTTGCAGGACTCAAGCCAGCCGCACCTGCTCAACCAGACGGTACAGACTTTTCTCTAATCTTGTCAAAAGATCGTCGAGGGTGAGGTGTGTGTTGCGGTGGGGCGTCTTCCAATTGATAATGGTGACGGTGATAATTGACGTTAACACGTACACTTGTTCTCGTATTTTCACACGATTCACCTCAATGATAATTATCCACCGACGGGGTGGCGTTTAATGAACGTTTTTAATAAAACAAACACGTTTATTGTTTAATCGGCACATTATAAAGGCTTCCAAAAAATGCACAATTTTCGAATCGCCATTACCCACTATTGAATTATTGATTATTCAATTATTATTATTATTATTATTATTTTCATAACTAAACATACTCGATTTATGTTAAATACGTAATTAACTTTGTCACGTAACTGCTTTACGGTTTTTCTATTAAAATTAATTTTGCGAAAGTTATAATTTTTTTATTTCGATTAAACTTGATCTACGTAAAAGAATTTTGTGACGTCATCATTACAAAGTATAACGGTTTATATCATTAGTGTGACTGAATGGCTCTAGATAATTTTTTTTTTATACCCGCATATATTTTGTAATTTTCTACTGTATCATATATATCACCTGCGTATGTGTGCCTTAGATATTACCTAAGCGATATTAAAAAATCTTAAAACGTCTGTGAATCTCGTTATATTTAGGTACGATTGAACATTGATTGCAGTGATTTATTAATTACCATACAGGTAACCGTATATACATTTAGCAATGGTGTACATCGTATCAGTCTGAAGCTATCCGCGCTACACTTTGCGTGTAACAACAATCATATCAACAACAAAACATTATCTAACCTTAGTGCCTTGGATAACCTCTGTACGGTTACTGACAACGCCGTCCGTGTTTACTCATTTCATGGGTATAATTATAGTTAGTCATATAAATGTTCATACAAATAGTGTATAACATATACACACTCATTTAAAATATATCCAAGTATTTATAAAAAAAAACTATATAACGTACAATAATCGATTTCACGTTTATCCCATGTATGTACTAATACGATCAATCGTATTGTTAATGATAAATACTAACAACGAGTGTATATATATATATATATATATATATCGGTGAGCATATAAAGTGGCGCTTTAGAGTACTTGGGTAATGATTCAAGCTATCAGAACAGCCATCAGGTACTCACGCTATCCATGAAATGTGGTTTAATTTATAGTTGTAATCTCAGTAATATTTTCTTTTGATGTTTTAAGAGAGAGGAGGGGTGGGGCTGTTTATTATTGTTTGCGTTCACCAAGTGCGTGTTTAAACAATTGTTTGAATTTCTATTGTAAGGTCGTTTGGATTAGTTTAAAGTATTAGGTGCGTAAATTAATTTTTACAAATGTTTAAATTTTTTTTATACGAACACGCCGTATGGCCACGGGGGTCGCTAAATGGCCGGAACTAAAATGCTAACTAGCAAAATTGTAAACGGGGACACACGTCAACATTTCGATCAGTTTTTCGTTATTAACATAGCTATTAAAATGGTTAAAATGTTAAGGTAGAATATAGATGATTTATAATATAGAAAATTTATATAGAGTTATATAAGTGAAATTTTATTTATCGTATAGTAGACAATTTACCTTGTCAATGGCTCGGTGTTCAACTTATCACGATTGTATGAGAAAAATTTAGAAACTTTGGCAGTCTAGATTTTAAAAATGTTCGCGGTGATCTAATTTCATACACACACATATATATATATAACAAAATAACTAAAACATCTGTAAATTAATTAAGTTACACGCCTAATATTTATTAAAGTGATATTATTTGTATTATTGTCATTATTTTAGTAAAGATTTCCAGATTTGTTTACATAGATTCTTCCTTCTCATCTGGTGATATCAGAAATGAAACAATACACCAAAGATTTCCGAGAAGACTTTAAATCTTACATTTTCAGTAGTTTTTGACATGTGTGAAAAATACCGCTTTGTAACATTTTCAGGTCCACTAGAATTATTTAGATGTTATTGTTTACTAAAATTATATATAAATAAATCAAATTTATTTTTAAGTCGCGGCTCATGAATTATTTCTTGACAATAAACTTTGACGTTCAGACGGTTGTTTTATTTATAACTAATATATATTTATGTAACTAATGTAATTTTTTTATTATTACATAAATATGGTCGTTAAAACTCAATCGTTCCTTTAAAAGGTTGCGTTTCATTGTACAAAGAACAATAGACGACGATAAGTGTATAAACCTATTGTGCTAAACAACTTCACCTTCAGCTGGAATAGCACGTGGATTACTTCACCAATGTGCCGATTGGTGATATTTATTATGTTTATTATCATTGGCCGCGGTGAAGCAAGACATTGCAAGAATAAAATGCCTCTAGAAATAGGCAAATGGGGGCATAACCTAAAGCGTCTAGACTCGGCAGTTATAGAAAACGGCCCCGTGTCCGTGCAGGAGGGTCAAGTGTATGTATATGAAAATTTTTTCCCAAATCATATTATAAAATATGTGCATGTAGATAATGTCGCTATAAAATCGTGCGGCGCGAATGCCGAGTTGAAGAAGGGCGGTGTGGACTTTTCATCGGTCTTAATTGTGCTCCACGCCGGCACCAACCAGGAAATCCGCTCTGTGATCGATATATGGGGTATAAGGAACCAAGTCCCGGTCGAAAAGCCAACGTTTCGGCCCGAAACCTACAAAAACATAAATTCTTTGTATCTTATTAAGGATTTGCGTACTGTTAATCACAATGGTGGTTTTAAACGTAACATTTAATAGAAAATATATTTTTTTTTAATTAAAAAGTGTAAATGTAAATAGTTTTTCAACAATTGAAATATTATTTGAGCAGTTACACAAAATTATATGATATATTACAATGTGAATTTATTTATTTACTTAAATGTTTGTAGATTTTAATAATCTGATAAATTTGCAAAAAAAAAAAAATAACTTTTTATTAAACGGCGAAGCGTTACTTTGCAGTAAGTTCGCGATATATCCGTCAATCGATATTTATAGACTGGACCGATTTTTTTATAATAACTATGTAAAACTTAGGCTAATTATAAAACGTATTAACATGGTCTTAAACAAAAAAAAAATAGAAATATTTAAAACAGCGTTGCTTAGCAACCGAAGACATCTTATCGGTTCTTTATTTATTACTATTAGACACAGAACCGATTGCATGAAGTACCGAGTAATAGCAAAGAGGTAAATATTCGTGCTTACGAAAGCGGATGTTGATGTGATAACAACTTGTTTTTCATATCATAGATAAGTAGTAAAGGTATGCAGATAATAGCCGAAATCTCTATGCTTTATCTATGGTTAAAAATAAACATACCAATTTCAATTCAGCATAGTTGTGCACCCTTTGAGCGAGTTCAGAGATTATCATTTAGATGAGTTCAACGAGCTAGATATTGCAATGCTTTATTGCCTCTATGAAGCGCAGGAGCTGAAGATATGTGATATTAATTAATATTGAAGTTTATTAACCACATCTTTTTTTTTTATAGTAGTCGATAACTGCATTCGATATTAAGGTCATTAACTATACGAGTACTTCAATATAAAATTAGGTCACAATCTTATTTTTATTGCGATTAGTTTAATTTTACTAGTGGTATACCGATGTTGCCGGATGTGATAGGAACTGCAGACCATCTGTACTACCTCTTCTGCCGATAAACAGTAGTGAGCAAACTGTAACCCGGTCTGAAGGGCGCTGTAGCTGTCTCATGGCGACGAGTAAAACGTGGCGCTGTTTATATAATCATAAATAGCGTCACGTCGTTATAGGCCGGGTATCATTTATCGTGAAAAGAACGACCTGCTTGCGGAAGTCATGGCAACCTACCTGCACTCTATTAATGAACAAACGAGGCTCTGGCTCCGACCAAGCCGCATTGGACCAGCGTGGTGGGAAATGGTCCAAATTCCCCATCGAATAAAACAAAACCTAAAATCTATTCAAACCGCCTTCAGTTCGTATAACTTTCCGATATGTGAATAAATTCTAATTCTTATTTTATTTCAGTGACTTTGTTAAATTGTTTGTTATTATGAAGTCCAAAATCAATATAATCCGTTGTAATATCCGATAAATAAAACCTAGCAAGGTGTTATCTATTGATAAGATATTAATAAAAAAAACATTAGGGGATCTAAAATAAGTAAAACAGCATGAAAACATTAAAATATAATTATGCATTTAAATTTGAATTAAACAACATATTACATTTTGAAATCTTAAATCTAACAATGTACTTGTATAAACCAACATGGATACAAAATAATATTTAAAGTTTATAAAGGATTAATGTATAACAAATACTAAATTTTCCGTTTTGTGATATATTATTGTGAGAATACTATGTAAATAAGGCGTTTTTTTTTTTAGGATCTAAAAATATTATAGAGCCTCAAAACAGATACATACATTTATGTAAATATGGCAACACCTATTGAATAGATTTTCATTTATGGCAACACTTTGTTCGTTTCACACGAAAAATATGACTAGAAAGAATAATAAATACGTTTATGTCCAGAATATAAAATAATTATCGTTAAAAAAAAAAAAAGTCTTATTTTATTACGTGTGATAAACATTTGTAATAACTTTATGTAATTTTAATAAAATTATAATAATTGGTGTGTTCGTTTTGAATTTATTGTAAAACCGTTAAATAACAAAAATTTTGGAAAATCGTTCACAATATACTAAGTAGTAATATGTTCAACTTAGTATTTGTTAACAATCATTGAAATTATGGACGTATCCATATCGGAAGTGACATGCCGGCCATTTTGTTTCAATCACAGATTTTGATTCAAATACGGGCTGATACAATGCTATAATGTAATTTTAACGGACCGACATTACCTGACGCGCTATCACGGCTTCGTGGGAGAGACACTATCATCAGATGAACACACTATTTGTGTGTGCATTTCCAACAAATTACATTTTTATATATTATGGCACTTTAATTCTACGTGTGATATAATTTCTATTAATATTGAGGTATGCTTCACTCTATAAATACCACTAAGTTAGTAATAATCCTCATTAAAATTTTATTTATAGTAAAACTAAAACGATGAGCTTTTTTCATATTTAACCAGAGATAAATCTTATTTGATAATCTCTCACTTTTAAAGTTAAAAAATAATCTCAATGAAAATATTAAGGCAATTATAAAAGTGTGATTGCTGTAATCAATTTTTCCTTGTTAGGTATAAATATATATATATATATATATAAATTTTTTTTTTACTGGAAGAAATATGTAATTTGTGTACACTTCGTTGATATAGATCAGATCATCATATACGGAATAGGCAACCTAAATAACTACAATATAAAAACATATTTCTGTTAATGACTTAAATGGTATTATTATGCTTATTATGCTGTATAATACTTATTAAAAATTCGCCTCTAATCGACGTTGTGAAACTTTAAAATGGCGCGGCCTTTAATTTCCGAGTTGCACAGCTTTCTGACGACCTCCTGGGCCTCTTCCGCTGGAAATACAGAGTGCGGCGGTGGTTCGATCTGCAATTTAACGGCCAAGATAGAGTTACGTACTCCGAAGTAATATAATAAAAATACTTGATAACACATTAATACCACTCCTTATGAAATTAAAATTTTTTTTTATATTCTCCAAAATGATGAGATGAGCGAGACGTTCGCTTGATTGGACGTGATACGCCTGCCCACAACATGCGGCGCTGGTTAAGAATACTATATAAATCACATTGCAATCGTCGCCTAGATAAACAATTTGTTTAGTTACCACAGCAATTTCAGTAGCTAGACGCCGTTTAAACCGGAACACGGTAATGTTTGCAGACTGCTCTTTGGCGACAGATATAGAAGATGCGGTGACAACTACCTAGACAGTCTCTAACAACAGATACCTCTACTACCTCTACCTTCTACCACCAGTACATTTAATAAAATTAGAAATTTAATCGACTCGAAATCTCTGAGCGTCGGTGATATTAATAAAAAAAAAAATATCGTATGAACGCGCAATTGGTTGGGCACAATGCGTCACATCTTAATCATCGTATGTATACCCAATTGGATCCTTAACAAAGCAAATTGAGTCGTCAGGCATACCGCCGGTGCAGCCATGTCGCCTTAACCAATATGATATTAAGTGGTTATAAAAAATTCCGCTTTACGTAAGTGATACTTGACATTTATATTAATGGCAATGGGGTCGGCAAGGAGTGGTACATAAATTTGTTAGGAATAAATAAATGGGATATGCGGCGGTGATGGTTGGGCGCAGCACACAACTGGACGACGCTCAGGTCGTAACCTCAATTATTCAAAGTAATTCTGAATATCATTGGAACCGTTTCGCACCGGACAAAATACAACGAGAGCAATCTTGCTTGTCGACAACGATATATTCAAAAATACTATCGTAGGTAATAATTTCATCAGCCCTGTAGTGTCGGGCTGGTAAGAATAGTACTAAGGTAAACCCAGCCTGTAATAGAAGGCGACTGAAAGGGTCTAGGAGTTACGGGGGCCTTAAGGGTGGAGACTCAACAAACAAACCTATGTGGGATAACATATGGCTCAGCGATGGTGCGTAGCTCCTCTTCAGAGACGTGTTAACACAACGAAGATTCCCTCCTCCCCCCGCGATAACAAAAAAAGAAAGTAATGATTTCATATGAAAACTTAAATGTAAGTTAAATTGCAATTTAGATTTCATAAAGGTAAACACAAAAATATAAAGAATAACGTTTCCTAAGTAAATAAATTATTCAATGACTAGTAAATATTGGTATAATATACTATAGTATATCATCAGCCCGCGGCAGTCCACAGCTGGTACACGGGCCTCTCTCAAGGCTCTCTCAATATTTGCACAGTACTGTTTGACGGCGGAGATAGAAGCTGCGGCGGTACCTACCTAGACGGTCACCGGCAACAGAGGCACTACCACCAGTATATAATAGTCAATAATAATCTCACCTCGCCACGAGCAACCAGTTGCACCAATTCCTTCAGTTGCTCGATCGAACCATTCGGCACCACCACAATGTGCACTTTCATTTCTTCTGCTTTCTTTGCGAACTTAGGCATCAGCTTGTCACCGACGTCTTCTGTCACGAGAACCATACCGCCCTGTAGAAAAAATTTTCTTCAAAAAATCTATCTGTATTTGATGACTGATCATTTATTGGTAGGCAGGTACATCTAAACAATCCAAAGATGAGAAAACGATTCAACATATTTTTTTTATTGATGTTAGTGAAAATTTTTCCATAGGTATGATATAAGGCCTATGTCCAGCGGTGGACGTTGATCGGCTGATGATGATGATAAGAGACCAGTATCGATTTAAAATTAAAATAGTTATACTGAGGTCTCATTCTCAAGCATCACGTAAATAAATTCAATGACTTCAGCCGTCGTCAAAGCGATAGCTATACAAAGTTATACATGTCGTTAACATACAACTTTCCCACAACTGGGACTCGGGGCCTTCTCTTTTAAAGAGAGAGTCGATGCCATTTATCCAACACGATGGCCAAGTGCTCGTTATTAGATTTTTTTTTATGTAAACAGTCGACAGAGACGAGCGGGACGTTCACCTGATGGCGAGTGTTACGCTCGCCCATAACAACGCGGCGCTAATTAGAATGATATGCATTGTATCACATTGCACTCGTCGGCTGAGAGATAACATTTTGAGTCTCGTTACCCCAGTAATTACACTAGCTACAACGTCGTTCAAACCGGAACACAGTAACGTTTGCCCTCTACTGTTTGACGGCAGAAATAGACGCTGCGGTGGTACCCATCTTGACGATCTCCGGCAAAAGAGATCTACCACCAGTCACATGCCCACGAGTGCTGTTGGAACATGTCGGTTACCTAACGATGTTCTCCATCATTGGAAACTGAAACCCGTTGGGAATAGTATTTACAAATGTGGTAAAATTTGTATATATATATATATGTACCATCCTATTTATCGAGTATTCGTTTCATACTTGTTACCTTCTGTTAAACACATACCGGGGCGAGGCACTGGAGCGAACGGTGCAGCGATCGCGAAGTGGTGCCGAAGTTCATGACGATGTCAACGAGACCACCGCAGGCATCGGTGGTACGCTCGATCAACTGCCGCTCGTAAAGATCTTCGCTCCACTGCACTACGCTTATCCTTCAGTTATATGATAAAAAGATATAAAATACTAAACCGCCGCAAAGTTTACACCATTCATGTAATATTTAATTTTTTTTTATCGGACGGGCAATCTTGTAAAGATATCCTGCTTCCGGGGGAAAGAAGATAAATATTTATAGGATTTGTACGCACAAACATCCTCGGCGATCATCCTTAATGCGTTGCGTAGGAGTCGCCCAGGATCACCTACAGAACGTACCTACGCCCCGTCCTGAGCACCCTCACTTCGCTACGACAAATATTTGAATAACATCAAAGCCCACGAACGCGAAAACCCTCCAGTCGCCTTCTACAACAGGCAGGGCTTAACTATCCCAATATTAATAGCTCATGACTGCAGGACAGAAACTGGCAAATGTCAATATATCAGCCGGAGCATTCTGAATGCAATCATCGCCATCATTGTCACTTAACACTGTATCAAATTGAGATCAAGTTTTGACCCGATATAAATGAGAATATATGATATCTGTGAATAATCTCATTCATCAACATCATCAGCCGATGTACGTCCACTGCTGGACATATATAATTAATATAATATATATTATATTTAATCTCATTAGGCGAAGTAAATAGACTACGCGCTAGTCTTAATTATAAAGTTATCCAAATAAAACTTTTTTCTAGAGACTGAACCCGATATGAGAAAACTCCGGTGTCATTAAGATATAGTACTGTACAAAGAATATAATTGTATTATACTCATTAATAACATAAAACATTATCTCAAGTATTTATTATTTACTTGAGCTAAAAATATCAGTTTCAATAAGTGTCTACTAAAATTAATCGTCTTACACTGAACAGCTAAGTGTTTAAATAAATGATAACTTATAATACTTACTCGTCACTTTCTTTCGCTAAAACAAAGCCTTCGTCTTTTAAAGTCGCCACAGAGATACGTATACGGTCATGGTATTGGCTCTGTTTAAAATAGTGCGTCGCAATACGTAAAGCCCATAAAGCCAAACCTCCAGTTCCAACAATTAACACTGTAGCTTTCGTTTTCTGATTAGGACCTTCAAAAATTGCTTGCAAGCACTCTATAGTAGTTTTAACAGTGTTGGTAGCCAGTAAAGCCCCCGTCGGAAGCATCGCTGCAACACTCAGTGGAAGATCTTTTGGAACCGGTACTAAACATTTGAAATCGGGCACTACTATGTAATCGGCATATCCGTGTGGAACACCTTCATATGGATATAAAACTATCCTTGTTCCTTCAACGATGCCTTCCACGCGTTCAGCAGCTTTTCCAATCTCGTCTATGACACCAGCCACTTCATAGCCCGGAAAAAGGGCCCCGTCTCTAAGCCCAATGTGTGCAGGTGTTGCACTGTGGATGCCAAAGCCTTCCATTTCACCAGTAAGGCTGCTGATTGAAGATATAGATGAGGTACTGCAGACTGATGCTGAGCGTGTGCGATTAGCTCGGTAGCATGCTCCTGCATACACAACTCTGATTCTTGCTCCATAAATTGGAACATCTGGCACGGGTACATCAAAACTAAATACACATTCTTTGAGTGTTGGTCCAGGTGACTCTATGGAAACTTGTCTGCAAAGCTTGCTCATAGTTGGTTAAATTTAAATACTGAAAATAAAACTAAGTTAAGCAAATTTATTCTTAAATCACATAATTAACCGACCTTAATACATAGAGTAATACATAAAATTCACAAATTTTAATTTGTATCCGTTTATAGAAGACTAAAGGGAGTTAATTATCAAATTGTATTTTCTGTTTATAAGATATTTATGAATATATTTGCATACATTTTTGATAAATATAAAGTGATCACTTTAATATTATAGATAAAATGTTATGACTAAATATTATTTAATATTGTTTGGAGTAGGAGATTATATATAATGAAACACTTATAACTGAGATAGTAGACTAAATATTAGAGATTTATCAACAAATGATATCATATCTATTGAAGGAGCTTAATTATATTACTAAGACAAGAGACATTACTAGATTTAAATAAATTTGGAAGTAACAATTACACGCTAAGTGAAATTTTTAAAATTATTAATTATCATCATTAAGTAGAATTTTATACACCACATTATTACAACAGAGTTGAAAAGTAATAATACATGATTATATAAACAATGTAATTTTTTTTACCATTTTATTAATCATTTATAAAACTTGTCTAAACAAAATCTACATGGTTGGCACAATAAAAATACTATCTACTTGACCTTTTATATAAAAAATGGCAGCAAATAAAACATAAATTTTATACTTAAAATAAAACCATATTACATGCAACAAAATACTTTTAGCAAGAATATATTGAAAACAATTATTAGATTATTTTTTTTATACATACAAATGTAATAAATAGATTTAACTTAAATATAAGCAATATTTCTATTATATTTACCCTTGAATATTTAGATCTGAATAATGAACACCTCAACTTCTTGAATAATAAGAAAATCACTATTTTCTGAATTCTATAATTAATTAGAAGGAAGGAAATACATGGTAACACGCTAGCTCTTCAATATGGTTTGAATATGTAACTGCAATGAGTACAGTAAACAAGGACAATGAACGAATAACGACACAAGAATATCATTAGTGATATGCCAGAACGAAGCGTAAGAAAACAAAAGAATACTAAATTATATAAACATTGTTTTGACCTTCCTGCACCGTGAAGGTCACAAGTACAACCATTTAAAATCTATATTATCAACGTTATATATTCGAGGTAAACGAACTTACTAAAATGTAAAAATAAATCAAAGCTTCATTAATTTTTATCATAAATATTTATTTCCAATTAAAACCCAAACAGTTAAATAAGAACAATAAGCAATGATTGAATATAAAAAAATGTTTATAACAAATACCTGGACTACAGGAGATCGTTCTTATAATTTTAGACTTTGCTCTTTCACGTAATTTATAAATATTGAGACTATTTACAAGGACAAAAAGAAACACCCATGACGTTTATTGTACGTTCCGTTAAACGATAAAATCAATAAACACACACAACACTGGTCAGTAAAAATGGGAGTATGACTTGGAAATCTTATATTTTTTATTCCATCAAGGATGATCCTGACGAAATAGAAATAATTAATACTTTATTAGATTGCATTGCACTGGATTTTTTTTAATTAAATGTTTTACAAGACAATATTATATAAAAAAAACTAACTATTAGCCTTTGTTCTAACTACGCTTACAGTTATATATGTAATTAATCCTTTCTTGTTTTATTTTAAGCTATCACCTTATTAGCTACATTTTTACAAAAGTATAAGAATTTGTCTCTCTTCTATTTGTCTTTCATTGTCTGGTATATTTTCCTAATTTATTTTTATTCCCACTTCCATTTCTAAATTCAATCTTTCTTTTCTGTACACTGGGCAGAAATCTTATGTTACATCATATGTAAATTCTTAATTACATATCATGATACAGGTAAAAAGAATGTGTATGCTATTTTCAGAATACTTTAGTATTGGTTAATAATTTATCAACGACGTTATCTCAAATAATAAATTAAATACCTATTTATAAAAGAGCTGTCTAAAAATTATCAAATTGTAAAATTATTGCATATTTATTGTTTTTGGGAAACTAATCACCATTGGATTCAAACAGCGTAAGACCATAGTTTGTAGAACACATTAGAAGATACTTATATCCAGCAGTGGACGTCCATCGGTTGAAATTATGATGATGATGATTATTTGTGATCCACAATGGATGTAGGAACATTTTTAAGGCATTCTCTTCATAGTTTTAAAACTTTTATTTCGATACTTATTCATCTTTTAATACAATTCAAAACTTCTCGGAATTGTTTTATTTAGTTAAAAAAATTGGCTAAAAGCATAATTGTATAAATATTCGTGTCTTATGTAACAATGATTAAACAAATTCATGGGTAGCACAGGAAAATAAATAAGATAATTTTGTTAAAAAATCAATGTGGTATTACCACATAAATTAACATACGATAATTTAAGTGGTAACACAGATCGGCGTGGGTTTTGCTATATTGTTAGCGTGGGTTGATAGAGAATTATTTACTTAAATTCTTGCTGAATATACACTAAAAATATCATATATAACAGTACAAAACTGTGCATGGGTAAGTTTTAAATAAATTTATACTTAGTGATCTGATTAGACATTTGCATTGTTATTGATTGATGTCATTTGTTCGGGGTGGCCTCATCACTATTCAAGGAATATTTTTTTGTTGTACTTTTGTTTAAGTATGTGCATAACATTAAATATGAATTTTAAATCTGAAGCGATACTGTAAAATATTCACTTCGTATTTGATACAAGTAGCCCTTTTCAGTATATTTGTGTTACGCTGTGCTTTGCTCGTCTCGCTTACGTCGAAATATAATCGAGGCGTTTGTGTGCAGTGTTATAAAACAAAGTATTTTTAACGCGTTAAATGTAATTTATAAATGATAGATTTAAGTTTTCTTTTAGTTTTAATTTCAGATTAGTTGCTACAGCGTTCTTGTATATTCTAAAACAATTTACGGCAAAATTTTTATTAAGCTGATAACATTATTATTTAGATATAATTATAAATCTTTTATTTTGAAGAAGTTATGATAAAATTCTTTATCTATTATATTCAAATAACAGTTATGTAATGATTAATGCATATATTACTTTTGTCAAACATTTACATAGCCCTTTACTGAACATTAATACTATGTTATTTCTCATTTAATTTTTTTATATCACTCTATTTTGGTAACGCAGTTAACTCATATGAAGGAAAGTCTTAATTTAATTTATTTGAAACATCATAAAATTATGGTCTGCTGAGCTGATGTAATTTTTTTTTATTTTCTGTTTCTATTACTTTTTAATATTGCTTTATGATAATATTACCTTACATAAATTAACAATTAGTGTCATTGAGAATTTAGTTTCTGTAGTTTTCCTCGCATGGCAGTATAATATCCTAGATATTTCCAAGCGCTTCTTTATTATTGAAAATATTGTTAAAGAAGTTATAAAACATAACTAATACTATTTTTAAAGGTGATTCATAAAAAATATTTGTGTAAAATATAGAAAACAAATAATTTTATCAATTACAGTATGTTTAAATGATTAGTAATATTTGTTGAAAAAAAACGAACAAAAATATGCAACTATAAAACAACAATTTAAAAACACATATAATAAGAAATTGATATAGTTCAATAATTTATTTCAATTTTGCTCTGTTGTGTTTTTATTTATTCTTAGCACTAGGTTTATAGATATTTTTTTATATGTCGTATCTCTATAGCACCCATCAAATTGAGAGTGAATGAAAATAAGCATTTTCTTTAAACACTGGATTTATTTAACTTTAAAATTTCATAATATTTGGTTCACCTTTTAATAATATACCAAGTATTTATCTCATCATTATGTTTGTGAAAAAAGAAAGGTAGACTGAGAGGGTAGTTGAAAGGTTCACTAATGCATATCTGCTAGCTTGTTCCATGGAGTATCATGTAAAAACTTATTTTGCATCTTCATTGGATCACATTCCTATTGGATGAATAATATCGCAAATGAAGCAAATATATAAGAATTATTTTTGAGATAAGTGTATATATATATATATTTCAATTTGATGGGTACATTATAGATAGGTATTCTACACATGAATCTCAAAAAGCAAAAAAAATAATGAAAAATCTATATAACTTCTAAAAACTATTGGAATCAAAGTGTTTTTTTGAAATATTTTATTACAGAGTTTGAATTCTGTCAAATTGATTAGTCTTACAAACCTAATATTAATTTAGTTCTATTGTTGTCGCTATAGCGAATCATATTTATAAATCTTATTATGATTTACTACATAAAAAACTAAAACCTTTTAGACAATATGTATAAATACTGAATAAAATTTTTTGTGTAACTTAACATTTATATAAATATATCAGTTGTATAACATAAAATTATTCCATAATGCTGAAAAACCTCATAATTATGGATCAGTGAATTAGCAAATATTTCACAAAAAACACTTAAAAACATTGTAGACTGAAGGTAGACAGCTTTTTATAATATGGTTTAAACTGGTAATTTTTTTTCAGTAAAGTGGCTGATCCTTACTTAGAAAGGAGGCAGATATCAGGTTGGTTTAAACTTTTATCATTTTATATCAAAAAGATACACTTCATTCACTTGCAATGGTAGCCATATAAATTTGGTTGTTCTCTAATTATAAATATCCAACTGTAGTAAATGAGTACTGATAAGTATTGACATAGCATTGTTGAACTTGCAACAAAGGTTTAATTGGAGAAATTGTCTAATTTTGTTTGTGTTACATATTATTTGTCAATGTGAATTTCATCTTCAGAAATTTAAGTCTTTAACTTGTATACGATAAACATACAAATTTCTTAGGTAACATTGCAAGGTAATAATTTTGACAGTTTTATATATTGAATCTATATGATATTTAACTTAATAAGCAAAGTAGATTTACAAGTTTCAAATAACAATATTAAGTTTTTTTACAGCTACTCACCATGTCACAGCAATATAGCCTGAGGTGGAACAACCACCAGCCAAACTTCATTTCAATGTTCACTACACTTTTAAACACACAAACCCTTGTTGATGTTACTTTAGCAGCAGAGGGCAAGCATCTACAAGCTCACAAGGTTGTTTTATCTGCATGCAGTACCTATTTCCAGGTAACAATAATTTTATCACAATTGATCAGTTATTGTATATAAGTAGAGGGGTATTGGAAATTATGTTTCATTTTTGCTGTATTTGAAACTAATGAACAAATGTGTTATTACAAGAATTTATTAATATGATTTACTATTTTCAGGCCTTGTTTGTGGATAACCCGTCTCGGCATCCTATTGTAATCCTTAAGGATGTATCTTTCTCTGATCTACGAATAATGGTAGATTTTATGTATTATGGTGAAGTAAATGTAACTGAAGAGCAATTGCCTCAAGTAAGTTATCAATGAATTTAATAACACCATAAATATAACTGATGACTGAATACAAATGTTTATTTTATATTTAATTTCTTACAACAGGTCCTTGACACAGCTAAATTATTGAAAATAAAGGGTTTGACAGAGATGCCAGACTCCACATCTCTCACACGCTCTCAAGGGACATCTGCAGACTTCCAGTCTCCTGGAGATTCAATAGACTCTCAGAGACATTCTACATCTCCTGTACCATCACCATCAAACAAACGTAAAAAGTAAGTTGTTTAATGTTTTGTTATAAAATTATTGTTATGTTACTAATACATAAATTAATTATTTAAGTATATTAGAAAATTTTAACATGTGAATTAACTAAGATCTTAAATATAAAGCTTGCGTTCCTATGTTATTTTCCCTTTATTCTTTTGGATTTGTATGTAATTTATAGTGATATGATTTTGTTCATCCACAGGCGCCGTAAAAGTTCAACCGGTTCAACATCGCTAAACATGTTGCCAGAAGATAACAGAAATGAAGATGCTGGGCAATCTGTTGATCTAGTTCGTGGCGATTCTATTACATTAAGCAGCCTCCCACAGCAAAGACGCATGAGAGATTACCAGGAAGAAAGAATAGATGCTGCTCAACAAGTATCTACTTATATAATCTCTTATATTGATTCATAAGCAATAGTCACATCTAAAATCAGTTCAAATGTCTGAACTAATGTTTACATTCTGTGCAACCTCATGCAGTTGTATTTGATGTTACATACAACATTATTTTGAAGATTTATATTGCATATGGACATTTTGTATGATTTAAACTATCTTACATATTAATAACAACATAATAACAAACTTATATTTTTTACAGGCTGCTGATCAACACAATCTCAGTGTGGATACTTTGACAATGGAGAATAATCCAGCAGGAATCCCACAAGGTAATTTAAAATATTACAACACTTGTACTATAAATGTACATGTTTACCATTACAGTATCTTACAGATATTTTCAAAAACAAATCAAATAAATTAAAAATAACACAATATTCAATATTTCTAATTTAAACTCTGTGAAGAAATTGTATTTCGTTAACAAATCATAGTTCTTCTTAAGGTGCCTCTCTGACTAGTGCTGGTGCTCTAAATTATAATTAAAAATCTAAATTTGGGGCTTAAATAGCCTTAACCTTTTTTTTTTGTGAAAAAAACCCAGTTCCAGTAATGGGAACAATAAAAGAAATGATTATTGATTATATTTGAATTTAATAACTACAATACACACCAAAGATAGACTTTAAATCTCATATTAAGAAACTTATACACATAAATATATTATGCAAATATTTTTTAAACATACGCGAGTAAACATTTATATAATAAATGAATGTATTAACATTTGTTGTTCGTGGGAAAAGTGAATTAATCGTATCTGTGATTTGGAGCTTTAAATATTTAACATATGATTTATGTTAAAAATAACAGTTGATCCTCAAAAAAAAAGAAGGTAAGTGTATTATTTTTTTTTAACTAATATTATATTGAATGAGTAAACCTGATAAATATTTGATTTATCCTCGGAAGAAAAAGATGGAATAAATCAGGTTGAGAATCCTATTTAACAACTTATTAGCTGTTGGGCTGTTTATTGTTGAAATTTAAAAATTAGCTTTTGCTTTAGAATTGTAGTGTAGTTTTGTCATGTGTTTGTTATCACTGTCTTATACCAAATTAAATTGTTTTCATTTACTTCACTTCATTAATTAGTTGCAGGATGAAGTATAAGGTCGACAAAATTTGTCAGACTGCAAATAGACACCAAGTTTACTGCGTCTAAAATCAAAATAACTTGATTTCTACTCGCATCTCGATGATGACTAATGATAATGTGTAATATATCAACCAACCTTCATGTGGTATATTAAATCGTGGCTTTCATTCTATCCTCGTGAAAACATGTGAAGCGTTCCAGCCGTGAAGACGAAATGTGGACTGTGTATGTGTATGTTAGTGTATAAAAATGTGAAGTTTTTCTATTTATTGATTACCATTATTATATTATATTTTACTTAATAAAATATGAAAATGAAAATGATATAGTTATTTCATGTTCTTCATTAATAAATAATACCAAGAGATGCATGACTTTCATTACTTTAACCCATCCATCTCGAATTTCCATTTTTCAATAGTTTCCAAATTGGGACAGTTTAGACTTATGTTCTAGCTTTTAGATTTCGAAACAGTTTAATATTACAAGTTTATCACAGATACTCTTTTTATATATGTAGGTAATATAATGACGCGATTTATATTTATTGTGCATGTCGATAATTTTACAAATATTTACTTATATAGCTCTAATTTTTTTCTAGTTTTTAATCTCGTTTTTTTTTTACTAAATAGTATAATTTGTATTGAAACACAAAACACATTAATTGCATATATATATATATATAACTTTTTTAACTATATTTTAATTACTTTCTGTTTTATCAACTGAATGATATATTTATGGGTAACAACCTCTATTTTCAGGGAAGGGAGATCAATGAAATCTATTTTTAATTTAAATTTCCTTTGTATATATTTAACTTTGTTATAAGAGTCTCAGTCAATGTTTTACAAAATCATTTATCTCTCTTCCCAGGAGGCCAATGGAGTATGATGGAGCACACATACCCCCGTTATTCGAACGCCTGCATCGGCGGAGGCGGGCTCCAGCCGGACCACAGCATGTACATTAATAACGTCATAAACCCCCACATGGAGTCAGATATGAACGATTATGGACAAGGTTTAGGAGTGACTGGACCCTCGCCTGGCCCCAGCTGTGTTACAGAACCACAAACTGCCCAAGAAACGGTACCACAGACCCAAACTAAACGACGTCGGACAACAAATCCACAATCCGAAGAGAACTTCCAACGAGCCCTCGAAGCCGTCCGTTTCGGTGGCATCGGTTTCTGTAAAGCGGCACGGATGTTCGGAGTAAACAATAGAACATTGTGGCTCGAGTACAAAAAGAAGGGATACCCGAACAATAGACCGAGCATTAAGAGCCGGATAAAGCGCGAGCATACCTCTCCGCCGCCTGAACCTAAGGAAGAAATTCCGCAACCCGAGCAACAGATGGCACTTATATGTCCTCCACATCCGGTACCAGTGAGTTTTATAGATTCCAGGCCGATTGACTTCCCATTGCAAGGAGTACCACACAACTCGCCTTTGAATATTCTCGGCATGAACTTTAACTCGATGCAATAGAACGCGGTATACGGGGTGATAGGCAATGAGTCTTATTCCTTGTGACACGAGTGGCACGGCGCGTATCAGGAGAACTACACTCTCGCGCCTCCGCCCGCCCCTCGCCCCCACCAACACTACGACCTATATATGCATATGTCCCTGTAAATAATGTTACCGTAATCGTCCAGTATTACTAGATCCCCAATATTAATTGATCTAAGTCCTAAACGTGTATTGATACTAATGTGAATACTGGGCGTTGGACGTGTCCCGCGAGGCAGTAGTCTTTTTGCCATAATCAGAAACGTATATTTAGATCTCAGTAGCTCGTTAAGTTGTAATTGGTAAGCGTAAAAAAAAAAAACAGAACGGTTTCTTTGACTAATTTATGCTGTTAGGACGTGGAGGAAATCATGTGATAGCGCAGATATATTGTGATGTTAGTGTACTCATTAACCAAGCCTCCCAAAAAAACGCCCCTTTCTTTTTTTAGATTCAGTTTTAAATATAACATTTTAGCTTTAAGATAAAAGAATGTCTATTGACATTTTTTTTCTAAACTACCTCTATCTATAAATATTTTCTCTTGCATCGTGTACAGAAGATGCACTTTGGTAAATGATCACATCACCAAACGCATTAGTATTATGGAATTCTACATGTCTTTTCATGCATTTATTTTTATTATAATAATAAGTATAGAATGTTTATTTAACGAAAAAAAAAAAACAATTGTTTTTATCTTTTGCATTTAAAACAAATCTGTGTTTAGTTTAAATGAGAATGCATTTTTTAGACCAAATAATTAGTGACATACGGAAAGGAATTTTATTTGCTAGATAGGAAACTTGTCCAATACCTCGTTATATTTGACGCGTTAGTATGGAAACTAACTAGAATAGGAAAAGGAAACGGACACAATGGTGTTGGTGAAACCCGTAGGTGACCATTAATCATGGTGTCGGCAGACCGTGTATATATATATATATATAAATATATACATATATGTATTACACTTCTATATCAAATATACACATTTCCTGAATGTTGCACAAATTTTTGACAAGTTTCAAAGTTACGTAGCCAAGTAAAAATAATTAGTGAAACAGTAATCGAAATCAGATCCTTAGGTAATTGTTGTAATATTAATTACTTGAGTATATAACCATCAGAAAAAAAAAACTTTAATATTAATTTATACTCTTGCATAGAATTTGTGTATTTATATATGTTTGTGTGTGTTAGATCTTTTTACACGTATATACCGTACTTTATGTATGGACTTGGGGACTTTTGTCTACTTAACTAAACATTTTAAAGATATACATAGTATTAAATCCATTTGTCTCTGAGACAGGTATTACGCTTTTTATAGTTAATTTTTTTTTTTTATGTTTGTGCCGTATTAAAACAATAATGACTACCATGAATTTTCTCGGTTAAATTGATAATGGGCATTTTGTTATTTTCATATATTAAAAACGTGTAGTATATTTTTTTGAAACAACGCTAATGATGTATACCTGAGAAACCTGTTATTCATTGACTTAGTGATGTAATAATGAAAATAATAAAATAACGGAAAGATAATATAAATACATAGGTGTCGTAGAACAGGTGATAATTTTTAAGATTTCGTTTTGTTCCATATATTACCGTCGCAAGACGAGCGCCGTCGTATAAAGTTGCGTAGTCAATTTACCCCAGTAATTTCACTAGCTACAACACCCTTCAAACCGGAACAGAGTTATGTTTGCGTATTGCTGTTTGCCGGTTGGATTAGGTGGTGGTGGTGTGGGGTACCAACTTGGACAGTCTCCGGCAATAGAGACCTACAATCAATAAGCCGCAATTAGGAAATTCTCTGTTATGTACATCTTATATTGAGATATTCAATAAATTGCATTCGAATTACTATAACGTAGTAATTATAACATTTGGTGTGAATTTTAAACGAATTGTTTTTAAAGATTAACATATATATTAAGACAGGTAATATTTTTTTTTAATTTTTTTCTATTTTAACTGTCTGCCGTGATGGATTGTAAATATAATTTTACCACTAATAATTCACTATGGAATAAATGAAATGCAAATTAATTAATGCAATTTCAAAATTAAACTCAATAAATTTTATGTATCGTTATTTTAACCGGAAAATATTATCGTTTCTATTATATTTTGTCATATCTATGTTATAGTATTTAATTGAATCGGTGTTAGTATTATTATGCAGTTCAGAGAGGAGTCAGAAGGTCTTATGTCATGTTCATAAGGCCACTGTTATATGAATTAGATTTTCACTTAATGTTGAACTACTATTACACTCAAATTTAAATTTTTTATCACATCATACAAATTACTGCATTTTTTTATAGTAATGAATGATCGGCGCGATGAATTGTCTTCGTATTTAAAATTTCAAAAACTTCGCCGTTATACTAATAGAAAGAAAAAATTTAAATAGAATATCAGAAACTACATATACATATATAAACTTTAAATTCTGATATTATTGTTTATATATATATATATATATAATATGTAAATCATGATTAAATACCGACGTGATGTATTTTATATATAGCCATTTGATTGTATTTAACGATACCCGCACATGTACATATGAACCGAACGTAATTATTAATCGCAGTGTCCGAACGGTTAATTGTTATTAAGTTAACTGCGTAACAATACTTATTTAACATTGGTATAGAAAAAAATAATAATTCACTTCTAAAACTGCAGTTCAATTTCACATTAACCTCGAAGCAATATGCAGCAATCTTACACTACACTTACAATAATATTAACGTTTATATTTAATTACGATTAATATTAACTAAATCGATTATATCCTTAATTATAAGTAATGTGTTTACAATTAGTTAGTATTATTCCTATAGTAGGTAAATGTTGCAGCGATATCATTTTTTTTTTTGTTTTTTTTTTTTTATTTTAAATGCGAAAAGATCTCTTATTAATTTCGACTGATTTTTACAACTTTCATTACGCTAAACTTGTAATAGGAGCATTTCGAGACATTGAAAAAAAAAAAATATTTATTTAGTGATTAAAAAAAAATGTTGGTATTTTTTTATGATAATAGGGACTGTGCATATCATTCAAATAATCAATTTTTTTTTTTGTTTAGCTATAAAATTTGATAACTGCTAAGATAAGTACCTATTATTCAAGTGTTTAGAAAAAAAAATCAAGTTTTTAAATGTTTAGACGTCACATGCATATTCCCTATTGATCGAATGACCTAGTTGCTATTATAACAATGCATACAATTTCAATGTGTAAATAAATGTATATAAATTTCTTTAATAACCAACTCATTGTTTCATTTTAAGCGTAACAAATATAAATATTTTAATCATTTCAACTTTGCTCTTAACATTTTTTTTTTTTCAAAAATAATCGTTGAAATATGTTAATTATCTTAATCATAGTACAAACAGCTCATTGTAGTGTTGATACTGTAAACATATTTTCTTTGTGATAGATATTATATTAGTAATTACTAAAAAATATTTTGTTTTTTATAACACCGACGATTTGTAAATTTCCCGCTTAACAACAGTACTTTGGCACCAGCTGTCGAAGCATCAGACGGTGGAAAACTTGAAAAAATCTCGGAATAGTATAAAGTTTCGTAATAAACTTAAAAGTAGTAATAATCTGGCACAGCATGTGTGAGTATCGAGTGAAATGAAAAAGCTGTCAAACATGAGATTTGGATTAGTTTAGGACATATATATATAATAGCTGTTCCAAGCTTTGCTTTCACATTAATCCAGTGGATCAGCTGAACCGTCCACCACCAACATCGACACACGTCAAAACCTAAACGCATCACTCACGGATTCATCATATTTCGTACGCGCCGCTGGTTGGGGTGCCCGTTAGGCTCACATCACGTACACAAGTCACACCCGTCAGCTCGGTCCTCACCACCCTCGGCCCACAACACGGACGAAGGTGATCAGACGACGGGCTCGAGCCCTCTGATGACCCCGTAGTGTCTCGCCACTATACGACGCGCACTATGCGCGACTTAGTTTAAGATTTCATATGTATACTTATCTATGTATGTATTAGTTTACACCCCTCTTATCTCTCCCCTTATATCACTATCCATCTCTTCAACCCTTCCATTCAATATTATCTCACTTTTTCTTCCTCTTTTATATACAAAATTCTCTCTGTATATATGTATATATTTAGGATTGTGTGTTTAGTTTTTATTTTTGTGTTTGACTTTATTTTTATTTTATTTTCTTTAATTTAATTTTTTTTTTTATTTAGCACGCGGGTACTACTATGATTGTCGGTGACTAAGCGGCGCAAATTTCATTAAAAAAACAACCCGCTTTCCTGGCCGTAATATAGAATTATACTTGAAAATGACTTTCAATACCAACCGTTACTATAGCAACCGCATAAATAATACCAAATGAAAATGTTTATTAAAGTTATTTAGATGTTTCAATAAAAAGCTATTTAATAAAGAATAATTAATATTTAATAATCCTCGTCATGTGGCGCAGCAATACCATTAGTTTGCTCTGTACTCTGCCGAACGGGGATGACCTAGGGCTTTTCTATTATTATTAGTACATATAAGTTTATTTTATTCTAGTGTTAGTTTTTTTGAAATTAAATAAACGTTATAAAAAGTTAGAAATAAAATAATGAAGAATCTATGAAATTCAATAAATAGCCTACAACCACCTACAAATCACTCCGCGTCGATTGATCACATTTCCGTGTCGAGTTCACCAAATTTCACGTGTTTGGCGAACAAAGGAAACGCATTTTCATTATATATAGTAAAACAATGACGTACTGAAAGACTTGATACATTTAGAATACTTCATGTACATGTAGGCAAAGACAGGACATTCTGGTGTACGCCCAGAGACGTGCACAGGGATTTCGGGTAGGGTAAGCACACCTTACCCGAAATCTCTGTGCTTATCTATACTTAAAATACTTAGTAATTTAGTCAATTTAGCAATAGTTAAAGCATAGCTTACTTTTTGAATAACTTGAGAGATTATTATTTAGATAGGCTTAGGAAGCCATGCAGGAGCTAGGAGTTAGATAAGCCCTAGGTATAACTAACTAGAAGTTTTCTATGATATGAATAAGTAGCATACGGTGAGAGAGGTATAAAAGATCCAACAGGCTCTAAATACTGTCCGGTTCAAATCCTCGTCCCGCTGTTAATGAAGTAAATAAAACGTAAGTTATTTAAGTGATAATTTCAATATGGTTTCAGTACGAAACTTAGCAAATACAGTTACAACTCAATCAGGACTTCGTTTGCGGCGCGCGAAATTATTCAAGCGCCAAAATCGCCTGCTCGACGATCACGAAGTCAGGAAGCAGCTCTCCGAGCCCGCGCCGACATCGGTACTTCCGGTTCTACAGAAACACCAGTCCTACCCACAGTACACAGCTATCAAGGTCAGTAAAAATATATAATCTAACAAAATCTATTAACTCTTAAACAATATATAACTTTACTTTGCTTACTATGATCTGCGATCTCGAAGTTACATGAAGCTGTAGAAGTCGCCAACAAGACTGGACAGCACGAACACCATTAGAAAAAAATTACAATATATATTTTTTTTATTATAAGTTTAATATACAAAAAATCTTTAATTTTAACACCAGTAGTTATGTACGGCGGTGAAACAAATCTACTGTTGCTGAAATGATAATGACGAGGTGGATTTGCGACGGAACTCGATAAGGCACGCAATGACCATGCGCGGGGTAACCTTGGAGTCTTCGAGAAGATGCCGGATAGTAGGTTGCGGTGTAACCATGTAAAAATGAGTCTGCCTAACTACGTTGGTTATTTGGCACTGCAGCTTTCTCCTCCTTTCTTTTATCGCGGGGGAAATCTTAAAAGATACTTTGCTTCTGGGGTGAAGACAAGGTCATGTGGAGCTTCTACCCACTAAAACCCCGTCGGTGGTCTTCCTCGGTGCTTTAGAAGTGGCTTCGGGATCTCCTACGGAACGCACCGGTGCCCTCTTATACTCAGGCTAAAACATGCCACGGGAAGGCCAAGTCCTCCATAGCACCCACGCTGTGCTGTGCTAAATTGGAGGAGAAGGATATGGGATACAAAAAAATAATACATAAATAATACAAAAATAATACAAAAATCTAATTATTTATACTAAAGTAGATTTATTGATATTACTTTCTTTATATTTATAGAACCATCGCGTAAAAGCTCAGGAGCGTGACGTCGAAACGCAGTTCCTACGACGGGCCGACATCGGTCGGAGGAAATCCTCGACGACCACATCGACGTCCACCTCGTTTGAGAACACGATCTCCGATGCGACGGCGGTGCACACGCGGGCGAGCCACACGCCGGCGGTGCGCGACGGCCCACCTCTCAGCTGCAACTTCTGCTGGAACACAGTGGACGAATGCGGCAGGATCCTGCGCCGCAAGACCCAATACCACTGTCCCGAGTGTCGCACAAACCTGTGCATAGTGCCATGTTTCCACGAGTACCACGACTTGCCGGAAGCGGTCGCGAGCGTTAGCGCCAGGTGAATCAATCGTAGCCCGACACGTCTTATCGAATATAACTAAAACTGCGTCGAAACGTTTGATAATTACCAAAAAAAAAAATTATCGTCGCATTTCAACTGAATATCTACTAGTATTTTGCCACTTAAACAATCACTTTTTTTTCCGTGTGTAAAACTTTCCCAATTGTCAAAACGTGTTCATTGCAGTTTGTCATTTTGCATGCGGATGTATGATCAAAGTTTGTTTTGTTTTTGAAATCTGAAGTATATTAAGAAGTCTGTTAGTTTTTTTTTCTGTAATATATCTGATAAACATTCAATGAATTATTTTTGTAATGTTTATCCTAAGTACTATATAGTTTAAGTTTGATTATGGTCATAATATTTCGTATCCCTCTTTTGTGGTCACGTGTGACGCTTATTTAATTATTTTTTTTTTTATTTATTTTTGACAATCAATTAATGAATGACATTGTTAAAGGGATGCTTACTCAATGGAAAGGCTCACTGTGTTAATAATCAGTAAAAATGTGCATTAGTATTTTCTAACGCGGATAGCGTGTGACTCGGTTAAATGGGAATCTGCTCGTAACCTCCTCTCTTAGATGTGGGATATTGTGCCGGTGATATATAAAAAAAAAAGTAATAAAATTACTATTCTCGTTTAGTATATAGGAAAAACTAGCCAAAGGTAGCTTTTTGTGCAATCATATGGAGTAAATATTAATTATATATAAAAGATATATATTAGTACGCAATGCTATGTATTGTGTAATAATCTCGGTAGAATTTGGTTATAAATATATTCAATCTGTATATACATATAAATATATATATAACGGGTAATGTTTTGATTCGTCGTTTCTTGTGATACAGCCTGTAGAGCTGGATTAAAAAGTTTTTGAAATATTAACCACATTTTGTAAAACCTTCTATTATATATATATATATATATTTATTGTACGTAAAAGAAATGCCCACTTCGATTTCACTATTTTCAAAAAGTAGTGGAATTTGTAATAATGTGTTAGTGTATATATTTCAGGCGCACACAAAACTGACTGTGTGTTGTATAGTCGTTGTGATCGTTTAAATATATTAATGTGTTATTTCTAATAACTTATTTAAAATGTGGAAATGTAAGAAACACTTAATACTATTTTGTAATAATTCTTTTCCATCTAAAAGTTAATGGTGATTCATTAAGTAATATTTTTTTTGTATAACGAATATTCTACATATCAATAAATATTGTTGCCATAATTAAAATTGTTAGGGAAGTTAAATATTTTTGTAAAAATTTAAGAGGAAAAGAGAAAATTATCGAAATTTACTAAATTTCTTATTGTATTTTATAACAGAATACACAGATTGGGATTTCTGAAATTTCAGCTATAAAACTTGATAACTATACTGAAGATCTATTTGAAGATAGATTTTCTAACAATCTTATTGTAATAGTATAAATAATGTTAAAGCATGATAATATATAATAAATGTTTTATATTCGATACTTAACGAAATATGATGTAAAATGTACCCAAAATGGAATTTTTCTGAAGCACTTTGTAAATTGACTGACTGAAGGTATTAAACAGTCTAGTCAACAATTTAACCGCTCCAGCAGAATATTTAATTAGCAATATCTCTCAATCAACTTTTTCTATACAATTTAAAAATAATAGATGTTGATGAATGTTTATAATGATAAAATACTTAAACTTGTTAAAATAATAAATAATAGTATCTTATCTATTAACAGTGATAGTTACTTTTCTTTCTTCGAAACAGTTTCATGAACTATTCAGTAAATGATGAGAACGCACAATTTTGACTAACGCCTGCCTTATATATATATATATATATATATATATATATAAACTATTAAAATTGACAAAGTACAGTCAAGTACGAATCTTCCACTTTAATATGAATTATGACCATGGTTTATAATATCGCGAGGACATCCCTTCGTGATGTGAAACGTCTCTAATAAAGTTAACCATTGTCCAAAGGCAGGGCTCTGTTTATATATCTAAAACTATTTCGGGATTTATTAATAAATGTGTAGTAGTAGTCAAATATAAACTATCGATTTTGATATAGACAGTCATGATATTTTTTTTTTTCAAATTTCTTTCTAATAATAAATATGAACTCTTAATATTTATGACAAACGTTGTGAATTATACTGTACTTATAGAAGAATGGAAAAGAAACGAAAAAGTTTTCCATAATGTTATTTGTGTTCGACACTTTCTTAATGGTTTAAGTTCGTTAAGTAAGAAACTTAATTATATTAAAAAAAAAAATATTTTTTTATTGTAATTTATGAGTATTGTACTTTTGACATATTGTATTTGACAATACATGTGGTGTATGTTGTGTTATTATTGTTATATATATATATATATATATATAATATGCTAGAAAGTTAAAATCTTGCTACTTATTACATTAAGCAGTTTAAGTGATATTGAACAATGAATAATGATTGTCTTCAAAGCTGATTATTTATATTGCTCTTATGTAAGCCATTTCTCTAACTGTGCCATTCGATATAACGTTTCCTATACATCCAATATATATATGAAATGTTCGATTTCAAACAATTTTCTGTTTAAATCTGAAAATGTAACGTGCAAATATATATTTGTGAAATAATGGAAATCTGATTCTCTCAATAAAGTAGAAATGTTGCCACAACTAGTATTTCAATAAGTATATGTCTACGAAATGATTAATAATGATCAATGATTTCCATTACTCCTCCATCCTATAAATTAGACCGGCATTCATAAGAAAAATACATTTTTGTGGCCTAAAATTTATCGGTGACCGGATGAAGACGCAACCGATCTGAGGCAGTGTAGTGAGCTATGCTTAACAGCTGGTTACTATTGCATAGTAATAAACATACTGCAATAACACCAGTTGAACAATTATTTCCCGGTTGGTTGTAGTGTTTGTTTTAAAATTTAAAATAAACACTATTCAACTCTTTATGTAATAATAATAATGTGTCTCTAGCTCAGGTGTGCTCAACTTGGTGCTCGCCAGGCTTTTGGAGTTGGCCTATTCCAGTGGTGGGGAAACTTTTAATAAGGGGCTACAAAGTTTAAAAAATTCTGAAGGGCCGGAATTACAGAAAAAATAAACTAGGCGGTTAGGTTAGGTTCACGTATAGGTTATGCATCTATTATTTTACTGAGTAAAATATACTTTATACTCCTCGACCGTCAAAACGTGCGGGCCATATACTATCCATGTCGGTGGATCTTCGGCGGGCCGTACTTTGCCCATCAGGTATTACTTTATCTTAAACCATTTTGAACTTAGTCTTTTAGAAATGTTATATCTCGAAAAACTAAGAGCTTATTACCCATTTTATTCAGCAGCCTGCGACTTCATGACACACTTTTTTGTGGCCCCATAAAAAGGGTGATTACCACCGCTCGAGCTAATAAAAGCGCTAAGGACAGATGTTAAAATATTGAACTTAAACGAAACAATTACAATCCAATTAGCCATATAATAAAGTGGATAAGAGAGCTTTTTGTGAAGAGAAAAGATTTTCTGGTTTTCTTCTTATCTGTCAGCTATGTTGAATTTAAAGGTCGAAACAAATGTGCTGAAAGATCGCTTAAAAAACATTGTCTATTTTTGTTTTCTTCTGCTTCTATGCTTAACGTCTTAAGGGAATTCTGCCAACGTCATGTCACGCGTGAGAGTGACAGAACTTTGTCTTTAAAGTTAACTCTTGACGTTTACATGTTATAGAGAAATTGTCATCGGAATTATAAATCATAGTTGATAATCATACTTTCTATTTACATTGCATTTTCTAAAGCAGTATTAAGTAATCTATTCGACGTAACATCGCTAAAGCAGACAGCAGTACAGGTCTCCCAATTGTAATCATTTTCAGAATTAAGATGGCAAATATCGTCCAGCATCTTAAATAGAGAGCGAGGTGAAAGGATAATTGATAAACATCTTTTGATAGATACATTCGTGTATTAGTCGACACATTACAAAGGTAAGTACACATAAATATGTGGAATAACATTTGATTTTTAACAAGACGACATGCAGCATATAATCAATCACACGCAATCTGTCTCTATTCATTGCCCGCACATTTGCAGGAAGTGTGCATCAAAGTAAATAACACGATGACTACAAAAAAAAAAAAAAACATACAATCGAATAAATAATTACAATAAATTATTACTTTCACTTACACTGGAATCGAAATTAATTGTAATTATATACTGATTTGGATATATCTTTCACTAAATCGATTCTGTGTTTCATATTAAAAGAAGAACAAATCTATAGCAATTTACTGCGAATAATCGATAAAGTATACAAAATTGATATCCGATATTAATGCGTTACTTACACAAAAACCGATAATATAACTTTAACTAAGTTAATTCTCATTAGGTTTCATATTAACGAAAATTTTATCTAAGCTATAGTATCTTAATAACCCCAATTAGAGACTTGGTGTTATCTTATTAAATCCCTTAATAATTAAACACTAATATTGTCTTTATGTTAATAGTCTAGCTTAGAAAAAAAAATTTACAGTCCGTGCCCGATTTTACCAGGGGTCGGCTGTAGAGTAAAATGACACCCTTAGTTTTTAAAGTATACACAGTGCAATATAATAAATGTATTATATTCTATACAAAACAAAATAGAATTAATTGATGAAGAGAGTTTTAATAAGATAATGTATTATAGCAGTTATCACATGACAGAAATTAATGTAGTGAAAAAAAAAAAAACTTTTAAATCTATCTACAACGAATGAAAAAAAAAATCCGAAACGAGTCCTTACTAGGGTAGGACTGCTCTTATGGATTTGTAACACATAGATCAATAGTTACCTTTATTGAGGGGATGATCTCTTAATAATTTATTGTCGATAATTTATATATGTACAGGACGTTCAAAACTATTATAATAACAATAGCTAGATTATTGGCAAGATATGAACATCAGAAAGTATCTTAAGCTACGTTGCTTCAAATGAACTAGACATGAAGATAACTACTAATACGGTAGTAAAGCGTTATATTCCTCCTGCCCTTTTCCACATTATGTAGTATATATTCCTCTTCCATATCCCTCTATCAGCCGTCATATCTGAATTCACACTCTTTTTACACACGTCATCTTTCACACAATCCATCCACACTTTTTTCATTCTTCCTCTACCGTTATAACCGTCCACGTTCATTCTCATTACTTACTTTGAAATCAAAGCAAAATATTAGCTGCAGTACATTATACACTGTCGATACATAAAAGCTGCCGATAAACTTTTAAACATATAGACAATCAAAAAAGCAAGTACTAATATTGTGCGCAAACTTAACAAAACTTTTAACCACCCATTCAAGCTTCCTTCGACGTCTTCTGAATTATTGTCACAGTGATACGAAAAAAACTGAGTGTTCTGCCGTTGTTATATACACTAGAAAAAAAAAAAAAGGTTCGTTTGATATCAGACTCATTAAATCGCATTAATCGCTCGATACCTTAAACATCTAAATATTGCCATGAAATAAATTTCTACAAACGTACATTATCAAATAACATCCCCCACAATTAAGACATTCTATTAACCTATATATATATATATATATATATATTATTTTGTATTAACTGTACGAAATTATTTATTCCAATTGGTGAAATTAACATAAGACTTATAAATATATGCCTAGTTAGACTTTATATACAAAAGACTTTACATCTATACATAGAATTAAATTACAATTAAATATAGAAGAAAAAAAAATATTCGTTTGTTTCCCTTATATTATCAATATAGTAAATGAAATTATGCTTGATTAATGTTGAAAAAAGAAATTAATATTTAGTTTTTGATGTTTTCGTGAACGTATGTTTATTATAAAACAATAAAGACGGCATCAATCTATCCTTGTTCGTAATAAATGTTGTTATTATTTTAAAGTATATTAGTTTATCGTTTCGTGGTTATTTATAATTTTGGCATGACCAGAGTTTCCTATACAGGCGAAGGTGGTCGGAGATCCGAGAGCCAGTCTTCGAGTAGACTCACCAGAAAGCAAACATCCAGACACACTACGAAAATCCTCCGTCGGATAACTACACCCCGAGTAGTACATTTTTAAAACAAAAAAAAATCGGACCACGGTTGCTGCTCCACGAGCCCGGTATCTGATGAGCTTGATTTTCAATCGCTTAACAGAAAACAAGAATATTCACATACCACCTTCAATTCTAGAATCTTCGACGTTATTATAGAGTAGCCTTTATATGTAATGTTGATGGGTGATATTAAAGATATCGCTACATAATAGACAGTGGACAGTATTACCACCACCTACACAGATGGGGTTAATGAGGATGTTGCGAAAAAAAAAAATTATAATCACTTGTAGTGTAGTGCAGCGGCAGGACGGACTGCGACGGACAGACAATGAATGAAGATGTCATATACAGCTATTCACTCGTATCCGTATAACCAGAGGTTTATATCTGCCATTATTATTACACACACGCATATATATATATATACATATATAGTGTTACAAATTGATGTATATGTATACAGATTAACGAACCGACCGAACAATCCGACAACGGAGTAATATCGCACACAGTTAATGCAGATATGTCGTTAGCTGAACGTTCACAGTTATTATATTAACGATCTAATATTTATCTAAAATCGTCAGTCTTCCAACGGTTCACTTTCCACGTTTCAGCTCAGCTTCAATACCGTAATGAACTAACCGACGTTTTACATATTAACTAACACTACGCACTGTTAAATATTACAATTAATACTTGTTTACAAGATGTGATGTTATAACCAAAACTAAATCTAATCTAAATAGACGGTGTGTATAATTGCGTTGGGTATAAAATCTCGTAAATGCTTAAATAATACAAAAAAAAATAATTATACATATATATATATATATACATAATAATACGTTTTAATCTACACTTATATTATGCCCTTAGGTAACTTAACGAACCAAACGGTATTATTGTGATTCAATCAAAACTATTTAGTCGTAAGAACACTCCTTAAAGATTCATAAATCAGACAAGTTCGGAGACCTAGTAATTTCTTAGATTGAAATTTTTTTTTTTTAATGTAGATATCCTGAAACGTGCATTAATAACAATTTATATAACATCGTTTATTTTCTACATTATAATGTAGGATTTGTTAATTCTGTTTTATGTTTATCTCAAAAGTAAATTACAGAGGCCGGGATCATCTTCGACGGATGCTGCGGTGAATATTGACATTACATACAACAAACACTACCGTTATAAACAAATATAATACGAACATATCAAATGTGCACCACATATACTAAATTGAAACAGGTAATGTAGAAAATTAACTAATTATTTACTCCCCTGTTATCACCGGCCAAGTTGTTCTCAAGCAATGTCGCCTCGCCTACATTGTGAACTTGTTCGATAACACCTTTATAGTAATCAAATGCAATTAATATCAATATTTTTAATTCGTGTATAAATCACATAAACGTATCAATTATCTAGTAATTCACATCAAACGGTTATAAACTATAAATTTTATATGACCTATTCACAGTTTTCATATGAAGATAATGTCTCATTGTTCACTTCGACACACGCGGCTTCTACTTAACATTAGGCTACCACATAGACATATATATAAATTTTATATATATATAAATAATTTATATTTCACCAAATAATTAAAACATGACTTAATAATTTGGTGAAATCTAAATGAGAGTAAGCTCATATTAAATTTAAATTACATCGACAAAAAAAGTTAGATGTACAAAGTTTTTACACATACAATAGTTATAACAAATAAATTTATTCACTAGTTCCGTTTACTTTTAATACGTCGATTAAAATAATAATAATAATAATAAGTTAAATCATTAATCAAATCCATATTAATACCTAATAATGCTATTTTGTATAGTAAGGGCGTTTAAAACATTCGCCTGCTTTTATTGCTTACTATTGATATGGAATATATATACACGCTCGCCGCCATCTTCGCTCTTTTGTATAAGGTTTTTTTTTTTACTAATCAACAGAAACGAAAATAATCTAGTAAAAGGATAAATTAACTTATACATACACAAAAACCCGACAGTCCGATTGCAAAACTATTATTATCATCAGTCGTAACCATCCTCCGCTAAACACTCTTTCCCCTCTATTATACTACCGTACTGACTTTAAACAAAAAAAAAAAAAAATATCACAAGGAAGAGTATTTTAGTATTTTCCTAAAACTCATCGTTTACGTACAATTAATATAACATTATATTCCAATGGAAGAACATAGTTGTATCGTCTGATTACAGAGGAACGAGGAAATGCGTTTGGCTATTCGGATGGCCCACTTAATGTTATTAATATAAAAAAAAAACCGCTGTATTTGTGAATACCTTGTTAGCACAATCTGAAATGCGTAACGCTGAAATCTAATCAGTACGTATTTTGCATGTTTTACCCTATATAATTTCTACAACATCAACAAATCGGCGAATGGAAAATATTAAAGCGATCAAAATCTAAATCCATTCACTTTAAACCTATTTGAAAATTGAACTAAAAAAAACACGCATGCAAATGTACATTAGTATTAAAAAAAAAAAATTAAAACAGTTTCCTGTGTAGAAAATTAATAGATATCATGAGAACATAAAAATTGCTTAAGTAAATTTACAATTATTGTTAATTACTTTCAAAGTTTTAATTAAAGAAACGTTTCAATTATATTATGGCAGAAAATAAATCATCGACAGTGAGTGTTCTTTCACATGATTATTCGTGATTCGTAAAGCATATTATAAAAAAAAATACTAGGGCCAAAATCTTTATACGAACAATTCTAACTGCAATCTAATATTCCCACTGTCCCCTTCATTGATATTTTCAAAACAGATAACAAAGAATCTCCTCCCTTATTAATATTCATTAAACGGGTAACATATTCAATTATTTTAATATTTTTAATATTTAAATATTTTTTTAGGATATGTTATCAGAAAGATGCCAATATTAACTTTTAAGTCAATATCAAGTAATTTTTTTTATGAGTGTATATTTTTAACAAAGAATTAATGAGCTTTCATTACGCATCGGTAACTCATCCACAGACTTAGATATAACGAGTTTAGCCCTAGTATAATTGTTTTGGTATTGCGAAATTATTAATTTAGGACTTAAGGTATGAGTACATAACGATGCTAGCGAGTAGGAATCCGAGACTAAGGGTGAGGTTGAATAGAGACAACTTGAGTGAGCGGAAGCGCTCGGAGTTGAGCGCGCGTTTCTTTATCGCGTCCATGCACTTGAAGAGCTCACGCGTGCAACGTCGCCGCAGGCTCGCTGCCGATTCGCTGTTAGGAAGAAAAAAAAAACATTCATAAAAATAAAGCAGAACCACCCTGTGTATCATGGGGAGAAGCTAGGAATTTCAGGATACCTCTCTTCTGGGAAAAAGAACACCTCATTGGGCACCCTCAATACATTGCAAGGGGTCCGAGATCTCATTTGTACGCACCAGTGCCATCTCTCCCAAAAACAAGTAATGAAGAAACATAATCCAAGTAATAAAAAAAAGCTAATTAAAGTCTCCACTAATTGCTTGCAAAAGATGTTGTGATTCACCTCATGTTTGTCTCTGAAGACAAGAGTTATATCCAATACTATACTATATATATAGGTAAAACATCTTACTTTGCCACTGGTAATTTATTTGGCTCTTCATCTTCATCATCAGAGAAAGCAGCGAGTGTCTTGTGCCGACGCGCCAGAGGAGTAGGTGGACATTCATCAGAGCTTGAATAGTCTTCTGCCAAGTTCAGATTACCTATAAACATGAATGGAATAAAACTAGTGATCATAAAGACAGAAACTGTTCTTTACACAGTTTTTATTTTTTTTTACACATAAATAAAATGGAAACAATGTTCCCACTAGTGGGACTCTAGACCATATCACACAGAATCAGTCATTGATCCACCATGCTGGCCAGGTTGTTCTTAATGTCAAACCCGGTGGGGTTTATACCCACTTCTGTGCTATACCATAATGTGCCTACAACCATGTAACAAACTAAGCTATAGTGGTTTCATTTAAAAATATCCTATATGATAATATTCAGGGAGGATACCAAAGGAGAAGCATACCAAGTGAGACGCTAGTAGGAATAGCGGGCAACGGCCGAGCTGGCGCTTTTGTGAGACTTTCAGCTCGAGGTGGAGGTGGAGGAGGGGCCTCCTCCTCCGTGTCCTCAGCCACTGTTGAGTAAATACTTTCATACATTTTCGGTTCTTCTTTCTGAAACATATTTGTGTAAAAGGTAAAATAATGGATCACTACAGGAATAATACTATATAAATACTACAGGAATTGAATGTACATATAAAATCTTCAAATATTAGAAAATTTGCTTTCACATAAACTGGTGGTAGGCCTCTGTTGTCAGTGGTCGGTACCACCGCAGCGCCAAACGGTACTGTGCAAACATTACTGTTGTTTGAAGGGTGTTGTACCCAGTGAGAAATTACTGGGGTAAAGAGGCTTAACATCTTATACCTCAAGGCAATGAGATCAATATGGTGCAGTATATAACATCCTAACTAGCGCGACGTTATTATCAGCAGGTGCATCACTTATCACCAGGTGCACATCTTGCTCCATTGAATAAAAATAAAAACTAAGATTGGCCTAAATTTTTACAAAATATGGTATGCGATATATATGAATTTAATTCGCTTCCACTTATTTATGACAAAAGCAAAAACTTTGGTAAAGTTGTGTTTTCCATATAAAATGTTTTATTGTTATATACAGGAAGAAGAGAAAATTAAACAAATATATGGCTAAAGTAAATTGGCTGTAAAACAAAATTTTCCGAAAACTTACAAAATTAGCATGAAATTTATTGGCACCCTCGATTATTGCCTGGTAGGAAAATCGTAATTGATCAGGTGTCTGGATGAGACCCATGCGGTCCTTTCGCATCTCCATTAGGATTTGTGGGATGTTAATGCAGGGAACTTGTTCCTTTTCTATCTGTTAATTAAATAAATGAAGAAATTTAGATGAATATAAAAGATTTTATTTAATTCGAACTTAAAACATTGCATTTAAGATTAAATTTTAATGTAATTGTTATTTAATAACATGTAATAATAAACAATGGAAATTACAAAAAAAAGTATTTCGTAGATATTTATAAATTATTTAACTTACAATGACCAAACAAGAATCAACCAAACAGAAAGTTCCAGAGCGGCCAATTCCTGCACTACAGTGCACCACTGCTGGTCCAACATTAGAGTCCAAGGCCCCAGAAGAGCGCACTTTTTCCAAGAAATTCAGAAACGCAAATGGAGAACTAGGTACTCCGAAATCTGGCCAAGTCGTGTAATGAAATTGCACCACTTCACGGCTTTCCTCACTCTCCATATCTTGAATTCTGTGCAAAGTAATTATTACAACAAATTATTAAGTCACCTATTAAATTAAAAATGATTTAATTTTGAATGTAGTAAAAAGATAATTCTCACCTGAATACTCTGGTGGAGTAATAAGTGAAATTTTCCTCTTTGATTTGTACCACAGTGAGCTTTACATTGTGCAATACAATCTTGTGCTCAGGGCCTATCCCGTGAGGCCAGTACCAGTGGCACTTAATTTCATTTTTCTCTATAATTTTGTTCAACATAAGTATTGCTCGGCTATTTTGCTCCCATATCATCAACCAAAAATGACCAACAGTACTTCCTAGAGGTCCTTGTGTGAGGATGTATTTTCTATTAGCTCTCTCCATCTAATAGAAATCATAAATTATGGTAAAAGTTCATTCGAGCCATGGACTCCAGGACCATGAGACCTGTATCCAATGATCTGTCTCAGTCGGTTAAATGATTAACAATATAATACACCACCAGATAGTATACAGTAAAAGTTGAAATGATAGAAAAATATTACAGAAGTGCATCTCCATGTCAATTTGTACCTGCATTATGAATACAGAATCATGCATTGTCCTGAAGACAAAAGATGTGGAAGACAGATTTGTGGAACAATTGATACATTACATATAATGAATTAGGAGAGGATCTTGGAATTTATTGTTTTTAATATTTCCATTTGATTTACTTTTAATACAAAAGACATATCACTCGCTGAATCAACAATAGTTTATTTTCATAACTTACATTTTGTTATAACTTATATAAACATATTAATTTTCATACTATCCATGATTGATACAAAGGCTATAATTTGATAATAAAAAAAAAATAAGTATTTCACAAATACGTTTATAATCTTTTGTGAACTTAACTAACTGTTGAGTTACCAATTTTATAACTCTTTCTATTTGTTTACTTATAATCATAAATCAGCCCGATGTACTTGCTTTGCCAAATTATTGACACATTCCCATACTTTTAATAAAATGTGCTCAATTGCGTAAATCACTCCTTCGCTTGCCAACTTCCACAAACTTGTCAATGCAACTCCTAAACTGAATCAAATAATTTATATTTAAGTCCTTTTTTTAAAAAAAAAGAATTTTATTCTATAAATTTCTTATTAGGTAGATACACCATGTACTGCCACAAGCCTGCCATTAGCATTTGGACCAACAGGCATAGGTCCCCAAAGACAAGTAGTAGCAACCATCCTTCCTAGACCGCCGCTTGCCTCCTTAGGCAGAGGAACCTGGCGCCGCGACCGACAAGGGCCGTCGGTCCGGCGCCCCCCTTGGAAAGGGTTCCTGGGGCGTATCTGGCGACGCGTCTCGTATTCCGACGCGTCGCTGCATAGTGATAGGGATTTTGTCAGTTGGGAGGGATGTGAATCCCCGAGGCGGGCCCGTTCGATCCGGGCACCGAACGGGGGTTGCGGAAGAACTGTCGCGTTATCCCGCGACCCTCGTGCATTTATTTGCGGAGGTGATGGAATACCGTGTGAAGCTTTTTAGTCGGTTGGAGTCCGACACTACCCCGCTACCGGTCCAGTATTGGTACGGGGTGTGCGTTCCGTTAGCATTTTGTTACACACATTAATAAAAAAAAAAAAAAACCACTCTTCCTAGGGGACTTATGGTCTACACAATAATGTATACCATTCTCTTGATATTTTATATATATACTCATATAACAAAAACTATTTGTTATATTCTTAGATACTCCCTCAATTATAAACACATTACAACTACAACTGTAATATAAACCCAGAGCCTCAGAACCTACCATCTTATTGGTATATCTTGAGATTAATTTGTGTTGATCTACAAAAGGTCATAAAATTAAGCAATGATTTTAAGTTTACATGTCACCCCATTTTTTGCATGTTCTACTTTAGCAAAATTCATTGTTTCACACATATTTCAGAGTTTACCCTTTGTTTTATTCAATTCTATGATGTTGTTTCTTCTAAATGTATTTTGCTATGTAGCCAAGTACAAACAGAAGTGCAAGTCATAAAATGTGTTTTACTACCCAATTGAATAATTTATTTTCTAATAAGATAATATAGTAGATTGTGATATCAATAGAAAACATTTCAATTGCGAATGATGAAGAATATTATAGAAATATTTATCAAGAAAAATATTCAATTAAACAAGATTACTAAGGAAAGAATCAAAAGTACCTAGCATGCCTATTTCACTTCATTACATATCTGTATAAGTATACATAAATTAATAAATGCCTTAAAAAACAGTCTATGTCTGTATTCCAATAGTCAAAATTTGCACACATTTTCTAGAATTACATGTTAAGTCCACACCCACTTTACAATACTATTACATATTAAAGTTAATATATACAACATAACATAAATAAAATAAATTTTTGAAACAAAAAAAACAACATGCTCTTACCTTAACAAAATTTGCATTGATGTAGTCTTGCTCTGACCGCTTCAATATAACTCTACTATGGTCATAAGGACTAACATCTCTGTATCGGTTGAGATGTATATTCTGAGGCTTTTTTGCCTCTAAACATGTAAATGGATAAGACTGACACTCTCGCCCAATTTTCTAAAACAAAGTTATGGTTAATTATAATTCATGGTAACCCTATTAGGAGAGATGGGTTGAAATAATGCACACTTGATGGCCTAATTGAACATAAAAGCTAAACTAAAGCAGGTAATGCTATAGTTGAGGTCATTGAAAAAGACTAATTCCAAGAGTGGACTAAATGAAGTACTAAAATAGTACATATATTTATAATAGGTCCCTGTTTTCTATAAAAGTAATTTAATCAATATTTTTCATAATTACTGTGTCATAGTATATAATCGATAAGGTTCGAAAAAACTACAAAACACGCCAACTAGTACTAAGTAATAGAATAATAAGGAACTGTCAGTAAATTAACTTTCATGACAAAAACACCTTAATGATGTTACGGATAGTCCATGCCATTGCCAAGCATGTAATTGCTTATTTAGATGTGCGTGGCACATCTAACATCGTGTCACACCTATGAAAAACATACCTGATAGACAATTGGCCATGCATTCTTGATTGCAATATCCATATATTCTGCTTCGACGCTATTTGAAGACATTCTCTCGACGTTCATATTGAAACTATATCATTTCAGGCTTCACGAACAATGTATATTATTTCGTTGCAGCCGGATGCCGCAGAACTTACTACTTCAAAAGTAATTTAGGAGGCAATATAGGCAAATTTGCCGAAACGTATTATGATAACTGAAATAAGCGGGAAGATTGTGGATTTTTTACGTGTCGCCACAACTCTAGAATAATGTAGAAAAAATGAAATTTTATCGAATAACCCTCACATCAGACTAGGCTTGTGTAGTACATGTACTATGAACTAAAAGAACCAATTCCCGTCACTGTACTAGAACGAACTGCTCGGCAACGTTTCTGCTCTTCGTTCATTTAGTACATTTAGTAAATCAGATCCCATACGCGAAGCGAGACCGAGATCGAACCGAGTGTCAAATGATCGAGTTTTACATAGCAATATCTAATTAAAAAAATGAAATAAAAAAAAACAATTATTGTATACATAATATTTGACACGCCATTCTAATATTCTTTTTAGAATGAACGTACTAAGCCTGCAAAAGTATGTACGAAAATCTTAAATTAATACACGCAAATAGTTCCTTACGACCCTTAGTACCTTAGTAATACAATCAGAAAAACTGTGAATAAATAACTAGAAAGCCATCAATGATCTTAGTATTTTTTTTTGGTCACACGAATAGGTAGACAGTTTTGCGAGTCCATATCAAGATCGGAATTAAGCGTACGAGTAGCCGAGGAGCCGGGAACGGAATTATTTCAATGTACTAGTGTACTAACTGAACTAAAAGACCGAACTAGTACATTTGTACGTTTTACTAGTTTGGAGCGATCCGTTCAGTGAACAAGCACGCACAACGCTACATCAGACTGTCATTGGCAACTGCCGCAACTTCACAGCGTAAAAATTTAAACAGAATTTTTAATGGCGGCCAAGATGGAGACTTTTAATACTGTTATCGTCTCGTTTTACATTTCAATCTCCGTTACTTAGAGAATAATTTTAGAGATCAAAAGTAATAACAAATACTTTCTATGGTTACGTTTCTTTTACGATGTATACTCAATTAACAAATTGACCTAAATAGTATATCTCTTAATAATTTTCACAAAAGTAATGAAATGTTTTACCAAAAATTTTTTCATGAAAATAATTCAAACATTTATAGTTAAAGTTTAAAGTGTGGGACTAATTATGTTAATACTTTTAAATTATCCATTACCTTAGAATCTGGAAGGAGAGAATGTACCTGCGGTTTTTTATAAATAGTATTTAAGGAGTTTATTAACGAAGAAACCAACATTATGCATGAATATAAGCAATAACTTATTTTTTGAATCATTCTAGATAATAGAATAAGCATAGTGCAATTGGTCATCGTTTCTTTTCATTTTCAAGTAGAACGTTGACAATATTTTGTCAACGTTCTGTATCTAAGCTAATAAGTTTAGATATCCTTATTAAATAATTTTTGTAATTACCCGAAAAGGATATAACCAAAAGATTTATATAAAATAAAATATTAGTTTGATGTAGATATATTAGTCATTGATATAATCTTGACAAAACTTAGTTTCAAATCAAAATAATTGCGTTAAATTCCACCTTTAAAAATCTTTTATAAATATTTATCAAAAATTTTTTACTTTGGTTCTGTATCCTTTGATGGTGCATGTGTTGTTTTAAACAGTCAACTGCTTACAGAGATAAGAAGAAGAGTGAAGACCAGAAAACAAAAAGTAGTAATATGCAAATAGGTGCAAAAAAAAAACAATAAACAAACTAGATTTTTAATAATGTGGTCGACGTTACTTTATTTATTATAACTTTCAACTGTTTATTCAAATTAGGCTCTGCGTGAATAGTAACTCTTTTCTTTGTCTATGATTAGAATGCCAAGTGTAATGGAATGAGTATTTGACATCCGGAGCAAAATTGCAGTAATTTAGAAGTCCCTGCTAAGTTTAAATAGACTGTAATTGTGAAATCAATTCGTTTGTTAAGGTTGAAAAAATGGCGTCTCCACGTACGCGCCGTAAGTTAAATTCATTGCGCGCACTAGATGATAATAACGTGAGTATCTATGCAGTTACTTGAAAATTAAATATTATTAGTCAATTATCCAATGTTAGCGATTTCGCCTGCGTGGAGTATAAAAGTATAAATTGATGTATTAAAATCTCTGTCCAACGTTATTTTAGCACATAGTTATGATTTTTATGAACTACGTACACATTGTCTTGAATATTGTTAAACCCATATGTTAAATATCTTGTCCTCGCTGAATTATAAAATGTCACAATAATATCTTTAAAAATATTGCTTTTGCGAAAATTATACTATTACATAATTTTTTTATATTTATTACTTAAAAATTGCTTTCGAAAAATTGTATGTATTGTATGCCTAAGTCATACATTTACATTGTGAATTCGCAAATAGCCAATATGTATCAATAAAAAAAGCATATCAAATTCAAATATATCCCATTCTTTTGCAGAAATGCTTTGAGTGTGGGACATTAAACCCACAGTGGGTGTCGGTTACTTATGGGATATGGATTTGTTTAGAGTGTTCAGGTGTTCACCGAGGTCTTGGCGTGCATCTCTCTTTTGTTCGCTCTGTTTCTATGGATAAATGGAAAGACATTGAACTTGAGAAAATGATGGTATTAACTTTTTATTTATTTTCAATGTACTTCTACTTATTTGACATATTAATACTGTTTGTTTATATTTATCATTTTAAATAACCAGGTTGGAGGGAATGCCAAAGCTTATTCATTTTTCGAAGGTCAGCCTGACTACAAGCAGGATATGACTATACCCCAGAAGTATAATACAAAAGCAGCTGCTATGTATCGTCAAAAGGTTTGAAACTAATTAAAGATAAAATTTAATTAAAGTTAAAGCATATTCAATTTAAACGCATACAAATAAGGATTAATATCATATTAGTTTTTAAAGGAATGTAATAATTTTTATATAGAGTAAGTACTCAATACACACTTTAAGTGAAAAAAAACCTGAAATAAAAGTGAATGTAGGGGTTAGTTTACACCACATTTTCAGTTAGTGGTTATCCAAATTACTACATAGCTAAAGGTTACCTAATTATCCTTTATTTCTCGCATAATAAGAGAGATGTATACCTGCTGGTAATATGCTTAACCATAACAATGTGATGCTAGTTAGTATGATATACACACTAGGTTAAGTCTTGTTATTTTAATAATTTCATTAGCTACAGTTTCCTTCAAACTACAACACAGTAATGTTAGCACTCTCTTTAGTGCCAGACACCATTTAGGTGGGCGCTGCATTGCAGCTCCTATCTAGATGGTGTCTGGCAACAGAGACCTAATACCAGTTAGAGTTTCTATTGTACCCTAAATATGACAGAGCAATGACTGTTATATATGTGCTGCCCAACTGTTTGCCTTGCAAGAGACTGGACTAAATATAGTGAACTGACTGCTAACTCCTGCTAGTCAGGGAGGCACCTTAAGATAAGGAATATATGTCTTAGGTGTATTTATTTCGCTTTCTGGCAAACCAGTGAAAATATGAGGTTGACACTATTTTATTAATTTCCCTTTATATCACTTTAACAAATAACAAATCAGATAAGTACTGATTCATAGAAATATCAATTATTTTAAAGTAAAGATTTTATAATGTTTTATAAAAAGATTTTTTTAAAAAAATTAGGTATAGTTATTATATGTATCATTTGTACATATATTCAATGTAGTTTTGATTAGCCAGTTAATTGGTAGTAGCATTATTTGTTTTAATGTTTTGTGTAGATTGCGGCACTGGCAGAAGGCCGTCCATGGAGCCCTTCAGATTTTAAACCAGAAAGTGTTGCTAAATCATCTAACTGGACCCAATCGCGTGACTTCTATTCTTCAGGAGATAATACATTTCACAACAGTGGTTCTGATAATAATATAAGTTACCAGTATGTTTTTATTATATTATACTTTTTTGGTTTGCATTTGGTTAACAGGCATTCAAAATTTTTTTTTTGTTTTCAGTAGTGAGTATGGAAGTGGACGTTATGTTGGCTTTGGCAGTTCAAATAAACAATCTCAATCTACTCCTATGTTACCTGTAAACAGCGGAAATGAAATGGTTGATAACACACTAGCATCATTAGCCTCGGTAATGTTAATAAGAGATGTTTTACTTCATTATGAAGATTTAATATTAAATACATTGAAAATAAGAATTGATATTAATAATTGTTTTAAATTGTTATGTTTATGCAGGGGTGGTCAATGTTTACTTCTTCCGTGAGCAAAGCTGCACGCACTGCTACTGAAAATGCAGTAAAGTATGGTGGAATTGCATCTCAAAAAGTTTCTGAAATGGCCACTAGTGTAACTGAAAAAGTATATAATGTTAACATTTTTTATCAACATATTCATTAAACTTAAACTAGACATAATATATAAACTTATCATCATATGTTGTTTAACTCTACTATGCTTTTACAGTAGTGAGATACAAATAATTTCCCAACACTAACAAATCATTTGGGTTGGAAACAACTTAACATTGTTTTATTAAAGAAAAAAAGAATTCACAATTTTTTGTCATAACTTATTTTATTTTTGTGAAGTTAATAAATTAATCTTTGTCATGAAAAAAATTAAGGTAAACAATCGTGGAGGATGGAGTGCACTAAGCAGTGCTAGCGAACTGCGAAGGGCCAGTAATGCAAGCCAGTATCAGTCGCAGAGTTATGGTGCCATGAAGAGTTCTACTTCTGAACCTTATTCCAAATGGTAAGAAACATAGATAAAGCTTAGACTTCTTTACAATTAGATAACATTATATACCACAATTGTTTATATGTCTGTCTTTTATGAAGGAATGAACAAACCCAACCCTGGAAGGATTCCGTAGCTGCTCGCAACAATTTAGATACTCGTGATTTATCTCAAGTTGGTGTCTCAAGCCCACCACCCGATGTAAAGAATATCACAATAAAAAAAAAACGGGATGACGAATCGTGGGATTGGCTCAACAATTAAATTTGAATATGATAAAACGCAATTACCATTCATATTAAAAAAAAATTATCTTGTGCATATGCTATAAATTTGTGGCTGCTCCAACCAAACAGTACGTATAGCATAAAGGTCGTAACGCATCAGAGACCCTAAGTGGTGTGCAGTAGCGTGATTTTTATAGTCAAGTTGATTTATAATATACAATGAGTGATCTGCATCCACTAAAAATTTTGAAAGAATACATCGAGATTATTGCAATTGCATATCTTTTATCTACAATTGCATTATTGTTGTTCAGATATTAGAAAAAAAAAAAACACACTTAAATTAATTTTTTAATAAATTTTTCTCTTTCAACATCAGTCTCAGTATTAACATTTAATTTAAATAAAAAAAAAATATTTTAATTATATATAGAGGAATATTAATTAAACTTATTTTATTTTAATATAAAAACTCTGAAGTTAATCATGCTAAAGAAGTAAAACGCACATAACTACATTGTATTTCCTTATTTCCAAGAAATAATGGTGTTATTAAAATAAATTTAATTACAATGGCCTGAAGTAGAAATGATAATTAATCTTCAATCGTATTGTAGCGTAATTAATTAATGTGGCTAATAATATGTTTATGCATAATTCTTTTCTATCTTCTAGTAAAATTTTTAGTTTTTAAGTATAGCAAATTAAATTGTGAAATCTATGAAATTAAAAGAAAAATACAAATTATATTATTTTTTTTTTTATGTAAATGTTTTTATTAATAAAAACGAAATGAAGTCAATATGGTGATAGTTGATAAATTTTTACGCGTTTTAAATTATATTTATTGTAATGAGTTTATTATTTGTGTATTATAAATATTTTGTTATGATGTCATATGTAGTGCAAAATGTTTTTTTTTTTTATTATTTAATGTGTCAAAATGAAATCTAGCATTTCGTTCGAAACAACACATGATATATACAACGGCACTAATATTTAAGTTATGTAAGAACACATCGGTTGATTTGTATATATTAAAGTGGGACTGTTTAACATCTCATTTCCTATTCAATCTGTCAGTTCTACTACATAAATGTTTTTTATTAATATGGCTTTTAATTATATATATACAAATGTAAATAATATATTATTTGATGAATACTGTGCCATGCGTTTAATAAATACCATAACGAAGGTTCCAGTTAATGTTTAAACACTGTTATAGTTTAAAAAATTGATATAAATATTTTTTAATATTATATCTAACTGTGCTTACTTCCATAACAATAATTTTCTATGTAATGCATGAATTAAAACTGTATTTAGCATTTATTAAATAAATAATATTAAGAACATGTAATACAGTCTTATACTTTTTGATGTTTCATAAAAAAATGTGAAAATGTTCCGATACTAAATTTTTAAAAGTGGTTACACATAAAATTTATTACTAATAATTTAAGAAGTAATTTCTTTACCATTCAACTTTGTTGTTGTATATTTTTTACACAATGAAGCAACGAGCCCAGTGTGACGTTCACCTGATGGTAAGTGATACGCTCTTCCATAACGTACCGCTAGTTAGGATGGTATGTACTGCACTATACTGCACTCGTCGCCTGCAGAAATAAGATGTTGAGTCTCGTTACGCCAGTAATTTCACTGGCTGCAGCTCCCTACGATTCAGTACAGTAATTTTTGCTACTGCTTGGCGACAGAAATATAGAACTATTGAGCTACATACCTAGACGGTCTCCGGCATGAGAGACCTATTACCAGTATAAATCTTTTTCTCATATCTTCTGACATAGGTGTGATTTGTTATATAACTAAACAAAACTACAAAAATATGTACTCTAATATAGAATCATCTTAATTTTTGACAATATGTCAATTGTGGATACAATACGAAATTCTCAAGGAGCAGCTTTTCTTTCTATTTACCTATTCCTGAATTTCTTTGTGCAAAGTATTTACAAAATTCTAAAAACTTATAATTTCCTTATTGCTAATTAGATACCTCGATTTATTTATAACCATTTTTAAGTCTAACTCTGTTTTTAATTCTATTCTGTTCCTTCCGAACACTGGGCACTTAACCACTTGAATGATTGTCTTATAAAGGATCGCAGATACATGCTGCACTCAGAAAATTGGCATGACGTGTGAGTACTTGCCTGAGGAACTTGTCTACTTTTATTTCATAATTGCACACGCTTCAATGGCGTCCGAACGAAAGTGGTGCTGGCTGATTACCTTCTTATCGGTTCGATTTGTCCAACATATTTATACGGAATTGACGATGAAACACCGGCCACGGATGGTATTATGGCTTAGTCTTTAATTTCTGTGCCGCATCTTTAGAAAGATGATGAGCTCTTTCGTTACCTGTTAGTCTTGTGTAAGCTTTAATCCAGAACAAGGATATTTCCTTATTTTGGAGTTTACTCGCAACTGTACAGCTAAGAAGTGCATTGATTCTTTGTTAAAAAAGCGATTCCAATGCTGATCGCGAGTCACTGTAACCCAAAGCCTCATTTCTCTACTTGTTAACACTGTTAGTAGCTTCGTCGAGAGCCAGAAGTTCTGCCTGGTACACTGCAATACGGCGACAGTTTCAATTTGAGGGTTTTATTCTCGTCATCGTTAGAACATACGGATAGCGCTGCTTCGACACTACTGTCAATTTTACTGCTATCTGAAAAATGTGGTAATTTGCATGTTATTTTGTTGTTGGTTAAACCTAAATGTTAATGTATACTGAAGAAAATAGAAAATAATGATATTGTAATAATTATTGATTCTTATATTGTTTGTTCGAGAAACGCAGAATGCAATTATTTAAAAGCAAACAAGCTGAAAATGGTAACAAATATGTATACAATATTACACGTTCATCAAAAGAGATTATAAACATTGAGTCTTTTGTTCCTGCTATGCTAATGAATAGATTATGCTATGCAGATTGTATATTCCTATTAAGTATTTCTAAGTAATATTGAAGCCTCCTCATTGCAGTGGAGCTGTGCATAGTGCAGCATTTAATAAGTAGAAAATAAAATATATTTTTGGCGCTATACACTCAATACTATTTTATCATTTTTAACTCTTATTATGTACATGTGTTCTAATTTGCTCTTTAAATTTATGTATGCTTTCCAAATTTTCTATACAGAAAAACTCTTTATATAATTGTTTTTTCTTGACTACTTATGGCCAATTATATTATTATTAAAGCCTACTTTATCTTTTCTGAGTAATTATAGTTTGTTCTATTGTGTAATATGTACAAAATTATTAATTTTAATAAAATTATAATTACCACAAGTTAAAATATTGTATAATTTATTGCCACCTATATTGAAAGATTCCCTGCAGAATTTTTAGAAAAATAATATTACTACCTTTAATTACTTTATTAAACAAAAGTATGTAATAAAGCTCATCTTTGATCATCATCATAATTTGATAGACATCCACAATTGGACATAGTCCTCTCTACAAAAATCTTCACACTGATCATCGTATAAATGGTTAAATACTGCAGGAGAAGACTGTACAAAGCTTATCATTTATTTAAGTGCTTTGAATGTTTAAGAGGACAAATTTCCAAAAGACAGAATTTTCAATTGACTAAGAATGATGGTGTCATACATTTTTTCTTCAGATCACAAGATGATTGAACTGGTAGATTTCATTATAAGAATAATCATATACCTCCATTGTATTCAGAGTAACTTTTAGGATTCTTATATGTCGAAAAAGAAAAGCATTTCCCAGTGAATCAATTTAATATCATGATATAATAATTACTAGGAGGGATCAAAAATTAGTGAGAATGAGATAGAATATAATGACTATTGATAACTTAATCATTTATTTTTCTACATAGTCTCCGAGTCTCTCTGCACACCGAGTCCAGCGCTTTTAGAAGGCTTGATCCCTTTCAAAAGAAAGTTTCGTCTTGGTCCTGCAAATAGCTCCCCACGGCGTCCATCACCTAGTTATCGTCTTGGTCCCCGTTTCCCCTTAAGTATTCTTTCAATTTGAGGAACAGATAAGAATCGTTAGGCGCCAGATCTGGTGAATTAAGGGGATGGTAAACCTGTTCGAAGCCAGCTTGCTGAATGGCAGCCATCGCTACTGGCGACCTGTGCGCGGGTGCCTTGTCGTGATGAAACAGCACGCCTCTTCGAAGTTACCCTCTCCTTTTCTCTTTGATGGCATTCCTCAACTTGGAAATTAAAGTTGCATAATATTGGCCTGTAATAGTAGTTCCACGCTCCAGGTAATCCATCAACAATATCCCTTCAGAGTCCCTAAATATTGAGGCCATAACCTTGCCTGCCGATACCACGGCACGGAACTTCTTCAGGGTCTGTGATGATCGCCGTTTCCATTGCGAAGATTGCTGTTTTCTCTCGGGATCAAAATGATAGACAAGTTTTTAAAATCTTCTTGAAACTTGTCCAACAATATCTTCGAAATGTCAAGTCGTCGTCGTCGTGTTTTGTTTCCGAGTGTCGGTTAACATTCTCGACACCCATCTTGCGGAGACTTCTCATATTCAAAGATTGTTTCAATATGGATTGAATACTTCCATATGAAATGTCCGTTCCTTGAATTACGAGTAAGTATCTGATGGTAACTCTTCGATCGCTTAATACAATTTTCTCGTCTTTCGCAACATTTTCTCGGGTGACTGACAGCGATGGACGGCAGCAGCGATGTTTATCTTCCGTGCTAGTTCTCCCTACACGAAATTGAGAAGCCCACCTTGCGATAGTGGAATACGGCGGAGCAGACTCTCCTTATGATGCCTCCAAATGGCAATGAATCTCTTACGTCGTTAACTTTTCTAAACAGGGGTATTTAATAACGGCCCACACTCCGTTTTTCTCCATTTTCGAGAACACGTTCCGACACGAGAATCGAAGATTTTTTACTTTATTAATATTAAAAATATGTATCTGAGCAATGCCAGTATATATTTTTTTCTCACTAAGGAGTATATATGTCGTTCTCACTAAGTTTTGATCCCTCCTCGTATGTCTACGACTTATCCAATAAAATGTTCGTTTACATTTCTCATTTGTAGACACATTATTAGGCTTAAAATTAAAACTTTTCTTAAAAATAATAACTTTTATACCTAATTAGCTCACCAGTAAATTACCATTTAACATGTAAAATATTACATAATTCATTATAAATATAAAATGAAAATCAATGTGCACAATACAATATCAAAATAAATATTCAATTACTTAAGAAAATACAATAACCACTTTTTTACCAATTAAAAACCACTGAATAACTATTGTTGCTGATAACAAAGAATCTATAAATAAAACTGTTTGAGCCTTATTCCCAAAAAAAAAACACTGGCACCCATTTAATAAAAACTACTATGTAAGAATCTTGTCAAGTATAAACATATAAATATTTAAATTTATGATGTCCACATGTAAAAGTAAATATCTTGCCAGTGGCTTAAATATTGATTCAAGGGTCCACAAATATAATGTAGTAAAGGTATTTTATTTGATAAGCATATAAGAGAATTCTTAATCACATTATTAGAATACTTGTTGTACATAGGACTTCTTAGCAAATAAAGTACTAAACTTAATTTTCTGCGACTTATTTCCAATCTCTGATCATAAGATAACTCCTTCATATGATAATTATATAGTTTCAAACTGGCCAAGTCTAAACTTAGAGCTACAAGCCACTGTTTCCATGTTTTTGTGCCAAAAATGTGCATGGCCACAAGATGAATTATTGGTTTAGATGCATGTAATAATTCAGCATGAATTAAATCTTTTATTTGAATACTGGACTCTGTTTTATTATCATTAATTTTTATAGGTTGCCAATCGCGTATATCGACAGGAGGTGCACCATCGATGCGGCGAATGATACGGCCAGATCTTTTGAGTTTAAAAAAATAATCATCATTTCCATCTGAAGTTTTTCCTTCTGTAAATTTCTTTCTTTGTAAAGAAGGTATTGGAGGATGCTGAATTGGTAATTCTTTAAATCGATATAGAATTAATAGGGCAGAAGAACACTTAAATATTTGTAACATGGTTATCACAGTCCATTTTGATCTATTACCCCATTGGTTTTTTACTGCCAATTCAATGAATACTTCACAATTGTGAATTATTGTCAACCATAGTTTAATCTGATCACGTAATCCATAATGTTGGAATTCATTTTCATAGGCGTTTTTTATAAGCCGGTCATTAAACAAGGAAATGAGCTTTGAAGAAGTATAAACAAATTCGGACACAAGCGGTGATTTGTTGATTTTTCCTGCTACGAAATATAAAGACCATGTCATTACAGTTTCGACGTCTGTTACAACTCCTGGATTGTTGATAACCCATCTTTTGTATTGATTAAGTAACTTCGTGAAAGATTGTTCCATGTTACTTCGTTTTAAACAAAAATTGACTCAAATATGATGTATATTTATAAAATTATCACTTTTCGAAAATTATGAGATATTAAATAAATAGGATAATTTAATTGAAATTGATGGCTTTTGTCTAGTGTAATTTAATGGTTAGATATATTGTCTACCAAACTCAATTTTTTTTTATTTCCTCTTTTCCAAGATAAGCACAAACGTACAGACTATACAGCCAATGAAGGTCCGGTTAACTTAGAGAGTAATAATTCACATAACACGTTTAAACTAACTTATGTTTTACTTATTAAATTTAGTGTCGAGCTGAGTACAATATACGTTATTACGTATAAGTTAGAAGTCTTATTTAATTAAAAGTTCGACCACGTTTCGCCATCTCTTGAGGGTCAAGATTCTGAATCTAGAGACTTTGTTATGATCAAGAACTAATATCAGACAATCAGCCGTGTAGTCTCGGGATGTTAAGAATAGGACTAAGTTATTCCCTGCCTGTCGTACAAGGCGACTAAAAGGGTCATCGAGTTCGTGTGTTTTGAGGGTGGGGACCCTTAGAGCTCAATAAGCGAGCCTTAGGAAAACGGTAAATGCATGGTGGTCTTGTATATGCTGCAGCATAGTATGGGAGCTAAGAAGGGCGTTGCCCTTCGGTGGGATGTTTTAGTCAAAAACAGGGGGGCACCGGTGCGTTCCATAGGAGATCTCGGAACCCCTCCCAATGCATTGACGGAGATCACAGAGAGGGTTTTAGTGGGTAGAAAGCCCCACATAACCTTGTCTTCTCCCCAGAAGCAAGGTATTTTTTAAGAACATTTCTTCCGCGAAAAAAAAAGGATCAGACACTCAGAATTTAGTCCAAGGGAACCGGACCGATTTATGTAACTTTTTCATGTTTTTTTTTTAATTTAAGAAGGGTATAAAAAAAAATATTTTCGGTATATATTTAATATTGTGATTTGTTTGATTTTCAAAACTATATTTTTGTGTTATGCACAATCATATTTATAATTACTAAATTCTTTGGTTTTATGTTATCTGCAGTTTTTCCTTATTATATATACTGTGTTGTTTATGTCTAAACATAAAACGTTTTATAGTCTACTGAAGCTTACTTTTTTTTATTGCCTCCTCTCGCAGTGTGAGAAGTGAAGTCGAGAATAGATTAGTTTGTCTCCGACTGCAGTGATCAATGTGTCTGAATTATATTTGAAGTCTTAATATAAACTATATTGTGATTTTATTTAGAAGACATGGAGAATGATATGAGGGAGGTGGAACAGAACGATGAGGTTCGCATTGTCATCAAGGACGAAAACGTCCTTCTACGCAGCTCTGTTTTAGACTATGAGAAGAAAAATGTATTTTTGATTGGAGGGATGATGAATTGTTTTTCTACTATCTTTTCTTTATTTAAACGCTCAGAACTGAAGGTTGAACAGGGTAAGAGATTTTGGCATAGTTCTTTGTTAGAAAAACTATATTCCCGTAATGTTGTATGCAGTCCCCGGGACGCATCCAAGGTCGATGCGCAACGCAGATTTGAAGGACGCTGCTTGATTGATTTTTCACCCAGTTAAATATTTTTGTTGATATATTGTTATAATTTAGAGTTTTAAATTAAATAATTAAAAACTATCTTAACAGGAAATATGTGCATTATGCTTAGTTTACCATTATTTTTATTTCTTCTTATGATTAAATAAAACAGATGTTTCAATATTATATTGCTAGTTAGTTGTAGAGCTTGCGCAAAATTTCTTTAAATTTCACAATGATCTACATTAAAATAGTCATTTTTAATGTTTGATCATTGAAATGTATATATTTCTGTATTTATGTGTAAGTTTAAACTATCCTATAGGATACATTTTATTGATGTGTGGGAGGTGGGAGGTGGGAGGTGGGTGGTGGTTGCCTCCCTGTTAAGCTATGAGCTTAAAGGGGAGGCACTTACCTGGAAATCTAAATTTAGATTTGTGATGTGCCTAGATTATTGTGATTACAGAATGCCTATTGATTTGATGTTATAATCTGTTATTATATAGTTTATAGTACTATTTAGAATTATCACTTTACTTTTAATTCTTGACTTGTATTATTTAGTGATAGAATTAGATTATATTTAAAAAAAAATATTTTAATGCTGTGCTTCTTATGTTATGTATGTTTTTATTATTTATCATTGTCTACCATGTATTGTACAGTGTTAATAAAAAAGATAAAATATAAATAAGTTTTCTCACATTTTTCAATCACTTTAGCACAGTACTAAAATTATAAAATTTTTAGAGATAGAATGGGAGGTATCCTTTGAGTCAATTTCGGATTTGGTGTATTTGGGCTCTGGGGCTCAGGGAGTTGTTTTTGGAGGAAACCTTCATGGAGAGATGGTGGCTGTGAAGAAGCTGCGTGATAAGACAGAAACAGATATCAAACATTTGAGGAAATTAAATCATGACAACATTGGTGCGTAGTTAACAACTTCATTGATTTTAACATTTATTTTTTCATAATTCTAAGGTCCAATCACAATTTTTTCAATTACCTAGCAATTTCATAAATAGTGTTTTAGCTAATTTTTGACCATAACTTATTAAGAAGAATATATAATTTAACCGTTAATTTGTCTAGTGCGCTTCCGAGGTGTCTGCAGCCAGCCTCCATACTTTTGCATTGTGATGGAGTATTGCCAATATGGACCACTTTTTGAATTTTTGCACAGTGGAGTATGCTTTATTCCGAAGCAAATAATGAAATGGGCAAAGGAAATTGCTCAAGGCATGAGCTATCTTCATAGCCACAAAATCATACACCGTGATTTAAAGAGCCCCAAGTGAGTTAATATTTAGCAATATAATATATATATATATTTATGTAATATTTGATAAATAATTATTTTCACTAGTTCTGTTAAATAACAAAAAAAAATATTTTCAGTGTGCTAATTGCCGACAATTTAGTCGTGAAGGTTAGTGACTTTGGTACTAGTCGCGAATGGAATGATGTTAGTGCTATAATGAGCTTCACTGGCACAGTGGCTTGGATGGCCCCTGAAGTAATTCGCCATGAGCCATGTTCTGAACGAGTTGATGTTTGGTCCTACGGTGTTGTACTGTGGGAGTTGCTCACTCAGGAGGTTCCATACAAAAACATGGAAACTCATGCTGTGATGTGGGGGGTAGGCACCGATACCATTTCGCTGCCCATTCCATCCACTTGTCCGGATAGCCTACAGTTGTTGCTGAATCAATGCTGGAACCGCGTTCCACGAAATAGGCAAGTATTTAAGTAACATTACCCTAAACTTTAATAATAAAAAATATGCATTGTTATAATTATTGTTCTATTATTCTGTTTTGTTGCAGACCACCATTCAAGATAATTACGGCTCATTTGGAGATTGCAAGTGAAGAATTGAACGCTCTGCGCGTAGATTGCTTCAACGTTGTTCAGGCAAAGTGGCGTAAGGAAGTGCAGACTGGCATGGAGAAGTTTTACGTGAGGTGAATATTTTATTAAAAAAATTTTAAATAATTAAAAAAAAAACTCAATAACAACGTTTAAAATTATTAATTCTCCTAAAACAGTTCTTCCCTCCAAAAATCAATTTAATAATACAGTAGTGGTTTTATATCTTGAAATTTTCCGAAATATGTATCTAGATATTATATAATATATGTTATTTTTTATTTTTCAATGTTTAAATGAAAATAAAATAATGTAAGTAGTCGCACAAACATGTTGCAGTTTTTTTAATATCATTATTGATTTTATGTTTTTCATGGCATATACATTAATGATTTGATTTAATGAGGTCCTCTGGCGAATTCTCGGTTGCCGGAGACTGTCTAGGTGGTATCACCGCAGCGCTTATTTCTGCGGCCAAACAGTGTGCAAACATTGCTGTGTTCCGGTTTAATGGGCGTTGTAGCCAGTGTTTTAACTAGGGTAATGACGTTCATTATATGTCTCAAGCTAGGCGCGCAATGTGGTGCATGCAGTATACTTATATCATCCTATCTAGTGTCACGTCATGGGCGGACGTATCACTTCACGTCCGGTCCCGCTCTAGTCAATTAATAAAAAATATTAAAGAATCCCTTTGTTGATTAGGACTGAACAGCCGCAGGCGCACGATCCAGCAATGCGTCGCGAGGAGGAGAAGCATGCTCGTCTCATGTATGAGCAGCAATTGACCCGCGCCAACGAGCTCTACATGGAGGTCTGCGCGGTTCGTCTTCAACTTGAACAGCGCGAGAAAGCCATAGCCGAGTGAGTGATCCTCTAACTCAGGAAATCCTAAAGTGGATCATATCAACCCCTTGACTTAAAAATAGCTTTACCAGGGTGGGACATAAATGAAAACTGAATTTGAAAACACCGTCTCATTATCGACCCCTATTAGTTAACAAAAGTTGTTATTAGATATTTTTAGAATTTAAATTTTTTTTTTCAATAAATATTTACTTAATTATTTTTAGTTAGTTTATAGTAAATTAAATTACACTTGATATTTATTTAATTTTATGTATGCTTAGTTAGATAAATTTTGATGAGAAAGACAATGTCAAGATTATTCAATTAACCAACTGTAAAGTTTTTAAATTGATAAAAATTTTGTGTATAATATGAAAAAAACATAGATTTTTTTTGAGGTATTTGGCTATGAGGGTCAGAGGTATCAGTTAATTTTGGAAAAGGGGTTTTTTATTCAGAACATTTTGAGAATCTCTAAATTATTTGTGATTGAAATTTTCAATACAAAAAAAATCAGAAAATTATACGACCATTATTATTCAACAGACGTGAGAAAGCTCTCAAGAGTTGCCGGTGCGGATTGCGTAAGACCTTCAAGCATTATCAACGCCAGACTTCGTCGTCGTCCGACGGATTGAAGGCTTCGGCGCCGGCTGCTTGCGTTCAGCCTCTGAACGACGGCACGCACCGTCGCCGCAAAAAGAAGCAGACGGAGAATAATGGCACGGCCCACGTGATGGTGAACTTTGTCGATACAAAGGCCAAAGATCCCCAGACGGTAACACTCACCGTCACTGGCTATAAGGAATGCGAATGCGACAACGCTGTCGATAACAACAACGTAGATACCACCGTGACGATGAAAGAGACGTTCATCGAGACGAACGGCAACAATATTGATAATACCGTCTGCAAGATTCAGAACATTGTCAACGATAACTACATGCCGGAGGTTGCCCAAGTGTAAACACTCTAAAACATAACCTTATCAGAATTCACCTTTGTTCCGAATTACACTTGAGCAACGCTTACAGGGACTAGGTACCACCAATACTTCCACCAATAAACTTCTCATCCATTGCATTAACAACCTTATTTTCACTTTATATTAAGTGGTATAAGTGTACTGGAAGTTTCGTATAATGTGAACTAATTCACATTTCTTTTTTTTTGTCAGGTCTATACCTTTGGGCTCATAGAGCTTAAGCGGTATTATGACTACATTAACTTTTCAATGCAATCTTAGTTATTTCAGCTCTACCGATTGCTATATTTGAAGACAAAGAATCAGCAAAAATAAGGAAATTCGAGAAAACTCCTCCTGTTTGTGTAAGGTGAATTTTTTTTTGCAGTTTTTGGAGTGTATAAAACAGAAACAATATTTTGATTTTTAGCTCATAAGGTATGAGTCCAATAGAATTTTAAGAAATTCTATGGTATATTTTTTTATAACCATAAAAATGCAAAAGATATGACAGGAAATGTTTTATATGTTTTCTTGCCGTTCTGAAAAACATATTTTGGTGGTTACACCTTTTCAGAGAGTTATCGATATATTAATGTTTGCACCAAGGTATTTTTTATATTATTAAATATAATTTGATTCTTACTCCTGCTCTTTTCCCAGTTATGTGGGGTCGGCACAGTATGTACTTCTCTTCTATATCCCTGACCATTATCAGCCGCCATATCTGAATTCACACTCTTCTTACACATGTCATCTTTCACACAATCCATCCACACTTTCTTCGGTCTTCCTCTACCCTTGTAACCATCCATGTTCATTCTCATTACTTTCTTTGTTATATGTCCTTCATCCCTCCGCATAACATACCCGTACCACGCTAATATCTTGCTCCTCAATTTCTCTGTCACTGGAGCAACTTTCAGACTTCCTCTAATTGATATTACCATTCTTAATTTTATCCATCCTCGTCACACCACACATCCATCTTAACATTCGCATCTCGGCCACATGAAATCTCCTTTCATCCGAACCCTTGGTGGCCCAACACTCAGCTCCATACGATACGACAGCTCTAACGACCGACTTGTAGATCTGTCCCTTAAGCTTAAGGGACTGATCTACATTAAATATATTTTGATTATAAGAGAAATTTTTTATGCTTATTTCAAATTTATTCATAATGATGAGGACTTACAATTGGAGTGTTTTTCTGAGTCTTCTATAATACTATGGTTACATAGTATATTAGATTTTGGACATTGATGGATAAAGGGTAGAGTTGATTCATGATGTATCTGACAGATTTGCTGGGGCAGTGTAGAGTTTATCAAATCTTCTCCAATCATCAACTTCTTTACATCTGTTCTCAGTTATTGTTTCATATGCAAGATTATTCTCTTTGTCGCTTCACTCTTGCCAGGTTGGTGGTGGTGCCGATGAAATGGCAATTAGACAAGTCCCTCGTCACATTTGAAGGTGGCCTAATTCAGTATGCTTTTTCACATTTGAAATCTCTACTGGTAATCTCAAAGAGGTAGTTTTATGCTAATTATTGTCTTATCAGTGTTGTATCTGGGATTCATAAATGATAATAAGGTTTTCAAATATCAAACAGCTTGAAAAAAAAAATATGCAAACAATATGTATCCGTAGTGCTATTTAAGCAAACTTATTAAAAAAATGTTACATTCCACATTTAAATCTATAGTGATTAATGTTGTTAGGTCTAGCGGAATTCCTGAATAACTAATGGTTTTCATTATATGGTAAAAACTACCAGAATGTAATTGCAAACCATTTTAGATTGATATAAAGTTTCCTTGCTTATTGCTGAAGTATAAATGCAATGTCGCCCCTCTGTGCTTTATTAAGTACATAAATAAATACATAATATAAATGTCCTAGATGTTATCTGTATGTGATTCTATTTAATAATAATAGTAATAAACAATCCATTTAACATTCTCACTGCTGGGATTACCGAGGCTGTTGACCCATCACACTGGACAAGTGCGGGTTCGTCTGACATGTGAACGGTTATAGCATTTTTGAATCATACTAAATTCATCATACAGTTATAATACTTTTCAACTACTACAATTATAGTTGTTCAGTCACTCGGATCAGTTTAGCATGAATCTCACAAACTTTTTTCTTTGCATTATTCTAAATGAAAATTTGATGTTTCGGATGAACTATAAAAATTTTGTGGTGCTCCCATGTGGTCCAGGTCAATGATGCTATTAGATTTTTGACATCATTTATAAAGCGCCTAAGACTTTTAATATTTTCGTTTTGATTTGTGATATTAGATTGGTTTAAAGATGAAGTTACTTATATTTAAAGACATATACTTGTTCCTTTTTGTTTTTCATTCCATTTTGTATTTAAACTTAACGAAATCAATTAAGTACATTAATTATTTTTTTTTTTTGTGATTTTTGGAGGAAAAACTTGAGACTTTTGTCGATTCATATATGCCACAAATTGGTGTTTCACCATGTATATTATCTGATATGTTTAATAAATCAGTGGTGGTAAGTCACTGTTACCGGAGACCGTCTAGATAGGTCACAGTTGTTTCTGCTTCCTAAGAATAGTGTGGAAATATTATTATGTTCCGGTTTGCAGGGTCTTTGTACCTATTGTTTTTGAAGGCGACGAGCCCTATAGAAATGTGAAGAATGTTGAAGATTTATATTTTGAAAATTCATAGCAGATGCTCCATTCCTTGATGATCATTAAATCTGTGTTAGATTATAGTAATATGCGGAAAATAATTAGAAGTAATAAGTTTTCATGTTATATTAAACAGGAAGAATAAGTTAAATCATATAGAATCGTTCATCCTAAAGCTTATATCACGTATTTTGATATATATTTTTTTAAAAACAATTCATGAATATTTTTTATTAATTGTATATGTGATAATAGAACTTTAATTAGGTTATCGCTGTTGCCGTTGTGTTTTAAGTATATCTTATTTATTTTATCTTTTGTAAGGTTTATTTTTATTATCTTATACTAATGTGTTAACGGCTAACTATGGATGCCTCTATTACAATTATATGTATTGTATGTATAGTATTACTATCTCGATGACATGGTAAGCGCATCCTTTGCTGGTAATGCGTGCTAGCATTGAAAGCTCATACTTTTAAAAATTGAACGGAAACATTGGTCATTGGCAAACATTCGTTGGCGGGACGGTCCAATCCGTAGCTGGTTCTTGTTATGGAGGATGATCATATGACATGTGCAATATGATCTGAAATATATAATATTGGGAGGTGTAAAGATCTCGATATATGTATAGGCAGCGTAGTTAGCAGTGACAATGGAGTGTATGCCTTTTGAGTATTTTATTTAATACCTAATGTTAAGTAGGCTGAAAACAATAGACTGCACTTAGTCTAAAAATTTTTGATGTATCTTTACTATTTCTACTGTAAATTCTACTATTTTAGTGTTAAACCCTTAAAAATATCTTGAATGTAATTAAGTCACTATAAAATACATAATTTTCATTATACGTTATGTATATATATGTATGTTAATAAATCTATAGCGTGGAGTATATATTGTCGGCGTAAAGAATATTTCTTTTTTCATTTGAAATATCTATTTTTGTACCATAGTATTTCTGTATAGTCAATATAGAAAAATATTCTTTATGTATTTCGGGAGATTCATAATATTCACAATTATATAAATGAGTTTATTTCTATTTAATTATTAATGGATACTAGTGAAAGCATTAAAGGTTTCACATAAAACAATATATAGAATCAACTATCGCTGTACCGCTGTCTAAAGATTTGTGAATTTGTATTATATTACTATTATCTATTATTTGCTTTACATCTAAATGGTTGTGTTAAGTATTCATTTCCCATCGTTGTGGTGGATTCATTAACTTATAATAATTTCGCTCAATTTTCTCTATACCTTATACTTTAATAAATGTATGTTTAAACGATAATATGATAGCGAGTTAATCACACTACAGTGATTTTATTATGTAAGAATAGTAAATTCGTTTAAATAAAAAAACACATTACAGTCGTATTTCTTTTCTGATTCAGCTCGGTTTTAATGTAAGGATTAGCCTAACGTGTGGTCTAGTCTCAGATTAATCTTATATGGATGTTTGTAGATATAGACATTGTAGTTTCGTTTGATGAATTAAATAAAGGAAGTGAAAAATTTATATGCGTTTTTATTTACGTGCTTATCCTCTCTCCAACAACAGTGTTGAAATTTAGAGGGTTGAAAAATGTTTTTTTTTGTTCGATGAAGCGATGAGACAAGCGAGACGTGGCGCTGGTTACTGCATTACAGTGAGCTCGTCGTCTTAACATTTATAATGTTTAGACTCGTAAAATTTCTCGTGGTAGGTCTCTGTTGCTGACAGCTCTGAAGTCTCGGGCTTGTAAGAATAGGACTAAGGTAAGCCCTGCCTGTCGTAGAAGGCGACTAAAACGTTCTAGGAGATTCGCGGGCCTTGACGGTGGGGACGTTTATCGCGCAACAAGCGAACCTGCTTGGGACAGTATATGTCCCTGCAATGGTACCAAGGACGGTAAGGCTCCTCAGAGACGTAACACAAAGTGTTGCGGGGCACCGATGCGATCTATTAGAGATCCCGGAGCCTCTCCGAATACACGGATGCTAACCACCGATGGGGTTTTAGCGAGTAAGAATCTTACATAATCCTAATTTCCCCCTAGAAGCTGGTTATCTTTCGATGATTTCCTCCCCGAAACCAAAAAAAGGTCTCTGTTGCTGAAGAGCGTCTAGGGTACCACCGCAGCTTCTATTTCTGCCAAACTGTACTATGAAAATATTACTGGATTTCGGTTTGAAGGACGCTAGTGAAATTACTGAGGTGACGACACTTAATATCTTGTTTCAAGGCGACGAGCGTAATGTAGTGCTGTATATATCACCTTAACTAGCGCTACGTTATTATGGGAAGCATATCAGTTACAATCAGGTGAACGTTCCTCTCTTCTCGTCGTTTAATTAATTAATAATAAAAAAATCGTCGCTTTGTCGAATAAAAAAAAAACAGTTATTTCTCAAGCGACAGCGATTCTAGACAGAAGTAAGAGCTGCGGTTGTACCCAGACGGTGTCCGGCTATAGAGACCTACCGGCAGTACATAAAACAAGAAATATTACATATGTGTTATAATAAGTAGAATAATTTTGATATGCCCGTTATTTGGCAAATTTAAGAGAAATGTGTTAAAAAGAGTACAAGATTTAGTTCAATTACGATATAAATAAAAAAAGTAATTTTCTACTTAAACTTTTGCAATTTAGAAGAAACGCTTAAAAAATGTTATGGCGTGGTCATAGTCATATCTTCACGAGCTTTTCGAACAACTTTGAGTCCCTTTTGCTCATTATTGAGATCAAGAAGATTTTATATATTACACACTTGCAATGCGCTTATTATAATTTTTTTTGAAAGCAGAGGCAGTATTTGTTTCCATTGTCTTCAATGGTCTTATCTCGTAGATCTGATGAGATTTAAGTCAAGTGGGCGTGCTAGCTCCGTAGCATTGAATTCAACGTACCGAAGGTCTTCGATATCAGAGCGGATGTTATCAAGCATTAAAAACAAACATTTATACAAGAGGTAAACGACACTAAAATTTTTAGTTAATTAATCAGATTTTTAAAACTTTGCGGTCCGCTAATACTTCTTAATTCGGTATACCGTAGATTTTAATACTAGTAAAGTAGAGAGGGTGTAAAGGGTCCCGCGCAACAACTCACGGGACCCAAGCCAACCTTACCTGCTCGTGGTGCATTCTGCTAATCAACAAACGACGTTCTGGCTCCTATCAACCCGCATTGGGGCAGCGTGCTACAAATTGGCCTTAATCTCCGCATATGAACTTTTACAAACGGCGGCTTCTGGCGCCCGATGGTACCAGAGACCATGCTGTCTGTGAACCGATCGATGTAGAGATCTTTGCGGGAGACCTTTGTACAGCAGTGGACATCTATCGGCTGATGATGATGCTGAAGGTTTTGGCTACATGTTTGGGGGTGTGCTCATATGAAAACTAGAATAGTCTAGGCCAGAGTTCCCCAAAATTTTTTGTGTCGTAGACCCCTTGCCATGTTTTTCCGTGTTGGATAGACCCCCTACTTACCTGATATTGATTTCCTGTAAATTTCTAACTGTAGTGAAGTTTAGTGTTAAAAATTTAAAGTAAAAACACATGTTAATTTATACATTTATTAATTGAATTTAAATTAAAACTACTCAAAATAAAATTTTGTATCTGTTATGTAAAATATACGTAACGTTAAATAAACATAATATAAACTATAAATAAAATAACAAAAGCAAGGCGAAGCTCTGAGCTCTGAGACTGCGACTCTCAGCATTTTACAAGTTCAAATGTATTGCGACCACAAAGCGAATACCAACAACCAACAACCGACAACCAACAACCAACAACCAACAACCGACAACCAACAACCAACATCCAACAACCAACATCCAACAACCAACATCCTACAACTTACACTATTTTATAAACATATATAATTCATTTTTTACTTCATAGGTACTTTTATAAATAATGTATATGTTTTGATATTATAAGATAGTATGATGTAAGTAAATAGGTACTATCAGTGTATGTGTTGAGATCCACTATCGTGGACCCCCATTTTCATTTCATGGAGCCCCAAATTTTTTTTCGTTGACGTAGACCCCTTGCAGGTTGTCATAGACCCCTAGGGGTCGATATAGACCACTTTGGGAATCACTGGTCTAGGCGGACGTTCATAATAATCCATGTCCTCTTTGTCACTAAACACCCTATAGAGAATTTAATCAAGCGTTTGCTCTCTAAATTTGTCCGTCAATGCAGTTCTTGTTGATGTGCAGAATCAATTTACGGTAATAAAATGACGTAGCTCTGTGCGTTGTTGAAATTTAAACTGATCCAGTAAATCTATAGAGAGCTAGTTACGAATTTAACGAACTGGTCTCATCCGTTTCTTAAAATTTCCCAAATGAAAATAATGCGCTGACACAAATGTACGCTGATGACGCAACACCTACTTTTGCATATATTCATCTGAATCTTTCTGAAATTTCTTGCAAAACTTTAATATTTGGTGATAAAGTTATTATCAAAAATCATTAGAAAGTGGTTGTTGGTGTAGTGTGATAAGATTGGCTAAATATTTGCATCGTTTGTAATTTGCTCAGCGCGTGTTACATTTTTTCGTATTATTTATAGAAAGTCTGCGGGCGGGAGTCGGCGCGCGCACACGGCGTGGCGCGCACGGGCCGAGAGGACTGGAGCCCTATGGATCCCCCATCGTTCTCCGCCACCAGCCTCCAGATTATCAGAGCAGCGCCCGGAAGTGATATCGACCTTGTGCTCCCACTGTCTAACGGCACACCACCTTTCCAATTCGAATGGTACGTGCTATTTCTAGCTCCATTATAAGCTTTTCGTTTTCATATGAAACATTTTTTTTCTTGTAATTTTTTAATTTCTTAGGATAAAATAATGGTTGTAAGAAGTAAGCTAACAGGTATGAATTACATTAGTTGCGTAGTGTGACGCAACTGCTGGAGTGTTTTAGCGTCACGCCGGTAAGCATTGTTTGTTTTTCCTTTGACGAGGTATATAAATACAAACTAGGAATCCCGGAACCGAATACTTTTGAACATGTTTTGAATAAGACTATTATTTAACTATTTTTGACAAACATTTTGTTATAAACACAAGAACTACAAGAATATACATTTACGTTAATGGACGTTTTTATTTTTAAAATCATAATATTGTGTCAAGGGAGATCATATTATTTTATGACAATTAAAATTGAGGAGAAACTACAATATTGGAAAACAAGAAACGGGGAAATAAATGATAGTGGTTTGTTTGAGGTAGTTTTCTTACAATCTTCAAGCTTATAAATTTAAAGATTACCAAAAAAACTATTTATGAGGGGATATTCTTCAGGATAAATTTTAGCCCTATTCACTAATTGAAAAAAGACGGAAAAATATATTTGTTTATTAAAAAAACTTCTTTTATACCTTTCCAGAGCATTAATATAGTCATAAAACAACGGCGCGATTTAGTTGAAACGGATAATATACATATATTACTACAATTTAATAGTTTACCTATTACTAAAAATAAATTTTAGGTTAACCGGAACGTTCTTAACTTACACACTGATACATTGCCATCTAGTGATATAATTGCGAACCGACTTCATACGACATCTATCATGATCTAGGACAACTAAACAATAAATCCAATATTTTATTACTTTTACAACACACGATTTTATTTTTACATGAGTTATTATCACAATGGTTACATTTAAAAAAGCACTCATTGAGAAAAACTAAATCAAGAAAAATCATATATATATTTAAAGGTCACCAACGAAGATCAGTTTTTGCAGGTGTTGCGGCTGCTATCCATTGCCGACGGTGACCAAGAACCATATGGCTAACCTTGTGCTCATTTATTTACATAAAGTTTAAATTGATTATTATTGTAGTGTAATGATTTATTAATTTTCTTCTGAATGTCTGTTCGAACAAAGATAAAGTAATCTCATCAATCAATTTATATTTCACTTATCTTTACGTTGGAAAATCCAAAATTTTTAGATGAGTCCAATTGTAAATTAGATAAGTAGGGTGGCGCGCGTACCACAAGTATGAATAACATTCCGATTAACCAGGACGTCTCATAATCTGGTAGTCTCATAACAAATAGAGGCGCTGGCGTCGCCTATTCAAAAATATCCCGTAGTGTTCACAGTGCGCGCTTTGCCATCGCGAACTCGATTCCGAAACGAGATGCGCTCCCGCCATGGGCAGCAATTGTTGTAAAGGCGACGCAGCAGGGAGACCGATCAAGTCCAGATCCTCCATCTACACCAGGTATTTGCCACTGGACATAATGTTTGACTAATATCTACGTGATGGGTTTCTGGCGCTGCGGCCGTTTGAACTTTGTCCGTACGTAAAATCACATTGGTGTGCTTTCTATCTTGTCTTTATTATTATTATTAATAAAGTTTTTAGAGAAAATAATAGAAAAATTAAGTCCCATATTATGTAATTACAGTGTGAATTTGTTTCCTTGTTATATAATTACCAATTATATTAAATGTTCAGTTAAATAACAAACCAAAATAAAATTAATGTGTTTTTTAATATAGAAATAAATCGAAATAAAACATAATTTTAATAATAAAGTATCGATTATTATGTTTTTGTTAAATTTTTTATGTATAGTTATATGAAACGTTTTTCCATTTTAAATTATTACGCACTACATATTGAAATTTGGCACAGCGAAGTTATTTACATTGGTCTTTACGACCAGGGTTCGATTGTTACTATTTCTTTTATGGTCTGTATGAAAGTATATTTTCTTTGTTAATCCAAATTTTATTAAATAACATCCTTATTTTTCATATATGCAATATTTTTGTTGGCCTTTTTACCATTATAAGGCGAAGAATGCAATCCAGCGTTGTTTGAAATATAGGGTGTGTCCGACATAAGTTTAATAACAGTTCCGATTGTAATTTATTTCCTCGAAAGATATTAGTAGGAATTAAAAAGAAAACATATAAACATTTAATGGTCTTTGTACCCGGAGACCGTGTAGGTAGGTCCACCGCGGAGCCGCACCTGGAGCCCCTTTTAATGCACTGAGGGACACCACCGAACAGGTTTTAGTGGGAATAAGCCCTACATAAGCCTAAAATCTTACTCCCAGAAGCAAGGTATCTTTTAAGAAGATAACACCTGCCTGCGGCGCGTATGGCAGGCGACGAACAGTACTGTGCAATCTTTACCGTGTTGCTGAAGCTAGTGTAATTACTGGAGTAACGAGACTGGACATCTTGTGTCCCAGGCGACGAGCGCAATGTGGTGCTGTATATATCATTCTAACTAGTGCCACGTACTGTCAGGCGTACCATTTATCATCAGGTGAACGTCTGGCCCGACTAGTCGCTTAATTGAATAAAAAAACTTAGTTTTTTTATTTTATATATATATTTAATTATAAAAAACGAAGTTTTAGTAATTTGTAATTACTTTTGTTTTAAATATTGCGTTTTGGCAAATAGACAAACGTTTTAAAGTATACGGCGACAAGAAATAACGATATATATAGTTAATAAGTTACATCAGTTATTAACTGTTGTAAGTTATTTCCACTATTTAAATTGTTTTAAAAGATGTTACTTTAAACCTATGAAGGTTTATTACAGATTTTTTTTTTTTAATAGTAATGTTTATACATAGAAAAATATTACATCTATGTAGCGAATGCAATGGGAACAATAATCAAAAATTTATTATTTACTAATGCTTTTATTAATTAAAAAATAATACATATGTTGATGGTCTGTTATATATAATAAATATGTTACGGCTATTTGTTACATAAACAGTTCCCTTATTCCCACTGCTGGGACTCGGACTCTACTCTCGTAAAGAAAGAATCGAGGCTATTCGTATAACACGCTGCCCAAATGCGGATACGTTATTATCCTATGTCAACTAGAGCTGTTGTTTTTGAAACATGTCCTGTCCTCAGGATGTTCCTGAGCTCAAGCTCAGTGAAGGTCGAACCCGTTGCTGTTAAAGACGTATAGTGCAAACGATCGCCTTAGAAACAATGCTTTATTTTTTGTATTATTGTATGTTTAAATGCGTGAGATTTTGATCTCAAAGTTGCAAGGAAATGGATACGTACTTTTTAAGATATACGATATCCGCCAACCCTCACTTGGCCGGTGTGGTGTGTTACGGCCTTACTATGTGTCGGCTTTGGGGACGTAGTATGTTGTCATTATGTCTGCCTTAATATGAATATTTATTTTCTAGTTTATAACATATATTTTCAAACTTTTGTATATTTTGATGATATAAAAAATATTCTTTGTAGTTATTAAAGGGTTTACTCGTTGCTTCCTTTTTTCTAGGACAAACAGCCTATTTTTATAACTCCTGAATAAAGTTTTTTTCCTGTCCACCTGAAATAAGAACTTCTGAATTTTTTTTCAATATGGCCTTCTTTTGCGAATATTTTTTCATATATATTTCTTATCTTTTCCCTTACCAAAAGATATGTCCTAAAATATTTAAGATGATTCTTTTGTGATAAATTCTTACGTTTATATTTATACAATATGTAGTATTTTTTTGCAGAGTTTACAAAGTAAGAATTATAAAACTTAATATACTGAAAAGCATTCATTTCTCTAATTTTTGTTTTTTGAACTTAACCGCATTGGTTTCTGAACGACTCATATAACGTATAACATAAATAAATGATTGGTTACAACAACAATTTTAAATAATAAAATATGTCAGCTTGGGGGTGTGATCAAATATATTCGGTTAATAATAGCTATAGTATCATCATCATCAGCCAATAGATGTCCACTGCTGGACATGGGCCTCCTCCAAAGATCTTCGCAACGATAGTATAATGAAAGATATTTGCCGTGGGGCATACTTCCTTCCCATTTTTTTTGGAATATTTAAAATGACAAAATACGTAATGATATACTGCCACGATCGTCTTGTACGATCACATTCAAGCTGGCGTCACTCCAGCCTGTTTGATGCAGCTTACGCAAGCGGCTGGCGTATGCACGCAACAGGCCCATGTGACTACATCCATGCTGCGAACAATCAAACCGTATCGCATATAATATATTTTTAGAACTAACGTTCCAACAATAACAATTCTTTTAACCGGCTACAAAAGCGAGTATCACAAAGTTAGAGATCGTGGAAACAAGCTGAACTATCACTCAACTTCTTCCCCGTGCATATTTATGTTAATAAAAAAAGTTCAGTTACATAATTAGCAAATTGTTTTACTAGGGGGAATCAAAAATGAGTGAGAATGAGATAGAGTATAATGACTATTGATAACTTAATAATGTATTTTTCTACATAGTCTCCGATTCTCTCTACACACCGAGTCCAGCGCTATTCCAAGGCTTCAATCCCTTTCAAAACAAAAGTTTTGTCTTGGTCCTCCAAAAAGCTTTCTGTTCATCATCACCTCGTTATCGTCTTCGTACATGTTTCCTCTTAAGTATTCTTCCAATTTGGGTAACAGATAAAAATCGCTAAGCGCCAGATCTAGTGAATAAGGGGGGTGGTCAACCAATTCGAAACCAGCTTGCTGAATGGCAGCCATCGCAACTGCCGACCTGTGCGCGGGTGCGTGGTCGTGATGGAATAGCACGCCTCTTCGAAGTTTCCCTCTCCTTTTCTCTTTGATGGAATTCCTCAACTTGGGAATTAAAGCTGCATAATATTGGCCTGTAATAGTGGTTCCACGCTCCAAGTAATCAATCAACTATATTACTTCTGACTCCCAAAATATTGAGGCCATAACCTCGCCAGCCGATGCCACAGCACGAAACTTCTTCGGGGTCGGTGATGATGGCCGTTTCCATTACGAAGATTGCTGTTTTGCCTCGGGATCAAAATGATGGATCCATGTTTAGTCCATTGTTACGAAATGACACAAAAAGTTTTCAGAATCTTCATGAAACTTCTCCAACAATATCTTCGAAATGTCAAGTCGTCGTCGTGTTTTGTTTTTGAGTGTCGGTTAACATTATCGGCACCCCCCACCCATCTTGCGGAGACTTTTCTCATATTCAAAGATTGTTTCAATACGGATTGAATACATCTATATGAAATGCCCGTTCCTTGAATTAAGTATCGGATGGTAACTCTGATCGCTCAATACAATTTTCTGGTCTTTCGCAACATTTTCTTGGGTGACTGACTTCGATGGACGGCCGCAACGATGTTCGTCTTCCGTGCTCGTTCTCCCTACTCTAAATTGAGAAGCCCACCTCGCGACAGTGGAATACGGCGGGGCAGGCTCTCCTGGTTGCCACCAGATCGCAATGAATCTCTTGCGTCGTTAACTTTTTTAAACAGAGCTATTTAATAACGGCTCGCACTTCGGTTTTCTCCATTTCCGAGAACACGTTCCGACGCGAAGCAAACGAATGACTACATACAGAACAAAACAAAAGAGAATCGAAGATTTTTTTTTATTTATTAATATTACAAATATGTATCTGACCTATGCCAGTATTTATTTTTTTTCTCACCAAGGAGTATATATATGTCGTTCTCACTACTTTTTAATCCCTCCTCGTAAGCCTACTTGTTGAATAATTTATTTGTTATTCATTTAGGCTGAACTTTCCACGTTTGGCTTTCGTCGTATAATGTTTTCTAATTGTTCTCTGTCTATACAAATTTCATAAGGTTAGTCATCGTTTACTTCATCATTGGTATGGGTATCCTCTTCTATTGATCTTCCGACTTTTCGTCTTACCTGCGGTATCCATGCAACCCCCACACAACACGTTATTTATTACAATTATTATTACACAGAGAGTTTAGGAAATCCCTAATGCCTCTTGGCTCTTGCCAGGGCGATATTAAATCAAATGTTATTTACACCCACAAACAATTTAAAACATACATTGTGAAACGTAATTCATTTATAAATATTACAATTTTGTTTGTATTTTATATACTTGCAACATAGTAACTAAGTTACCAAAAGTGAACACATTCGGTTATAATTATTGTTGGCAAAAATAACGTTTTACTTTAAAGAAGCTTTCACTTGTTTACAGTTTTCTTTTAATAAACAAAAACATGTATGCTACAACTCTGTTATCTACTGTAGTTAAATAGTTTAAATGGAACTTTGTGGGAAACTGAGTATTAAACTAAAAATGCGTATTAAACTTGAGAGCCTGGAACCATATAAAAAGAGTTTACTAGGAGATGATTTTCATCAGCTTCTAAAGATGATTTTAATAGATCTACATTAAATCGACTGTTTGTATATTGAAAACTTTATATCACACCGAAATATTAATGTGTTAGCTGATGAATGTGATACGGTACGTACGGTACGTGTACGGTGTTATACGGGCATGTTATGCGGAGGGATGAAGGACATGTAATAAAGAAAGTAATGAGAATGAATGTGGATGGTTATAAGGGTAGAGCAAGGCTGCAGAAAGTGTGGATAGATTGTGTGAAAGATGACATGTGTAAGAAGAGTGTGAATTCAGATATGGCGGCTGATAATGGTCAGGGATATAGAAGAGAAGTACACACTGTGCCGACCCCACATAGAATGGGAAAAGGGCAGGAGAAAGAAGAAGCTGATGAATGTGATAATCTTAAAAATGGGTTAGGATGTAGATTCTGGGCAATTTATTAATTGTTTATCTTCTCCCGTACATAGCTTTTCAATTTTAATCTCATAACGTATATATACATAACGATACTTCAATAACATATCAATAAATTAAATAAGCAATAGGCTAAAATGACGACAATGAAGATAGTAAACAAAATTTTTAAAAGTATTTTATACTCTGTAAATTCTTCTGAAATATATTAATAATACTGAAAATGTATAAACATGTGTTTTAAAATAGTCAGTAGTAAGATTTCAAAGGACCGTCGTATGTGTGTAAACAACGGCATAAATATGATACAAAAAGAGCGTGGATTATATAAAATTACATGAAAATTGTCGTAAACTTAAATGAGAGCACAACTTAATGGTGTTACGAAGAAAATACCAGCGAGGCGTCAAGAAAGTCCGCGCTTCGAATAATCTTTAAAAGAGAAATTCTATTTTTAGTTTATCTCAACATTGCTCGAAAGTTTCTCAAGCTTTCCTCGAAGGAGATGAATTTATATCCCACTCAGTTTCTCTAGAATATTACAACTTATGCGATTTATTTATAAAGCTTTACGATTTCTCTCCCTTAAAGTAAAATACAGCTTTTTATATTTTAGATCATTTATATCTTACATTTTTTTATTTACGCGACGAGACGAGCGGGACCTTCATCTGGTGATAAGTGTTACTCCTGCCCATAACAACGTGGCGCTAGTAAGGATGGTATACACTGCACAATGCTGCAGTCATCGCCTGAGGTATAAAATGTTGAGTCTCGTCACCCCAGTAATTATATTACCCTCGGTATACGTCAATGCAGCTGTTATTGTTATGTTTTCATTATCGTTACATATTACGATCTAAACAGACATGTTTTTATGATAAATTCATAATATTGAGTAGCGCTTGCAGAGATGAAGTCTAGATAACGTGCACTATTCCAGAAACCTAGAAACGTTAGCCTAATTTTACGTGATATGCTTTGGCTTATCGATTTACCATTTTCATCGTCAGACATAAATAACATTGGATAGACGTACATTGTCCGTCTTTTATTTTTGGTTTGGAGGGGAAATCTTCGTAAAGATACTGTCTCCTTAGAGGATCTCAGAGTTGAGTGGAGATTTTTATTCACTAAAATCCCCTCGGTGGTCAACTTCAGCATTTGGAGAGGTCACAGGCTCTCAGTTAGGAATCCAACCGCTACCTCTCTAATGCTATGCTGGGATAGTCCAACTGGGGATAAATTTTATGCAGGCCTTATTATATTCGCGAGTACCCTCAATAGCAGCACACCACGTCCATCTATTGTCGTCTTTCGCGTCGTTTAGAAGGCGACGAGAACTCCGCTTACTGACCGCCGGCGACCCTACATTGTCTTAGTCTAGTTTAACCCAGTTTACTGTCTAGCTATGACCCTCTTCAAACCGGTACACATTATATACATCCACTTTCGTGTTTATGTGAAGAATAATACTTTATTATTGTGATATTTAAGTGGGGATATAAATCAATACATAATTAATATAACTCGAAAATACACACGCAAACATTTTCAAGGTGTCCAGTACTCGATTATACTAATATTAAACATTCCGTGTGATGATAGTGTGTCATTAAAATAGATTTTTTCCTTTACATATATTTGTCTCGTTAGCTACACTGTAAATTAGTTGTAGGCTTACAGCTATATTGTTTCATAGAAAAATGAACTGGCGAACGGATACTGAAAGATTAACAATGTCACTATTTCCGACCATTTCATAATCAGTCCTATTTTTATTATCTCAATAAGGTTTCAGGACTGAATACGATGATAAAGACACCGTAAGATTTTATTCTATAATAGAATCAACTCTTTCGTTTCAGAGAGGGTGTCCAAAGTGAGACTTTACGAGAGAAAAAAAAGTTACAGCATTCACGTGTACCGCTATTAATAATCCGTATAATGGTTTGCTTCTGACGGTGTTTTATTTTTGATTAGCCGAGGCGTCCTGTTAAAACCTAAACCTAGAACTGTTTCATTATGATTATACTACTAACCTCATCATTGTTATATGACATGGTTGTGAATGAGGTATTAAATAAAATCATGTATTATTCCTGATAAAAAATATAGCACATGATGTAGAGAGAGGTATAAAGTATAATAATATTAGGAAAGTAAGAAGATTTTTTTTTTCTAAGAGACGAGCGGGACTTTTACCTTATGGTAAACGATGCCCATAATAACCATGTGGCGCTAGTTATGATAGTATGCACTGCACTATAGTGTGCTTGTCGTCTTGAGACATAAGATATCAAGTCTCATTACCGCAGTAATTTCACTAGCTACAGCGCCCTTCAAACCAAACCTAAGTATTACAGTACAGCAATGTTTACAATAGCTGTACTGTAATACTTAGACGGCCTCCGGCAAAAAGCACCTACCACAAGTAAAGTATAGTTGATTAGTAAATTATTAACATATCAATTTCGTAATGCGGACGGTAAGGCTTATAAGGTTATTAATAATCGGTTTTGTTTGCAAATTATTGTAATTATATGTTAAATAAATTATGAATAACAATAGTAGGTTAGTAAGCGTGACCAATGTAATAATTAGACTACGACTTTGGTCGCGGCATCCGCGCCTCGAAGCTGAATTTATTTATAGACGAGAACTTTGTTGGACGACGACGATCTTCGAAAATATTACGATCCGTGTACCCAAGGGCACGGGTTGTCATTCAACATTTCTTTTTATTCTAAATGAAAGTAATATTAAAATTTAAATATCGCTCATATTCTATCTATATGGAAAAGTTACAGGTCCAACCTAACAATTCGCAAATGTAACAAATCGCAATTTATTTGTATTTGATCTAAGTGCGACATCATCATCATCAGCCGATAGGCATCCCCCAAAGATTGCACATATCGATTGGTCCTGCGTTCAGCGATTTCCCGCGACCTTCACGCAGTCAGCATGGCCTTTGCTACCGCCGGGCAATAGAGCCAGTATTTGGCCGTACGAAACCCTATTCATATGGGGGATTTGGGCCATTCCCCCCCTTGCTGGCCCAATGCGGGTTAGTGGGAGCCAGAGCCTCGTTTGTTGATTGGCAGGGTGCACCACGAGGAGGTGAGGGTGGCTTTGATTCCTTGAGTTGATGTGCGAGATCTTACCCTTACACCCTATTTATTGTAACAATTTACAATAACTTATTTTCTAACAGCTCATTGAATATTAACAAACTCTTATATAATAAAGCGCAAAATATTCACAACTTTCTATCACACTTCACGTCTAGATTTGCTACAACTACAAACTTGAAGACTAGATATATTTGTACCTGTGCCTGTACCACTGTGTAGATAATACGTAGAAGACGGGGAAAAAAATTACATACCTTTTTTTCACGTTACCTTCAAGGCTCAAGAATTATTAAGTAGACGTAGACAGCGACTTCTATTATTACTTAAAAGGCAAAATGGCTTAACTGGACTTTCTAAGGCGTTAAATGTTTAAAACCTCTCAACGAGTTATGTAATTTTTTTTAAATTACATATTCATGAATATTTAAGAATTAATAAAAGAAAACGGACGCGTTTGAAAAGTCTTTAAGTAATAAACAATTGTGATGTGGCCTTTCTTTCTTGTTATACTACTCTACGATTAGTTGAATCAACACAACAAGAACTTCAGTAAAAGAGCAAAACAGTAATTTAAAATGAATATATAAAGGTCAAACGTGAACATTTGCGTCTCGTGGGAATAATAGGGAAATCACTCATCGTAGGTAAATTGTTTGTTTTATATTTCTAATAATCAAGTTTCACTGCGTGTGGTTAACAAGCGCGCGACATTTAAACGTGGGCTAAACTGCAAAGGTCAAAGTAGATAAAAACATAACATTGATATTTATATAAACACGGATTTTTCTTAATGATGCGAAAGTAAATATAACCAACATTTCAGCATTTTGATATTTCCCTTCAGGACACAGGTTTAACTAATTAGGTGTAATTGCCGGACTCGCCACTTTATCAAACGGTATGTATGTTGGTAATACCTGGATGGTGACTAAGGGACTACCCTTATACTAATAAGTAAGGAAAAGTTCTACATAACACGGGTATCTCCACTTAGAAAGTAGGGTATTTTTCCGATGATTTCGCTTGTGATACTAAAAGATTTTTCCTCGGCGTTGTTCCCTCTTAATGACCTTTTACAGGCCATGGAGACTGTCGATGGGGATGCTATCATCTGTCACTTGTACCGGATAAAGAAAATATGTCGCTAAACAATAATAACGTGACCTATTCATCATCATCCTGACTAGCCACTGCTAGATGAATTACAAACTGGACGTGTAACGGTCATCTTCCAAAGATTATGCCAAACGTTTATGTGCTACTTGTGACCTTCATTAGATCGTCGATTTATCTTGTGGACGGCTTTACGGTCTTAGATCAATGACTTTGGTTCTTCTACGGATCTGCTTTTAACATCACTGGCGAGTACATCGCTCGCCTACGGTTTGCCGATAATATAGTCGTCATGGTAGATACTCTGGTAGACAGCAATCCAATGATCATTGACCACAGCAGAGTCTCTCAACAAGTAGACATGAACATCAATATGACGAAAATCATGCCCAGTACTCGAAATTGTCATCGAATATACATGAGGTATACAGTCGAATTAGAATAAATTGCAATTTCCAGGATAGTTTCGGGGTGATTTCACTCAAAAGTCCTTCAGAGGCAAGTAGACTCTTCATAAACATACGTATAAATATCGTGTCATACAAATTTCTTTCGATGTGAAAGCGATTTTATTATTAGTTTAATAAAGTACACATTACATCGCCCCCGCTTTCTTTTGACCTTTCTGGACTGAATGTTGCGCGCGCCGATGTTCGAAGCAATTGCACGAACTTCATGTTGCGCTTTATTGATTATGGAAAAGCTATTTTCAGTCTATCTCCGGTAATATATAACATCATTCAAACGATAACGTACTATTAGTAGAATCGTATATGAATATATGTTTTTTTTATGGAATGGGAGGAAGAAATGAGGAAGGATTTTAATTTGATGGTAATGATGCGTCGCTAGTTAAGATGACAAACACTGCGCTACATTTTGCATGTCGGATTTATATAAAAGATCTGGAGTTTAATTACTGGATTGGTACAGAAATTTCACGAGCCTTTCGAACAGGAAGGCCGTAACGTGTACATTTCTGTTCCGGTGATACTGCTGTAGAAATAAGTAATGCGGTGATATCCACTTAGACGGTCTCCCGCTACAGAAACCATCCATCACATTGATCTTGCGTCAACTTTCAGTCATCCTTTTGTTATTACATGTATAAGGTTGTTAATATTATTATATATCTGTGACTGATAGTATATACTGTATATACGTAATTACATATCTATATAGTTTACACGAGAAAAAGTTTTATAAAAACTTCAATGAGTTTTGATATTTTTGTTGCAAAAACGAATTTTGAACGGAACCTGTTAGACGGTATCTACGAAACCAGTGATATCTAGGTATGGTGAGGGGTGAATTATTTATTTATCCGATTTTAACATTAATATTGTAAATTATAATACATGAAGATACAGATTTTTTATTGATAAGAGTATATTGTGATACAGAGTTTGAACGTTGGAATTTTTTATGAATTTACAGGATTTTGTTTGAAGAAAGAAATAAATTAGTTATTTTATCAATGTAAATAAATAAAGACTTCATCAGCGTCATCAGCCGATAGGCGTCTACTCTTGGACATAGGCCTCCCCGAAAGATCTCCACATCGAATAAAGACTTAATGTATTTTTATTTTATAATAATTAAACTTTAACATTTAAGTGAAAGTATAACAGTTGGCATTGCGTGTTGGATCAGCTCCACGTGATTCAGTTGTCTATCTGTCCAATTCTGTTCTCAGTACTCATTTCTTTTTAGTAACTATAACTAGGTTATTTCTGAGCAATCATTGTTGTATTCCGGTTTGAGGTGGCGTATGGTCCTGGAAATTGTGAAACACATAGGTCTAATATCATTTATCTGATAGATCAACGCGATATTCTTAATGCCCTTGTATATCAGTGAGAAATATGCATTTGGAAATAACATATACGATAGATGAAGGCGTTAGATTAATGGCATAAACTGTGCTTTAGTTTAGTATATTTGGTTACTCTGGCCGTTTCAACCGGAAGGCCAAACGGTTTCGTTAGTCGATGCGTTTTACATCACGCTTATTTAGAGTAACTATAAAATTTCGCTTCCGCCGGATCTTACGTTTCATTCTCACGACTAAGATGGATGTAGGACAGCGGATTTGGGAATCGGTGATCAAAAATAGTTCTTTTGGACAGATGGATGTTTTAATTTTATTTCGTTTCATGCGTCATATATATTTTTGTGATGTTATCTAAACATGAATCGAATTTGGAGTTGCGGTTGCTTAGATGTTTCCGGAATGGAGATGCATTAAATTGTTTGCGCGACACACAACAATTTACTGAATGTACCTTATGTGTGGTTTATAAGATGATATCATATGTACATGGATACAGATGATACGAGTTCTTTTACGAGTATGACATTAATTCAAAGTTGAAAGATAAGTTGTACTCGTTTATATACATTTCCCATATGGTGTATATATATCCCCACTTGAACCCCTATAAACGTCGTCCCCTGGTGCCCGGCGATGTGGGCAGCGCTGGACCGACCGTTGTGGGGATTTTTAGGGGAGGCCTATGTCCAGCTGTGGACCTCTATCGCCTGATGATGATGATAAACTTTTCTGTTTTGTTCTTAAATTATTTAGTTTTTTATAAATGTGGAAGTCGAGAAATAAATATGGATAAAGCGAAACACGACATTCATCGTAAAAAAAGAAATAACGTATAGACTGAGCTTTAAGCTGTAAGTAACTTTCTTTACTCGGAGAGTTGACTGAACTATGACCTAATTTAAACTTCGCCGTGGAAGTACAGACATAAATCTGCTTTCAAACACTTTTTCATTAAATAATTAATAAAAAGTTTTTTGTTACTTTGTTTATGGTATTAAGTTTTTATTATAATTTTCCAATTTTTTTTTGAGTTGCTTTTGAGTTTATGTTGCCCTTAATAATTTTAATTTGCACTCCACTAATTAAAACTGTGTGATAAACAAGCCACAGGTGATATAACTCCTCTCAATGTATTTGCGACAAGTGCATTTAATGTGTATAAACATATTCTTCTGCCAAAAGTATGTCGGTGATCAGAGTTCTCGAAATATCAGTCGCGAACTTAGAAAAAAATGTTAAGTGTAACTAAGTAACTAACTATTCAAATATAATATTAGGTTGGGGAAAAAGTCTTTTCGCATTATAGTATGTATGAACTTATAATAAAATCTCTTTGGCTATACTATTTGTATCCGGCTGGTTTTGGTATCATTGAAAGTTTAAATTTTAAAAAACATAATTCCAAATTCAAATTAGGAAAATGTGTAATTTTCATTTGTTTTTCGTATTGTCAAGGTAAATGAAACTAATGAAGAAATTCGATACATTTTAAAATATTACTACAAAATAGGTAAAAATGTAACGCAAGCCGCGAAAAAAATTTGCGATGTTTATGGAGCTAGTGCAGTACAGTGCAGGGTCTGTGAGCACTGTGTAGCACAAATTTGGTTTAAGCGTTTTCAATCCGGAAATTTTGATGTCAAAGATGCACGTCGCTCTGGTAACTCTATTACGGATAAATGGATAAAATGGATGGCATTTTTTTAAAGCGGAACAATATCGGCATATCACTAGTTACGACGTAGCTGAAGTACTGGGAATGGACCGTTAAACAGTTTTGGCGCATTTGAAAAAAAACGAGGTACACAAAAAAGCTCGATATTTGGGTACCTCACGAGCTCGCTGAAAGAAATCTAATGATGAACCGTGTACTCGTTTGTGATGTTTTATTACGACGTAATGAAACCGAACCATTTTTGAAGAAGCTGATAACTGGTGATGCAAAGTGGATCACGTACGACAAGAACGTGCGAAAAAGGTCGTGTTCATTGGCCGGTCAGGCTTCCCAGACTGTGGCAAAACCCGGATTAACTCGCAACAGGGTGATGCTGTGTGTGTGGTGGGATTGGACGGGCATTATTCATTATGAGCTGTTACCATCAGGCAGGACCGTCGATTCTGAATTCTACTGCGAACAACTGATGAGATTAAAGCAAGAAGTTGAAAGAAAGCGGCCGGAATTAATCAACAGAAGGGGTGTGGTTTTTCATCATGACAACGCTAGACCTCACACATCTTTAGCCACTCAATAAATATTAAGAGAGTTTGGCTGGGAGGTGTTACTGCATCTGCCGTATAGTCTTGACCTTGCACCTTCAGATTTCTATCTGTTTAGGTCTCTTCAGAATATTTTAGGCAGTGTCAGGTTAAAATCACGAGAGGACGGCCAAAACCACTTGTCGAGGTATTTTGATCAGATGTCCCAAAATTTCTATAGCAATGGGATCATGTTCTCGTCGCTACCTACAAGATGGCAAAAAGTTATCAAACAAAATGGTACCTACGTACTTTAGTTAAATATAAATAAACTAAATTAAAATATTGTTTTGAATTTTCTTAAAAAATGCGAAAAAACTTTTTCCCCGACGTAACATATTAATTATATCTAACCGAAGTTCATACCAATAGTTTATTTTAATTTTTATCATGATTTTGCAAGGCGTTAATAATGTTTAGGTTTTTCATTACAAATAAATATTTTTCTTCATTAGTTTCAAAATTAAATTCTCCGATGATATATATATATATATATATATATATATATATATCTTAACGTTTAAATCTTTCACTAACATTATATAATTATAGAGATAAGAGGGGATTAAGTGGTGGGTATCCAATGTTTTACAAGACTTGAGCTACGCCGGCGATCTATTTCTGCTGACTTATAAACACTGCGATATGCAATCCAAGTTGTAAGAAGCGGATCTTGTGGGACTCAAGATTAAAAGTCGGAAAGACACAAGATATCCAATTTGGAGACAGTAACCATTAAGGATTGATATAGAGGATCTGCAGTTGTTTAATTCAAATACTTCGGTAGTTTCAGAAACAGAAGTTACTAAAGACAACATTATTTCACGCATTGCCAATGCTCGAGCGATTTTGCCACACGACTTTACCACCCTTTGTCCTATCTAGAGGACATGGGATATTAATGATAATGAATCAATTGTCAAGCAAAAAAAGTTGTAATTTTTTTGATATCTCAAGACATAGTCGCCTGTTTGAGTTCCTAAGATTGATTCAGATCGAAAATTTTTGTAGAAGGCACTTCACCATGATGATTAATCATTTTTTAAACATTTCAATTAGTTTCATAATACATGACATACATATGTATATAATACCTTTAGACACACATTGTTTCTTAAGTTACTTTAAAACGAGGGAGTGACCTGGTTGTAATAAGATACCTTCTGCAGCTATTGTCTTCTTCCGCCGTTGGTCATTCATATGCTGTTGTCATTATATCCAAAGACGTGTCCTGACTTTAGTTTATTAAGGTTGACCATAACGTGAAGGCTTTGCGTTTACACTTATTATGAAAGGTACTATTGTTGTTTATAAAAATGTTATACCTCTAAAATTTTGTATCTCTTTATATTTAATTAATATGGAATGAATGCAGGTTGTAAATTTGTGGTTCTAGATTATATTATGAACTGATGATTGACATGAATCATATCCTGACATAAGTCAGAAATTAAAGGAAATTGTTAGCTAGAGTTATTAAACCTGTAATTTCAGTGGTCCCATTACTTCTGCTGTTTCATTATATTTGTTTTGTTTGGCGCCGGTGGTACTGTTTGCGTATTATTGCTGTTCTCGATAGAAGTTGTAATTGTGTTAAAAAAAATTAAGGATTAACTAAAGTGTACTTTGACCGTAGGAGCCGTGCGGGAGTGACATTGGATGACCGCTTCGTAGTGTCGGAGGACGCGAGCGGCGTCCGCTTGACCGTCTCCGCTGCTCGTACAGGCGACAGCGGCGTTTATACGCTGCAAGTGAGTACCGCAACGAATAATTCGCGATACATACAAACATATATACACAAACACACAAACTTTTCTACGCATTAAAATCCCTTAGACTAACTCGACGTTTACCGGTGATAAGTGAAGATGTTTACGCAGCAACAAATTTCGTTCTTCGCTTGGCGACACTACACGGTATTGTTCAATAGTTCGCTAACTTCGCTGGCTGTGTTTGTACACTTCTGATTGACTGCAGAAACATGCACTGCAGTGGTCTACTTGAACGACTTACGGAGAAAGGAGTAATGCCTTTATACATCATCATCATCATTAGGCGATAGACGTCCACTGCTGGACATAGGTCTCCCATAAAGGTGCTCACATCGATTGGTCTTGCGCTGGCCGCATCGCCGGGCACCAGTTAGTCGTCGTTTGTAGGGCTTCATATGCGGGAATTTGGGCCATTTCCCACCACGCTGGCCCAATGTGGGGTGGAGGTGCCTTTAGACAACCAACATTATTAGAAAATATTATAACAAATCTCTGTTATGGGGTATGAAAATTAGAACTAACGCTTGAATAAATTGTTCATTACAAGTATTGTTTCAGATGACGGTTAATGTAAATATTTATCTTACAAAAAAATATTTAATTTTACTGCTAGGTCTTTGTTGCCGGAGACTGTCTAGACCACTGGAGCGACTATTTATACCGCTTAACAGTATTGTGCTATCACTGCTGTGTTCCCGTTTTAAGGATATTGTAGCTGATGAAATTACTGGGGTAACGAAGCTTAATATCTTATGCCTCAAGGCAGCGAGCACAATGTGGCGCTGTGTTTATTATCTTAATTAACACTACGTTGTTATAGGCAAGCATATCACTTGTCATCACGTGAATGTCTTGCCCGTTTCGCCGCATAGCAGAATAAAAAAAACATGTTTTTATACTACATAGGCCAGCAATGCTGCCGGGAAGGATACGCGCCGCTTGCGACTTGAAGTGTCAGCAGAGGAAATACCAACTGGCGAAGATCCTCCGACATTCTTGCGACGACTTCAGGACCTGACCGTCAAGGTCGGCACACGAACACGTTTCCTTGTTGAGATCGTCAGCTCCACCGAGTGCAAGGTATCGAAACGTAAAACCATTTTTAGTTATTCCTTTTGTATTTGATGATACACAGTGATATACAAATAAAATATTGTGAAATGAAATGAAAAATTAGGAAAAAAATTAAATATTTCTTTATATATCTATAAAGAAATATTTAATTTTTTTATTTTATTTAATAATTTTTTTTTTATTAAATTAAATTTTAATTACAGGTAACATGGTATCGCAACGAGCGACGTTTAATGGAAGCGGAGCGTGTGGCTCTGGTAAAGGATGGTAACTTCTGGTGTGCGGATGTGGCCACCGTGAGTGTGGACGACGCGGGCCGATGGACCTGTACCGCTGAGAACTTAGGCGGGAGGGCTAGCTGCTCCGCACATCTTAATGTCCTGGGCATGTATAAATGTTACCATAAAACAACATACGATCGATTAATGTCTTTACGTATGAAAGAAATAAAACTAACACAAAAACTTGAATTTTATAACATAAATTTTAATTAGGATTTTAGGTTAACTGTATTTGAACCTATGAGAGCTAATAATAGCTAAAGTATGACAAGGTTAATATTAGTTTTCTCCGACTGATCGCCTAAATTTAATTTGAAGATGCGACTCTACTCATTAATGATGAGTTTACACACGAAATTAACAATTCTTCCACACCGTGCTTTATATAAAACCTTATTTATAGATACAATATTAATTATCTTCATGTTTGTTTTTCAGTACCGAAAGCTTATAAGCGGCCGGAGTTTGTAGAAGAGCTTCGCGCGCTGCTAACAGAACAGGGCACAGTATCACTGGAGTGCAAAGTGGTGGGGGTTCCAACACCAGTGTTGCGTTGGTTTAAGGTACCAAGCATCATAACCAATACTTTAAAACTTTTACATAGTAATTAATATAATATTTTCTTAAATAAAAGCACAAAGGTTTTATGAGTTTACAAAAGGTTATATGTGCTGACGAGAAATTTAACAAATTAAAAATTCTCATTAATTTGCTTTAACTTTACAAAATAAATAGTCATTCTCAATTGTGGATTATACATACATTTTGAGGTAAATTCTTGCAATATCTTATTGATTTCAGGATAGTCGTGAAATAAAGGCCGGTGATGTCTTCGCTCTCACAGCAAACTCAGAAGATCCAACTTCGCTAGGCACGTACACTTGCGAGGCGGTCAATTGTATGGGGCGAGCCTACTCATCCTCCAAGGTGCACGTCATTGGTCGCGGAAGCAGTGATGGATCACATCGGCTTAATGACGGGTTAGTTAAATTTTTAAACAATTACAAGTAGTAATAACAATCGGATTATTCGATTTTTATATAGGTAATGTTTGATTTGAATGTTAATATCCACTTCGAAGCCATAATAGTTCGCTCCAACTTTTTGATGAGGCGCGGGTTCTATTCCGTCTAAACAGTTTCCGGTCAGGGAAAATATTGAAAGGAAAATGATATGTTCTATATACAACACCTAATCTGGATGTGACATCTGCCACACCACATTCACCGGTGTTGAATATCTCTTTTTGTGAGAAGCCTCCGAAATCCATCATTGGAAAAATTAAGATGGTTGTTTAGTTTTTTAATTACGTCGGCGTCGGGGTATCTATCTTACAGTTTTAATAAATTTTAATCGCAGTGGAATAAGAAACTTTTGAATATTAGCAATTTTCTTTGGACTTAAGTAATTTTAATTATATACAATATTATTTTTTAACATCTTCGGTGGTATAAGCTCTTACTTTTTTTATATACGTGTAAATATTTTATATTTTTAGAGGTGTATCACCAGAACCACCACCAATTTTCACAAAGGAATTGGAGGGAAGGTCAATGAAGATATGTGATCCTTTGACCCTGAGCTGTCACATCGTAGTGCCGCCATGGCCGAGGAATGTGGTCTGGTACAACAAAGACGGCAAAATCGAACCTTCCGAAAGGTTAGTACTCCTTTCAAAAGTTATATGGAAGAAACTGAAAGTAAAATGATTTTACAATCAGGTCGTTTTGTTGGCGTATGTCAAACAAAGATAAGATCATTTAATGTAGTACTTTGATCCAGTAATAAATACCTATTAATTTATATATTAATACCTATTTATATATTGTGTGGAATTTATGCGTAACTTAGCATGTTAATTATGATTTAACTTACTTTGTTTTATCTATGACTAGTTTCGTATTTTGTTGTGGTTTTGATAGGTATCACGTGATAGAAGACGGTGTAGGAGGCTATTTGGTGGAGGTTAGCAGCGCGGAGTGGCGCGATGAGGGTGAATGGAAATGCGTTGCAACCAGTTCAGGTGGTCGTCTTGGCATTTCCACATGCTATGTCACGATGGATGGTAAGTCTTTACGCCATTTAAGACAACTGAAATTCTCTAATTTTAATTTTTAGCAATGTGTGTCTTTATTAAGATTTCAGTCTAAAATATATTGTAGTAGTCAACAAATAAATAAGTTCTTTTGTTTCTTGACAGTACCGAAGAATTTCCGCAAACCTCGTTTTATGGAAAACTTACAAGCAGTGCTTACAGAAGAAGGACTGGTGTCTTTCGAATGCAAAGTCGTTGGTTTTCCCACGCCTGTGTTAAGTTGGTTCAAAGATGGGCAAGAACTTAAGCCAGGGGACGTATATCAGTTGACTGGTACCAATTCCTTAGGTTCTTATTGCTGCATTGCAAGAAATTGTATGGGTCAAGCGAGTAGTTCTGCGGAGCTCACAGTAGAAGACATTCAGAACCAGCTTAACGAAGAAGAAAAATTACAACTATTTTCCAAGAATCAGGCACCGAAATTTCTACAAGGATTAAAAAGTGTCGAAGCGAAAATTGATGAACCATTCCGTTTTACAGTCAAAGGTATTTGTTTGTTCAACAGAATATTCAAAAATTACTGATTAATTAAAAAAAATATATATTTTAAAAATTGCATATCGAAAGTATTATAGCAAATATTTAGTACTAAGCTCATCACAAGATTATAAAGTCATAAAAGAAAAGCGAAGTTATTAAATGAAGAAAATCAAATTATCGACTATGAATAATGCCTTGCTTGTATTTTTATCAAATTCACATCTCTGATAGTCTATTCAGTTTACATGTATAATTAAATATTACTACATCCTCATCAGAAATTAAATTGCGTTCTTTTGATTTCAGTTACAATGCCGCCTGAACCGTCAGTCCTTTGGTACCGAGATGATCAACCGGTTGATGAATCTTCACGATGTCATCTCGGTAAAGAAGAAAGAGGTGGATTCTTCCTTGATATACAGAATGTTGAATTTTTGGATCAGGCTGAATGGAAATGTGTTGCTATGAATGATTATGGACATAGTGTTACATCGTGTTTTTTAAAATTGATTATACCGCGTCATTACAAAAAACCCAGATTTTTGGAGAATTTACAAGCTATTTTATCCGACGAAGGGGCTGTTAACTTGGAATGTAAAGTAATAGGTGTACCGCAACCGATACTCAAATGGTATAAGGACGGAGAAGAACTTAAGCCGGGCGATATTCACAGAATAATATCAGGTCAAGATGGTACATGTTGTTTAGGAACATATACATGTGAAGCACAGAATTGCATGGGCATCGCGGCAAGTTCCGCTTCGTTGCTAGGCTTCGAAGATTCGGTTAAAACAAAAGATAAAAAGAAATCCGAAGAACAAATATTACAACGAAACCTTTCTCTTAGTACTATTCACGAAGAACGAACATCACAAATGTATGATACACCAATGGGGGATATTACTTTAGATGATAAAGGTGAAATTTCATTTTCTTTCGACGGAAAAGAAGTGTCCGTATCATTGTACGAAACTCCTGATTTAACAGAAGAAGAAGCTCTGCAGATTGTTGAAATGTATGCTGATCAACTTTCTGAAAACATTACAGAGCATAATGTTGTTGAATTACCTCCATTACGATTTGTAAAAGAAACATCTACTTCGGGTAATTTATTAATGGAAGCTATAATTATCGACGTTTCTCCTGAATATTTCGCATCTCCTGAGGAAGATCTTAGAACAGAGGCAGATGTCGAGGATATTTCTATCGCTGATGAATTTGGGCTATCACAACTTCCTTTAGACCACGACTTTAATGTAAGCGACGATAAGGCAATTCCTGTAATATCCGACGAAAAATTTAATACTCATATTAATGTTAATAGAAAAAAGTCGGATTCTCAAAAAAGTGGGGATGATTATTTTAGTTTGTCACGTGAACATTCCATTTTGTCTGAAGACAAAAAAGAAGATGATACGCAAATAATGTCTGAAAGTGATTTACCAAGTTTTGCAAGTGCGCACAGTTATGACAAACTAAGATCTAAATCGATTAAGGTTTCGGCTCAAGATAATCATAAATCGTTAGAATTTGAGGCACCAAGTGAAATTTCTAGAGAAAATGTGGAGAGAGAAAGCAAGAACAGTTCTAGGAAATCAAGTTTAGGAAGTGAAAAATCGAAATCAGTCGAGCAGGAGAAAGTCGAAAAGAAAACAAATCTTAAGGAAGAAACTGATCCTCAGGGTAATTTAAAAGAACATATAGTCGGTATACACTCGATTTTAAATGTCATTATAAATGATGTACAAAATTTAGAGCAAGAGGTTATTTTAAAATCTGAATTAATGTCTTCAGTTGCAACAGCATCTAAAAGTTTAGAGATTATACAAAGTACATTAACACCATTTTCTAAAATTAAAAGAGTAATTGATGCCATTACAGATTTAAATTTAGATACAGCTACTAATGATACAAGTAGTATACTATTAAGTAATATGTTAAAATCCTTGAGGTCACTTCAACAATCGCTAACAATTGTTGAAAAATGCGTTGAAGTAGAGAGTAATAACAGGACTCTAGTAAAGAAAACTTGCGTATCTCTGGTAGAAAAATGTGGCCCACAGATTCAAAATTTTTTGATGCAATTAAAGTCGTTCTTGATAGGGGGCTGTATTAAAGTTGAAGATAAAAAGTTGTGCGATATAGAAAAAATAGTCAACGAAGTAAATATGACAATAAGTATTACAATGGATACTATTAAAACAAGAAATTTGCTTATTGAAGCTTCGGAACTGCAAACCGTTGAAATGTCGGTCGAAGCAAAACATTTAAGAAATACTCAAAAAGCTGTGTATGAATTGAAACGGCCACTAGTTGCATTATTAAATATTGTAGAAAATGCAGAAAATGTAAAAGTAACAGATACGATGAATGTCAACAATAGTACAGTAATACTTTCCGATATGTCGGGATCGATCCAAGACTTGCAATTAGCATTAGAACAAATAGAATTATTGTTAATAAATGAATCTTCAACAACATTAAGCAAGTACAATACTCAATTAATAAATACTGTTATGAATCCAGTTCATGAATTAAGAAAATCATTTGAATATCTTTCTGTCGAAAGTAAAACTGAGGAAGACACTTCAGTGCTCAAGAAAAAATTGTCATCTGTAAAAAATAATCTTAATGACATATTTCTACAGTTAAATATTATAGAAAAGAGTGTTGGAATATTTGACATTTTACACAGTGATAATAAACTGGGGGCACTACAGACAGTGGCACAAATTTTAATATCATTAGAAAATAATTTACCAAAATTGGATTATCTACCATCTGTGAAAAAATATATGACTATTTTTCATCAACAATTAACTAAATGTTTAGAAAACGTAATAGAAAGCAATGAAGTAAACAAATATTTTAACTTCATTGAAATCTGTGACACTGTGAAAAGAATTAACAATTCAATTCAAGACATAGATTCTCAAAGTCAATTCTGTTTAACTAGCATTAATAACACCCTTAATATAATTAAGGAACTTTTTGTGAAAAATGTCTTTGATATTGAATTTAATAAATCCATAATTATTAGTATACAGGAATTACAAATATGCATCCAAGAAACTTTTAACCAAGTGAATGATTTGAGTGTTAATTTTAACTCTGAATGTGTCCATGTAATATCAGAAAAAATACCCTATGAAAATAAAGCCACTATTGTAATAGAATACATTGAGCGTACCCTAGCCGCAATTGCTACGGTTACGTCCTTAGAATCGTTTCAAGAACAAAAAACACCCATACTGTCGAAGTTGGAAAGCATTTATCCCATTTTAGAAGAACTTAAATACAGTTTGGCTTCATTACGTTTAAGTGAAATTCAACTTGAAGAACATGCATCAGAAATATCCGATATATCATCTCAAACAGCTGGCACCATAGCCAAACCCCTTTGTGAGCTCAACCTACGTGTTTCAGTTCTTAATGAGCTACTTTTAGAAAATCCTGAAAGCATTAAATCAAATGATCACGAAATTTCTATTTTTGCTCAGCCTCTTAATGAATTACATAGAACTTTGGAGACATTACAACACGATATTATTTCAAATCTCGGCGATGATTTACCACCATTTATTTATGATGTCAATATTGCAAAGACTGTACAAAGTTTACGCAACGCGATTATTATGATCTATAATAACGTCGGCCTAGAAGTAGTAGATGAATTATCCACTTTGGAAGATATATCAGGATTAAAAACCATAGCTGAAACAGTACAATCTGACTTTTTAGTACAGGCAGATAAGCAAAATGAGACATATGAACTTCCAAAAACCTTATTTTACATGGAGCAATCTCCTACGATTCAATTATTGCAAGAATTAAATAATTATATGGAAATTTTGTTAGATTCAAAGGCTATCGAGAAGGTGAACGATCTATGTAAAACAAGTTCTACTCAATCTGTGTCCATTATTGATTACTTGTCCGATCTTCACGCTGAAATTACAGAAGCATTTCATTTTCCTATAAGCACGTCAAAATTAGTTGCTATAGCAAATCACATGTGTGCATTGCAACAGAAATTATCAATAATTGATACTACTAACATTCCAATTTTTGAAGATATTTCAGAAATTTCATCGGACTCAGTACATTCCGTTATTGAAGTAATTTCAGATGTTAAAATCAGTTTGGAGAAAAGTTTAAAAGTCATACTTCCTGCATTAGAAATAACTGATAATACTATTGAGATTTCAAAGTATATTAACCAATTAAGCGATTCATGTCGTCTCTTAAGAAGTTTATTGAGGATGGTAAATGTAAAATGTGTAAAAGACAACCTATCTTTGCAAATTTATGTTAATAACTTCTTAAAGGCTGTGGACATTTCCCAGGGATTCAATATCAACGAAATAAAAAAAATATCGTCAGAATTATATGAAAAAATTCCAAATATTGAAAATGACATTTTAGCACTTACACCACCACCAATTGAAGAGAAGGAGCAGGAAGCTCATTTAATTCAATCTTTAAACGACATCGATTTATCTTTAACAATGTTAGAAAAATGTAGTTTTTTGAATTTATCGGAAAACTGGAAATTGTCTTCTAACACGACGCAATTCGAAGCAGAAAGTGAATTAAAACAAATTTTACAATTGGAAGACATCTTATTAATTACTACTGAAATTATACAAAATTGTAAAGAAAATCTTGATAATTTAAATGATATAGAAGGTCATCTTAAAACTTGCACAAACGTATTTATCATATTACGCGCATTGCTTAAGAAAAAAGTTACGCACAAACGGATATTAAGATTGTATCAAGAAATTTTCTTTTTTGACAGTATTATTTCTTCGCTTAATTTAAAGCTATCTAAGTTAAATATGCCGCATGTTGTTAAATTTAATTTAGCTAATTTCACCCAAAATTCACATGACTTTATTGTTAATTTGAAGTTATATCTTTTGAAAATGGTTGAATCTCAAATTAATCTGATATTTTTTACGCCTTTAACTATTCTTAAAAACAATTGTGTAATCATGACTAATTGGTTGGAAACAAATACATCTTCAGACTTCGTAAATCTTACACAGGAATTTTTGAAAGTTAAGGAAATAATTTTACCAACTCTTAGCAATTTAGATATTCTCATAACAGAACATCTCCGTTTACAAGTACCAAAGTACGAAGTGGATGTAACGAAAGAAATAGTTATAGTGGAATGGTCTAGCTTTATAAATGTTGTTAAGCGAACATCAGCAATAAAATCACTTGATGTTAAAAGTATAAAAAAACTGGAAGATTTAATGCATTGCATACAACAGAATGAATTGAAAAGTAACGTAGAATTGGCAGAACAATTTATATTACTTAAAAGTATATCTGAATGTTCTGATATTATAAAACAAATTATTAAAATTAGACATGAGATGCAAGAAACAGATATTCATAAAAGAACCTTATTGATTACCTCCGTAACAGATATTTTAAAACAACATATTGTAATTGATAAAGAGCTTACAATGTTGCGAGAAAATATGATACAGGATAAAAATGACGTTTTGTCTTTTGATATGAAACTAGCACAATCTTGTATGCAAAACGTAAACGAAATATACAATGATATTTTAAACTGTATACAAACCAAAAGAGTTGAAATTACACCAAAAGATTCACTAAGTAAAGAAATAAACCGAGAAATATTGTGCGTTCAAAATGGTTTAGAGATTTTGAATAACTACTTAATATCGCCAACCATAAAGATGAACAAGTTCTTGAATGTATTAAATGAAATAAAAGAATCTATAGCAATGATTTTGTTCTCTAATATGAGTGGACATGAACAACATGTAATAAATGGTATGTACGAAATTTTATTTATTATACAACTTAATTGTAGGTGAAAGGTAAAACCAAATAAATGTCATTAATGATATTATTTATTTGTAACATCTCGCGAGGTCGAGTTGTTACCAGCATTATTAATTGTTTGAAACAAAGAATAAGATATTGTAAATAGAATTGTGGTATGAATTTTTTAACACCCTTTTAATTGGGTTAACGTTAGGCTGTAATTACTGTCTTCGTTATTTGGGAATATTTACAATACAATAACTGTCTGATCTTTCGGTTTATTAGTATTTATCACGATTGAAAGGTAAAATTCTATCTAAGTTCGGAGCACATTTCAAAAGTTGTAAATTATATTAAGTTAATATAATATATCAAAGTACTTGGCACAAATAAGCTTCACCATCTTCTGTTTCATTATCATATAACATTTAGTGACGTAAGGGTTAAATATAAACCCATTTAAGATAAATATAAAAACAGAGCATCATATTAGAATATTTAATTTCAGTATTAACTTGGTTAACAATAAAATACTTTTAATTTACTTTTCGACGATTTTAAATTTTATTTAGTTTAGATTTAGTGTACATCCTGACTCTCAAATATTCATCACCATAATGATATCTAACTCTCAAAATTAAAAGACATAATATAGTTTATGAAATAAAGAATTACCTTAATTATTATTAATCTTTATTAAACATGATAACAACCAACATATTTCTGGATATACATTGAGTAAACTAAGTTATTATATTCTAAAATTTATTGTTTACTTATAAAGAATTATAACTGTTTAAATAAAAAGAACATTTATCATCATATTCATCAGCCGATAGACGTCCACTGCTGGTTAAGGCCCTCCCCCGAATATCTCCACACTGATCGGCTCCGCGTTGCTCGCATAGATTGAATTTTCGCACCTCTCACCAGATCGTCGGTCCATATTGTAGGACGCCTCCGAACATTCTACATTTCTTAAAATGTAATGTTTTTCTATTTTACGATTTACATAAAATGTTTTCAGCAATCCAAAAAATTTTATTATCTGATACAGAGGATGCTAGTAAAGCGTTTCAATCGCGATCTTCAGTAATGAAGTCTACACAAGAGTCAATAAACTTGTTATAAAACATAACTTTGTAAAAGTTTAATACATTTAAAGATATAAAAAAAATTAAGCAAGAACATATGTTTATATTCTTATAATTCATCAAAAATTATTTTAAAAGAACAAGGATGCGACTTTGGTACAAAATTTCTTCATAAAGAAATTAATCAAAAAGGATTAATTATCATCATCAAGCGATAGAGGTCCACTACTGGACATAAGTTTCCCCGAAAAATATGAAAAATATCCACAACGACCTATCTAACGTTACCGAAATCCAACGACATCTCGCTCCCTTCACTATAACGTTACATAAAGAATAATTAAATTAAACTGATGTTAATAATTCCAGTAAATTTTTTTTGTTTCAGATAATCTCATGAAACACATAGACCAATTTTTAGCGCTAGATTTTGATAATGTGGTAAAAATATTTCCTCTTACTGAGAGTATGACGAATATTAATAAATGTAAAAAAAAAGTGGAAAAGATTAAAGAACTTATATTAGATGAAAGACATAGAAATGTAAAGGAATCTTCAAAATGTCTTTGGACAAATATTTTTGCCGAACACAATGCTGGCCTGGCTTTAGAACTTCAACAGGCTCTTTCTGTCGTACAGTCGGTAATGAGTGAAAACGCTCAAGAACTGTCGTTACAAACCAAAGACGTTGATCTCCAACGAGTAAACAGTATTGTGACAGACTTAACCTCGGATCTTAAGGCACTTAGCTCTTCTGTAAACGTGATGCAGCAATCGCCAAACGAAAAACTTGCTGAAGACCTTCGAACCGAGCCTGTGTCGTCTGAGACCATTACGAAACGCTTACCGGAAGGAGATGAAAAACAGGAGCATAATATTGGTATAGTTTTCTTTCGTTTCCGGCAATAATTATGTACAACTACGAATATAACAAAGAACTGTTTATATTGCAGGTGATTTACTCCAACATATCGAAGAATTTGTATCCCAGGATTACGTTAATTTAGTGAAGGAGGTGCCCGTCTTGGCCAAAGCCATCGATGCCGATAAATTTTTAAAAGTGGCAACGGAGTTAAAAGAAAACATTGCAGCTCTTTCACACGGCATCGAAGATGAATCGGCGGATTTGTCTCGGTTACAGACCCTTGACGAACACAATGCTGGCCTGGCTTTAGAACTTCAACAGGCTCTTTCTGTCGTACAGTCGGTAATGAGTGAAAACGCTCAAGAACTGTCGTTACAAACCACAGACGTTGATCTCCAACGAGTAAACAGTATTGTGACAGACTTAACCTCGGATCTTAAGGCACTTAGCTCTTCTGTAAACGTGATGCAGCAATCGCCAAACGAAAAACTTGCTGAAGACCTTCGAACCGAGCCTGTGTCGTCTGAGACCATTACGAAACGCTTACCGGAAGGAGATGAAAAACAGGAGCATAATATTGGTATAGTTTTCTTTCGTTTCCGGCAATAATTATGTACAACTACGAATATAACAAAGAACTGTTTATATTGCAGGTGATTTACTCCAACATATCGAAGAATTTGTATCCCAGGATTACGTTAATTTAGTGAAGGAGGTGCCCGTCCTGGCCAAAGCCATCGATGCGGATAAATTTTTAAAAGTGGCAACAGAGTTGAAAGAAAACATTGCAGCTCTTTCACACGGCATCGAAGATGAATCGGCGGATTTGTCTCGGTTACAGACCCTTGACGAACACAATGCTGGCCTGGCTTTAGAACTTCAACAGGCTCTTTCTGTCGTACAGTCGGTAATGAGTGAAAACGCTCAAGAACTGTCGTTACAAACCAAAGACGTTGATCTCCAACGAGTAAACAGTATTGTGACAGACTTAACCTCGGATCTTAAGGCACTTAGCTCTTCTGTAAACGTGATGCAGCAATCGCCAAACGAAAAACTTGCTGAAGACCTTCGAACCGAGCCTGTGTCGTCTGAGACCATTACGAAACGCTTACCGGAAGGTGATGAAAAACAGGAGCATAATATTGGTATAGTTTTCTTTCGTTTCCGGCAATAATTATGTACAACTACGAATATAACAAAGAACTGTTTATATTGCAGGTGATTTACTCCAACATATCGAAGAATTTGTATCCCAGGATTGCGTTAATTTAGTGAAGGAGGTGCCCGTCCTGGCCAAAGCCATCGATGCCGATAAATTTTTAAAAGTGGCAACAGAGTTAAAAGAAAACATTGCAGCTCTTTCACACGGCATCGAAGATGAATCGGCGGATTTGTCTCGGTTACAGACCCTTGACGAACACAATGCTGGCCTGGCTTTAGAACTTCAACAGGCTCTTTCTGTCGTACAGTCGGTAATGAGTGAAAACGCTCAAGAACTGTCGTTACAAAACAAAGACGTTGATCTCCAACGAGTAAACAGTATTGTGACAGACTTAACCTCGGATCTTAAGGCACTTAGCTCTTCTGTAAACGTGATGCAGCAATCGCCAAACGAAAAACTTGCTGAAGACCTTCGAACCGAGCCTGTGTCGTCTGAGACCATTACGAAACGCTTCCCGGAAGGAGATGAAAAACAGGAGCATAATATTGGTATAGTTTTCTTTCGTTTCCGGCAATAATTATGTACAACTACGAATATAACAAAGAACTGTTTATATTGCAGGTGATTTACTCCAACATATCGAAGAATTTGTATCCCAGGATTACGTTAATTTAGTGAAGGAGGTGCCCGTCCTGGCCAAAGCCATCGATGCCGATAAATTTTTAAAAGTGGCAACAGAGTTGAAAGAAAACATTGCAGCTCTTTCACACGGCATCGAAGATGAATCGGCGGATTTGTCTCGGTTACAGACCCTTGACGAACACAATGCTGGCCTGGCTTTAGAACTTCAACAGGCTCTTTCTGTCGTACAGTCGGTAATGAGTGAAAACGCTCAAGAACTGTCGTTACAAACCAAAGACGTTGATCTCCAACGAGTAAACAGTATTGTGACAGACTTAACCTCGGATCTTAAGGCACTTAGCTCTTCTGTAAACGTGATGCAGCAATCGCCAAACGAAAAACTTGCTGAAGACCTTCGAACCGAGCCTGTGTCGTCTGAGACCATTACGAAACGCTTACCGGAAGGAGATGAAAAACAGGAGCATAATATTGGTATAGTTTTCTTTCGTTTCCGGCAATAATTATGTACAACTACGAATATAACAAAGAACTGTTTATATTGCAGGTGATTTACTCCAACATATCGAAGAATTTGTATCCCAGGATTACGTTAATTTAGTGAAGGAGGTGCCCGTCCTGGCCAAAGCCATCGATGCGGATAAATTTTTAAAAGTGGCAACAGAGTTGAAAGAAAACATTGCAGCTCTTTCACACGGCATCGAAGATGAATCGGCGGATTTGTCTCGGTTACAGACCCTTGACGAACACAATGCTGGCCTGGCTTTAGAACTTCAACAGGCTCTTTCTGTCGTACAGTCGGTAATGAGTGAAAACGCTCAAGAACTGTCGTTACAAACCAAAGACGTTGATCTCCAACGAGTAAACAGTATTGTGACAGACTTAACCTCGGATCTTAAGGCACTTAGCTCTTCTGTAAACGTGATGCAGCAATCGCCAAACGAAAAACTTGCTGAAGACCTTCGAACCGAGCCTGTGTCGTCTGAGACCATTACGAAACGCTTACCGGAAGGAGATGAAAAACAGGAGCATAATATTGGTATAGTTTTCTTTCGTTTCCGGCAATAATTATGTACAACTACGAATATAACAAAGAACTGTTTATATTGCAGGTGATTTACTCCAACATATCGAAGAATTTGTATCCCAGGATTGCGTTAATTTAGTGAAGGAGGTGCCCGTCCTGGCCAAAGCCATCGATGCCGATAAATGTTTAAAAGTGGCAACAGAGTTGAAAGAAAACATTGCAGCTCTTTCACACGGCATCGAAGATGAATCGGCGGATTTGTCTCGGTTACAGACCCTTGACGAACACAATGCTGGCCTGGCTTTAGAACTTCAACAGGCTCTTTCTGTCGTACAGTCGGTAATGAGTGAAAACGCTCAAGAACTGTCGTTACAAACCAAAGACGTTGATCTCCAACGAGTAAACAGTATTGTGACAGACTTAACCTCGGATCTTAAGGCACTTAGCTCTTCTGTAAACGTGATGCAGCAATCGCCAAACGAAAAACTTGCTGAAGACCTTCGAACCGAGCCTGTGTCGTCTGAGACCATTACGAAACGCTTACCGGAAGGAGATGAAAAACAGGAGCATAATATTGGTATAGTTTTCTTTCGTTTCCGGCAATAATTATGTACAACTACGAATATAACAAAGAACTGTTTATATTGCAGGTGATTTACTCCAACATATCGAAGAATTTGTATCCCAGGATTGCGTTAATTTAGTGAAGGAGGTGCCCGTCCTGGCCAAAGCCATCGATGCCGATAAATGTTTAAAAGTGGCAACAGAGTTGAAAGAAAACATTGCAGCTCTTTCACACGGCATCGAAGATGAATCGGCGGATTTGTCTCGGTTACAGACCCTTGACGAACACAATGCTGGCCTGGCTTTAGAACTTCAACAGGCTCTTTCTGTCGTACAGTCGGTAATGAGTGAAAACGCTCAAGAACTGTCGTTACAAACCAAAGACGTTGATCTCCAACGAGTAAACAGTATTGTGACAGACTTAACCTCGGATCTTAAGGCACTTAGCTCTTCTGTAAACGTGATGCAGCAATCGCCAAACGAAAAACTTGCTGAAGACCTTCGAACCGAGCCTGTGTCGTCTGAGACCATTACGAAACGCTTACCGGAAGGAGATGAAAAACAGGAGCATAATATTGGTATAGTTTTCTTTCGTTTCCGGCAATAATTATGTACAACTACGAATATAACAAAGAACTGTTTATATTGCAGGTGATTTACTCCAACATATCGAAGAATTTGTATCCCAGGATTGCGTTAATTTAGTGAAGGAGGTGCCCGTCCTGGCCAAAGCCATCGATGCCGATAAATGTTTAAAAGTGGCAACAGAGTTGAAAGAAAACATTGCAGCTCTTTCACACGGCATCGAAGATGAATCGGCGGATTTGTCTCGGTTACAGACCCTTGACGAACACAATGCTGGCCTGGCTTTAGAACTTCAACAGGCTCTTTCTGTCGTACAGTCGGTAATGAGTGAAAACGCCCAAGAACTGTCGTTACAAACCAAAGACGTTGATCTCCAACGAGTAAACAGTATTGTGACAGACTTAACCTCGGATCTTAAGGCACTTAGCTCTTCTGTAAACGTGATGCAGCAATCGCCAAACGAAAAACTTGCTGAAGACCTTCGAACCGAGCCTGTGTCGTCTGAGACCATTACGAAACGCTTACCGGAAGGAGATGAAAAACAGGAGCATAATATTGGTATAGTTTTCTTTCGTTTCCGGCAATAATTATGTACAACTACGAATATAACAAAGAACTGTTTATATTGCAGGTGATTTACTCCAACATATCGAAGAATTTGTATCCCAGGATTGCGTTAATTTAGTGAAGGAGGTGCCCGTCCTGGCCAAAGCCATCGATGCCGATAAATGTTTAAAAGTGGCAACAGAGTTGAAAGAAAACATTGCAGCTCTTTCACACGGCATCGAAGATGAATCGGCGGATTTGTCTCGGTTACAGACCCTTGACGAACACAATGCTGGCCTGGCTTTAGAACTTCAACAGGCTCTTTCTGTCGTACAGTCGGTAATGAGTGAAAACGCCCAAGAACTGTCGTTACAAACCAAAGACGTTGATCTCCAACGAGTAAACAGTATTGTGACAGACTTAACCTCGGATCTTAAGGCACTTAGCTCTTCTGTAAACGTGATGCAGCAATCGCCAAACGAAAAACTTGCTGAAGACCTTCGAACCGAGCCTGTGTCGTCTGAGACCATTACGAAACGCTTACCGGAAGGAGATGAAAAACAGGAGCATAATATTGGTATAGTTTTCTTTCGTTTCCGGCAATAATTATGTACAACTACGAATATAACAAAGAACTGTTTATATTGCAGGTGATTTACTCCAACATATCGAAGAATTTGTATCCCAGGATTGCGTTAATTTAGTGAAGGAGGTGCCCGTCCTGGCCAAAGCCATCGATGCCGATAAATGTTTAAAAGTGGCAACAGAGTTGAAAGAAAACATTGCAGCTCTTTCACACGGCATCGAAGATGAATCAGCGGATTTGTCTCGGTTACAGACCCTTGACGAACACAATGCTGGCCTGGCTTTAGAACTTCAACAGGCTCTTTCTGTCGTACAGTCGGTAATGAGTGAAAACGCTCAAGAACTGTCGTTACAAACCAAAGACGTTGATCTCCAACGAGTAAACAGTATTGTGACAGACTTAACCTCGGATCTTAAGGCACTTAGCTCTTCTGTAAACGTGATGCAGCAATCGCCAAACGAAAGACTTGCTGAAGACCTTCGAACCGAGCCTGTGTCGTCTGAGACCATTACGAAACGCTTACCGGAAGGAGATGAAAAACAGGAGCATAATATTGGTATAGTTTTCTTTCGTTTCCGGCAATAATTATGTACAACTACGAATATAACAAAGAACTGTTTATATTGCAGGTGATTTACTCCAACATATCGAAGAATTTGTATCCCAGGATTGCGTTAATTTAGTGAAGGAGGTGCCCGTCCTGGCCAAAGCCATCGATGCCGATAAATGTTTAAAAGTGGCAACAGAGTTGAAAGAAAACATTGCAGCTCTTTCACACGGCATCGAAGATGAATCAGCGGATTTGTCTCGGTTACAGACCCTTGACGAACACAATGCTGGCCTGGCTTTAGAACTTCAACAGGCTCTTTCTGTCGTACAGTCGGTAATGAGTGAAAACGCCCAAGAACTGTCGTTACAAACCAAAGACGTTGATCTCCAACGAGTAAACAGTATTGTGACAGACTTAACCTCGGATCTTAAGGCACTTAGCTCTTCTGTAAACGTGATGCAGCAATCGCCAAACGAAAAACTTGCTGAAGACCTTCGAACCGAGCCTGTGTCGTCTGAGACCATTACGAAACGCTTACCGGAAGGAGATGAAAAACAGGAGCATAATATTGGTATAGTTTTCTTTCGTTTCCGGCAATAATTATGTACAACTACGAATATAACAAAGAACTGTTTATATTGCAGGTGATTTACTCCAACATATCGAAGAATTTGTATCCCAGGATTACGTTAATTTAGTGAAGGAGGTGCCCGTCCTGGCCAAAGCCATCGATGCCGATAAATGTTTAAAAGTGGCAACAGAGTTGAAAGAAAACATTGCAGCTCTTTCACACGGCATCGAAGATGAATCAGCGGATTTGTCTCGGTTACAGACCCTTGACGAACACAATGCTGGCCTGGCTTTAGAACTTCAACAGGCTCTTTCTGTCGTACAGTCGGTAATGAGTGAAAACGCCCAAGAACTGTCGTTTCAAACCAAAGACGTTGATCTCCAACGAGTAAACAGTATTGTGACAGACTTAACCTCGGATCTTAAGGCACTTAGCTCTTCTGTAAACGTGATGCAGCAATCGCCAAGCGAAAAACTTGCTGAAGACCTTCGAATCGAGCCTGTGTCGTCTGAGACCATTACGAAACGCTTACCGGAAGGAGATGAAAAACAGGAGCATAATATTGGTATAGTTTTCTTTCGTTTCCGGCAATAATTATGTACAACTACGAATATAACAAAGAACTGTTTATATTGCAGGTGATTTACTCCAACATATCGAAGAATTTGTTTCCCAGGACTATGTTAATTTAATAAAAGAGCTGCCTAAAATATCTCAGTTACAGACCTTTACCAAACACAAAGCTGACCTGGTTTTAGAATTAAAAGAAGCCTTTGTTATCACGGAACCGATAGTTACTGAAACTGCCGAAGAACTCTCTTTAACAAATAATGATGTTGATGCCCAATGTATAAAAGGTGTTGTCACAGATTTAACCTCAAATCATGAGGCATTATCCTTATTTATTAAGGTGATGAATGAAATGTCCAGCAAAAAATATGATGAAGATTTTCAGAGTAAAAATGTGGCTTTATCGGAGACGATACCGGGAAACTTAGCGCAGGAGATTGGAGAAGAACAAAACTTCGGTAATGTTTTTATAATTGTCAATATTTTTTTTTAACGGGTTTCTCAAATTTTTCGTCAAAGCTTCTTTTTATGACGTATCTATTACTTTAGTGCTGCTGTTTAATAAGTTTTTATGATAAATTTTATTTAAAAAGTTTAATGCCTAAAGTATTGGAAAATGCCTGTAATTATAGCCTGTGACATAATTTTTTTATTGCTTGTTTAATACATATAATGCAATGTCATATTTATCTTATGTGGACTTAGTTTCAATAACAGTTTAATTATTTTTCTTATTTTTAATTCTACTTTTAACTTTTTTCAAGAGTGGTTGCTGCTCATTAATAAGCCGTTACAAAGCGCTTCGTTATACAAATGCATCGACTGTTTTTTTTCTGGAAAAATATCTGATGATTTTAGTTAAACAACCCCTATTGTTCCTAAACGAACTGCTTTTACGTAGAAAATTCTTTGGGCTATCCTGCAGTTAAGATCTTACTTTAAATGATTTTTTTCATTATTATATCACATCATTATCATTACTAAGTTTAATTTATTTTAATACAATGTACAGTTTTTTTCACGTTAATTTCAAGAGTGCAAATGTTATTGCCCCACCTATACAATACATTTAACAAAAATAAAAAGAGTGAGAATGAAACATGTAAAAAGGCAGACTCTGTAATAAGACGGAACAAATGCTAAGACAAAGTACAAAAAACAGAGATAAAAAATTATTAGATTCTGTTAAAACTGTTCTTTTATTTTTAAGATATTTTTCGCTACAATTTATTTAAAGGTGTTTTGTAATATTTTTTACAGAGGATGAATCGCGTGAAGATTCACTAGAAAGGTTGAACGTCTTGCTTCGTGAAGTTTGTGATAAAATTAATATTTCGACAACTGTAAAAACTATAGATGAATTTGAAATTCTTCAAACCACCCTTGATGAAATGCAAGCTGTAATTATTGAACTTAAACGAGATTATGATAGATCATTAAACGACACTCTAAGTGAGGCTCTTGAAGATTTAGAATGCGGTGTTAGAAGTCTTCAACTTCAAATAAATGAAGACAGTCCCAAGGACTTGCTTAAGGAGGCATGCGCGAGTTTGCAAATATTAATAAACAACATGTGTGAAATACAGGAATTCCAAGTATTTCAAACTACACCTCAAGAAGTAAAATTAGAAAATATTATTCATAATTGTGCTATTAACTCTAACGATACTATTAATTTATTAGAGTCAGCATATAATATCAAAGTAATTGATCAATATGAGTTTGACAGACTTTTTTCAGATATTATTGTTATAAAATGTATTATAAAATCGCTAAAGGCACATTTTGAAGAATGTGCCGAGATTTTAATCGAAAAAGGTATTGACATCATGCAAAGTCTTGATCGGGTAGAAGACAGAACTTTTGCTTTAGAAAAAAATATTGATATGTTCAAAAACTTTAGCCCCACACAAAGAGACAGTATTGTTACTGCTGTTCATTCTGTTTACGGGACAATTTCTAATATGAGAAGCGCGATGACCAGTGTACAAAAACAGTATATGTATGAAAATTACGGCAAATCGTCTGAACTTATTTTAAAAGCGATAAAAAACGTTTATTTTGTAGCAAGTCAATGCGATAAAAGTTGGATAAAGTTGGCGAAATCTTTGCGTAAAGTGTTAAATCATTTTGAAGATATTAAGTTCTATGTAAATTTTGATAAAACCGCACGATTGCCAAGCGATGCAACATTTATGAAAATTATTTTACGTGATCTTGAAACTGTAATCTATGATTTATTTTCTGTTAATAAATCACAGTTTAGTGAAAGTATAAACGCCAATATAAAAGTTATAAAAGAGTGCCTCGATTTTAATCTTTATAAAATCGAAAGTCATTCGAGTTTAGAAGTTAAAGAAAAAATACCAATTTTTAAAGTAATTTCGCTACCTATGTATACTCTTACCAAGTCAATGAAAGAATATCTTATTAAATCAGAAATTAAGGTTAACGATGCTAATGGAAAAATGTCATTACCTGTAATAGTAAGCAATCAAAGTGATTTAGAAAATGTGAAACAATCTCAAAATGAGTTTAGTGAAAATAATAGCAACTTCATTCAAAATACATCAAAAAATAACGAAAATTACGTGGACATTAGCAACAAAACGGAAACTAATTGCAAAATTGAAACTTATTTACCAAACTTTGACTTGAAAATTATACCTGAAACTATTATGACAATTAATATACCAGATATATCTGTTTTAAAAATAAGTGATTCTAAGCCTTTTGAAACGATAGTACTACAGACGATCGATACAGGTATTTTATTTGAAGCTAAAGTTACTGAAGCGGTAATAAAAAATTTAGAAGAAATAAATGAAAAGGACAAAAATAATGCGCAAATTTTTACAAACAAAGAAAATGCAGAATCTGTTAATGATTATTATAATGCTTGCGACTCACAGACTAGTAATATTAATAAAACAAAAGGGCCAGAAAGTAATAACAAAGATTCTGCAGAACACGAAGAAAATGATTTATTTATTCAGAACGATGAAAGATCGGAAAACAATAATTCGGAATTATTGATAATATCTCAAAAACCTATAAATATAAATGACTCAAAAACCATTAAAGATGAGATAAACGTTGAAGCAGAAACAAGTTTGGTATCGCACCTAGAACACTCGTCGATTAAATATGACAATAGAATGATTACAAGCGATGTTCTAAATGATGATAATGAAAATTTATGTCAACAGATTAATTATGTTGAAAGTAATGCTGCGACAAAAAAAGATGAAAGTGATAAGAAAAATCTTAATTCAACGATAATAATAGACGAAAACCAGTCAATATCCGTGAAACGACACGACGAAAATAGTCAAAATGATAAAATCGAGAATGAAAACGTGACTAATAAAAACAGCTCGCGTGTCAAGAAAGTTGAAACAAACGAAAATAATAATTTAAAAGACGATGAGCAGGAGAGTCTAAAAGAAAATGACAACCTTACTCAAGATATTTTGACTGTGAGTGAAATTAAACGCATTGATTTGGAAATCAATGATGAAAATTCTTCAAATCATTTTCTTCTATCCGATAAAATTTCTAACGACTTTGTAGAACCTGTATCGACAAATAGACAGTTATTTTTAGAAAAAACTAAAAGCGATTACGATAACCAGTTCCCCAGACCACCAGGTTACATCGGCAAAACATATAACAATGACCCCACAGTATTAGAAATAGATAGAGCACAAGGTTGTACGTTTTATAAAACAAAAACGCTTGTATCTAATACCCAATACCAACCAACGATATCACCACAAGGACATTCCGACGGTTATTTCAAAAAAAGTCCATGTAACGAGGAACGCATTCTTTCAGCGGAAAAACGATCACATATTTACCGTGATTTTAAAAGAAAACCAGTATTTTCGACTCATCTTACAGATAGAACAGCAGTAGAAGGTTCTAGAGTTAAATTAACTTGTAGTATAATAACTTCAACGGAACCAAAAATTTATTGGTATAAGAACGGTGTACTCATCAACAATAAATTAAAGTATAAAACTAAAGTCTTAGATGGCTTACTAACGATGGAAGTACTCAATGCTGTTCCGTCGGATTCGGCTGAGTATAGTTGTACAGTGGAAGTGGAAAATGGATCAGTTAGTACTTCAGCAAATTTAAAAGTATATCCTAGTTTTGAAGCTTCACCCATTCCACCAACTTTTACGCGATCAATTAGAGGTAAATTAGGATATTATTTTATACTTACTGCATTATTGTTATTGATTAGCTAATAATTCTAATTTATATATACAAAAAACTTATTTACATAATATTATAACCTTCTTATGTATATTTTTAGATACTTACCATTTAGCTGATAACGAGTTAGTGTTAGAGTGTCGTATTCGAGGACAGCCATTGCCGACAATTACCTGGTTAAAGGACGATAAACCGATAGAATCTAATGAACGTTACCAAGCATACTATTTAGCAGACGGTGTTTGTAGATTAGCCATTAGTAATCCTACCATTGAAGACAGCGGAAAATTTACTTGTCATGCTGAAAATTCTATATGGTCTGACCAGATTAGTCATGTCGTCACTTTTACTGGTAATTTATGTAATTTTTACTTTAACGTATTTTCATAGAAACAAAGACATACATGTAATTGTATATATTTTTGGAACAGGTAAACTGATCCCCAATTTAACATCTGCACAAAGTTCACAATTGAATCGCCAATTATTAGAAACACGACGACTCCACTTCACTAACGTTTTGTCCGATTACAAAGTGGCTAAGGGAGGCACTATTGGTTTACAAGTCGAAATTAAAGGATCACCGACAAGAGTGGAATGGTTACGAGAAGGACATTCTGTCACTGATATTTATAATAACGCTCAGACGTTTGTTGATCATAGTTTATATACGTTGGCGTTATCTGATGTGACTGAAAAGGAATCTGGTATATACACCTTCAGAGCTTGGAGTAACCATGGTAAAGTGGATATGAATGCTGCTATAACAGTTATTCAGCCGAATGAAATTGATGGTAAACCCGCTATTATAATTGGGCGGCCTCAAAAGGACATGCTTATTTCAGTTGGAGAAGATTTAAATATTTCTTTCAGAGTACGAGGTGAACCGAAGCCCAAGGGTTGGTATATTTAACTTTGATGTTACTTAGTTTAACATTGAATATATTTTATTTCTCTTTTTTTTTATTACCCAGTGGCATTCATGAAAGGTATTCGTGATATAACTAACAGCCAACGAGTATGTAAAATGAAATCCGACGATTATATGAAGTTTACATTGAAGAGATCTGTTGTGTCAGATGCTGGAACATACTGCATTTTAGCAAGAAATGCTTATGGTTGTGATAGAGCTTTTGTTACTGTTATGGTATGTATTAAGCTTTATAAAGTGCTTAAATATTACATCTTGTAAAAGTTTTAATATATATACAAATTTTTCTCATGCAGATACATCAGCGAGCTTCATCTGAAAATTTAATATCTGACTGGATTTACCCAATCGACGATTCAGTGATTGCTATCCCAGAACGCAAGTATAAATGTAAAATCAAACGCAAATGTTATTCATAATAATATAATATAATATTTACATCTGAAAGTTTACACACTGATTTTTATAGTCTTATGACTGGGTTACCACTAGACTCTTTGGCCGGAGATTGTCTAGATAGGTACCGCAACTATCATTTCTGCCGCCAAACTGTAGTGTGCAAACATTACTAGGTTCCGGTTGGAAAGGCGCTGTAGATAGTCTAATTACTGGGGTAACGAGACTCAACATGTTATGTCTCAAGGTAACGAGCACAATATGAAATAAAATAATAATAGCAGTAATCATTCTTTACTTTTTAAAATATAATAGTCAAATATATGTAAAATAATACATAATGATATCCGTTGCACATGACATGTTACACCCAGATGTGATGTGCAATAAGACAAAATTTTAAAATATTTATAAATTTTGTTTACAATAACAGAAATTATATACTCGATATATTACTCCTTGTAATATTTTTAAATTGTTTATCTAATAAAGCACCTATTGACTCTGAATCATCTAGTTCAAAGTAGCACTTGGCATTATATCAATTGCTATAAAAGCCATTACCGTGTCGATAAATAGATTATTTTGCAGCTGTACCAAACCGCATCCCGGCGGAGCCAAGCGTTGTAGATGGTGGAAATAATTGGATCTCTATAGCTTGGTCAAAAGCTGACTCAGATAGCGCGGCTCCTGTACTGGCTTACAAAGTGGAGAGCTGGTTACTGGGCAAAGAAGGCGGAGCGCGGTGGATTGAACTCGGTATAACACCACTAAATAATTTCGATGCCTTTAATCTTAAACAAGGCGAAGAATATCATTTTAGAGTTACCCCTAGAAATAGATACGGATGGGGAGAATCTGTGCAAACTTCGACACCAATAGGAATAGGTTTGGCTGGCGATAGGCCGGAGTTTATTAATATTTTACCTGGACAGTTAAAAGTGCTAGTGGGTGGAACGGCTACTTTAAACTGTAGTTTTAAGGGCAAACCGATTCCAGAAGTAGTGTGGATGAAAAATGGTCACGAAATCGACGAGGAAGATAAAAGATTAAGAACATTTTTAAATGAGAACAATTGTTGTTTAACAATTAACAATGTCCGCATAGAAGATGAAGCTCGGTATAGCTGTGAAGCTACAAATATTCATGGTAGAGCATCTACATACGCAAGAGTGGCAGTCGTTACAGACCGTCTTATATGGGAAGCCGATACTAAACTCAAAAGGTAACTATCTGTTTAAACAAGTATATAAGTTTGGGGAATAGAATTATTAAAAGAATGTTATTACAATTGCCAATAAGTGCTAATATAAATAAAATTCACTTGACAGAGACAGGTTGGCGAGTGTTGGTGGTGAATGTCCCCCGCAGTTGACCATGCGTCTACGCGATCGACGAGTACAGGCAACCTATCCAGTTCGCTTGACATGCCAGGTCATTGGCAGACCTTCGCCCATCATCACTTGGTACAAGAACGGTGTAGAAGTCTTAGACGACAGTAAGATTCACATACCAACCTACTGTTTAGAAACATTCGTGATAACGTAAATGAAGAAAAATTAAATACAATAGCATTTATTTCAAAATTGTATTACTTTGATAATACCGTAATATTATAAAGTATAGTTAACGCTAACTTAACAAAGTTCATTACTTAATAAAAAAAATATTTAAGTGGTGATAGAATGGGTCACGCAAATTATTTGCGGATTATCAGTTAGCAGCTGAATGTTGAAAGACCTATCTCTTCCGCTCATCGCTTCATTCAGCTTAAGCGGATATTGTTTATGAAATCGATTTCATCTTATAACGCAGATCGTCATACAAAGTCGCAGGACGAGTTATTCCATACGTTGGAGATAGCACCAACAAATTTAGAAGATGGTGGAGTTTACGAAGTGACGGCGCGCAACAGTAGTGGCGCAATCAGTTGCCGGTGCAACCTGGTGGTGGACAAAGGCATCAGAGCTTACGTCGCGCCCGAGTTCTGCTGCGGACTACAACCTTTATACCAACTGACCATCGGTAAACAACCTACTCATTTCTGTATGTCAATTAATGAAACGCAGGAAACTTTGCGTGTAAGAAATGTAACAGTTTTATTTATTTTTTATCACTATATGTATGTTCTGCTAAATAATTTGTAATTTTTAGGTGACGAGCTTCGAATATCGGCTGTTGTGGAGGCGTACCCATCAGTAGGAGTGACGTGGTATAGAGACGGAGTTCGACTCCGGCCCAGTCGGCGAGCAGTGATGACTCTGGATCACGACGGACAGATAGAACTAGCGGTGGCTTCCGTCACTCAAAGGGACGCCGGTGTATACACTTGCACAGCGTCAAATGAAGTCGGCAAAGCTTCAACATCGGGGAAGGTCGAAGTTTTAGGCGACTTATCCGACGAGAGGAAACAAACGCTGCCTACTCTTATTTGCCCAGATGTGCCGTAAGTTTTTTTTTTATTATGATATTATTCATATCAATACGACTGTGAGAAGTAATTTAAAAAGGCAGGTAGTAAATTTTTTGTTTACCATTTTCCGATAATAGTGTTTAACTAAAAAAGAAACAGGAAACGGGGGTTACTATCATCAAGCATTTGTGCGCAAATATTATTGTGGCTTTATCCGAAGTGTGCTCTAACTAATACAATGACTGAGTTAACTTTTGAAGTTCAAGATAGTAAAACGAAATAAAAAAAATAGGAGTCCTTGATATATTCTCACGGTTGAATGTTAAAATTATATAAACTGATTGTTTATTATAATTTAGCAGATATTCAAAGGAACCTGCGTTTATAAGGAAACCGAGGTCAAGCGAGGCACGTGAAGGGGACACCGTTATAATTGAGTGTGAAGTGATAGGTGACCCTAAGCCTGATGTTTACTGGCTTAGAGACTTTTTAAAAGTGAGTACATAAAACTCTAACTTTGTGTATCTATTTAATATCCTCATAACAGGCGCGTTGTTAGAGGTTTCTTACATATATTTAAGGACTTTTTTTTAATCACTGAAGCGACGAGACGACCGGGACTTTCATCTGATGGTAAATCATACGCCAACCCATAACAATGTAGCGCTAGTCACGATGATACATATTTTTATTATATATATTACATCTTCCTAACTAGCGGCAAATTTGCTCGTCGCTTAAGACATATGATGTGCAATCTCATTACCCCAGTAATTACATTAGCTATAGCGCCCGTCAAACCGGAACGAACGAAAAATTGCACCATTGGCGGCGGAAATAGGCGTTGTGGTGGTACCAACCTAGGCGATCTCCGGCAAAAGAGATCTACCATTACTAAAAAAAAACTATTTCTTTCTTTCAACTTTGAAAGGTGTTTGTTGACAACCCTTTTTGAAATGTTGATTTAGGGCTGGTCGAACCATGTGTTATGTTTGTACTTAGTTGATTCCAATGATGAAATCATTAATTAAATTTCAGCCGGACTATTACCGCGATGCGTCTCACTTCAGGCGCGTTGGCGACGGGCCGGAGTACCGTTTCGAGATACCGCACGCCAAGCTCGACTACACGGGCGCGTACTCAGTTGTAGCTAAAAACAGCTACGGCGAGGCCAAGGCTGTTATATCACTACAGATCTTGGCTAAAGGTGATTACGTTTAAATTATGTATTATTTTTGAACAAGACATCTTTATTTAGACAACAATGCAAGGCGTAATCTCTAATTGATCATAATAAAGCGGTGCCGGTTAGTATTATTATATATGTTACACTCTTCGATTACAAAGGGGGTGTAAGGGGTTCCGCACAACAACTCACGGAGCCCAAGACAACCTCACTTATTCGTGGTGCAACCTGCTAATCAACAAATAAGGCTCTGGCTCTCACCTACCCGCATTGGGCCAGCGTGGTGTGAAGTGGCCCCAATCCTTCCATGAGTCCCTATACCTTAGACTTTTAGACAACTTTAATGATATAGCGGTGGCGTTGTTGAAAACAATGACCAGTTCTCCAGAATTCTTATCAATTGATTCCATAAACAAATATTTCTCAAATCTGAGAAGCAGTATGGCTATAAATATTATGGAAGAAAATATTTCAACTAACTTATACCAATTTAATAAACCTCAAATAGCCAATTCATGTAGTTTAGTTCCACCAGATGAAGCAGAAGTAGAATCAGTAATAATGAGTCTTAAAAATGACTGCAGTCGGATGGCACCGTACCTTCAGTCAGTTTTTAAAAATAGCGAAGAATGACATTGTCAGACCTCTTACTAACCTTTTGACTATATGTTTTGAACAAGGAATTTTTCCAAAGGTTTTTAAGAAATCGTTGATAACCCCAATCCACAAATACGGGGCACAAGACTACGTAAGCAATTATCGTCCGATCTCAGTCTTATCCTCGCTATCAAAAATAGAAAATTCTTAAACATTCGCCTGATTAAGTTCCTAGAGACGAATAATATTCTCTCCAATAATCAATACGGTTTGAGGCTGCGCAGATGCACAGAACACACTGTCAATGACTTGATTAACCATATTATAACAAAATTGGATAATAAACCGAAATGTATTGGTGTTTTTCTTGATATTGCCAAAGCCTTTGACATTGTGTCGGTGCCTATTCTTCTAGAAAAGTTGGAGAGAGAATGAATACGGGAAATAGTATATTCGATTTTCAGAGATTTTCTGCATAACCGTGTTCAAAAAGTTAAAATTGGTAGTGTTGTAAGTGGTTATGAAACAATAACATATGGTTTCCATCAAAGAAGTATCTTGAGACCTAGTTTTTTCTTGGTGTACATCAATGATTTATGTCAGATAAATATGCCTAATGCCAAAATTTATACTTATGCTGATGACACTGCTATCATTTTGCATGGCGAGACATGGAATTCGCTATGTCAATCAGCCGAATATGGCCTTCATAAAATTAACTTCTGGTTTAGAAACAACTTATTAACTCTGAATGTTCTGAAATCTACTTTCATTAAATTTAGTATAAGAGACAGTCATGACGAAAACATTTCACTTAAACTGCATTGGTGCAACTTTATTCAGATCAACCTTGTTTGTGTTCCACGCTTCAAAATTCTAACAGTATTAAATAATAAGGAGTTATGTTGGATAGTAAACTCAATTGGATGCCTCATATTGAGCTAATAACCAATGGAATAAGGAAAATTATTTGGATATTTAACCATGTTAGACATGCAGCAGAATATGAAAATGTACGAACTATTACTACTGCACTTGCTCAATCTGTTCTGCCTTATGGGATCTCGGTTTGAGGTGGTACCTACGAATCTACCATAATTAGATTGGAAAGAGCTCAACGATCATTACTTAAAACCATGATATTTAAGCCGTACAGATACCCAACTCAGACTCTGTACGCTAACTGTCAGGTGCTTAGTGTGAGACAACTATATATTTTGCATGTTACATAGAAGCATCTTGTTACTCCGTACGTTGAGGATAAGACGAGGAGACGAACTACTAATGTCATCACACCGGTTAATTTCCGAACGTATTTTACTAAAAGACAGCACAGTCATCTGTCATTTATTTATACAACAAACTTAATAAGATTTTATGTTTTTATCAACTTCCTTATCATAAATGTAGGGCAAAAATTAAGAACTGGCTTATGTTCTTGGACTATAAACAAACGGAGGCCTTATTGCTGCCTCTTGTATAATTTGATTACGCCCTCTTTTTTTTCACTTACTACACGTATTCCTGACACACCCACACCTGCGTATATACACATATATGCACACATAGACGACATCAAAAACCACTGAAATATATGTATAACGAACATACAGACAAACGCACAGATCTTTTATAAATTTTTTTTGTTCTTGTGTTTAAACTTTGGCAATATTGTAATTTTTATATTTTTAAGTGATTGAATTTACGTAATAATTGTAACTGGGAGGGGGCATTGTTTCCTGAGATACAGGTTAAATTCCTAGTTCAGGAACCAGGGGGCTCAGTAAAGTAATATATTATGTTAGTATTTATGACATGTAAAGTAATGCAACAAATTATCTTTATCTATCAGATCGTGTGGGAATTTTTTGGTGAGGCCTATGTTCAGTAGTGGATGTCTATTGGCTGATCCAGATTCGCTTTAACATATGATTTATACATCGATTGTTATCCAACAAATATGTGCTTACCCACCCAAGATTAGTTAACCTTTATATTTCACACACAAATAAATTCGTTCTAACAAATATTGGTTTATGAAAAATCTCTTTATATTATGATATTTCAAAGCATCTTCATTAATTAATAAAAACTTCTATCTTTTTGGTACGGTACTTATTTCAGTTTATTAGTTTCTTAGTTGTAAATATTTTTCTAATACTATACTATTCTATTTACGGATCGCTATATATCCAATGGAACCATTATTTATACATTTATTACTATTTATATCAAATTATTCACACAAAACCGAATTGAAGATGAGTAAAAACTAAAAGAACTCGCAAAGATTAAATAATAATTATGGCGTTAAAAACTTTTGCTACATTTCTACCCTTAATATATTTTATGTAGAAACCTTAGAGGGTTTTTATAACAAAATGCTAGAAATCATATTACCGTGTCAAAACATTTCTATAGTTGAAAAGTTTCTATAGATCGTTAAAAAGACGCAACAATATATAAACCTAGAAATGAACTCCATCACTAGGTATATGTATTGTTGCATCTTTAAGAGATCATTCTTAATTTTTTCTTAAGACTATTCAGTGTTAAGAAAAAGTAATAATGATTTCTTATTTCTGTAAATTTTCTTCTTTGTCATTTAATTTTCACTAGAACATTTAAATATATGAATCATTTGATATCACAGATCCCTTTTCACCGGATGACTCACACAGCGTGCGATATGGGTAAGATATTTTTTTCAAATGATTCTGTTAAAAATTTTGTAAAACATTTGGGATTTGATGACAATTAGATCTTATTTAAAAGATAAAATGTAATACTCTTCAGTCACCAGCAACAGAGACCAGCATTCAGTAAATTAATCGAAGTGTTAGGGTTTAAATAGTAATTGTGTATAAAATATCACATTACAAATATTATGCTTGCAGACGTGTGGAAATGATTCCTCGCTTTGAGAAGGAGCTGACTGATTTGTTATCTCATGACGGTGACGCCGTGGAGTTTCAGTGCCAAGTGACTGGTAACCCAGAACCGGATATTAAGTGGTACCACTACAATGAGGTACGTTTTAGTTTTTTTTTTTTAAAAAAAAACTGTGCTTGTATCTGTTAAATGCTAACCATGGATTTATCACCAATCGTTTGTAATATTTTTTTTTAGAAAATGTTGTTTTCTTTAGCGAGCTTTGTTTAATAATAGTTACCATGTTTAGATCATACGCGAGTCGGAAGAGTTCGGTACAAGTTTTGAGAACGGCGCGGTTCGACTGAAGATCAGGCAGGTGACCGCTGATGACGAGGGCACGTATACTTGCGAGGCACGCAATAGCCTGGGGAAAGCAACCTCCAGCGCTTGTCTCGTCGTTTACCGTGAGTTACTATCAAATTTATAACAACCTACATTGTATGCTAGAGATTACATAGATAAGGAAGCAGCGAATGGACCACACAATAGTTTTTTACAAATCACTGAACTTTTTGCGTGTTCGCAGCGGCTGGCGAGCCGAATACACTGAGCCAGCGTCTTCGGCGTCCACCCGCGCTGCTCTCCGCGGTCTCCACGCCGCGCTCGACTCCAGCGCGCTCGATATCACGAACAAGAACACCAGGTTTGTATGATTTCATGTTTTTATAGGCGTATTTATATTTCCGCATCGTCATGCGAGAAGGTTGTAACAATAACGGGGGTCAACGGTCTATGATTCTCAAAGTTTCAGTGGTAACTATGATTTACCTTACGCTGCTCCCGCACACACGATGATTTTGAATGATGTCCATCAAGGCGGATTCTATCTCGTTTCTTTACCGTTAGATTTACTAGTAGAAATGAAAGTACTGGTTGTACTCGCCACCATAAAAATACGAATGAGCCCATGGAAGGAGGAAAGATAAGCAGCATTTTTATTCAGTACGCATAGTCGACACTTAAAATTCTACATAGCTGATGTAATTTTGTCTTTACATTACTATACGATATATAATTCCCATAGGCGTGGGTACGTCCCTCGCTGATAGGGAGGAAACCGATATGTTCCATGAGTATTCCTTTTACTGATAATACTAAACAACAAACGTTTAATTTAAAAGGTCCGGACATGAGAAGCCTCTGCAGTCCAACTCGTGAAATAGCACCCAAGTTCTACACGTATCCATTCAATAAAGTCGCGGATGAAGGCGACACTGTAGTATTCCAATGTGCAGTTAAAGGACTACCCCCGCCGTGGGCCACGTGGGACAAAGATGGTGTTGTCATTACACCTACATCTCGGATAACCATTAAAGAGAAGGACGAGCTGTTACGGATACTAGAGATAGAAGAAGTTAGTAGCGAAGACGTCGGTCTTTACAGAGTGACTTTAGAAAATGACTACGGCAGAGCGGAAGCATCTGCAAGACTCGAAGTTATATCTCAGAAGGGAAAGTTTTACACAGAGCGAAGGTCTTACAGCGCGTCCCCGAAGAAGTCGTTGCCTTTCAGGCGGAGTAAGTACTCCCTTCCGAGGCAAGACTGACGAAAAACGAACACGAAATAATATCTGTAACAATAGAATTATTACTAACTTAGTAAGTATATTTTAATTATAAAACAGGCAGAAGCGAATGGGTAGTCCATTTGTTACTTACTGACTCACAGTATACTGCTTAGCGAATGTTTCGGTTTTTATTTATGCGTACACAATTGTTTGAAGCTTTGCGAATTATTTTCAACAATGCTATGTTACGTTATTTTTTTTTTTTTTTTGTATTTGAAATGATTTTTTATGTTTATTTCAGAATATATTTAAAGACGGCGGCCGCACGCGAGCACAACAATAGTTATATTATGTTTATCACTTTGCATTTTATTTATATCACAATAATAAATAATAACATTTAGTTTAAATCGCTCAGCTGTAATACACGTTTATGTTTTTAATATTATTATCGTTAAAAAAGAAAAAAACAAATCGGAATATTTGAATAATTAAATAACGTAGCATATAAAATGTAACGTGTGATATTTTACAACATTTTAATTGGTGTAATAACGCTGTTATGGAAACTTAGTTGTAAAAAGAAAAGCACAAAATTCTTATGAAACATAACCTATTATAATTTTTGTTCAGATGACATATTTTATTATTGTTTAAGCACTAACAATTAGTATTGATTATGATGTTGATTATTAGGCTGTTGAAAATATATTTATCAATCAACACGACAAAAAGTAGTGCTGAATTACTTTAATTGCTTAGTGGGGAAAAAAAAATTGTAATTATGAAATTTCATACTGACATTGAATAAGGACATTAGTATGTTTTATATAGTATAATGTGTAAAATTTTTATATATTTACACATGTGTTATAGTTGCCTATTTAGACCAAAGTTATTAGTGCACTTATCTAATTTGTTTAGAATATATTATATTAGGAGTTAATTGTTGTTTCATTTTTAATTTTGAGCTTATACTAAAACATGAGAACAGTAGCAGTTTGGAAATACACTTTCTGATATTGCTACTGATTTCGTACGAATTTGCATGAACAAGCCTTTAGGAACACATAAGAGTGATGGAGTTCTCCTGGTTATATGAAATAAATAAAAACATTACTTTTTCAGAAAATTTATTTTGTTATGAGTACAAATATTTTAAATAACCTTAGATTTATAAGACATGCCTAAAGATACGAGTTACAATTACTTTATACGAGTAAATCCTTATTTGTTGCTACTATTCGAAGTTAAATGAGTTTAAGACAAAAAAAAATGTACTGTCCTTATCCAAATAAATAGTTTTTTTTTTTGGTAAAATGTATATGTACTATGTTATAATTTTATAACTGATGGTGGATGTCCCACTTTACATTGAAAGAAAATAATTATCTATGTCACTATATATAGTAGAGATTTCCTCTTTTCCATTTATTTAGTATATTAAATACATGGAAAAGAGGAAATCTCTTTTGTGATTAAGTTACAGTTTATTTTGTGTTTCATTATCATCTTATTAAATTTTAGTTTGTTTGGGAAAAATTATGCCGTTAATCTATCACAACGTCATTGTTTCATATCAATACTTTATGACTGTCTGCACTTTCTATTACAGTTTTTATGGTCACTGTTTAGTGCAATGATTGATTCAATCCCAGGAGTTGACAAAGTGTAGTAGTTTGCTAACAGAGAATAATGTTAAACATAAATAAAATCTCTAGAAAACTTTGAAACAATAAACAATGGCATTATTAACAAATAAGCGTTACATGATTGATTTACTTTAACTTAAGGAGATTGCTTCTAAAAAAAATATTTGTTTTCTATGAAAAAAATATATTAACAATCACTTAATATAAATCACAGCCAAGTTATAAGCCTTTTTAAGAAATAATAAAATATAGAAAAAGCGACTAGATAGAGATTACAACAATAATAATATAAAAGACACTTGGTAATATTTGTTTCGTTGTACTTAAATTGATGGTGACGTTATTGTGTGTTATTGGATTGACAACTGGTCTTTCCGTGTTTAAGACAGCAGTGGCATTTGCACTTACAGCTCCATCGACGTTTTAGAATCGGCGCCCCAGGCTGTAGGTAAACAGTAAAAATCCTATATTACTACAAAATAGTAAGTGACATTACATCAATTTAGCTCAACGTTCTCCTTTTGCACTTAGTCAACTTCACAATACTACACATTATAAAAGAAAAATGATTTTTTTTTATATACTGTATATATAATAAATAGCAAAATATGTAGTCTTTACAAAAATACAATGATAATATCATCATCATCATTCCAACCGATAGACGTCTACTACTTGACATAGGTCTCTTGAAATATTTTCCACAGAGCACGGTATTGCGTTATTTGAGTCCAGTAGCTCCCGGAGATTCTTATAATGTCGTCTGTCCCACCTAGTGGTGGTGGTGGTCTGCCAATAGAGCATAAAGTCTCCAACGACCATCGGTTCTAGGAACTGTGTGCCAGTCAGCCGCGCGACTCGGAGCTATGTCGGTGACTCTATTTATTCTGCAGATCTCCTCATTTCTGATTGGATCACGCAAACATCCTCCAAGCGTCACCCTTTCTTCCATTACCCGCTGCGACACTGATCTTATCACGTTATTACAAATAATTTACCTGCTGATCCACCTTATTCTTGTCGACGTATTTCTTCAATTCTTTCAGTGTACGTCCCGTATATTTATTATAGACGGATGTATTCGCCTCATTAAGCCACTGATGGGTTTGGGCCCTTTTTGCGGACAGCCGTTTTGAAGGACGTACAACGAGAAGATGATTTATAAAGTCCTTGGCCATATCCGATATAGTATCGAACGCGCTGTAGTTATAGTGGAAATTCGCATCAAAAATTTTGTCACTGATTCCACTCCATAAAAATGGTAATACACACGACAACCTGTAAACAAAAAATAACTTTTTCCTTATATTCAGTGAAGCGATCTTGAATGCATTCGACTTTGAAACTCCAGGTTTTAAATATCGTTAACATAATAATTTTCTAGATAGACATCTTTAAAAAGGAGTATGATAAAACTATAGTTTTAATTTTACCTAACAGTCATTGTCTATGCATTACGATGGATAAAATTTAAACCAGGCTATGTGTATCAATTAATATTTTTACCTTGTGATTTTAACTATATTCATTGTGAACTTGAAATTTTATGTTAACTATCGAAGAATTTATTGCCGATGCTGTTAATACTATAGAAATATTTAATTGTGCATAAATAATGTAAAGGTCAATACTTACAAATAGTAAGTGAGGACGCCCACGCTCCACATATCGGACTTGGGCGTGACATGTTCTCCTTTAATTGCTTCCGGGGGCAAATAAAATTTAGTGCCATATTTAACGACAGCAACATGGTCTTCCAAAACATGTGAGAGGCCGAAATCGATAAGCTTAATATCAAGCGAATTTTCATGTGTGCAAATAATATTCTCTGGTTTGATGTCCATGTGAATTATACTTATGGCATGCAAGTATTGCAATGCACTGCAAATTTGGCGCACGTAAACAGCAGCCTCATCTTCAATGATTGGCCTTTCGCTGGCGAGTCTATTAAAGAGCGTGCCGGCCCAATAGCTAAAATATAAAAAAAATCAAAGTCGGCACTTTTTTGTTGTTGTGATGTTTTAATTAGATATAGACAACTCTGTCTCCGGATTTGTAATATAAAAAAAACTTAATGCCTGATGGGACTACTAAGTGGTTTTCTGAAATAATCATATACTTTCTAGGTCTAGATTTCTGAGATCTAAATATATGTACACTGACGTGTGGACTAATTCATATAAATTAGCACGGGAACTACTACAAAACTTCTACAAAATTCGAAAACTTGCTGTTGACAATCAAAATTGTCTGATACATGTTACAGATAATAAAAAAGTAAAATCTAAACTATGTATCGATAAATTCAAAATAATACTTACAATTTAAATACGAAAATTGCCTTTTGTGAATCCGCAAAGCCATCATACAATTGCACTATGTTAGGATGGTTAATTCTTTTCAAGATGTTGTATTCTTTCATGGCGGCAGAAATTTTCGACTCATTTCCGATGTCAATGGTTTTCGCAGCGTAGAGGTTCCTATCAGAGTCTTCGACGAGGGCCACTAGCCCGAATGCTCCACTACCAATAATATAGTTACCGTCCTTGTATTTTTTATTGTACGAACGTAGTGTCCTTATACCCTCTATTTTCGGTTTGCTTTCCGCCACTTCAGACCCATGTCCTTAAAATGATGTGAATATTGTTAAAGATCATTTGAAACATTAAACGTTTGATCAAGTATTTGTGGCGGACGGAGAGGCTCTTATAACTTTTTAGATACATCTAAATACATAATATTATTATCGAATGTTGAGATTATAATATTTCTTTATACGTACTTATGATAGCGCTTAATTCAACATCTTTTGGCAGCGGGACTATAGCTTTAACACGCAACTTTAAAACCCTTTCCATTATTAGATCCCTCAGGTCAATTACAGGTGCATTGGATTGTCGTATTTCTCGATACGAGCCATCCGGTTGAAATTTTTCGATGCTGTACCATATTCTCATTCTGTGTGAATCCCTGTAGACAGAACTTTATTTGTAGTGTTTAAATCTCTTTCCAGCTTATAGATAGGTGTATGTTTTTATCGTGGGTGTGGAAACCCATTTTCATTATATATATATATATAATGCTCCTAAATTTCTTCCTATATATATATATACGAATATTTTTTTTTTTATTAAATAACTGTTATTCATCATTAGACCGAACTTCAATATCCCGTGATTTAAGAAGAGGCGTAGCCGTAAAAGTTATAAGCTTCCCATGGTGAGCAATCAACCCTTTGATATAAAAAAAAGTACTCATTAATTTCAATAATTCAAACGATTACCATTTCAGAAGTACGTTTTTGGGAGAATAGTGTACTGTTTCAGTCGACTGTATTGTTTTTGGTATTTCAACGACTAATTTTAACGTGCGGCGGCAGACTTCACTGAATTCTTCTGCGGTGTTCAAATAGCAAAAGATGTCATCTTGCAGTCTGAAAACGTTTACATTTTATGTCATAATAAAATCTCTTCTTTTCGAATCAGGAGTACACGAGAATTGCTACCGTAAGACATAAAATATTCACTTTCTAAATTCTTCTTTTTTTTTTGCACATCGACATGAACGATGATAATTTATTTAATGACCACACAAAGTCCAGTATAAATACTGAATAGGTTTTGTGTCAACAGTTAAAATAAGCAAAATTAAATTTATTTATTATCAAAGTTAGAAGTGTGAAATAAATATTTTTGTATATAAATAAAGATATTTTACATATTGAGTTATTTTGTTTATTTCGCCACGAAATCCCACCGCCATATCATTTTGTTTAATAAATGATAAATAAATGGTCCGTGATTCCTGACTTAGGAATATTTCCTGTATTTCGGGAACCGGTTTCCGTCACAATTTTATATACAAATAATTTTTTGAAGAAATGACAATAGTAAAGAGTAAATATTAAGAGGAAATAAAGGGGGTACCATTTAATGTATTTTTATAATGCTTATGTTTGGTAATTCTCACTATTATTTACAGACAACCACAACATCAAACCTTTGTGTGTATGTAAAAATATTATATAGAAACTTTAAAAAAAATTATCAACAGTATATTTTGGAATTCAAAAACTCCCATTAGCATCTCTTAAAAATATTTACGTGGATAGAGAATTGAGGCCTCTGTAGCTGGCGACCGTCTAGGTAGGTACCACCACAGCGCCTATTGCAGCCGACACACAGTACTGTACAAACATTAGTATATTCCGGTTGAAAGGGCGTTGCAGCTAATGAAATTACTGGTGTAACAAGATTGTACTATGTCCTATCTGTATTCTATGTCTCAAGGCGACTAGCATGAATAGCGTTTTAACCAGCTCTACGTTCTTATGGACAGGCGTATCACTTAACATGAGATGAACGTCCCGTCCGTCTCGTCGCTTGGTTGGATAAAATATGTATCTGTGCTACTCATACTCTTAGAAGTACATTGGGATTGGGGCATTAGGCATTGAGGGTGAGTGAAAATAATATGGTTAAAGAAGTTAACTTACATAAACAATAATGTTATATATAGTGTGTCTACAACATGTATTATATAAATAACAACATACTAAGGTATTATAGAATAAAGAGAGAGATGGAGAGTATATTTCAAAGATATGATCGACAATAGATAGACATTTTTACGAGTAGGTGTAGAATTATTAGGAAAGGGGGTAGCAATAACCGAAGTTTTATCAAGAGGTAACAGGAACGAAGAAATTTTGAGAAGCACTGCCTTTGATAGTAAGTATAAATACATACGTGTGTCATTTCTTATTGTTATTTCAGTTACAGGTTTATTTCATAAGTAACAATGAAAATGTACAAACCTGCAGCATTCGATAGTCATTAAGTTGCTATTGTAATTCACTATCTCGTTGTCGATGCATTGATTATTAGCTTCATCCTCCTTTGGGTTATAATTATAATGAAATGATTAGACAAAATAACATTTTAACAATTAAAATTATACACACGATATATGATATTAAAAACAGTCTTACAACTAAAGAAACATCATAAGCTCGCATTGTCATTTAACATAGGTAAACAGTGATAAGTTAACAGCTTAAACTACATCACTGTTTTGTATGAAAAGTATGTAATAAAGCTTCACAAGATAACAGCTGAGCATTCAGCACTATAAAAGAGCATGTATACTATATATGTGTACAGCTATGTTACAAAAAGCATTGTTTTTATACTTACTATTGTATACTTACCAATGCTCTCCTTTGTTAAAAGATTTGTACATAAGTATAACAAATGTGTGACTTGATCAGCTAACACAAAGTAATAGTTTGTATATACTGTTACCACTATTTAACTCTAGTCATCATTGGTTAAAAAAAAAAAACCATAAAACAAAGATACTCAAATTACATCTTCATCTTATTTATAGTGCAGATATAAATTAGTATTTACAATGTTTGTAGTTAAAATTTATAATTTCGCTCGTTTTTAATTGAGGGACTTATAAGTAAACTACCAATTTGCCTATAAATCTTATCCATGTCATTCGCAGAAATCAGCAAAGAAATACTATATTATATTTTCAATAGCAATGCTGGTTTTTAACGCTTAGGAAGATATTTTGAATTAATATAAATATGTATTGGAAGGAATAAACGCAACAGATTATCTTTTTGCGACGTCTGACATGAAATTAAACTTATATTAAATGTCTCTAAATTGGAATCCACATCAGCTAGAGAACATTAAAAATACGAATAAAATGATAACACTTACGTAGTTTATTGGTTCAAACTCATCAATTCCATCTACCTGATCTTGGCACAAACAAAAATCAAGATCGGTGGATAGCGTTGAGTAGAAAACGTGCTTATTCATTATGGCCTGAAGATATAAATCGGTGTGAAAAAATGCTGGCGGCACGGCGACCAGGTCTGCTGTAGTGCTGCTTACTAGCACCGATCTATATTTGACTATAAAATGCCGCAGTTCGCAGGTAATCAGACCTATCATGTCAGGCTCCAACCGCTTTATGATTAAGTAAAATTCCCCGCAATTGCATATAACCTGCGAAACGCATAAGATGAATATTATTAGGGGGTTATATGTTCCACGATTGCCATACGAGATAATCTAAACATTATCTAGTGTGGTAATCGTTGAACATACTACACTATTCATATATGAATGTAAAATGTTCTATAGAACATAAGCAGAGCTAAGGCTGTCTAACCAATTGAATTGCAATATAATTGCGCAATCGAAACAAAGTTTGTTACTTAAACTTTAAGCATAATGTTTAATAAGAAAAGTTAAAGCGTAATAAAAAAGAAATTTTGGCTCTACACTTGTGCAGGCGTGTAGTGCGTAATGAACAGATTGGTGATGTACACCATTGCCTTTCAAAGTAATAAAAGGTACCATGTAACGCTTTGTGGTTTGTATGTCATGGGAAACATCGCTCCATCATAGTTTGGAGCCATTAAACACCAAAAGGGATTGTGTCTGCCAGGACTATACAAAACACCGTAGATACCTGGCGCAGGACCTGTGATATTACATTTAAATGACTAATTATTCTGAAAACTTATGATCACATTAATTAAAGTAACCCTGTTAGTTTCTCATTGTCACAGTTTTGTTATATTTATAAAAAGGTTTTAGATTTCTTACATGAAAGCGGTGATCAGTCCGCTCCACTGTTAATCTCCCGACGCGCCAAATGACTAGGGTTTTGTCGTTGTTCTTTATGTCGAAGGCGCATTTAAACAAAATTCTTGCTCCTAGATAAGCCACCACCGATTGCAACGGTTGTAGTACCGTCACCGGTTGTATATAACACGGGAGGGCTGAAATTTAATTGTAATGTATTACACCTGACTACTGTTATCATTACAAATGAATATATACAAAGCTCTATAAAAATAACTTTTCATGATGTATTAACTTACTCTTGTAATCCACAAAAGTGCTGGTCGCGACGATGCTGCCGTCAGGATGTACAAACTCTAGTGTGTATTCAAATATTTCAGCGAGCTCTTCTTTTATTATTTTCAAACCGAAATATCTATTTCCGTAGTCTAGGCACTTGATATTTTTATAAAAGGGATGGTCTTCGGTTATTATAATGTCATTTTTCTTGCACTGCATCACTGTATTATGCTGTGTAATTGCTTTACAAACCAGATTTACTTCTTCACTTATGTAAGCCTCGACCGAGTGAGGAAACTCTTCTTCAATAGTATTATCGACTGTATCGTAAAGAACGTCAGATACGATAGCGTGGGCGATACTAGAAACAATGCCCCCTTTCGTCTTTATAACTACCTGGTATATTCCAGTATCAGATATTTTCGCTTTTAAAATTGTGAGCTTTATAATAAATGCATCGTTTATGATTGTTATGTTGTTGCCCTGCACAATTTTTTCATTGCTCTTGTACCACTCGAACGTGTTGTTAAAGTCTGATGTATTTTCCAAATATAATATGAAATTTATCTCTTCTCCTATATTCACTGTTACATTAGTTAAATGTCGTCGAATGATGGCTTTATCATCCAAACAATCATCCATGTAAATATATCCTCTGTTGTTGTCAAATAGTGGCATGGGTCGGACATACAGACGAGCAATCGATTGGACACTGTACGACCAATAGTTGCTGTAGAAAAAGATTATTCTATAGTCTTTTAGTGTCACTGATGGGATAACCAATTCGAATGTTTGTTCTGTATTTGGTTCTACATTTTCTAAGTTATCTTCTTTCACAATTATTCCCTCCTTATACCATGTCACAAATAGCTTCTTTTCCGACTTCAACACGCATTTAAATGTTACAGACGATTGTTCATCAACAACGATGTCTTCACATGCCTGAATCAACTCTATAGGAAATGTCATATTTAAATTATCGTGGTGATTTGAGTATTCATCTAATATTTCATTTTCATCCATTTTCGATGCAGAAACGAAAAACAATGGAGATCTCTGTTCACTTCAGGTCTTTATTTATGTAGAAACTCTGGGAAGACATACATATATAAATATAATAAAGATAATCGTAATTACATTGAGCAAATAAAAAAATATTTTAAGTTTAACTAAGGTTAAGAACTTATACAGTTTAAACTAAGGTAGTAAGGTAAGTTTTCGAATATTGACGCTTTAACTTGATATATATAAAATTAAAATACCGTGTCAAGGCTCTGGTTGTATGAATACTTAGTATACAATATTATTTTTTGTCTCTAACACGAATTTATTCGAAAAAGAGTTTATTACTTAATGAGATATCGTCTAGGTGGGTACCACCGCAGCGCGTATTTTTGCCGACAAACAGTGGTGTGTAAACATTACTGCGTTCCGGTTTGACAGGCATTACTCGTGAAATGAAAAGAAAAAATCTTGAACTTAATCTCTTTGGCACGCACCACTATAATCACGCTACATGACAGTTGCCAAAAACTTTATAAACAATTCCATACTGTATAGTTATCGATGCTAATATTAAATTAAAGATATTATATTGAAGATCGCAAAGGAATATATAAAATTCCTTTGAGATCTTTAATTCAACTCTGTGACATTTACAAAAGAATTTTCAAGCTACCTACAAGTTCTAACTAAAATAAAACATAATGCCGTGTGGGTAGATTTTTCTTAAGTATCAACTATAAGTATAAAATAAACAGATACCTTTGAAAACAAGCAACAATACTGCACGTTTTTATTACGTCTATAATCTTCGTATACAATACGATGTACTCTGAAAAAGAAAGAAAATTAACATCTTTCAGAATTTATATAACAAAATCTATATATACATGGGCCACTCGGAAAGTTTTGAGAAACCAAAAAACTAACTTCTATGAAAAAAAAATTTTTACTATATCTTTTCAAAGAACGCTCCACCAGCCTTTATACAAAGTTTCATATGTCTGAACCAATTTTCAAAACATTTTTTCCAGTTCTCCGCAGACACCTCTTCCACGGCCTTCTCAAACGCTGCTAGCGCGTCTTCCGGCGATGACAACTGTATCCCTTTGAGCTGATTTTTAATTTTAGTGTATAAAAAGAAGTCACACGGAGCCAAATCAGGACTGTAAGAAGGGTGTCCGAAGACTCTGACCGGTGTGGAGCCGAGGAAGTCCCTCGATTTGATTGCAGAGTGTGCGGGCGGGTTGTAGTGGTGAAGAAGAACCCCGCGGAGACCGGTGTTCGGTCGCGTGTTGCTCATTGCAGAAAAAACTTCTTGCAGGCATTTTGTGTTTGTACCATTCGGCGTTCATGCTGCTTTGGTCTCGAAGTGGAGTTGAAATTAGGTACCCCCTCAGAGTGAAGAAACTAGCGATCAACACTTTCCCTGCGCTCCTCGATCGCCTCACTATCGTAGGCGCTGGTTCATTTTGAAACAGACAAACTGTCGACTGACGCTTCGTTTCTGGATCGTATTGATAAATCCAGGATTCGTTACTTGTCACAATGTCGTAAACGAGCCTGCATCAAATGTTTGTGTCATATCACGGCACCAATCCACACGGGCCTGCTTCTGAGCTTCGGTGAGGTTGTACGGCACCCAGCGGGAAACTATCCTCCTTACGCAAAGGTGCTCGTGCAAAATCTTGTGAACACTTCCTGAACCAATCTGCAGAGTATGTTGAATCTCTTCATACGTAATTCGTCTGTTTTCTTGAATAAAATTTTTTACAGCCAGCACACTTTCATCGGTGACAGCCGTCGTAGGACGACCACTCCTTTGTTCATCCCCGAAAGTAAAACGACCGCGTTTGAACTCGCTCTACCAGCGGTAGATGGTTGCTTTTGAAGGTCCTTCATCCATAAAATCAATTCGGAGTCGATCAAAGGACTCATCAGGTTTTAAGCCACATTTGAAATCGTAAAAAATCATAGCACGAAAATGTTCTCGACGCATATCCACTTTTTAATAACTCAAGAAAATTTGATTTGGCTCTCAAAAAATTGGGGATTGAAATTTGAAAACCGCACAGTGGTATTTTTACTTTTAAATAATATTCGTTTTCAAAATAATCACAAGTGGCCAGTGTCTAATATATAAAGTCATTTTTTCGCAAAACTTTCTGAGTGGCCTGGTACACATAAACAGTGCTGTAACATACGGCGAATTCCAATAATAGATGTAATATTATTTTTTTACATTTTTCTTATAAATAATATTTTTTTAGTGTTTACTTAAAAAAAATAACAAAAATTGTAAGAGAGAAAACAAAATAATTTGGGTTAATTATACAAGATATTATACAAGTCCAAGTCATTGTACACATATTACTGGGTGTCTAGAAAGGGTGAGCTATGTTTAAATGTAAAATAAAATATCATTCACTAAAATAGATCTTATGACATGATCTTTCAATATGCTTCTTCAGGTTCTCAGTAAAAGAAATTAAAAACTACATACATTGAATACTTCAATAATTAATTTAACATCCCAAAGTTTTTATTGGGCTTTATGATTGTGAAATAATAGAAACTCGCTTAATTTTAAAATCTAAGATACTTTAATAGCCATTGTAAAGGATTCTTATAAGACAAATATATAAAAGTCAAAAATCTAATTATTACATTTAATATTAATCCTTAGTATTCCATTACAAACTTAAAAAAAACTTTGTTATTAATTATTCCACTACAACCCCCTCGTTACTCACTAATAATTATATAATAAGTATATATAAGAGAAGAAATAGATTTAATTATATACATGTGAAACCATTAAATAAAAAACATAGTTATTATATACCTTACTACCTGCCATCTACCATACTAACCTTTGTTGATAAAATGTATACATTTTAGTTTAATGCTTAAAAAACATGTTGGCTTTTGTGTAAGTTATAACTAATAAACAAATTAATAAATTATATAAAAAAATAACTGCACAAGAAACTTTTGTAATTGATGTAAATTCATTGTTATGTCATAATTCCTTTATTCAATTATCTATTGTTTAATTATATTCACAGTTTATTTGATGAACTAAATATTAACAAATTTTAAAGAGGGACCAATTGACTAATTAATTTATCTCAGATAAAAGAATCACAAAAAAAACTCCAGAGCAATATTTAAAAACACCTAAAATTTAATACAGATTAAGTGTATGAACATGAATCAATAAAATTTGTAATATTTTAATTGAAACTATTATAACAATATCTTATAAACAATAACAAAAATAAGTAATATAGTAGAACAATACATTTATAATTTAAAACATTAATGTATTTTTTTTTTTAAAAAAAACAGTATATAATTAATATTTGTGTATTTATATTACCCAATTCAAATTGATTATATCTTATCAAATGAATCTATACTTTTGCATAGCTTTGATATTATATCAATATTGAAGGAATTATTATGTGGCTGTTGATTAAGTAGAAAATACATAATTACTACATAATGTATATGAAATAGATTTTTACAAAACTTCCTATAAGTAACATATTGGGAGTTTATGATTTTAACAAAGAGAAGACAATATTGCAGGATTTCAACTTTTTTAGATACAAAACAAATCTAATCAATCTTAGCAGTAAGTGCAAAAGCTACTTGCTGATTAATTGTTCAGTAGATATATTAATAGTCTATTAATATAATAGGCCATTTTTTTTTTAATAGAAATATTTATTCCTTAAAGTTATACAATGAATTCCTCATAGTTTATTATGTATGTCTATTCTCAAACATAAAAAGATATTGCATCTAAAACATGTTAAATAAATTCTGTAATTTATCTGTTTTTTTTTTATATAAAAATTGTTAAACTTTCCTTTTTATATATATATATATATTTATATATATATATTTATATATATATATTTATATATATATATTTATATATATATATTTATATTTATATATATATTTATATATATATTTATATATACTTAACAACCTATGCCACAAAGCAACGAGCTCTATATGGTGCAGTGTATTGATGATTCTAACTGGTGCCGCGGTCAGCAAGCGTTCAGACGCCATCTCGCTCGCATCCACGTTTGTTAAATAAAAAAAATATTTTAGTTACCATCTACCTTTAGGGTAGATGTTTAGCGGAGATATTTGCTAATAAGCCTTTAGCTTAGCTTATTAGCAAACGCCCCCTCTTGACAAAAAGTAACACGAAAATTTTTTTTACCATCCACCCTCGGTATTTGACAATAGATTTATTGTAATTCTAGACTATAATATCAACATATTAGAAAACATAAATCCTTATTTTACGTTAGTAAAATTATAGGACACCAACGGGATAAGTACTGAAAGCTTAACAAGCTTTGTAACCTTAAAACAAAAATTACGCCATTTCAAATATATAAAATGTTATTGGGAATCGTCATTATTCACAAACGAAAAAAAAAGATAAAAAATCATCTAACAAAGAAGTTAGCAGACGGGAGACGCATGCCACGTAAGAACAATATGAAGGCATTCATATCCGCTATTATTTCGTTAATCCGTCAAAAATATGTTGATATAAATAAAGTACACATAAAACAGGAGTAAAATATGAAAAAATTAATGTTATTTTAATTATATTTACCTTTACAGGAACAGGTAGCGTCGTGGGCCGGCCATGCGTGTGCGCACTCCTTGATATTCAGCGTCGAAAAGGTGCTACGCTTTTACTACACCCACCACCAGGTTACGAGTGCGTTGCATCGGTTCTACTTACCTATGCATAAATGTTTAAAATTAATTTGTTTTTTTTTTTTGCGCATATAATTTAATTTTTTATTTATTTATAAATATATAATTAAAAGTTTTATTTGTAATAAAAAAATATTTAATAATATTACTAAAAAAGCAATGACATCTATTAACTATTTAATTTGACAAGAGTACCAACACTCGCATTGATAGGTTTTTTAAACTGTGGAAGTATTGTATATTTATGTATATTGTTGCCGCGATTATATCCGCTCCAGGATTTGGAAACCGGAAAAGTTGTTACACAGTTTCATTATTGGTTTAAATTAATATTTATAAATAGACAAGTTTAATGGGGTGCCGTTTTATTAAAAAATATATATATTCCAGAGATTCGTTGCTGGTCCTGTAGTGTATATAATATGTGAATTGTGATACGACTATGTATTAAATCTCCCTACAACTTGTATAGGACTTGTCAGAACTATTAAGTAAAAATAGGAACAATATAATCATTTTAGCAGAATATCAATTTGTTTCGTTGTACTTTTTAAAATTACGAGCGGTACTTCACAATGCTGTGCGTTCTTGTTATATACACATAAAACTTACCGGCGCATATTTTGTATGATATAAAAGTTCGCGTATGTTTTAAATCAACATTAGCCGGATTCTACCAGGTATGAGCCGTTGTGAATATTTTAGTAATAGCTGCGTTTCGAGACATGATTGTAAACTAGCGATGTTAATAATTTTTTCGTATTGACAAGTTGTTCTTGTTGGAATTTTGACAGTCGAGTAGTAAACAAAGAAAAGTTTAGTACATAAGTGTTCTTATTGGGTTTTAAAATAAGAACAATTTCCGCAGACATATTAAATTATGCACTTGTCATTCCTGTCAAAATGTTTTTTGAATGGAGTTATTAAACTATTGGCAGAAACGTAATTTTATTGACTATATTTTTTATCGACGTAACAAATGGGACGTACATTTGATTATAACACGTTTGCCCATAACAATATGCCTCTAATTATAATAATATACACTACACCACATTGTGTTAGCTCCATTTGGAAATTAGATGTTAAGACTTGTTACTCCAGTAATTTATCTAGCTATAGCGCCCTTCAAACACCGTGTTCCGAACCCAGTAATATTTGCACACTATTGTTTGTCGGCAGAAATAGAAGCTGCCACCTATCAAGACGGTCTCCGACAACAAAGCCCTACCACCAATAAAATATTAGTAATAAATAATCAGACGAAACAACATTAAATGATTGACAGACTTCAAGAGGTGTTACTAGAGGTAGGACTTCAAGGTTTACATAGAACAAGGACAAAATGATGGCATAAATTGAAAAAAGGCTTTGATTTTACAATTACCACGAAGTCACAGCGTCGTGTCGCTCATGCAAAGATGCATTACTATCCACAGTTAAGTACCTCATGGTATTCGTTACTATTGGATGATGCACGAAATAATACTATGTTATATTAAGGCATGGTTATAGTACAGTATATATTTTTTAATTAATTTTATAAACATTTTCATTTGGTGTTATTAAAGCGGTTGCTATAGTAACGCTTGATTTAGAAAGCAATTTGCGATTGCGGTTGCTCTCAATATATATTTCAGACAAATTTTAAATCAATTTTTTTATTACGGCTTACGGGGCGGGAAACAGGCTAGTGTATGCTTTTTTTTATTTATTTTCTTCCTCCGGGCATTTGTGGGCGTGGACCACAAGTCTTTATTGAAGTTTTTAATTCGCTTTCTTTTCTTCTTCCCCTGCTTTTCTACTTTAATGCTGTTCTTATCTTCTTATCTTTTTTTCCTCGTTCATTCTTTATTCTATTTGCTGTTATACTTCACACATAAATGAGTGAGGCGGACAATTTTTATTTATTTTTCTTTTCATATTCTATACATTTGCTCTTATTCTATACTTTTATTATTATTCAATACATTTCGTCATTTACATTTATTTCATACCATTTACATTTTTAGTTTCGATTTCTTTTTTTATTTATACATTTATTTTTTTCTTTAATAGTTTTAGTATTATCAGTATACAATGTTCCAAGAATATTGGACGGCTGTGATCCTCTCTCATCAGAGAGACTTGTGCACATCCATCGATCCTTTATCTTTATTTCTACTTCTGCTTCCTGTGTCCCGTATATGGGACAGGTGACGATGAGGCGCAGCATTGTTTGTTCCTTTGCCGGCCCACAGGACCACGCGGGACTCTGTTTGAGTTTAAACCAGTGAAAGTACTCGGAGAATCCCCCGGACTCTGTGAGCATTTGGACCAAGTATGGCTCAAGCTGGGACTTCCGGAGCACTTTATAGGCTACACTAGCATGAGGGAAAAATTTCTGCGAGGTGGATGCCGTATTATCTTCCATACAACGCTTAGCTCCTAAGGACCGCATCTTTGGCCAGATCCACCCTCTCAATACCTTACATAATAATAATAATCATCACATTCTAAGGAATCCCTATCTTTCACCCTCCCCCAATGGGTTCCCGCCTTGTAGTGGCAGAAGGGCTTAGTACGGCTTAACGGTGAAGCGAAGTGGAAGCCACCCGGCCGGCCAGCGGCGAAGCGCCAAGCACCGGTTGGATAACTGGAGCTCACCGGAGCGGTCGGGGCCGCAGGGTAGGCTTTGTACCGCTCTTTGTGGCGCTTACGGTGAAGGTAAGTTTCAGCGCCCACCTACTATAAGACTTGGTGGCGAAGCAGTCAGGGCCGTCGCGTCTGCCACGTTGTTGGGGGTGGTGGTGGATCGGCATGCGTCGTCGATCGTCGCACCCAGAGACCTGCCTTGGTCCTTCTGACCAAGGCATATCGATCGACGAGCTCCGTTGCACTCCGGGCCTCGCCGGAGTGCTGCCGGCCGACCTCGAGGTCATTCGCTCGGGGAGATTGGCTACCACTAGTGAGTCCGCGACTTGAGAGGAGCGACTTACGGCCAAGGCTAGGGTGACGGAGATGCTCGATAGTTGTCAAAATTGGTGGGAGAAGTCGGAGAGGAGTAGGGAGCTATACCGATATTTCCCGTGCAGGAGGGGGCGGTTGACCGGGCACGGTTGCTTTCGTACACGTATGTGTGCGATGAAACTTTGCGAGGATAGTGCGTGCTATTGCACCCCGGCCGAGGAGGAGGACGTGCACCATGCACTGTGGCAGTGCCCATTGTATGAAAAGGCAAGGCGCGAGATGATGGATGGGATGCAACGATCGAGCATAGGTCCAGGTTACTACCTGGTCTTGGTGAGTTCGCGGGTGAACTTCAGACGGCTGAGCGATTTCGCGCACCGATGGTACGAGATCCGGAGCGAGTTGGAGTGAGACCAGACCAGTCACTAATCTACGCAACCATAGAGTTGATACTGCGACGGTGGAGCGTCGACGAAGCTGTGTTCGTGATATTTGCGCGCTCCAGAAAGAGGAGAGGACGCAAGGGATAACCGGTAAAGAGAGAAAAAAACAATTTGTAGGGGTCTTGAACCTCGACGATTCAGCCCATGGTTGGAGGGGCCATTGGAGGTGGCGGGAGGTTGTGCTCTTTTTGACCGGTTTGGTAGTTTTATACTGCCCTCTGCAGTCGAGGTGGGGTCGCGGAGGGAGTACCCTCTGCAACCAAACGGTATCGAACCGGCGATGCGGCGGCGGTGGGGCCTCGGGAGAAGAGGAGTGTCGGTATTGCGATGCGCCGTTCTCCATATCCTCCGCGGCCGTTAACGGGTGGCGGCGGGCCCAACATCTCGCCGCCGCAGGGAGCCAGGAGAGGTTTTCTCTCGCGGCTCTCATGGCCTGTGGGCGACGGGTTCGGAGGGACCCGTCACCCGCGCGACTGCAGGAGACCGAAGAGGGGGCGCGCTGCATGTTTAGGGGCGCCCTGGAAAGGGAGGGTTCATCCCTCCCTCCCGTGGTGGGGCCACGAGAGCGGCCAGCGCCGGCACAGTCGCGGATAGTGCGAAAGCGTTCCCGTGACCCTGCCATCAGGCGATGAGGCGGAACATCGTGGGGGTTTGAGTCGGTGCAAGTCCGACATAACCCGTGCTTGCCCCCGCGAGGACAAGTTTACGTAGGCATTTCCCCCACGTAAAACAACAACAAAACCCTATCCTTCACTTCCTTTTTTCAACGCTCCGTCTTCCTTCCCTTTCCTCTTTCACACTTCATTCTCTTTTCTCTCTGTCCGTCCTATTTCCTGTTTTCATCCATCTCTCATGAATAAGGACAACTCATACCAATTTTACTATTTGATTCATTCCTAGTTACAATTTCCATTTTCTTATTCTAGTACAGTTTTTTTATATTATTATTTATCCTATTTTTTAACATTAACATTTCCTTTGGTATACATTCCAGTTTTATTTCCTATTTTTCAGTCATAAATGTGTCACAGTATTTCTTTTCTATTACATTTTGTATTACCTATGTATATCTACTTTCTATTTCTCTAGATTCCTCGCTTACTACTGTATTTATTCCTTATTACTATACTACAGGAATGTGTGCCCACTGTTGTCCTCACTCATCAGAGAGGCGATGTTACCAGCGCTTATCTCCTTACCCAACTCGGTCCCATATTCGTAGCGCTCTTTCCCAAATACGGGGCAGCAAAAGATCACGTGCACGGTCTGGTCCACCGCCGGGTCACAGATGCACGAGGGACTCTCCTTGAGTTTAAACCTGTGCAGGCACTCGGAGAATACTCCGTGCCCCGTGAACATCTGGACCAAAACCGGGACCAGCTCCACACAATGGAGTACACGGTAGGCTAAGGTAGCGTCCGGGAAAAAGATCCGCGTTGTTGAAGCCATCATATCTTCCACGTAGCGCCTGTTCCATTCGTCAGGTATACCCAACCGAAGTTCGCTCATAATACCTCGAGTCGCTCATAATGGCGCAGCTTTGTGCTGACCCGCCGGCTGCTTACCCTGTTGCTTTCACCAAAGCCAGCAGCTCCGCCTGGTAGACCGCGCAGAAGTCGGCAGCTTTAGTTTCTTACTAGTTATCTCTACGGCGTCCCGCATTAGGCAGAACGCCGCACCCACCTTCTCGTCTATCTGGCTGCCGTCCGTGTAGATCAGCAGATCGGCAGCCACAGTGGGAAGTCGTTTCTCTTCCGCACGGTCACCCAGACAGAAAAAATCCACACCAACTTAATCAGACGGGTGTCTCTTGAAGCTGGCCGGTACCTCCAGGTCTCGGTCGCCTATTACTTGCCGGGAATGATCGCGTTTGATTTCATATAAACGGACTGTTACCTGGACCCGAAGGTCCAAAGGAAGCAACCCGGCAAGTATCAGGGCCGAGTTCAGCGACGCGGTCCTGTGGGTCTTTGCTATCTTCTGAGCGAAGCCCCTCTGCACCGCATCGAACTGCCTGCGGACCAGCATTTTCTTAGTCGCCGGCGCCCATACACTCGCGGCATACAATATGATAGGCTTCAACATCGCCAGGTACATCGTTCTGATCACCTCCGGGTTCAACCCCCGCGATACCTTCGCGGCTATACACAGTTGACGATAGAGTCCTTGGGCCTTCGTGCTCACGTTCTTTATGTGGGTATTGAACGTGAGCCTATTGTCAACTGTGAGGCCGAGTATCCGGACTTCCCGAGTTCGACCTAGGGGCTCCCATCCCATGGATAGTATTGGGTTGTCGTACTTAAGCTTATTGGTCAGCACCATCACTTTGGTTTTGTGAGGTGTAAACCTAAGCTTATTTCGGACCTGGCCTTTCTCGATATGTTCCCGGTCTCTTGCCCCGAGAAGATCAGCGCGACGTCGTCTGCGAACGCCTGGCAGTGGGCCCCGCTCTTCACCATCTCCACCAGGAGTGGGTTGAGGAGGAGGGTCCAGAAGTTTGGACCGCCCACGGATCCTTCCACGCTAATGTATGTTACTGGTCATAGGTACCGGAACTTCAATTTCTGCCACCAAATAGTAGTGTGCAAACATTACTGTGTTCCGGATTAAAGGGAGTTGTAGCTAGTGAAATTACTGGAGTAAAGAGACTTAACGTCTCAATGTGTTGTTTAACGTGATGACGTATCACTTACCATCAGGTGAACGTCCTGCTCGTCTCGTTGAATAAGAAGTATATAAAGTAATCTTTAAGAACACACTTCTAATTTATTTTCTACTACCTGTATCTATCTTTAACCCTGTCTCCTGTTCAAAATTATATCTTAATTTCCTATTTATTTATTTATTTGTTTATGGCACAGTCATTATAGACAAACATATGATAAGTATGACTTGTTAATAAGTAGACAGGTAGCGCTCATCATTACGTAATATGTCCTGAGGAACAAACAAACACAAGAAACAGCACAGAAATAGGAAAAAGTAAATGATATAGAAGTAGTCATGATTACATATTCAACAGCAGATTACTTAATCTGACATCATCATCAGGCCATAGACGTCCACCGCTAGACATAGGCTTTCATATTTGTCTGACATATTAAGATTGAAATTTTATATCTAAAATATTTAATTTACAGGGCACACCCTCAGCAAATGAGGAACAGTTTCCACTGTGGCAGACGGAGTCGGCGTGGGTCACTTAAATGGTTTAATGCCCAAACACACATTTCAATAGACTGCTGTGGTAAAATGCTTAGTAACACCATATTCACTCTTCTGAAGAAGTCCAAGCTGTGTTTGGACGAGAACACCGACGCCGATAATTTGACATTTTTAGAACTTACATTTCTCTCTTAAGTGTGTACATGATAACAATTTTGTTTTCCGATTATTACACGAGTGTCCTGGAGTCACCTAGACCGTATAAGCGTCATCCTCCCTTAACTCATGTTTTTCATTTATTTAGTTTTAAAACAAAAAATATTTACATACCAACTATTATCTGAAGATCTGCAAAGTTTATCTAGACAATGCAGTCGCCGTGGCTTAGCTGCAGCGCAAGTCGCATCCGGGCTGATTTGCAATGAGCCATCTTTCTAGCTTCGCTCCGTGTGTATCCGATGGTATAACAATGTTTTTGATAACTGGTGGTAAGTCATTTATAGAATTCGGCAACCATAAACATTGTTGTATTTCGGAGCCACAAATTTTTTTGACTTCGAGCTTTCTTACATTAGATGAACGATTGTACTCTGTAAGTGAATATAAACAAGTTATAAATAGTATGTATAAGTATTAATAATTCAATTTTTTCGTATACATTCAACAAGTTGAAATTCTTAAATAAGTTTTCAACATGATCTCTATTCTTGATTTTAAATTTATAAGGCATAATAGTTTTAATTATACTTGTAGTCTATAAATCTATTCATATATGATTTATATTGTTCTACAGTAACTATCGAATCCATAGCTGATAACCGTATCAGCCGGGGACAAGTATAGCAACCTTAAAATTTTTACACGATAACTTGTACTCATGCTTATATAATATACATCTTAATGTTAAGCATGCACGATCTTTATGCGGTCTCCAATAAAACCGTGCATCAACTACGAGTCCGATATACATATGGCTATTGATGTTGACTATATGTGGACAAGTACAGTTCAGGCTTTGTGTGTAAGATAGCCATGGCTTTGGCACACTAATACGGGCTGGTGATAAAGTGGTGAACATTCCTGCTGTGTGACGTGTAAATATGGACAAGATGTTTTTTGGAAGTATATCAAGAGACCGGCGGTCGTGCGTCTATTTTCAAATTAAGATCAAACGTTAATCTAATGAAGGATCTAAAGCAAAAATTGTTGAATAAAACCTTAAAAAGATATAGATGACTTCAGAGAAATACTTTGATAAATGGAAAAGGAAATAGTCTCTTGATATTTTTGGAATGTCCGGAAAAGTAATTTTTTGTCTAAACCGTTATAATGTTACAAAATTTTTTTATATTTTGAAAAAATTAATATTGGAAAAGTAGTTATATTTATTTATTGTGAGATTCTCACACTGATTAGTGCTTGCCAAAATAATCTTTATAAACTACCAATTATTATGAAAATAACAAAAGGAGCTTCTACTAGAAAACTCGCTATAATGGGAAATTGCAAAATAATATAGATCAGTTCCCCTAAATCAAATCCTCCTGTATAAACCTAACGAGCGACGACCCCTGGTGTTCAGCGGTACCAGAAATTATGTTGTCTGACGTTGGCAAAGCACCGGAACAATGACAGCGCGGGAACGATTGAAGTGGAAATCTTTAGGAGAGGCCTATATCCAGCAGTGGACGTCTATCGGCTGATAGTTTATTGAATCGGCTGAAGTTAGTTTATTTACCAACCAGTTTGAGACTTTCCGCAACCCTAAGGAAGCAGAATGTAACTCAAAGGAAAATATTAAAAATTATAACGACATAAAAGAGTTAGGTTTCAATCATATTTTAATGCAAACTGGTTAGAAATTTATTTTCTTAATGAACTTGAAACAAAACATTTTTTTTGGCACGAAGAACAATTTGTTTCAAAGTGACATCATAAAATTGTAAAGTGAGTATAAGATATAATTATAGAATTAGTGGATATTTTAACAAATTATAAGTGATGGAGGTCCTATCTCGCATTTCAATTACGTTTGAAAATATAAAAAACACTATAAAGAACAGAAATTCTTCGGAACGTATATTGAACTTGAAAAGAGAGATACAAATATTGAATACGGAACTAGTTACGTTTGGTAAAGAAAACCACGATCAGTTTATAAGATCTCTGGCAATGGAAGGGTACATAACACTACTGTCCGTAAAAACCATGCCGTTATCATTAACAGACAAAAAGAACTTATTGCAAGAAGCCTTCGAAAAATTGAAACAATTCGCACTGAGAGAAGAATGCCTTTTTATACATTTAAGAATTCAAAATCTTTTATGTTATTATCTCATTCAGTTAGATGAAGTTGCGCTGGCGAGGGACATACTTCAAAGCATGGAGGATCTTTATGAGAAGATTAGCAAATCAAAATCTGACAATTTTTATGATGCCGAGGACTTGTTTAGAACTGAATCACTGTCGAATATGAAAAAAGTTAATCCCGAAAAGATTGATAAAATAATAACAAACAACGTACAAATGCAAGCCTTTTTGTATAATAAATTAAATATTCCGGAAAAGTACACGCTTTATAATCACACAGCACTCAGACGACAATTAGAAATGAAAGAAGGCTCCCCTCAAGATTGGGCTCTACGAACTGCTCGACTTGGAAACTACTTTACGTACCTTAATCAACTTGGAAATGCACGTCATCACCTTTCTGCAGCATACCATGTCTTGCGCACTTGTCATGATAATTGTAAACTGGTGCCAGAAGAATTTGTATTACAGAAAGCAGATTTTGAAATGCATTTCTTGGAACTGAGCCATCATTGGGTCAAATACGGTTTGACACTCTTTAAATTGTCCAAGAAGAAAATTTTAAGCCGATACTTTTCAAATTCTTCAGCTAAAGCAAACCTGTGGAAGAGGGTGAATCTAAATGAATTAGAAGAAAGCGTAGTGAATGTTGAAAAATATGAGGATGATAATGTAAAAGATGTTGGTCCGGAGAAAAATGGGAAAGGTGATTGCACTTTTGAGAAACTTTACATTTTTCCGTCACTACATTTGACGGAAATTGAAAGCAGAGTTCCGGTTGATATGCTTGGCGGGATTGAAGAAGCTAGGCGATTATTTACATATACCCATAAATGGCTAATGCGTGCAAAACATTACTATGACTTCGAACATCATTCCGCGCAGTATATTTCATGTTCTTTACAATTAGCCGAACTGTACGAGCATTTAGCCTTTTTCGAGAAAAATATTGATAATCAATACAACATTCAAAAAAGACGAGCCGACGTATTAGAGGCACTCAACTCCCTGTTGAAGAATTGCGACAGCGTCATATCAGTACAAATCGACGTAATCAAGGAGCTATCTCAAGTTCAACTCGAGCTCATGTCTTTAAACTTGCAGAAGCTGTGGCGCGAGGAGTCCCAGACTAACATCTTCAACATGGATGCGGATGCAGAGTCTATAATAAATTCTTTAGATTCCGAGTCTAATAAGACTTTAACAGAGAAAACTTTGAATACGACGAGTAAAAATATGTTTCTGCGTAAGATGGAGGCGGCTACTCTGATAAACGGAAAATTGTTTCGCTTAAGTGGCCAACTTGATGCGAAGACACCCTCGCAATTAAGTTTCGTTACCGATATCATAAAAAATTAATAAGCGAAATCCTTTATTCCCCATTTACCGCTGCTAGAAACTGATGTTTCTATGGAAGGATCATATCGAAAAAAGAAAGACTGATTTTAATAAAACACAAACCGTATTCACGTTTTTCATTCTTATTTTTTAAATGCCCTTAATTACAAAGCTTAATTATAATAATGTAATTAACAAAAAAATAATAAACTCCTTTATTCCTAACAACTACGTCAGTGAAATCTTGAGATTTCGATTTTTGGAAAACAATTGAGAGCAAAGGAATAATAAATCGGAATAAGATCACAAACGCACAAGTTTTTAAAATAAAGAACAATACTCTAGATTAAGTAACTAAAATCATACAAGTTCAGAATCGTAAGTAATACAATACATACAAAGAGCCATTACTGATTTTATCACACCGAACACATATTTCACGTTTCATAACTGCCGAGATGAAAGGATTTTCTGGTGATCTTCCCAGGTTACGTGAAATATGTATTCCGTTGATAATATGACACAAATATTAAACTGTTCATATACTTACTCGTTGCTGGGTATCCAGATATTATTTGCTTCTTTAAAAACTCAATGTACTATGAATACTTATTAAACAAACGTTTCGAAGAGATCGAAAATGCCGTCTGCAGCTGTAGGTTATATAAAACGCGCTCATATTATAGTAGGAAGAATATCGAGATATATCATTCGAAATTAGCATAGATAATAAATAACTAGTCAACACGGAATAATTTTATTGTAAAGACCTATAACACACTGCCGCGGCAATGGCAAATCATCCCTAATCATTTGTTGTGTATATATATATCAAATGACGCCAGAATAATACTCCCGATGATTATTATTAACCTCTAAAATTACACAAATCCTATTAAAAATTCATCATGAATACTAAATTGAATAAATTAGAAAATATATATTTCTTTTTTACGTGACCATACAAATGTAATAGATATTTACATTTATAAATTTTCGAAAAACACTAAATCCTATCGTCCTGTCAAGAATATTAATTTGCCGAGTTCAGTTTTGTCAACCAAAAAGGTAATAAACTGTCTATTGAGGCTATTCAGGCGGGGGACGACTCAACTTTTGACAACCATTTTAATACAATTACACTGTCAACTGTGTGTACTACACAAAATGAAAATTATTCAGTATTGCGATATAAAAAAAAACACACAGATGAGAATATTTTTCATGGCAACATTTCATATGTTCCGACGAACTGACAACAGCCTTTTTAATGTACGTCATCAGCCAACAGAAAAAAAATATTAGTCAAAGACGAGGTTATTTTGATTAATATTAAAGGATATAGCAAATAAAACCAAAAAATTAAAAATTTTATTCAGTATGTACAAAGCTTACTGTTTTCTATAGACCAACATTATATAAAAAGAAAAACTTGTATTTTCATTATTTCGCTGTGTCGTGATGAGCAGGATTTTCATGTTTACGTGCACCGAATTATGCTCTTGACGTCTTGACATATAAAATGTTTAATTTCGATACTCCAGCAATAATGCTAGCTAAAACTCTTCAAACCGGAATACAGGAATGTCTGTACAGTACTTTTTGGCAACGTATTTAAAGCAGCGGTAATCAAACTTTTTTCACGGGAACCACTAACACTTACTAATTACTACCACGGTGTCGGGGGACCGCGAAAAATTAAGTATTAATTTTTTAGTCCTTTCGAGATTGTTTTTAATTCTATCAAACAACTATAAAAGGAATAATCGCAAATATAATATTTTAAGATTTATTATGAGCAAGAAATTCATAATGGTTCAGAATAAAAAAATCACCAGACGGGCCAACCTCAAAAGGACAGAATAATAGAGAAGAGAAAGTATGAAAAATGATAATTAGGAAAGTAGATATAACAATATTACATGATGGTAAATGAATGGCAAATAAAGGCCCTGACCCACCACACGAAGGGAGAATCATAAAAAAAAAAACCTCAAAGGGCGAAGGGTCCTCTTCAGGTTGAGTGTAGCTGACCTATACGATCTCCGCCACCAGAGGTGAGTGCTTCGCTTAAAACTCTGTGTATGTCCCTGCCTACCACCAGTGTAAATTAACAGGAACATATTATAACCCTCATCGATCTTTATTAAATATTCCCATGGTTTTAAAAATGTAAAAAAAAATTAACCATTGACGGCAATTAAGCCAGGAACGAAAATTTCGTCATAATACATTTACTGGTCTCCGTCGTCGGAGACGGTCTAGGTAGATGCCACTGCAGCATTTATTTCTATCACCAAGCAGTACTATGCAAACATTACTGTAGTGCAGTTTGAAGGGCGCTGCAGTTAGTGTAATTACTGGGCTAATGGGATTTTATATCGTACGTCTCAAGACGACGAGCATAATGTGGTGCTGTATATATCATCCTAACTAGCGCCACGTTGTTAAGGGCAAGCGTATCACTTACCACCAGTCGATTGTCCCGCTCGTCTCGCCGCTTCATTGAATAAAAATAAAATTCTATTTTCGCACACGAAGTAGCAATATTTATGAAAGCGATTTAACTACACAATTTATATATATGCAAAAATATTTAATTTTATGATTTTTTTATTATTTTCTTTTCTAGCAAAATATCAATTCACGTTAAGCTTACGCAAATTATCATATATAATAATTCGTAACCTCGCGTTGTACGGACATCTTACAATTTCGTTGTCAAAACAAAATCGGAGCGTTTGAAGTATTTAAATGACCACACTGCAATATACCTTACAAGTTAATTTTCGCAAATGCTTCATATAAATTTTTAAAATATTTGATTACAAAAATAACTAAATGCACATATCGTCGATCACAATGACATGTATCATTTCCGCACGGAAATCCTCTTGGTCCATTATTTATTAAAGTAATTCATGCATTAAAAAAAAATAACTATTTGGTAATAGATAAAGTCGTTAAACTAGCAACATGTGTATATATTAAACTGTAACAAAAAAAAAACATTTGTTATTACCTCGCAATAAATTCCACCCGGTTTAAATACGTTTATAGATAATACACAACCGATAGATTAAACTGTTATTGGAATGTACATTAAGTGTGTATATATATATATATAACTTATTCCTTGAATATGTTATAGGAACAATTAATTAGTTATAATAGTTAATTTTTTTTTGATCGACTAATTAATTTTTAAATTTTGTGCATAACAGTTCGGCTTTTTCTTACACCAAGCTAAGGATGCCGCCTATCCTCATCCTGGACCCTTTACATAATGTCGAATAATTGTTCATAACAAATTGAATAGTTAATTCCAATATATCACTACAATTGTAATTATATTTTAAAGGATATCATAATATATACATTAAATTATATAAATTTATCCATATTATAGACGTATAAACATTGTATGGTTAAAATTGACATCATCATCTTGACTTCAATCGATGGACGTCCACTGTTGGACGTAGGCCTCTTGTTATTTGTTAGAGAAAGCACGGTCTTGCAATCTTTTTGATCTCTGTCCACCTAGTGGGGACCACCCCATATTATAATATGTTTGTAAAATATGTCATATTTATAATCACACGATAGAAATATTATGAAATGTGTTCATAATGAACAGTCACTGATAATTTTTTTTGGAATTCTTGGAATTCCTATAAATTCCTATAAAATATTTTTTCATATTCATCCATATGCATGTTGATTGATAAAATTAGTAGTCCTTTTAATATGTTTAACAAATCACTACGCATACCATATATAATAACGAAAACTATAAACAAAAAATTTAACTATTTCAATAATGTTTACTTAGGAATCAATGTATGCATTGAACATTTAAATTACACAATCGGTAAATGTATCGTTAAATGATTAAAATATCATTCGGGAGACCTTACAGCGTATAGGGAATTCAACAAACGACAGGAATTTGTTATATGATTTTAAATTGTATAAAAAAAACCCACTTGTTAAAAAAAAAATTAACACAAAAGGAAGACAAATTTGCGATTATTTCACTGTTCCTTCTGCGATAAAAGTTAGGGTTACTTATCTGATATAATTTATGATTCATTACTAAGCTTTGTGAAACTTTAGGTAACCTAGGTAACGTAAAGAGGTCTTTAATATTCTAGAAAAATTAAATGTTCAATGATGTTATTTTTGGATGGTATGCGTATGCTGTTGCCTGCTAGATTTATCTTCCGTCTCTTCTCTGCAACACTTCGTGTAAGATGGTGTTAGCATCCAAGTCGCTATCTTCGCCTTCACCACTCTGCCACTTCTGGTCTTCGAGGAGAGGCACTTTATGTTCACCAGTATGATTCAACGATCTCTTCTTACTTATTTCATTAAAATCATCATCGTTCAAGGCTTTCACTGTTCCGATAACCGCCTTTATTACTAATACTTTGTGGATGATATGACCAATGATTCCCAACAAGCACAGAGCCAATCCTGCCACATTTATGGCACTCAGTTGATCGCCGCTAACTTCAACTGCGAGTATTAGTATACACATTTCCTGTAACAATATTTTCTCATTATCATATACTGAAATTTATTTTTATATAAACATTTAATAGCTTGCATATAAGTAAATAAGATTTTATAATTTACCTTAAATATGCCCGCAATCGATAATGTCAGACTGGAGGTATAAGTGACCACAAGAAACTCGCTTATTTCCATCGCGAAGGCTATGGTGGCGCCTACGGATACTTTTAGGACAGCAGGCACCAGTTCATTTTGCGGCAACGACGACAAGTAATCGTAGCAAGTGAACCCTTAAAACCAGAAATAACATTTTACTCTTATAACATTTTTATAGCTTGATTACTTTGAAACTAATCTGGTACTTAATATCTTTAACTTCACAAAACATGTATGTGTAATATAATTGTTGTGTGTATAAACAGCGCAATAACATTATTCACCAATATGAAAAAAATAAATAAATAATATCATGATAATTCGACCTTGGAAAAGGTCAACTGTATTCAAGTCTAGACTTCATCGATATGAAATATTCTTAATGCATGATAAGCGATAACTAGTTGGAATTTCAAATTTTACCCAGATACACAAACGTCAAAAAGAAAAGAAAACATATAAAGTTATTTATATAATCTATAAGGTCTTTGTTACCTGAAGAAATTTTATTTACTTATACACAAATCGTTAAAAAATTATACTTCAATATATTAGTCCCAAGACAACTGTTATGCGAAAGCCTATTAACAAATCTAAAAACACTACATAAAATTTCAAGCATCAGTCCACAAGTATAAAACATCAAATCTATTCCTTTAATCGGTTTAATATAGGTAAAATGTAAAAAAAAAATGAATAGACAAAAGAGCAAAAAATGTCTTAGTTCCAATTTGCATATTAAAATCTTTGATTTGTAAGTGATGATTACAAACAAGAACAATTTAAAATATCGGAATTATGATTACTATCAATTTATAATATTTATAAGTGGTTAAGAGGTTAGAATAATTTCTTGTTCTTATATCAAAGTTAAGTATGCTTGTTTTCAACATTTCAAATTGATCTAAATGCAAATCATCATCTTTGATAGATATCCAAAGTAGTAGGTCTGCTATAATATCATACACAACAATGTAATAGATTCTTAAACAAACAGATAAATGTTTTAGTAAAATTTAAATCTTCAATTATTAATAATACTCGCTTGTAATACTAGTGGCATATACATATAACGTTTTGGTTATTTTCATTACTTAAGTTTTTATAATTAAATTAGTATTGACAGTAGAAACACAAGTCTATTTAATACACAAATAAACTTACCTTCAAACATCATAGTGAATGGTAGCAGCGACAAAAACATCCAGGGTTGCACATGGAACACCATATCAACTGGGTTATGAAGACCAAGTTTAGATTTCTGCATAAGTAGTTGGGCAAACGACCATCGTAAACCAGCCGCGAATGATGCCAACAGAAGAAAATAGAAGCCAAGAATATTGAATTGTGTCGCCTTATAAGTGAACATGATGAGACCAGCAGCTATCATAATAACAATGCCCACCAGTGACCAAGACTGTGAAGGAAAAGATACTCATTATTTATGTTAATCAATCATTACTTCAAAATTATAATAAATATTTGCTAATTAAATTAGTTAACAAAAAATAAATTATGAACAAAAGCCAGGGCAAAACTATTAAAACTTTAAGACTTTGAAGAATATAAGACTCGTTTTATAAATTCAATATAGTTCACAGGCCAGAATAGAAATTAAAACTAACTAAGAGAATATAAAGTTTTTAATTATATACTGGTTGTAGATCTCTGTTGCTGGAGACTGTCTAGATAGGTACCTCCACAGAGCCTATTTCACCTGCCAAACAGTAGTGTGCAAACATTACTTTGTTCTGATTTGTAAAGCACTGTGGCTACTGTGCTAAGGAGACTCAACATCTTATGTCTCATGCAATGAACACAATTTGGTGCAGTATATATCATCCCAACCAGTCCCACACTGTTAGGAACAGGAGTATCACTTTCTATCACATGAACATCCTAGTTGTCTTATTGTTTAATTGAATAAAAAAAAAAAAATTCCTATATGAATTCACATTTATTGCAAAACAGTCAGTTATTGCACTCACTTGAAAAATTTATATGAACTATAATATTGATTACAAATTAACAAAAAATCATAAAGAAACATACCTTTTTTTCTAGACCAAGAAATATTGCAAATCCAAGTATGAAAATTATAGTTGTTGATTTAGTCATAGTGTAGAGTGAAATTGTAACTAACTCAAGTCCCCAATTAGAAAACCCTACATCTATTCCACTGGCTAATCCAGTGGGACCAACTGATCTCAAACATGTCATAAATGAGAGCATCAACTGAGGTGTTCCCAATAAAAATTGCAAAATTATTCTCACAAACACTGATAGTATCCATTTTATTATCAAGTGGTACATCACCACCGTGAGCGGATAATGAAAATCCTAAAATATAAATAATTATAAATAAATATTTATAAGACAATAAATAGAATTGTGCTCTAAATTACTATTAAATAAAACTACCATTTAATTTATTTACAATTATAATCTTTTGGAGTCCATAAAAATTAAATTGTTTGTGTGTTATATGAAGGAGTGCAAACAAACAACTAAAAAAACTTGGTCCATACAAAGAAAACTGTAATTTTAAAATTATTTGAAGCAACCAAGACTTTTGTAAAAATATATAATAAAAACAAAAAAACTATACCTTCAAAAGCCATCTCTGATAAAAAGTCAGACCGATAGATAATGAAAAGTATAACAAAATAAGTCCTAATGATAAAATGCTTTTCTGGATATAGATATCAGACCATTTTCCTTTGGTTTTACTTGTTGTTACTTCTTCGTCGGCGTCCGATTTTGAAGACAGCTGTTCGTATTTAGCGCTTTGCTTGGTGGTCGTGAGACGGCCTACCATCTTTATAAGGTTTTCTCAAATATATATCTTCTACAAAATATCAAAATCTATATAAATAGGCCTATTAATAGACTCGCGTATAATTTAAAAACATTTACCCTTATCAACTACGATGAAGACCTAATGTCACAACAATCACTACTGAACCTATACAAGTTTATTATCATATACTAATACAGATATACATGTAGATAGACTATAACATGAATATCCAATCATAATATCGGTTTTATTTTATATAATTACCAATGCAATTTAAAATTGGGTAATATAAATTAAATGGACAGATGGGATCTCTCATAAAATAATTCATAGTACAATATATATTTTTGCAAAATCTATGCCACCAACCATTTTTAGGAGCTAATTTAAAATTTATACACTTCTTTTGAGTCCCAAAAGAAATGGGCAATGATCTATAAGTTTTTAGAGCCATCTATTTAAAGGTCAAATTTCTGATGACTGATTTGTAGTATTTTTATATTCATAACAAATGTAATAACGTATAATATTTCTTTTTAGCTTGCGGAAAAACCCTGAGTCCAATGAAGCTGCAATAGCTGTCAATAAAACTTACGGCGCAAACTTCACCATAAAAAAAAGTGTAATATTTCTATAGTTGGTATTTTTTAGATAAACTGTTTCTAAAAGTTATTAGTATCTCGTCGTAATTCTTTATTCCTGCAGACGTACGACTTAAATCTTATTTGTGTCAAGGTTTCGAATTTACATTCGTGTTTTGTTCGTAGTAAGCGGTTGTAAATGTTTGTTTAGAGACAATACTCTATTCAGTGTTTGTGTCTTAGATCGTTTGGGTTAATAATAATTAATAAATTAAGATCGAATGTCGTGGCTTAAAATCTGTTTTAGCGACGGTAGGTTTTCTGTTATTAAAAAAATTAATTCTTCTTTGTCGTAACCTCATGGCTGAGGGACGTGACTATGGTGCGTTGCCCTGGCCACCATTTCTTTCCAGACATTTCCGTCTTGCGCCATTTGGATGGATGATTGTAGGGTAGCTAATTATTAAAAAGTTAATTATTCACTTGTATTCAGCATTATTGCATCACACATTTATAGTAAAGTCAATATTGTATAAGAAAAAATAGACACGACAACAAAAGACTGTCATAGTAATTTTGGCAAGAGAGTATTTCATACTTTTATAGAAATAACTTTATTCTACGCCATAACATAATGTAATTCAGATTTGATAAGATGATTGCAAAAGAAGTAAATTCAGATAAAAAATACTATGACAAATTATTAAGAAATAAGTTACAGCTTCAAAATGTCATAAACATTTGGCTCTTATTATATATTTTTTTTTTAATTTAAAAGTTGTGGTTACTTGTTTTTTGTTAGTATGTGGTTCTTTGCAATAGTCTACTAGAAAATACACCAATACATTGATTGTAGTATTTTGTTATATAGACTAATATAGATACTTTGGTGTGTTAAAAATGTACTGCACGCCTAGGTACTTCAACATATTAAAAATGTAGTAATTTCATGTGTTTCTTTTGTCATCCCATATTACCTATAAACATAAATATAAAAAATTATAAAGTCATGTTAATTGAATTTGTTGTAACTTGATTACAATACAGACATTCATTGATTGAGTTGATGATAATTACTAAACACTCATTGTTACTAAGATAGATTTTGTTCTAAACAAGTTGAGTATTAATTTAAAATATTGCTTGTGCAACATTGTTTGTTATTTTGGTTTAATAATCATTACTAGGCAAGAAGGTAATTCTTCTTTAAAACTACAGTTCAAAAAGCTAATAATAATGTCCTTGTATCCCAGAAAATATACTATTAACCTTTTCTATAAAATAATATTATTTATGATAGATCTTTTGATCATATGTGTATATAATATCTCTTTATTTTATAATATTCTTATGAATGTCTTGTAAGAGATTAATTTTTTTAAATGATTTTATTATAACAAATTTGATACCAATTTGACTTCGCCAGAATACTTATATACTTTCTATTCTTTACAACATTCTATTTTATCTTACCCATCTTATCTTAAAGAACACTGAATTTCTCTATAACTCACACTCTCAATGTTTGAGATCAGCCGAAAACCTTACCCTATAAGTTCTGAAACATTGCACCAAATTCATGGCGCAATAATTTTCTGTTCAGGTTGTATGTTTATGGAATGCCTTATCTCGTACAGTAAGATAGGCACAGACACTGCAAGCTTTTAAGAACCTTGTCAGGACTCATTACCTTATGCTTTAATTATATATAATATTATTAAGTCACTGTAAGTAATCAACTAATGTGTATATTATTACTACTAGGAATATTATTACATTATGTATGTGTATATATATATAAATTAAGTACAAATTTATCAGTTATTATTACATATTTTCCATTCAAAGGTTGTATGGAAGAGATTCTTTTTAGCGATAAGATTGCCCATTGCACATTATTGTTATGTAATATTCTTTTGTAAAATGAAATATTATTTGGTTTGCAATAAAGCATTTTCTATTCTATTTTATTCTCCTCTATAATGAATATTAATCCTGTTTTTTATTTCACTATATTTTATTCTGTTAGATTCCATGGATCTCGAACATTACGAAGATATACTCTAAGTGATTTCACGACATTAACTATTTTTTGCTGGTATTCCTATGCAAGAAGAAAGAATAGGAAGAAAAAAATATAATTCTTTTACACTTTGTTTTTCTTTTGTGGTGAGTAGTTGTTTTAAGGAATCGATTGTAAATATGAATAATTTAGAACTTTGAAAATATTTTTTTTCTGACGTTCATGTATCTAAATGTGACATGGCCAGTCTTTTGTTTCTTGAGAATGTTAAGCGCTTGAAAGTCATATTGACTCATACAGCTAATCAGATACTGGACTTGTGGATTTGGATCCGTGGCCAGTGTCATTACAACTTTATTAAGTTAGTTATATTCTTTAACAAAACAGCACTATACTAAATACTTTATAATGGCATATTTTCAAGGTCCAGCAATTAGTTCGAGATATTAGTGTTAGTCTTTGTATCCATACCAATGGTAAGGCATGAAGAATATATGAGCATATTGACTGAGCAAGTACAAATTTAAGTTATTCAAAAACTTAATAAATTGAAAGCATGAAACATAAAATTATGCAATTATCATCATCATCAGCCAATAGATGTCCACTGCTTAACATAGGCCTCTACTAAAGACCTCCACATCAATAAATTTAAGTGTATATTCTAAATCGGTTTGATCCTAACCATCATTTGATTATTTGTGAGAAATACATGATTTCTTTTGAGTGCAAAAATAAAAGGACATTAAATGAAGCACACAATCGGATATTAACTTGTCTTAACATAACTATTTATTTAGTTTAAATAAAAATAATCTAATTTAGAGTAAAGTTCTCTTTTTACGTTAACTACTTAATACTGACTATTAGAACAGTTTGTTTTTGTTGGCATATAATTATTTTTAAAATCGAGATGTAGAATTTAAACTAATAGTAAAATAAAAGTAGGATTGTTATTTTATAAAGGCTTATCACTTTTCATTGTAAAATTCATTGCAAATATTGATACACTGTATAATCATTTGTTATTTATTTACTAAAACAGAGTAATATAGAAATATTATCCATGAAAAATACACAAATGTGATAGTTTTTATGGAGTTAGGTGTCATAGTTAGCACTTTCCAGTATTTGCTTTCAATGTGATTTTAGTAATTTTTCTATTGCTAAAGAAATAATTTTTTACTTGAAATTGAATAAAGCATATTGTAGAATTAAAGCTTTAAACTATAATCCGTGTTTACATGTTTTTTTTTTTTTTTGTTTTAGGTTCTGGGAATCTTACATACCAATAAATACAAAGATTGTGCATATATGTCTACTTTTATATACTACTTTTATATACGCGTATGTATGGTAATTTTACATACATTTCTAAAATTATTTGTTAGTTTTACCACTGACATTGGTATAATTCCCACAGGAAAAACTATAAGAAATACGAATTTCGCAATTTGCATACAACAGTGCTTTGATTTGATTTCCAGTAATTTAATGGAATCCAAAGGATATTCTTCATTATTTGATTTAGTTAACAACCATCTCTCTCAAACAAGTATAAATGATGTTACTATGAATGGGATTGAAAATACAACTGAGTTTCACAATGGAAGTATTTCAGAATCGGTATTATTTTCTCCTAAACGACGTTTACTAAAACTACCATCTTTGAATGATAGTGATAGCTCAATTCGTGGCGTGTTAACAGAACAAGTAGCGAATATGCTAAAAGCAAAAGAAAAAGCGAAACAAGAACATAAACTAGCAAATGATATGACAAAAATTCAATTGGATTGTAACAATGACTATGTTATCGATTTGTTGCAATCGCTTCAAACTCCTTATAAAAGAGAATCCTTCTCGGAAGAATCGCTCAGTACATCGAGTGCATTTGAATCACTTTGTAAAATGAATTTCGCCGCATTTGAAGAAACGGCTCAAAATCAAACGAACAACGAACAGCTTTTGCCTTGTGTAAATAACATGTGTTATATAACACGCGAGAATGTGTGGAAGAGTAAGTGTTCCTGGTTCGGTAAAGTTTTAACATCAAGACTTAGACCTGTGGCTGCACCATATTTGTGCGATAGAATAAAAACAGACATAAAAAGTTTTGATTTCAAAACAAAATCACCCTGTGATAATATTAAAGATAATTTGAGGAAACCGTGCAATGGTTTTAATAGATTTTGATATTTGATATTGCCATACTCTATTCACTTTTTATTGACTATAAATTTCTCAATTAGTAAAATTGTAACGTATATATATAATAAAGTGAATCACAAATTGAAGTTTAGTTTTAGAGATAAGTAATAATACAATTCTAAAATTAATTGGTACTTGTACCAAGACCAAGACAAATTATAAGCAATAAATTAAAGTACAAAAAATCATGAACATTTTGCTAACATTATTAAGAAAATATAATAAAAGTTATCTGTTGTATAGATAGAATGTATATATTTTTGATGAAAATTTCTTTCTTTTTGATAACAATTTTCTAGAATAATGATACTTTTAGTGATAAAAAAAACGTCAATGTAATGGCGCCGACCACCCCTCTCCTACTTAGGTTCCATATTGTTTTGTAAAAGGATCAGTTATATCCTTTGACTGTTAAGAAAACTAAATAGCATCTGTCCGAACATTCACTACTATTTTTTAATCCTAATTTTTTATTTTATCGTGGGATAATTCTATATGAATACTTTCCCGTTGCGGGGGCAACGAAGAAGTTAGGCCAGACTCTTACTAGCTAAAACCCAACGGTTTCCTCGCTGCGCCTTTGGCCGAAACTACAGAAGACCTCAATAACTGACACACACAGAAGACCCCAATAAAGTGGGTCTTCGTGGTAGATTACATAGCTTTAAGTACTTCATAGCAAGAGGTTTTGATTTCATTAATTTAATGTGACGAAGAATACGCTTGCACAACTAACTCCACGCTTTGCAATGTACTGTGGCGACTAAACAAAATAGATGTAGGATTTATATCAAAACAAGCAATATTTATTGATAATTTTAAATATTCTTTACCTAATAAATGATTAAAAATATGTAAATGAGAATGTGAAATTTATTTAATTAAATATTTAATAATAAAATTATTATACATTACTTTCTTGTATTAATTAATAGAAATGTCGTACTCTTTTGTCAAAAATCAATTATTTTGAACTATTATTTTCTATTCAACGATGCGAACAAGTGAACTATTTAGATATAAAACCATTTTTTTTCTCAGGCCTACTGTTTTACTGTAAGTTCCAAGTCATCTTACAATGGATCACAAGGACATGATTACGATCCCTGTAAGCGACCACCATTGATATATTTGAAGGGTCCGGCTGACCGACATCTTTAGATAGTACGTTTATTGTCACAATTTATAAATACATTGTATTAATTAGTAACAATTACCCGTGTGTTAATTATCCTTGTAAAGGACACTTCACCGAAGATGTGATGCTTGCTTTCTTCAATGTGTCCCAAACGACATGGTCTGTGACGCACATAAGTTGTCAGAAGTGTGTGGAACTGCGACCGAGTTCAGAGACAACAGCTACCGATTTCATTGCCGTCTTTCGCCACTCTCAAAACTAATAATGCGCTGTTACCGCCGAACTGAAATTCGCACGTCCTCATGCGTCTACCTGCATCCAGAGTCATCTGCAAGGAAAACACACAACTGGAGAACACGCTTGGACATGCTCGCCCATCACTTACATTTCATGACTTTTAAGTTACACGTTAAGATAACTCCCATCCATCGCATCAACTACACGCATTCATATAGTAAGACAACTAAACTCAAGCACCCCTTCGACTAGCTGCAAAGACGATTTTGGCACGCCAAGAATCAGGTTTGGTTGTATGTAATATTAAAATAACGTTATTAGTACGTCCAAGAACTTAAAGCTTTGTACATCAGATCAAATAGAGTAAAACAATGATTTCATTTTAAATAGAAGTAGTAAACCAGTAACAACTTGAATTAATAAAATCGCTCACCTTCTTCACCTGTAGGGTACGTACAGTATGAGGCTCGGTTGTACTGCTACGTTCCCGATCAATGCTTGATCCAGAACTCCAGCAACAAATCCTATCAAGGATTGCAAACAGAAATCATCCTCGCATTTTAGCGATTGTGAAACACTCTGGAAATAACAAATAGTACTGCATAATAAAGCGTAACTAGTAACTCAATAATTATATAATAACTTCGTTTATGTTGCATGTATTTTTTTTTCTCTTTATTATACAGGGCTTTATCGCTAATGCGACGATGTCCTCCTCATAGTAAATAGCAAGCCGTTTTAGAATTTGCTTGCATTTCTAATATTAATTTTAAGATTGTGTAGGTTATCGGTAACCGTCTAAAAGTCGAGGTACACCGAGCCACGTATTGTAGAGAGCTTTTTGAGTCTGAAAAAATAATAAATTTATCATACTAAGTGATTTTCTATATGATAAGGCCTCAATTATAACATTATCGAAACATCGTGTTTAACGTGAAATTTCATCGCATTATTAGAATTATAATAAACGAAAGCCGCTACGCCGCATACTTCTCCTTGTGTATCTTTAAATTTAGCACCATTTGTATAGATGTTTATAAAACTACTATATTTGGTATCAATAACTTTAAGCCAATTGCGTAGAACACTTACGTAAGTAAGGCAGCTGCTGGATGATAAAGTTTTGCGGAATCTCTGCGCGTCGACGCTTTGGGTTCTCCAATCCATCATCTTCAATTCAATTATCAAAGCAGTGAATGTGAAAACATAACCTGGAATTTTAAGGCAAATACTTAATCGATTGATAGAAAAAAATACCAAAGATCTTGGAGCATAACAATAAAATTTAAATAATTTGATTAGATTTTTTTAGATTTTCAATGACTATTATTTTTTAAAAGCAATAAAGCGAAAGTATATAATTAACATTCACTGAACAAAAGGAGAGAAAATTTTTTATAATATTTAAAACTATATAAGTAGGTAATATCTGAAAGAGAATGATTGCGGTCTGCAATAATTCTGATCTTCACCTAATGTTATTATTGCTTATTTCTACAATTAGCGAGAATTCCATCCTCTTTATTACCACTCTTCTTATACCACTATCTACCTAATCAACTCTTCCCTTTCCAATATTGTCTAACCTTTCTCTTTCCTATTTTATATAAAAAAATATTTATAAATAATGTATACCTTTAGGTTTGTGTCTGTACGCGTTGTGTGAATAACGTTATTACCCGTAGTATGTCCAAAACTTTGTACATCAGAACAAACAGAGTAAAACAATGATTTTAGGGAAACAGCGGTAGTTGGTGTAATGTCCTATATTACTAATGTTAATACAGTACATGGTATACAATCACTCAACAACTTAGTTACGTACACAGGACGTTATACAAAGGTTTTTCGGAACAGCGGTAGTCCGTGCCGTTTTAATCCTTCGCACGCGTGGACGGTCGATAGTAATTAGGATAATGTACTGTTCGACCATATCGCGTTTTTGTGATGTTCTGAAGAGGCCTTTGTTCTGGAGTATGTGTGCGTGAATGTGCATTTGTAGGTGCAGGTTCAGGTTTAATAGGTGTAACAGGATCTAGGATTTTAGAAGAAACAGGAACTGGGTCGTTAATACACGTAAGTGAATCAGCAAATATATAGGCTGGTTTGAGCCGGTGTATCGAAACTGTCACTATTATTCCTTTGGTCAAAATTTTGTAAACCTTATCTCCTCTCTCAAAAAGATGATAAGAACCATAGTATGGAGATTGTAAAGCACCACGAACCGAATCGACTCTTAAAAATACGTGAGTTGAGGCGTCAAGTCACGATGCACAAATATTTTATTTTTTCTATGGCGCGCAGCAGGTCTCGCCTTTTTTTTCCCCAATAGAAGTACGCAGAGGCGAATAAACACCCACTTTTCGCCAGATGTGGTCAGATTCGGTCCCATGTAACAGGGGGCGAGCCTGTTGTCATTTTATTGGGGCCACCACACACACACAAAGATAATTTCATTGTGCTGGTTTCCTCACGATGTTTTCCTTCACCGTTTGTATTTCGCTGTTGTAACTAAAGTTCACAAATGTACATAACTTAAATATTAAAGTCTACAGTAAATGTCGAGATTCGAAACTGCGACCTTCTGAATGAACGCCGCACGCTCTAACCATTAGACCAGCGAGCAACAGCAGCACTACACAGCAGGTCTCGGCAGCTTAACTGTAAATTGACGCAACCGAGTGATAAAGTCTGTTACGTCAATTGACTCTAATAAGGTCGCTCGGTAAAACTCTCCTGGTAAACGTAAGGGCTCGCCATATACTAATTCGGCAGAAGAACTGTGCAAATCTTCCTTGAAAGAACTTCTTATTCCTAACAGTACAAAAGGCAATACGTCCACCCACTTAACACCAACGTGGCACATGATCGCGGCCTTGACCTGTCGGTTGAATCTTTCCACCAGACCGTAGCACGCTGGATAATACGCGGTTGTGCGGCGATGTTGGAAACCTATCATTTTTCCAAGATATTGGAAAAATTAAAATTCAAATTGCCGTCCGCGGTCAGTCACGACTTCAGTAGGACATCCAAATCTGGATCTCCACGATATCATTGTCTTGATGAATGAAACTATAGAGTTTCCGCAGTAATATCCAACATAGGTGTAACTTCCGGCCACCTCGTGAAACTATCCACGACATTGAGACACTACTTGTATACATGCGATGGTGGTAAGGGGTCTATTATGTCCACGTGAATATATCCAAATCTGGCTCAGGATAAATTAAATGTACCCAAAGAAGATGACATATGGCGATGCACCTTTGCGCGTTGACTAGCCAAGCAATTCTGATCCTACTCTCAACAGTCTTTGCTCATACCAGGCCTAACGAAGTGTTCAGCAACCAGCTTGGTGGTTGTTTTAATACCAGTGTGGTTGAAATTATGAATGCTGTCAAATACTTGCCTTCATAACGGTTTCTTGACGAAAGGCCTTGGCTGTAAAGTGCTTGCGTCACAATAAAGTTCGAAAGTGCTGCAAGAAACTGTCAATTTCTCCAGGCGAAGAGAAGTTTCATCACCTAAGCTTTGTGCTAGCTCAGGATCAGTACGTTGAGATTCTGTAAATAATTCCAAGTCTATAGGTGTCTGCAATTCATCAACACGAGACAAGGTATCAGCAAATACATTATGTTTGCCTGAAATGTATTGTATATCAGTTGTAAACAGTGAAATGAAATCAAGATAACGTTACTGACGAGGCGAAGAGTTGTCTTTTTTGTTGCGAAAAGCAAAACTGATCAGATTGTGGTCAGCAAACACCACGAAATAACGCGCTTCTAGCATTTAACGAAAGTATTTTATACTTTCATAAATTGCTAATAGTTCGCGACCGTACGGCGAGTATTTCTTTTGAGCAGAACTAAAACTTTTAGAATAAAAGGCTAGTGGTTGCCATCGGCCATCCTTCAACTGCTGAAGAACTGCACCCATACCCCAATAAGATGCGTCTGTTACCAGCGCAAGTTGGTCATTGCAGTCAGGGTGACCAAGTAATGTAACCTAAGAGAGGCTATTTCTGCATTGCTGAATAGCAGCTAAAGCATCACCACAAAAACTTACTGGGTGTGAAACTTTCATAGAATCCAAAAGTAGTGCATTTAGTGGTGCTTGTATTTTAGCAGCGAGGGGAATAAATCACCTGTAAAATTTAATCATGCCTAAGAAACGCCGTAGTTGCCTAACCGTCGTAGGTATAGGGAAGTCGTTTATGACCTGCACCTTAGAATCCAAAGATTTCGTGCCAGCCGCTGAAATATGATATCCTAAAAAATGTATCTCCTTTACACCAAAAATGCACTTTGATGTATTAATTAAGACGCCGTAATTTTTCATGCATTCGAAAAGTTGTTGCAGAGGATCCTCGTATTAATCCTCGCTGAGGGAATAAACAAGAAAATCATCAAGATAAGCATAACAAAAGTCTAACCTCTAGTCTTTTCATCTACAAACCTTTGCAATATTTGCGCTGCGTTCTATAGTCCTGGAGTCATGTAAGGAAACTCAAACAAACCAAAAGGTGTAGTGATAGCAGTTTTTTGATATCACTTTTGTAGACGGGGATTTGATAGTACCCCTTCTCTATGTCTATTTGGCTGAAAATATTACAACCAGCAATATTATGCGTAAAATCTTCGATATGCCTATTAGGATAGCGGCCTGGAATGGTTCGTGAATTTAACAACCTGTAATCACCGCGAGGGCGCCACCCACTTTCTTTTTATGATACCAGGTGCAAGGGAGATACTCAAGAACAGTTGGAAGGGCGGGCAATTTCACTGTTTAACATGAGCTGGAACTCCTATTTAGCAATTTTAAGCTTATCGGGAGCCAGTTTTCAAGGGGTGCAAGATATACGTTGTCCAGGTGTGGTGTGGGCAGTATTGTGATGTAATGTCAATTGTGTGCCTGACGGTCGAATTATTTCAAGAAACTTATCCAATATACGGTGAAATTTAGTATCACCAGTCGTGATCTTTATAGAACTTATACTACGCTTAGCAATAACAGCTGTGAAGATAAAGATGTCACGTTATCCATCAGGCGATGATTTATACAATCTGGAATCTTGAAGATCCCGCAAGAATTGTGATGGTTTTCTATCACCCAATTCCTCATGAGTGAGTAATTGCTACACCTTTCTTTCGTTCGATGCTGACAGCCTTTCAATTAATTACGTTTTCAATTTTTAATAACGATTAGTAATGGGCGGTTGTAAAATAATATCTTTTACTGTCTTAACATAAAAAATATCTAAGTTGTTGATGACATTATTAAAATTTATTTGATAATCCATAATGTCTAAGGAGTCAAACTGAGCTTTTAACGGTGCAAACGGTGCAGGATCCTCCGGAGAAAACTGCGAGACTTTTATATTATATTTACAGAAGTCCGTAGAAGTCTCTTGTGAATCCATGGCAAGGAGCACTTTCTTTCCTCGACGTAAGGTAACATTTTTTTTGTTCCTACCGTCGGCTATCGAATCACTACCACTATCACACAATGACGAATTCAAAGGTCACCACGTATGGAAACAGCGGTAGTTGATGGTCTATATTAATACAGTACATGGTATACAATCACTCAACTACTAAGTTACATACACAGGACGTTATACAAAGGTTTTTCGTAACAGCAGTAGTTCGTGTCGTGTTAGTTCGTGGCACGCGTGGACGTGAGTAACTCAACGCGCCGGGCTCACGCCGTTGGTCACCAGCCAATGCGCCGGCGGTAAACGGTTTTCGCGCGAAAGTTTGAACTCGCGCGGTGATACAATTTTATTTTAAACAGAAGTAGTAAACCAGATACAACTTGAATGAATAAAATCGCTCACCTTCACTTCTAGGGTACGTACAGAATGAGGCTCGGTTGTACTGCTACGTTCCCGATCAATGCTTGATCCAGAACTCCAGCAACAAATCCTATCAAGGATTGCAAACAGAAATCATCCTCGCATTTTAGCGATTGTGAAACACTCTGGAAATAACAAATAGTACTGCATAAAAAAGCTTAACTAGTAATAATAATTATATAATAACTTCGTTTATGATGCATGTATTTTTTTTTTCTCTTTATTATACAGGGCTTTATCGCTAATGCGACGATGTCCTCCTCATAGTAAATAGCAATATTTTTTATATAAAAATAATCACAAACACGCCCTAGAACTATTTCGTAAAGTTATTTGGCTCCATTAGACATTGGTTTACTTAAGATGGTATTGACGAGTACTATATCAATTTGAAGCAAAACACTAGAATCGTAAGCGTCTCCATTAGCTTGGTTTTTCGAACATTCTATAAGAATGTGATAAACATCATCGACTGTATTGCAGTTATAGCAGAAAGGTGAAGACACCCTGCATCTGCATTCAACACGCAAACTTGTTACACGGCACATGGCCGGCGCGCAGTCTCATTGCTGTTATAGTGTTTTGTAAACTTAGTACACAGTCGATAATCCATGGTGAACGTAAAGGGTGTGGTTGGATTGTTCCATAATACATTCATTTGTCTCTGGATCTTAAATCAATGTATTTACTCCAGCTTTTGTAACCAAATAATTTTATTGTCTTAATATATTCGTTAAAAGGGAGCAATACATCCACGGCTACACCTTCACTGGTGGCAGATCTTGCGTGTAAACCTACTATATTTCATTGTCAAAAATATTAATATGATACGGGATCCATTGGAAAACACCCGTTTTAGAATCTGCTTGCATTTCTAATATTAATTTTAAAATTGTGTAGGTTATCGGTAACCGTTAAAAGTCGAGATAGACCGAGCCACGTATTGTAGAGAGCTTTTTGAGTCTGAGAAAATAATAAATTTATTATACTAAGTGATTTTCTTACGATAAGGCCTGAATTATTACATGATCTAGACATCGTGTTTAATGTGAAATTTCATCGTATTATTAGAATTATAATAAACGAAAGCCGCTACGCTGCATACTTCTCCTAGTGTATCTTTAAATTTAGCACCATTTGTATAGATGTTTATAAAACTACTATATTTGGTATCAATAACTTTAAGCCAATTGCGTAGAACACTTACGTAAGTAAGGCAGCTGCTGGATGATAAAGTTTTGCGGAATCTCTGCGCGTCGACGCTTTGGGTTCTCCAATCCATCATCTTCAATTCAATTATCAAAGCAGTGAATGTGAAAACATAACCTGGAATTTTAAGGCAAATACTTAATCGATTGATGGAGAAAAATACCAAAGATCTTGGAGCATAACAATAAAATTAAAATAATTTGATTGGATTTTTTTAGATTTTCATTGACTATTCCTTTTTAAAAGCAATAAAGCGAAAGTATATAATTAACATTCACTGAACAAAAGGAGAGAAAATTTTTACAATATTTAAAACTATGTAAGTAGGTAATATCTGAAAGAGAATGATTGCGGTGTGTAATCTTCACCTAATGTTATTATTGCTTATTTCTACAATTAGCGAGAATTCCATCCTCTTTATTACCACCCTTCTTATATACTACTGTCCACCTCTTCAACCCTTCCTTTTCCAATATTGTCTAACCTTTCTCTTTCCTATTTTACATAAAAAAATATTTATATATAATGTATACCTTTAGGTTTGTGTCTGTACGCGTCGTGTGTAGTTTTTATTTTGTTCGATATTTACTTTTCTATTTAGCTCGCGGATATGGATCCGCGAGACCCGAATCTGATGAAGCCGCTATACTTGCTAAAATAACTAGCGGCGCAAACATCATCATGAAAAAAAGTAAGCATTCATAACTAGACACAAAAGATTTATATTGAATTAAAAGATTATAAACATTGGTACAGTTGGTAAAACAGCTGCTAGATAGTATAACGGTAAGGAGGATATAAAATATCGTGTGCTCATCAGCCGCATCCGCAGTTTCCGGTTTTTCGCGTCTTTAAAACTGTTACTAATATTGAGTTTATATTTACAAGTTCTAATTAATAGTTCCAATAAGAAGGATAAATATTCGATAAGATAGTCTGATATCGTTCGTGTGTTTCGTTTCTCTATTATTATAATCTCTTTACGCTTGTAAAGGGCTTCACATTTCGTTACTGACTTATAATATTTATCATTTCTTAAAACCCCTCAACAAGTGTTTAAATTGGCATCCCCACATTAAAAAAATGTGAGGATGGCATACGGCTCCAATAACCAGACCCCGCCGTATGCGGTGAGCGCCAACCAAATAATGCACGCCCCCCCCCCATCACCACCAAATTTCGAGAGCTTAATTGGCCTCAGACTGCAGTCCAGTTTATTAAAACCCAATCAAGGTATACCTAAAAAAACGAAAATATTATGAACAAATTCTAATTATAAATACGAAATTGGGTAACAATAGCATTTAACATTCTTCGTGGCCTTTGATGACATTTCTGCAACTGCGACTCATACTAATTGTGTTCTATAGCAGGGCTATAGCCACAGCCCCTTAAATAGCTAAACAACACAAAAAGTACAATTCGCCGAAGCGAATTCAAACGGCGAGGAAATGTGGAATATAAATTGTTCAAACCCTCCAGCATTTACCTAAAAAAGGACAACATTTAGTACAAACTGAAATTAAAAATACGATTTTGGGTAACAATAGCATTTAACATTCTTCGTGGCCTTTGATGACATTCCTGCAACTTCGAATCGTGCTTTTTGCGTCAATGAGCAGAGCTATAGCCACAGCCCCTTAAATAGCTAAATAACGCAAAAAGTACAATTCGCCGAAGCGAATTCAAGCGGCGAGGAAATGTGGAATATAAATTATTAAAACTCCTCCAGCATTTACCTAAAAAAAAGACAACATTTGGTACAAACTTAAATTAAAAATACGATTTTGGGTAACAATAGCATTTAACATTCTTCGTGGCCTTTGATGACATTTCTGCAACTTCGAATCGTACTTTTAGCGTCAATGAGCAGAGCTATAGCCACAGCCCCTTAAATAGCTAAACAACGCAAAAAGTACCATTCGCCGAAGCGAATTCAAACGGCGAGGAAATGTGGAATATAAATTGTTCAAACCCTCCAGCATTCACCTAAAAAAAGGACAACATTTAGTACAAACTGAAATTAAAAATACGATTTTGGGTAACAATAGCATTTAACATTCTTCGTGGCCTTTGATGACATTTCTGCAACTGCGAATGGTACTAATTGCGACCCTAAGCAGAGCTAAAGCCACAGCCCCTTAAATAGCTAAACAACGCAAAAAGTACAATTCGCCGAAGCGAATTCAAGCGGCGAAGAAATGTGGTATTTAAATTGTTCAAACCCTCCAGCATTTATGTAAAAAAAGAGAACAATATGAAAAAATTCACACGAAAAATACAAAAATACGTTATTAATAACGCCAAATAGTCATTGTGTCCTGCATAAAAATTCCTGTAATTGCTAAATCTGTGGCATGCATCGCCTAGACGCGTTCATAATACAACTAAACGATGCAGGTCGACAATTTGTTGAAACACATTAAAGTGGCGAAAGGAACGAAATATAACAGAACCTATTCCGCATTTAACTAACAGTACATTCTGCATGAATTTACATGACAATAATAACTAGCGCTGTCGATACTCAACTGGCCGTATGAAAAGCTGTGAAGACGATTTTGGCACGCCAAGAATGAGGCTTAGTTGTATGTAATATTAAAATAACGTTATTAGTATGTCCCAAAAACTTAAAGCTTTGTACATCAGATCAAATAGAGTAAAACAATGATTTTATTTTAAATAGAAGTAGTAAACCAGTAACCACTTGAATTAATAAAATCACTCACCTTCTTCACTTCTAGGGTACGTACAGTATGAGGCTCGGTTGTACTGCTACGTTCCCGATCAATGCTTGATCCAGAACTCCAGCAACAAATCCTATCAAGGATTGCAAACAGAAATCATCCTCGCATTTTAGCGATTGTGAAACACTCTGGAAATAACAAATAGTACTGCATAAAAAAGCTTAACTAGTAATAATAATTATATAATAACTTCGTTTATGATGCATGTATTTTTTTTTCTCTTTATTATACAGGGCTTTATCGCTAATGCGACGATGTCCTCCTCATAGTAAATAGCAATATTTTTTATATAAAAATAATCACAAACACGCCCTAGAACTATTTCGTAAAGTTATTTGGCTCCATTAGACATTGGTTTACTTAAGATGGTATTGACGAGTACTATATCAATTTGAAGCAAAACACTAGAATCGTAAGCGTCTCCATTAGCTTGGTTTTTCGAACATTCTATAAGAATGTGATAAACATCATCGACTGTATTGCAGTTATAGCAGAAAGGTGAAGACACCCTGCATCTGCATTCAACACGCAAACTTGTTACACGGCACATGGCCGGCGCGCAGTCTCATTGCTGTTATAGTGTTTTGTAAACTTAGTACACAGTCGATAATCCATGGTGAACGTAAAGGGTGTGGTTGGATTGTTCCATAATACATTCATTTGTCTCTGGATCTTAAATCAATGTATTTACTCCAGCTTTTGTAACCAAATAATTTTATTGTCTTAATATATTCGTTAAAAGGGAGCAATACATCCACGGCTACACCTTCACTGGTGGCAGATCTTGCGTGTAAACCTACTATATTTCATTGTCAAAAATATTAATATGATACGGGATCCATTGGAAAACACCCGTTTTAGAATCTGCTTGCATTTCTAATATTAATTTTAAAATTGTGTAGGTTATCGGTAACCGTTAAAAGTCGAGATAGACCGAGCCACGTATTGTAGAGAGCTTTTTGAGTCTGAGAAAATAATAAATTTATTATACTAAGTGATTTTCTTACGATAAGGCCTGAATTATTACATGATCTAGACATCGTGTTTAATGTGAAATTTCATCGTATTATTAGAATTATAATAAACGAAAGCCGCTACGCTGCATACTTCTCCTAGTGTATCTTTAAATTTAGCACCATTTGTATAGATGTTTATAAAACTACTATATTTGGTATCAATAACTTTAAGCCAATTGCGTAGAACACTTACGTAAGTAAGGCAGCTGCTGGATGATAAAGTTTTGCGGAATCTCTGCGCGTCGACGCTTTGGGTTCTCCAATCCATCATCTTCAATTCAATTATCAAAGCAGTGAATGTGAAAACATAACCTGGAATTTTAAGGCAAATACTTAATCGATTGATGGAGAAAAATACCAAAGATCTTGGAGCATAACAATAAAATTAAAATAATTTGATTGGATTTTTTTAGATTTTCATTGACTATTCCTTTTTAAAAGCAATAAAGCGAAAGTATATAATTAACATTCACTGAACAAAAGGAGAGAAAATTTTTTACAATATTTAAAACTATATAAGTAGGTAATATCTGAAAGAGAATGATTGCGGTGTGTAATCTTCACCTAATGTTATTATTGCTTATTTCTACAATTAGCGAGAATTCCATCCTCTTTATTACCACCCTTCTTATATACTACTGTCCACCTCTTCAACCCTTCCTTTTCCAATATTGTCTAACCTTTCTCTTTCCTATTTTACATAAAAAAATATTTATATATAATGTATACCTTTAGGTTTGTGTCTGTACGCGTCGTGTGTAGTTTTTATTTTGTTCGATATTTACTTTTCTATTTAGCTCGCGGATATGGATCCGCGAGACCCGAATCTGATGAAGCCGCTATACTTGCTAAAATAACTAGCGGCGCAAACATCATCATGAAAAAAAGTAAGCATTCATAACTAGACACAAAAGATTTATATTGAATTAAAAGATTATAAACATTGGTACAGTTGGTAAAACAGCTGCTAGATAGTATAACGGTAAGGAGGATATAAAATATCGTGTGCTCATCAGCCGCATCCGCAGTTTCCGGTTTTTCGCGTCTTTAAAACTGTTACTAATATTGAGTTTATATTTACAAGTTCTAATTAATAGTTCCAATAAGAAGGATAAATATTCGATAAGATAGTCTGATATCGTTCGTGTGTTTCGTTTCTCTATTATTATAATCTCTTTACGCTTGTAAAGGGCTTCACATTTCGTTACTGACTTATAATATTTATCATTTCTTAAAACCCCTCAACAAGTGTTTAAATTGGCATCCCCACATTAAAAAAATGTGAGGATGGCATACGGCTCCAATAACCAGACCCCGCCGTATGCGGTGAGCGCCAACCAAATAATGCACGCCCCCCCCCCCCATCACCACCAAATTTCGAGAGCTTAATTGGCCTCAGACTGCAGTCCAGTTTATTAAAACCCAATCAAGGTATACCTAAAAAAACGAAAATATTATGAACAAATTCTAATTATAAATACGAAATTGGGTAACAATAGCATTTAACATTCTTCGTGGCCTTTGATGACATTTCTGCAACTGCGACTCATACTAATTGTGTTCTATAGCAGGGCTATAGCCACAGCCCCTTAAATAGCTAAACAACACAAAAAGTACAATTCGCCGAAGCGAATTCAAACGGCGAGGAAATGTGGAATATAAATTGTTCAAACCCTCCAGCATTTACCTAAAAAAGGACAACATTTAGTACAAACTGAAATTAAAAATACGATTTTGGGTAACAATAGGATTTAACATTATTCGTGGCCTTTGATGACATTTCTGCAACTGCGAATGGTACTAATTGCGACCCTAAGCAGAGCTATAGCCACAGCCCCTTAAATAGCTAAACAACGCAAAAAGTACCATTCGCCGAAGCGAATTCAAACGGCGAGGAAATGTGGAATATAAATTGTTCAAACCCTCCAGCATTCACCTAAAAAAAGGACAACATTTAGTACAAACTGAAATTAAAAATACGATTTTGGGTAACAATAGCATTTAACATTCTTCGTGGCCTTTGATGACATTTCTGCAACTGCGAATGGTACTAATTGCGACCCTAAGCAGAGCTAAAGCCACAGCCCCTTAAATAGCTAAACAACGCAAAAAGTACAATTCGCCGAAGCGAATTCAAGCGGCGAAAAAATGTGGTATTTAAATTGTTCAAACCCTCCAGCATTTATGTAAAAAAAAGAGAACAATATGAAAAAATTCACACGAAAAATACAAAAATACGTTATTAATAACGCCAAATAGTCATTGTGTCCTGCATAAAAATTCCTGTAATTGCTAAATCTGTGGCATGCATCGCCTAGACGCGTTCATAATACAACTAAACGATGCAGGTCGACAATTTGTTGAAACACATTAAAGTGGCGAAAGGAACGAAATATAACAGAACCTATTCCGCATTTAACTAACAGTACATTCTGCATGAATTTACATGACAATAATAACTAGCGCTGTCGATACTCAACTGGCCGTATGAAAAGCTGTGAAGACGATTTTGGCACGCCAAGAATGAGGCTTAGTTGTATGTAATATTAAAATAACGTTATTAGTATGTCCCAAAAACTTAAAGCTTTGTACATCAGATCAAATAGAGTAAAACAATGATTTTATTTTAAATAGAAGTAGTAAACCAGTAACCACTTGAATTAATAAAATCACTCACCTTCTTCACTTCTAGGGTACGTACAGTATGAGGCTCGGTTGTACTGCTACGTTCCCGATCAATGCTTGATCCAGAACTCCAGCAACAAATCCTATCAAGGATTGCAAACAGAAATCATCCTCGCATTTTAGCGATTGTGAAACACTCTGGAAATAACAAATAGTACTGCATAAAAAAGCTTAACTAGTAATAATAATTATATAATAACTTCGTTTATGATGCATGTATTTTTTTTTCTCTTTATTATACAGGGCTTTATCGCTAATGCGACGATGTCCTCCTCATAGTAAATAGCAATATTTTTTATATAAAAATAATCACAAACACGCCCTAGAACTATTTCGTAAAGTTATTTGGCTCCATTAGACATTGGTTTACTTAAGATGGTATTGACGAGTACTATATCAATTTGAAGCAAAACACTAGAATCGTAAGCGTCTCCATTAGCTTGGTTTTTCGAACATTCTATAAGAATGTGATAAACATCATCGACTGTATTGCAGTTATAGCAGAAAGGTGAAGACACCCTGCATCTGCATTCAACACGCAAACTTGTTACACGGCACATGGCCGGCGCGCAGTCTCATTGCTGTTATAGTGTTTTGTAAACTTAGTACACAGTCGATAATCCATGGTGAACGTAAAGGGTGTGGTTGGATTGTTCCATAATACATTCATTTGTCTCTGGATCTTAAATCAATGTATTTACTCCAGCTTTTGTAACCAAATAATTTTATTGTCTTAATATATTCGTTAAAAGGGAGCAATACATCCACGGCTACACCTTCACTGGTGGCAGATCTTGCGTGTAAACCTACTATATTTCATTGTCAAAAATATTAATATGATACGGGATCCATTGGAAAACACCCGTTTTAGAATCTGCTTGCATTTCTAATATTAATTTTAAAATTGTGTAGGTTATCGGTAACCGTTAAAAGTCGAGATAGACCGAGCCACGTATTGTAGAGAGCTTTTTGAGTCTGAGAAAATAATAAATTTATTATACTAAGTGATTTTCTTACGATAAGGCCTGAATTATTACATGATCTAGACATCGTGTTTAATGTGAAATTTCATCGTATTATTAGAATTATAATAAACGAAAGCCGCTACGCTGCATACTTCTCCTAGTGTATCTTTAAATTTAGCACCATTTGTATAGATGTTTATAAAACTACTATATTTGGTATCAATAACTTTAAGCCAATTGCGTAGAACACTTACGTAAGTAAGGCAGCTGCTGGATGATAAAGTTTTGCGGAATCTCTGCGCGTCGACGCTTTGGGTTCTCCAATCCATCATCTTCAATTCAATTATCAAAGCAGTGAATGTGAAAACATAACCTGGAATTTTAAGGCAAATACTTAATCGATTGATGGAGAAAAATACCAAAGATCTTGGAGCATAACAATAAAATTAAAATAATTTGATTGGATTTTTTTAGATTTTCATTGACTATTCCTTTTTAAAAGCAATAAAGCGAAAGTATATAATTAACATTCACTGAACAAAAGGAGAGAAAATTTTTTACAATATTTAAAACTATATAAGTAGGTAATATCTGAAAGAGAATGATTGCGGTGTGTAATCTTCACCTAATGTTATTATTGCTTATTTCTACAATTAGCGAGAATTCCATCCTCTTTATTACCACCCTTCTTATATACTACTGTCCACCTCTTCAACCCTTCCTTTTCCAATATTGTCTAACCTTTCTCTTTCCTATTTTACATAAAAAAATATTTATATATAATGTATACCTTTAGGTTTGTGTCTGTACGCGTCGTGTGTAGTTTTTATTTTGTTCGATATTTACTTTTCTATTTAGCTCGCGGATATGGATCCGCGAGACCCGAATCTGATGAAGCCGCTATACTTGCTAAAATAACTAGCGGCGCAAACATCATCATGAAAAAAAGTAAGCATTCATAACTAGACACAAAAGATTTATATTGAATTAAAAGATTATAAACATTGGTACAGTTGGTAAAACAGCTGCTAGATAGTATAACGGTAAGGAGGATATAAAATATCGTGTGCTCATCAGCCGCATCCGCAGTTTCCGGTTTTTCGCGTCTTTAAAACTGTTACTAATATTGAGTTTATATTTACAAGTTCTAATTAATAGTTCCAATAAGAAGGATAAATATTCGATAAGATAGTCTGATATCGTTCGTGTGTTTCGTTTCTCTATTATTATAATCTCTTTACGCTTGTAAAGGGCTTCACATTTCGTTACTGACTTATAATATTTATCATTTCTTAAAACCCCTCAACAAGTGTTTAAATTGGCATCCCCACATTAAAAAAATGTGAGGATGGCATACGGCTCCAATAACCAGACCCCGCCGTATGCGGTGAGCGCCAACCAAATAATGCACGCCCCCCCCCCCATCACCACCAAATTTCGAGAGCTTAATTGGCCTCAGACTGCAGTCCAGTTTATTAAAACCCAATCAAGGTATACCTAAAAAAACGAAAATATTATGAACAAATTCTAATTATAAATACGAAATTGGGTAACAATAGCATTTAACATTCTTCGTGGCCTTTGATGACATTTCTGCAACTGCGACTCATACTAATTGTGTTCTATAGCAGGGCTATAGCCACAGCCCCTTAAATAGCTAAACAACACAAAAAGTACAATTCGCCGAAGCGAATTCAAACGGCGAGGAAATGTGGAATATAAATTGTTCAAACCCTCCAGCATTTACCTAAAAAAGGACAACATTTAGTACAAACTGAAATTAAAAATACGATTTTGGGTAACAATAGCATTTAACATTATTCGTGGCCTTTGATGACATTTCTGCAACTGCGAATGGTACTAATTGCGACCCTAAGCAGAGCTATAGCCACAGCCCCTTAAATAGCTAAACAACGCAAAAAGTACCATTCGCCGAAGCGAATTCAAACGGCGAGGAAATGTGGAATATAAATTGTTCAAACCCTCCAGCATTCACCTAAAAAAAGGACAACATTTAGTACAAACTGAAATTAAAAATACGATTTTGGGTAACAATAGCATTTAACATTCTTCGTGGCCTTTGATGACATTTCTGCAACTGCGAATGGTACTAATTGCGACCCTAAGCAGAGCTAAAGCCACAGCCCCTTAAATAGCTAAACAACGCAAAAAGTACAATTCGCCGAAGCGAATTCAAGCGGCGAAGAAATGTGGTATTTAAATTGTTCAAACCCTCCAGCATTTATGTAAAAAAAGAGAACAATATGAAAAAATTCACACGAAAAATACAAAAATACGTTATTAATAACGCCAAATAGTCATTGTGTCCTGCATAAAAATTCCTGTAATTGCTAAATCTGTGGCATGCATCGCCTAGACGCGTTCATAATACAACTAAACGATGCAGGTCGACAATTTGTTGAAACACATTAAAGTGGCGAAAGGAACGAAATATAACAGAACCTATTCCGCATTTAACTAACAGTACATTCTGCATGAATTTACATGACAATAATAACTAGCGCTGTCGATACTCAACTGGCCGTATGAAAAGCTGTGAAGACGATTTTGGCACGCCAAGAATGAGGCTTAGTTGTATGTAATATTAAAATAACGTTATTAGTATGTCCCAAAAACTTAAAGCTTTGTACATCAGATCAAATAGAGTAAAACAATGATTTTATTTTAAATAGAAGTAGTAAACCAGTAACCACTTGAATTAATAAAATCACTCACCTTCTTCACTTCTAGGGTACGTACAGTATGAGGCTCGGTTGTACTGCTACGTTCCCGATCAATGCTTGATCCAGAACTCCAGCAACAAATCCTATCAAGGATTGCAAACAGAAATCATCCTCGCATTTTAGCGATTGTGAAACACTCTGGAAATAACAAATAGTACTGCATAAAAAAGCTTAACTAGTAATAATAATTATATAATAACTTCGTTTATGATGCATGTATTTTTTTTTCTCTTTATTATACAGGGCTTTATCGCTAATGCGACGATGTCCTCCTCATAGTAAATAGCAATATTTTTTATATAAAAATAATCACAAACACGCCCTAGAACTATTTCGTAAAGTTATTTGGCTCCATTAGACATTGGTTTACTTAAGATGGTATTGACGAGTACTATATCAATTTGAAGCAAAACACTAGAATCGTAAGCGTCTCCATTAGCTTGGTTTTTCGAACATTCTATAAGAATGTGATAAACATCATCGACTGTATTGCAGTTATAGCAGAAAGGTGAAGACACCCTGCATCTGCATTCAACACGCAAACTTGTTACACGGCACATGGCCGGCGCGCAGTCTCATTGCTGTTATAGTGTTTTGTAAACTTAGTACACAGTCGATAATCCATGGTGAACGTAAAGGGTGTGGTTGGATTGTTCCATAATACATTCATTTGTCTCTGGATCTTAAATCAATGTATTTACTCCAGCTTTTGTAACCAAATAATTTTATTGTCTTAATATATTCGTTAAAAGGGAGCAATACATCCACGGCTACACCTTCACTGGTGGCAGATCTTGCGTGTAAACCTACTATATTTCATTGTCAAAAATATTAATATGATACGGGATCCATTGGAAAACACCCGTTTTAGAATCTGCTTGCATTTCTAATATTAATTTTAAAATTGTGTAGGTTATCGGTAACCGTTAAAAGTCGAGATAGACCGAGCCACGTATTGTAGAGAGCTTTTTGAGTCTGAGAAAATAATAAATTTATTATACTAAGTGATTTTCTTACGATAAGGCCTGAATTATTACATGATCTAGACATCGTGTTTAATGTGAAATTTCATCGTATTATTAGAATTATAATAAACGAAAGCCGCTACGCCGCATACTTCTCCTAGTGTATCTTTAAATTTAGCACCATTTGTATAGATGTTTATAAAACTACTATATTTGGTATCAATAACTTTAAGCCAATTGCGTAGAACACTTACGTAAGTAAGGCAGCTGCTCGATGATAAAGTTTTGCGGAATCTCTGCGCGTCGACGCTTTGGGTTCTCCAATCCATCATCTTCAATTCAATTATCAAAGCAGTGAATGTGAAAACATAACCTGGAATTTTAAGGCAAATACTTAATCGATTGATAGAAAAAAATACCAAAGATCTTGGAGCATAACAATAAAATTTAAATAATTTGATTGGATTTTTTTAGATTTTCATTGACTATTCCTTTTTAAAAGCAATAAAGCGAAAGTATATAATTAACATACACTGAACAAAAGGAGAGAAAAATTTTTACAATATTTAAAACTATGTAAGTAGGTAATATCTGAAAGAGAATGATTGCGGTGTGTAATCTTCACCTAATGTTATTATTGCTTATTTCTACAATTAGCGAGAATTCCATCCTCTTTATTACCACCCTTCTTATATACTACTGTCCACCTCTTCAACCCTTCCTTTTCCAATATTGTCTAACCTTTCTCTTTCCTATTTTACATAAAAAAATATTTATATATAATGTATACCTTTAGGTTTGTGTCTGTACGCGTCGTGTGTAGTTTTTATTTTGTTCGATATTTACTTTTCTATTTAGCTCGCGGATATGGATCCGCGAGACCCGAATCTGATGAAGCCGCTATACTTGCTAAAATAACTAGCGGCGCAAACATCATCATGAAAAAAAGTAAGCATTCATAACTAGACACAAAAGATTTATATTGGATTAAGATTCTAAAGATTGATACAGTTGTAAAATAACCGCTAGATGGCATAACGCTAAGGATATAAAATATCATGTGTTCATCAACCGCCTCCGCAGTTTCCGGTTTTTCGCGTCTTTAAAACTGTTACTAATATTGAGTTTATATTTACAAGTTCTAATTAATAGTTCCAATAAGAAGGATAAATATTCGTTAAGATAGTCTGATATCGTTCGTGTTTCGTTTCTCTATTATTATAATCTCTACGCTTGTAAAGGGCTTCACATTTTGTTACTGACTTATAATATTTATCATTTCTTAAAACCCCGCAACAAGTGTTTAAATTGGCATCCCCACATTAAAAAAATTTGGGGATGGCATACGGCTCCAGTAACCAGACCCCGCCGTATGCGGTGAGCGCCAACCAAATAATGCACCCCCCCCCATCACCACGAAATTGAGAGAGTTTAATTGGCCTCAGACTGCAGCCAGTTTATTAAAACCCAATCAAATTTTACATAAAAAAAAGAAAACGTTATGTACAAATTCAAATTAAACATACAAAACAGGGTTGCAATAACATTTAAGTATTTACATATAACAGGGTTGCAATTCTATTAAAGGAAATTTCATTAAACATAGGTACAATTAGTAAAACAGCCGCTAGATGGCATAATGGTAAGTAGAATATCAACTATCGTTTGCTTGTCGGCAACCTCCGTAAGTTTTATTCTTTAACATCTTTAAAGCCATTACTAATATTGTGTTTATATTTATGTTCTAATGTTAGTTTATTATAATACAGAAATATTTTATATATACTTTAATATTGCTATTTATTAACTTGCTAATCTATTGAAAGTTGTTAAACTTTTTGGTTAATTTACTTAATAGATGGTGCTTTATTAAAAAATGTCAATAGTTAAAAATTTATGTAATATTATTTCATAAATCTTTATTATATGCGTCAGACCCTTGCCTGCTGCTGCTAAACGCCAAAACTTAGATTATTGCTGAAGTTCCAAAATCAAACATTATTTTAAATATTGACATAAACAATCAGAATTACCAAAAAGTTTTCTTTTTTTTTTACATTGGTAGCTATATAAGAAATGTGTCATACAAATACAAATGTCAATTCTTAATTAAATGTAGAGATTACATAGTACTACTCAATACCGATACAACGGCAGGAATAAGTCCACCCACTTCAAAAAAGACGGTAAGTCGCCGATATTGCAATTTTAGCGAAAATAGCTCAATCATACATAACCTCACTGTATCTACTCTCGAAAATAAAGGTATATATTACTATAAGGTTGCGGCGACGCTCTACAAGGTCAAGCATGTTATAAATACATAAAGATTTATGCTCCCTTCTGCAAGTAAAATAGAAAAAACATTCGTTTTCAATAGAACTGCGGAGGAATTTAACTAATCAGTTGGCAAGGCCGATTTTGATCATTTCACAATAAAACCGCGTCTATTGAAATATTTATAAAATAAGAGCTGGTTCGATAAGATGGAATTATATTTGATAAAATATGTTGAAATAATATAGTGCTTGCGAACTTCGTCCAAGAGACAGATGTAAAAACATAGATGATACTTAGTCATTTTAGATCGATTTTTTATAATTATAAGTCACCGTTAGTTTTGCAAAAAAAAAAATCAGAATAACAACTCAAATAGTAAGATTTGAATTATCTCAATACTGCACTTTCTACTCGCACCCCCTTATGTATCAGTTTGATGAAAATCATTAATGTAAATTATTGCCCGGTAACAAGTTGCCAAACTCTATTAAAAAACCTAATCTACAGCCTATCATATGAAGAAACAGAAGGACTCATAAAATAGATGGCACCTAACAAACACACAACACACACACACCTGTTCACTAATTCCTACAAACATCACAAATATATATATATATATTAAGAAGAAATGTTTGTTAATCATATTGGAACTATGTACCTTTATAAGTTAGGATCTTAAGATACAGGCTATGTTTAGTCCAAGACTGGAGCGACATCATATATTTGAAAATGTTTGAAAGAATAATATAAAAAAAGAAGTTGTCTAATATTATACATAACATTGTGGAAAGTAACAAATCATAATCCCTTATAAGTTAAATATTCAAAATTTATAATTATGTCATTACTGAAATTTTACAAATATCAAGCTTGACAAATTTATAAGGCAGTATTTAACATTTAAGTTACATATTCTTTATTATTATTAAATTATTTATTTGCTTGGCAAGAATTTTGAACAAACCCAAGACCACTTTATAAATTCCCTAATATTAACATTCCTAACAGGTCAAGATACTGTATCCATAACAAATTTCAATGTTTTCTATGCCGCACATGTAAAGTTTTTTAAATGTAGCTTCTCTAAAATTTCAGGAATGAGCATAGTTGTTTTGTAAAATAAGGTCCTTGCAAGTTGTTAAATCCTCATTAAAACTATATTATTTTCTAATTAGACTGGGTATCTCTAATAGATTGGGGCCAATGATTCCTTATGTAACTTTTATAGTGCAGCAATCAATATTTCAAATTGTAGTTTCTAATATATCCATTAAACATTTATTTCGTTTTATTATTCAAAGTTGCATCAACTAACACAACACAAATAACTAAAAATTAACAAAATATTAACAGTCTTATTTAAATGTTACTTATACATTTACATATACAAATTATATATAACAACACTAAGTAAAAATACCAAATTAGACATAAATGTACAAACTTTTGTCAGTAACACTTAAATTCTTGGATGAATTGGCCTCTTCAATAATGTTATATAATTTCAATTACCTAGTATTATCATTGTATATGCAGGCTACATAGAACCTAGACAAGTTCTTAGCCATTATATTTTCTTTTCTCTAGACAAACTGTTTGGCTTTAGGTTTCTTAATTATAAACCTTTACTAAATATTCTTAAGGTTTCTTAAGAATATTTCTTCTTCTTTGTTGTAACCTCATAACCGAGGGATGTGACTATGGTGCGTTGCTCTGGCTACCATTTCTTTCCTGAATTGGTGGAATTGGAATTTCTTTCAAGAATATTTAGTAAAGGTTTATAATGTTTTTAATAATGTTTTCTTATTACTAACTTTGAGTTGATCAAACCTGGTGCACACAAAAACCATAGACAGGAGTTCCTTTTCAATATGAGTTTATTTGTGTTGCATGGGAGTCAGGATCCTTAATGCATATGTCTCAAGTTGATTCTCTCAAAATACTGCAGCCTGTAGCTCAGCTTTGCTTGAAGCACATTCTATAACGAAGGTTTTATTTCTATTATAATACTTCCAGTTTTTAAGTCACTGATTATACTTTTTATATTATTAAATTCCATTGAGTTTTATATAAAATCAAGTTTCTTAAATAAGAAGTTTGGGCACTTAGAATCGGGATCAATCTATTAGATAAATGATGATGCTAAGGAATCTATGGAGATCTTATCTTTTACGGTAGATGTATTTTGTATTGTATTAATAATCATATATTCCATATTATTGAACAGATTAACAGTTTGATTTTATTTTTAAGTTTATAATTATGATGAGCTAACCTTTGTAATAGTTTTTCCAAATTTTGCTTGTGGTCCATTGTGGCAGTCTGCGCGTTACTTCCTGCTTCATACATGATTATTTGATCTACTAATAGTTCTACACACCTTCGAGCACTTCAGACATTTTAATTTCAACACACGCGTAGATGATAGGCCGAACGGTATAAAGCCAAATGGATTTCTAAACTTGTCATTTTACTACTTTTCTTAGATAAATTTTAAATGCCAGAAACCCTTTTTCAACATCTAGGGTGCTAAATATTTTTGCTTGTCCAAGTTTAAGAAATACTTCATCTAAATTAGTAAATTGATAATTTGTTCTATTAATAGCTTTATTAAAGAGAACTTAGGACAGTTAGTATTGTTAGTCATATCTCCAAATCTATCTCATCTGTTATAACTACCTTGGATCTAACATACTATATGATAGATGTGACTTAAATTTTTTTTATTTTAGAGGGTTTTATTATTAATGTAGCACCATTATACAAAATGTTAAATACATACAGCTTAATAACATTCACATCAAATAATACTGAGGAATGACTTTTTTTATTATTTTGCACATAATGTTTTTTAATAATATGATCTGCTGTTCTGAAATTTGCATTAAACCTCATTGCAGAATTTAATTAACCCTTCCATTGCAGAATTTAATTTGAAAAGCGACTTTAAATTTTACGTAGTTTTAATTTTAATTCATGTCAACTTGTAAATATACGTCAATATCACCAAATATTTAAAAATAGCGTCTCTGAAAACTCAATAAATATTTTTAGAAACCCTCATGTGTTTTTATAAGACATCGATTGCCTAATATTCAACCACGTATTGATAACCTAACAATATCGCCGTACATTATATATAATAATTCCTTGCTGTTTCAAATATTTTGTATTCTTCAGCGAGAAATTTAGTAATAATTACTGGCGCGCGCCGTGTAAACTTAATAGCGTCTAAGAATTGCGGCGTTGGATACTTACGTGTTAAATGGTGTAAGACTTGCAGCATTGCTCTTGCTGGTGAAGGAGTACGCAGGAGGTTTTCATTGTATCTGGATACATCACGCATATTTTCATATTTGTTCTCGAGTTGAAAATTCAGCTGCCATCATGTTTTACTAAATAAAACTTCTTGATTAATATCGCGTACCTTCCACTGCGCCCAGACCAGACTTGCAGTTGCGCCGTGCTGCTATCCTGAACGCCATCTTGTTTGACTCTTAGTCCCACTACCAACTATCGTTTTAAATGTAGAGTCATTAATCAGATAATTGCAATTGTATTCTTTTTTTATGTAAATATTTTTTTTTCTTAAATCTGATTTTTATGTAAAATCTCTATTATAATATTTAATAAACTATTGTAATAAAATAAAATTTGTAAGTTCTTAGATTCATTTTAAATATAAATAAGCCTAACATTGACGCTTAAAACTTTATAAATATTAGGCATTGCAAGATGCAACAATTTATCTTTCTAATTCTATATATTTTTATTGGGTGGTAGTATTATCTTAAGATCCATAGTAGAACTCATTACACCATATTAGAAAATCAATTTAAATCACCGATATTTAATAATTAATTGCAGTTTTATTTAAAGTAATATATTTATACGATTATATCTACTTACCGATATTAGTTTTTTAAGGCAGTACAGATTATTGTGGCAAGTGGACACTAATAAGATGAAATAAATTCTTATTAGTTAAATATTAACTAATTAGATCAAATAAATTCTAAATAGATACCTGTAATTACTGTCTGTCTTACTCATATGACAAGGTTAAGTGGGACCATAGCACTTGTTCTATAGTGAATTTTAGTACCACCACGCAGAGTTCGTCAAGACAACTGGGTCTATAATGGCTTCATTGTCAAGGTAAAATTTTTCTAAAAACCTTTTGGTTTTAATTAATTGCCAGGAGTGAATAATGCGTATGACACTAGATTTGGTATCAGTAAGTATAACCTCTGTTCATCATAATCATAAAGACTAATATCTTTTATTAGTAAACAAATTAAAATGTTGCAAAATTATTATTGGTTTATAATTTTAATATTGAAAATAAATATTATAAAGTACTTCGGAAAACTCGTGATGATATATTGAATATTTCCAATACGATAAATACAATACAATTAATTGGAAATTAAACGTACAAGTAGTCAAAACAGTGTCTATGAAATATTGTACTCGATAAATATTTTATATTAAAAAAAAAAAAAACATTTACCTTTCAATTTCATACATTTAAAAATGTTCTATATTAATTTTATCATTGAAAATATTGCGGCGACGAGATGCAATGTCTAATTAGATATTGTTAATTTAAGTAGACATCAATGTAGAAACGGATTTTTTTTCCACTGTCATCTACAAACGATTTCGCTGTTATCTCTCACAGGAATGTACTGTTTTCTTATACAATTATAAGTTTAAGAGGTGCACTTATATATTACTATAAAAAAATATTTTTTAAGTACTCGGATAAAAGATTCAAAAATTTAGTAATGGTAGGTCTCTATCGCCGGAGACCGTCTAGGTATACTTACCTAGACGGTCCTCAGTGGTACTCCACTGCAGCAATTATTTCTGCCACCAAACTGTGCTGTGCAAATATTAGTGGGCTACGAGGATCTTATATTTTAGGGCTACGAGGGCAGTATGATGCTGTGTTTAACATCCTAACTAACGCCACCTTGTTATTAGTAATAATTATTAAACGCATCACTTGCCGCCAAATGAACGTCCCGCTCAATTGAATAAAAAAAAAGACATTGAGGAATAGAAATGATAACTACATCCATTTATTATTAATACATAAATATTGTTCGACAGTTCTTATAGTAGTACTGATAGTCTTCTCTCCGTCACTGGACTGCAAAAACGAAATTTATTTCGCCGTAGTTTCAGTTTGGTTTGTGCCTTCATACATAAAACTTGAGAGAAAAGTCGGACAAGGGATACTTTAGCCCTATCCTTAGTAGCTCGGAACTGAAGGACCCATCCAATTGCCGCAGCAACCGCCGTCGCCGTCTTCATCGACCAGCTCAACTTTATTCAGTTTTAAGGTTTTAAAGTAAATTGGTTCTGTGAAAAACAGTTTTGCAATGGCTGAATTAAATATGTATTGCATGTTATACAAGACCTTCATCTAATGATACAGCATCAAAGTGCAGTCTATAATTAAAACAGTATTTAATATTAATTCCATAATGAAAAAAAAAAACATTTTTGATATTAGCAATTAAGTGATGCCTACTTATAAGCAACACACCAAACCACACCAAAATCAAACATTTGTCTAATGGAGCATTTGAATAATGAAAATGATAAATTTATTCATTTCAGCAAATTTTACAGGCATTACAAATAGATTTCTATGTAGTTGTAACTAGTTTGAAAACAATATTATATCCCTAAGTTTTAACCTCTCGATTGCTCACTAGGCGCTGCCTGTATCCGTGAAACCCAGGACACAAAACCTCCTGGAACATTCTTAATTTATTAGGCAGAAAATTGTTATCTCACTAGTCTGAACTATTGTACTAGATACATACGTATTTATTTGTCTATATATATATATATTATAAATACAATATATTTACATAAATTTAATATTAATAATAGGCAGTAGAATATATGTAGTGTGTATTATATGCAATATGCAATACATATACAATATACATACTATGTACTAACTTTTAAAGGTTCTTCTGTTGTATGGTATATTTGCGAACTTAGCCATTTAAATATTATATGCCTTACTTCTCTTGCTGATTTATCACGAATTTCAGTGTTTCAATGAGATTATAAATATGGATTTTCATGAACTCCTCGAAACGCTGTACGAACTGCGAGTTAACCAATGATGTAACTTCTACTTTATGTAATTTTTTTATGTTTATCAAGCGATGGGATTGATTTGTAGTATGTTAGGATTGTTTTAATTATAAAATTAGTACGTAATGTTAATTTATATTATTAAATAGTTTTTCTCCTTGACTCTCATCAATCTTGAAGTATTCCTGTACGTTTTAGTTATCTTGAATAATCCAATAAACTGACCATAGCGCACACCTTCGCTCCAATCAGCAGATTGAATAATTCACGAAAACATATTGAAGACCTTCCTAGATAAGATTATAAAATGTTTAGGTTTACGGTGTTAAATAGATCACTTTTCTAAAACCTAAATCTCTTCCGTGAAACCTTCGATTATCAGGTATTATAGCTTTTTTAGTATTTTTTTTAACAAAAAAAAAAATTAAAAACATCTGGCATCGTCTGCGCAAAATTATAGCCTCAATATTATGAGACTCCGAAGGGATATCGTTGATTGATTACCTGGAGCGTGGAACCACTATTACAGGAAAATATTATGCAGCTTTAATTCCCAAGTTGATGAATGCTATCAAAGAGAAAAGGAGAGTGAAACTTCGAAGGCGCGTGCTGTTTCATCACGACAACGCACCCGCGCACAGGTCGACAGCTGCGATGGCTGCCATTCAGCAAGCTGGCTTCTAATTGGTTGACCACCCACTTTATTCACCAGATCTGGCGCCTAGCGATTTTTATCTGTTACTCAAATTGGACGAATAGTTAAGGGGAAACAAGTACGAAGACGATAACGAGATAATGAATGCCGTGGAGAGCTTTTTGCAGGACCAAGACAAAACTTTTTAAAAGGGGTTGAAGCCTTGGCGAGGCGCTAGTCTAGGGTGTGTAGAGAGACTCGGTGATTATGTACAAAAATAAATTATTAAGTTATTAATATTCATTATATTCCATCTCATTCTCACTACTTTTTGAGCCCTCCTAGTATAGCAATTATAACCGTTATGTGTTATTCGAATTATTTGGCAACTACATATGCTTCTAAATATAGGGTGTCCCGTGACAGATTTTGGATTTGAAATTCGAATATTTTTCTAACGGTCGCGCGAGGGACCGGGCAGGGGTTACAGTTTGGCGCGGTGTTTTTGCGGGTTGATCAGTTACGATGTCGCAGTGGACTGGTGTCTCTTTCTGCCAATGGAATAATTGTACCGTCTTTCTTTTTATGACAAATATATGTATTTTCTAAAATAATAACATCATTTAATTTAATTAAGAAATCCTAAATCTGCCACGGGTCACCCTTCTACATGTTTCCAAGTGCTTTGTTGACTATACATTTAATTTGGTACTCTCCGATATCCCGATTCCAGCTTGGCAACAGAGATAAGTAAGACAGCGTTAGCGCTATATTTAGTACATAGAGTAAATAATTTTCTTAGGTACACTAGGAAATTTGTCATGAATGTCGTGTTAGTTTTTTTTTTTTTGGAAAATATTAAAATGAAATGAAACCACTGTGTTATGTATAGAATTTAATGGATATGTAAATTTAATAAATCATCATATTATATAAATATTGTAAAGAAGTTATTAATGTGAAAGATTTTATAGTGTTTATAAAAATTGAGATCATTTTGATATCGAATACGACAAAATGTCTTATGAATAATTTCACAACGTCAATTTATTAATAATACAATAGAAATACTCACTTTTTACCTTTTTTTTATGGATAATCATGTATCAGCATACACATTCTATCTATTGCAGTGGTTTTAGGTTATCCCGGCGGATGTGACGAATGCAGTAATAGGCAAATTTGTTCATCTTTCATTTCAGCTTAACTGAAAAATTGAACGGGATTTAGGATGCCAATATCATATTATAAAGCAATAAAGTTATTCAATTAATATACGTACTTGGACGTAAGGCACTATGTGAATCGTTAATAATCCTTAATATTCCTTATTCAACGTTTTTATTCTATCTGAAAATAGATAATAATAGATCAAGGAAAATTTTTATATGCATCTAAAACAAACGTATTGATTATATAATTTAATTAAATTAAAATTCACTTTAAATTTGCATACTCTCTTTGTTATAGCGTGGTCATATAATTTTTAGCCTTCCATTTTTGTGTACGGCCAGAAAACTTATTCTCCTGAAGATGCCACATTAGCAAACGAATTTGATGGCATCCACAACATCATATATTTTGATGACAAAAAAGGCCCTAGTTCTTGAAACCGTCGAACCCCAAAAAACCTTTTGGGCCGCCTTCTACGATAGGCAGGTAATACCGTAGCCCTATAATTTACAGCCCGGTGTTAGAGCGCTGACAGCCTGACATCTTTAATGACATCGATCTGGTCCTGATTCCTATTTACTATAGACATGGATGCTCTAGTATAACGTGACTTTCTAATGCAATGGAATTTTTTTACTACAATCATAATGTTCCGGCCACACGCTTGTTAAGCATATGCCGAATAGGGTACTGATTTCCGCTAAGTGCAATGTATATATACCTGTAATGTTCACGTAACAGCGAACTCAGATGCTCGTAAACACCGAGCTTAGTAGAGTTGTTCTTTGTAGAAGCTGAACCCGATCATTACGAGCATTCGCAGTAGCTTCATATGTTCGTCCTGTAAACTCTTCCAATTCACTTTATGTTAATCCGATGATGTGATTTCGGTAACCTCGAATTTTCCGATAAGTCGAGCTTAGCAATTACTCTATGAACACCTAACTCGATAAATCGGAAAATCCGCTGAAACGAAGCGACGTTCAAATTTATATAATAGGCATCTTGTTTCAATTTTTAATATCCTTATTACGATGAGATCTTGAGATTGTACTCGTGTCAATGATAAAATTTAATTATAATATTATAGCTGAAAAATATTTTTTTTTTTTTTATTAAATATTAACACGTGTTAATATTTAAATAATTAAAACCTAACAGTTACCGCTACATTTTTTTTGTTTTGTTATGAAAGAATTATTTAATTAGGTTTAAGGAAAACTCTAAATGTCATCATCACCATGTCATCCCGTTAATGTTCTGCACGACAGGTTCAATGCCACCAGCAACCAACAATTCTCTGCCATCTTCACCTGCTCGTCGGTCTTCAATCTCACTCGTCCGCGGGGTAATGTTGGTGACCTTTATTCTTATAAAGCTACTGAAAGATGAGAAAAATTTTAAAGCTATGTCGAAGGTTAAAAATCCAGTATATAACAGAATTTATTTTAAACACAAATAAAAGAGAGAAACATACCTTAAGTTTCAGTACATCATCATAATTAGGTTATAAGGTATATCGAACAAGGGTTCTTAACCCTGTAAAGATATAAATCATTAAAGCAGCACCATTCCAGCGTCACCATCTTCATTTGTATTGAATTGTCCATCTGGTTTAACAGTCTTCTTTTCATCAATGTTGTGTGTGATTGAAATTACAGCTGCTCGATCACTTCTCGCCTGTAATAAAATAGACGCTAAGACAGAATTCTACCATAAATGATGCTAAATATTCGCCAAGCATGCGTAGTATTTATCCCGCAATATATCTATACTAGGAGAAGAATTAAAAAAAAACGCTAAAAAGCTGCAAAGGATAATTTCGTGTATTCCAGGTATTTTCCAGAGAAACACAAAAGAAGCCGATGGTCGACGGTCTTCGGTCTTCATTTATAAGAGAGAAATAAAATAAGGCGATGGAATGTGAAACGAAAGAGAAAAAAAGTTTGAAAGAAGATTAGAGTATGTAAGAGGAAAAGAATGAATGATGAAAATTTTGTAAAATTGAATTAGATTAAATAATGATGGCAAATTAATTGTTCGCAAAGGCCTTTACCCACAACACGCAGTGGAACGATTAAAAAAAAATAATCTTTCAAATGTATTATGAAATTTCACAAGGACATTGCAGTAGCCATCATGTGATGCTGTCACGTAAGCAATTTAGAAGAGCGTAAAAGCTGAGCTTAGATGAGCATATGATATTAACGACTGGGTTCAGTAAATTTGTGCTTTCGCAACGGCTATGCTCTTGTGCTCCTCTTCAAGTTTGTTTCTCTGGAAGACTATTCCTGTTTTACTCGTAGACGAGCGTTGACATTTTGGTTACATCGAATCTTCCGATAAGGCGAGCTTAGCTAAAGTACAAAGATAACACATCTAAATGCTGAGCTCAACGAATCGAAAAATACGCCGAAACCAAACGGGACAGTCGCGCATTAAGATAATGAACCGGTTTTCAAGTCATTTTTGATGAACAGTTCACGAGAACCAATCCACGACGGTGTGGAATTAAAAAAAAAAAACATTATTTAAATAATAAAAATAGTTTATATGGCACGAGTATTTTAGATTGTCTACAAAAAACTATCCTTACAACGGAATGTGTTTATAAAATAAATACATAAAAATATAAAGCAAATAATATCACTAAGCATTTCACTTTGCACTGTTTTACTTTCTTCTTCTTCCAGCGATGTATAAGCAACCTCCGAACATCATAAGTACCGAATTTAGCTGGACCTAAGTCCTTACGCGCAAAATTCGATAAATCGGACGTTCCGAAATGCTTTTTTTTTCGTTGTGTTGATAGATGTATCGGAGATCTTCTGTCTTCTTTTATTGTTGATTAACTGGTTAGTTCGAAACATCCTAAGTACCGAATTTAGCATAGCTGAACAAGCATTGAAAGCTAAATCCAATAAATTGGATGTCCCGCGGCAACCATTACCATCAGCTAAACTGTGAACCTGTTAAATCGATATCATTTCTATTATTAGATTGAGCGCATTTGTAATTCAACAACAGCTTAGAAATGCCTATAGCAAATTTAACACAAATGTATCCGTAAAGAGAATAAAGCGATAAACAATTTAGCACTGATTTGTAACGGATAACGCGAGATGTCATCATAATCATCATCAGCCGATAGAAGTCCACTGCTAGATACAGGCCTCTCCCAAAGATTTAAACATTTGTAGGACGTCCATATGGTGGATTTGGACCATTTCCTACAGCGCTAGTTTAATGCGGGTTGGTGGAAACCAGGGCCTCATTTGTTGATTATCACGGTGCACCTCGAGCAGGCGAGGTTGGTTTGGGTCCCGTGAGTTGTTGTGCGGGATCCCTTACACACCTGTTAAGCTGTAAAATAAATAAATCTAGATTATTGCAGCAGTTTGAAAAGCTTATAAATTTTATTTACACTAAAAGCAGAGACAAGCAACCTTGGTACTCTTGTAAAAAGCCAAGACTTATTTGAATACTCTTAGATTAGAATATAAATCATAATCAATAGTCAGATCTAATAAAATAATAAAGAAGTAATAATAGAAGCAAGAGTATGTTAGAAATATAGGCGAATAAGCTTCATTGTCTTCAGCGTCATTGTCACCTATTACCACGTGAAATTGATGTGAAGTTTCTGCTCGTAGTAAATAAAAGTAATTGCTTCAGCTTACATACAAACATATTTCAAGATGCACCGGCGAAGAAAATTACTCGCGGGGTCCATGGATAATCTTAACTAGGTCGTTAAGGTTAATTTGTAAGTTAAAGGTCCACAACATAAACCTGTTTTGTTTCTGAAATATAGTTTTATATGTGACTATATCGAAATACGTATTTCAACAAGCAAAGCGTGTAACGAGTGAGTACCTCATTTTCCGCATAAATTTGTTGTAACAAAAGTACTAAGAGAAAACGTTGAATGAAATCCGAACCAAATTATACGATGATGATCATAACGACGGCTTACTTTGCTAAATCAATCGATCACTTAGTTAAGTTTCTACAGTGTGCTACAATAACCTTTTGAAAAACTATTTACAGACTAATTTATACAAATTTGATTTGGTAAGAGATAAAAATTTAAATGATAACTTGTGAAACATTATTGCCGAATGTTGCTGCAAATGTATCCACACTGTATCTTCAGTCTTCTGTTGAAGTGTTAGTAAACTCGAAACGTCTAAAATACCGAATTTAGCTAAGCTTATTGCGTGACCGCTCTATTCAGTAGATCAGACGTCCCGCGAATACTCTAATCGGTGATGCTGTCTTCGGTTACCATTATTTACAACTAAAAAAAAAACACTAATAATCATTTTGTGAATATAACAACATTGTCGCAAAAAAGGAATCCCATGAATAATCTAATAAAATGGAAATAAAATTGCTATTTTAAAACTTATTAGACATCAATCTGGATAATCATCATTTCGTAATTTCCCTGATGGTAAGTGATACGCCTGCCCTTATGCCCATTAGCGTAGCGCTAGTTAGGATCATATACCACCACAGTGTTCTCGTCGCCTTGAGACATAGGATATTTAGTCTCGTCACCCAATTAATTACACTAGCTACCCCTCCTTTCAAACCGGAACACGCAATGGTTGCACGCTACTGTGTCGGCCGAAGAAGGGTTGGTGGCGGTACCCAACTGGACAAACTCCGACAAAAGAGACTTACCCCCAGTATAATTCATAAATTAATATTAAAATTTGTTACTCTTAGGGACCTCCTATATGTATATTAATGAGTATCGCTTAAAAACTTTGGATTACGCGCTAGAAAAAGTGTTGTGTGAATGAAGTAACTGAACTGTGTGTACTGAAGCGTGATTTTAAATAATAGGGGAGATCTCAAAAAAGAAGTAAAATACTTAGTAATATTGAATTATTATACATAAAATATTTGATAAGTATTATGTTAGAAATGTGAGAAATCGTTATGATGATGGTTGTTTGAGTATGAGTGAACGAAATGCATGATTTGTGAAGAATATGTTCATGAAAAAAAAAAAAGAACAATGCTACGAATAATAATTTGATTGGATAGTGGATATTGAATAGTAAGCAACGTTAGAAAAGTAGAATGCGAGTGGAGCGTGTAGTAGTTAAACTCAAAAACTTTCGTTATCGATAACCGTAAACCGATGATGTACTAAACATCTAAATATTAAAAATTAAAGCCTATCATGTCCTGTATGTCCTAATGATACTGATCTAATGACGGTGATGAAATGATGAATTCCATTTCGCAAATTAACATAGTTACAGCTGTAACTTCGCTAAGCTAGATCGACTTTGAAATTACAATTGGGATTACTTTTTTCTTTAAGACTAACTAAAGTGAGTTATAAGCAAACAAATAATGTATTTCATGATAACGATCATAACTAATTTCATAGTCGCTAAAGTTTAGTCGTTTTAGTTATTTAAAGACACATGAAAAAAATTAACTACATATAATTTTGTATCAATAAACTACAACGATCGGACAAGTTGTATATGAACAAATAAAAAAAAAACCATTTACTATGATTTTTAATAAAATCCTAAATATATAATAAAGCAAAGCTTTGAATAGAGAGAGAAAATACGACAAATTATTCTTTCATAGAAATTTTTATAGTTCTTTCAATATGAGAGCAATCCTATCAAGTTTTACTTTATCATTTTTAGCCAAACTTGGTTATACGAAATAGAAACCGTTTCTTTTGTTTTGTTTTGATACTTTTGGTATCTTCTTCATCGACTATACAACAGTACACTCGACACGATTGACTCGGCGAATTTGGCTAATATGACAAACGCTTAATCCACTGAGTCATACGCGCCGCGGATACTTTATTTCTCTATTTCACTCGCAATCACAATACATTCACGATTATTATATTAATTTGACATTTAACAATAAACTAGTATCGAATTATTATTAAATATTTATACATATTTTTAATTAGTACTTTCTCTTAATAAATGTATATACAACCTCAAACAGAAATCTATTAAAGTAACAGCAAGCAAACAGGAAACTATATATTAGGTCGGGGAAAAAGTTTGTTTGCATTTTTTAACAAAATTTAAAACATATTTGAATTTAGTTTATTTATATTTAACTAAAGTACGTAGGTACCATTTTGTTTGATAACTTTATGCCATCTTGTAGGTAGCGACGGGAACATGATCCCATTGCTATAGAGATTTTGGGACTTCTGATCAAAATACCGCGACAAATGGTTTTAGCAGCCCTCTCGTGATGCTAACCTGACACTGCCTAAAGAATTCTGAAGAGACCGAAACAGGTGGAAATCTGAAAGTGCACGGTCAGGACTATACGGCGGATGCATTAACACCTCCCAGCTAAACTCTCTTAATTTTTCCTGAGTGGCTAAAGATGTGTGAGGTCCAGCGTTATTATAATGAAAAACTACACCGTTTCTGTTGATTAATTCCGGCCTTTTTTCTCAATTTCTTGCTTTAATCTCATCAGTTTCGTCGCAGTAGAGTTCAGAATCGATGGTTGTGCCTGATGGTAACAGCTCATAATGAATAATGCCCTTCCAATACCACCACACACACACAGCATCACCTTGTTGCGAGTTAACTCGAGTTTCGCCACAGTCTGTGAAGCCTGACCGGCCTCTGACCACAACCTTTTCCGCACGTTCTTATCGTACGTGATCCACTTTTCATCACCAGTTATCAGCTTCTTCAAAAATAGTTCGGTTTCATTACGTCGTAATAAAGAATCACAAACGAGTACACGGTTCATTATTAGGTTTCTTTCAGTGAGCTCTTGAGTTTTCAGTTTTTTTCAAATGCGCCAAAACTGTTTTGTGGTTAATTCCCAGTTCTTCAGCTACGTCGTATCTGCTGATGTGCCGATCTTGCTCCACTTTTTCAAAAATGCCATCCACTTTATCCGTAATAGCGCGACCAGTGCGACGTGCATCTTTGACATCAAAATTTCCGGATTGAAAACGCTTAAACCAAATTTGTGCTACACAGTGCTCACAGACCCTGCACTGTACTGCACTAGCTCCATAAACATCGCAAAATTTTTTCGCGGCTTGCGTTGTATTTTTACCTTTTTTGTAGAAAAATTTTAAAATGTATCGAATTTCTTCATTAAGTAGATTCACTTATCTTGATAGTACGAAAAACAAATGGATATCACACATTTTCCTAATTTGAATTTGGAATTATGTTCTTTAAAATTTAAACTTTCAATGATACCAAAACCAGCCGGACACAAATAGTACAGCCAAACAGATTTCATTACAAGTTCATACATACTATAATGCGAAAACACTTTTTCCCCAACCTAATATTTTTTAATAATACAAACATTTCTAATACTAATAAAAATTTCTAAAAGTGTATACGTTTACGAAATAAATATTACTTCTTTGAATTACGTCAGAGATGTTTTTTTATTACAATAATAACATTGAGCTTTTATCACATAGAAAGCGTTATATATATATATGAAAATGAAAAACTACTGGTTTTGTTCAAACTATAAACATCAAAAGAGTATTGGAAACAAGTACATTTTTATGTATTAAAAAACTTATTTAATTAATATTTACCAAATCTAGCAGACTAACTTATTTTAATTGTTATTTTTAAGTTAACAAAATATCACTATATTTTGTAAAAAATTAAAGAAAATTCTAATTGCAAACTGTGGAAAGTTAACATAAGTTATTCTCGTTGATAAAATAGCAAAATTGCGGATTTTTTTTTTAATTATTAGTGTGGAGATAAAAAATTAATAATGTGTGGAGGTTTCACTTAGTTTGATTCAAGGGAACGACTAGACGGGCGGGACGTACACCTGATGGTAGGTGTCGTGCCTAACCTTAAGAACATGGCACTAGTTAGGATCGTATTAACTGTACCACATTGCGCTCGTCCGTACTCTTGACGAACAAGATGTTGACTCTAATTACCTCCGTAATTACGCTATTTCATTGTTGAAAAGGGAGTTATGAAAATTGTTTATATTTAACTCGTAAATAGAATTATTAATCGGAATGTTAATTTGTATAAGAGGCACTCAGTCGTTAACACGCTTTCACGATTACATAGAACGCGGGTAAAAGTAATAATAACATGTACTTAAGTTACATAAACATTTCCACCTAATTTTGCTTAGACACACAATATTTTTCTTTAACTATAAGAATGTCAGTCAATTCATTTTCTATGTAAATTTCCATTGTAATATATATACGGACGTAGACGTAGTGTTGGGAGGGCGCCGACAAGGTGGACCGACGATCTGGTAAGAATCAGAAACCCACTGGATGCGAGCAACGCGGAACCGATCGATGTGGAGATCTTTGGGGAGGCCTATGTCGAGCCGTGGACGTCTATCGGATGATGATGAAGCATCCTCGGAACTGAATCCGGTCATTTTCAAAGTAAATCATTTTATTAAATGTAGCCGACTTAACTCAGAAATTAAACGGTAAACAGTACTGGTGGTTTTTTTTGTTATTAACGTTTGTAACAAAATGCTAACGGTCGCAGACCCCGGAACCAAAAGGGCCGGTAACGGGGTAGTGTCGGACTCCAAACGACTAAAAAGCTTCACATGGTATTCCAATCAGTTCCGTAATATTGCACGAGGGTCACGGCATAACATCGAGCAGCTCTTCCGCAACCCCCGATCGGCGCCCGAATCGAACGGGCCCGCCTCGGGGAGGGATGTTAAGCACCCCTCCCGACAAAAAATCCCTACGTGGCGCCGCGTCGGAATACGAGACGCGCTGCCAGATACACCTCGGGAACCCTCTCCAAGGGGGGAAAATAGTACTGGTGGTAGCTGAAGACTGTCTAGGTAAGTACAACGGCAGTTCGTATTGCACCCGCCAAACAGCGCTGAGCAAACATCATTGTAATCCGATTTGAATGGCGCTATAGTTAGTAAAATTACTGTGGTAACGAGACAACGTATTACTTCTTAAGGCGACAAACAACGTGGTGTACTGTATATCATCCTAACTATTGCGACATGACCAGGCGTATTCCGATCAGTGAAACGTCTCGCTTGTCTCGTCGTCAAACAAAAAAAGCGATCCCGTTGCAATTTTCATAGAGAAAGTAGAGGCTATTCTATTATACAGAGTGGCACAAAAGTGATCCTCCTATCAGAAAATGCTATAAATTTTGCCTTGATGTAAAAAAATTAAAAGACCAAATAAAAATAATCCACAAGAAGAATCAAAGTTTTTCATATTTTTTTTTAAATTACAGCCAAAAAACGTATTAATTACCAACTGTCACAGTAGGCATAGGTTATTTTTGGCTAATAAAAATAATCCACAAGAAGAATCAGTTTTTCATATTTTTTTTTAAATTACAGCCAAAAAACATCGGAAGGTTATTTTTGCGCCACTTGTATACCTTCCGATGTTTTTTGGCTGTAATTTAAAAAAAAAATATGAAAAACTTTGATTCTTCTTGTGGATTATTTTTATTTGGTATTTTAATTTTTTTACATCAAGGCAAAATTTATAGCATTTTCTGATAGGAGGATTACTTTTGCGCCACCCTGTATATATAATAGCTATTCGCTATTGTATGGCTAGTAGCTTGGTGAAGGCCACATCAGCGAGTGGGCTTAAGCCAATGATCATACTAAAGTATATTTCAATGTATCTGAATCTTGGTAAGATAATAGATATAATTATTAGAAAATTTTATATTAATAAAAATATATCAATAGCCGAGAAAAAAGATGAAAACATTCAAACATATTCGTACACAGTAATAAGAAACTGTGTAAAATAAATATGGATGTAGACGTGAGAGGATTTAGAAGAAAGCCTATGCCTACTGTGACAGTTGGTAATTAAATATAGGTCATCCCTCGTTTCCCTTCCCTCACCCTGACTTGGCATGTAGACGGAGTAATTGGAATGCACGGAAATCTTTTCAATCCGATTTAAAGGTTTGGTATGAAAATTTCTGAAATTTTTTCTGAAATTGAATTTTCATAGGGAATAAAAAATTACCACCTAAATTAATATGTAGTATACAATAAATTTGACCGGAAACTTGAAGAGTTACTATTAACGAAGAAATTTATGTAATCACCACAATAGAAAAAATTTGTTTACTTTCTTATCAAATTCAATGATTTTTTTTAAATTTTAAATTTTCTTTTAGTATTAACATTTTGCGATTCTCACAATTTTTTTTCATCTCCTCTAGACATAGCTTTAAGTCTTTAATTTAATAGTTTTTTTCAGTGCTTTCGATAAAGAATAAAATTAATTTTACTATCAATTCTTATCTATTGTAAATATTATTCAATAGTTAAGCTGTTGAAGCTGCTATTTAATTTATACATCATCAGCCGGTAGACGTCTAATGCTGGACATAGGCCTCCTTCAAAGATCTCCACATCGATGGATCCTGCGCTGTCTTGATTCCAGCGCTTTGCCAACGTCCGTCACAGTCAGCATGGCCTCCGGTACCGCCGAGGGCCAGGAGCTGTCGCTGACATTCATATGGGGCGATTTGGCCAATTTCCCACCGCGCTGGCCGAATGCGGGTTGGCGGGAGCCAGAGCGTTTGCTTATTAGCAGGGTGCACCAAGAGCTGGTGAGTTTGGCTTGGATTTATACGAGGGACAATAACTATAAATAATTCTCTACGAGCTCTACTGATAAGCGTTGACGATGATAGCGTATCTCGAAACTTGGACTATATTCATTAATGGTAAACACTATTGATATAATATCATTTAAAAATAAACACTTTATATACATTCTGTATCCCATAGTTTTTTTTTTATATGAAAAACGATACGCGATGGTTACATAGTTTTAGAGTAGTTCGGTCATCAACTGTTTGCAGGTTTTTTTTTGCGTTTCAAACAACGGCAGAACCGCGACGTAATCTTCATCACTTGACCTTTAAAAGATATGTTCTTATTCACTTTCCAATTAAATAGGGAGTATAAGCATATATTTTTTATTTTTTTACCGGAATAAATATTATTAACAGAATGTACAGTAAAAAAAATCATTAAAATTACAATCACTATCCGATGATGATTTTGGCGCGCTTTAACCCTGACGTCACCGTATGTAATATCAACAAGTCTCCTTTTTCTTATATGGAAAAGATCATTATGAGTATTGTATTGTTTTTATATACAAAAATACGATTAGAAATGCACCCACTTGAAATCATTATTGTAGGACTTCATTTCTTTACTTTAATTAAAGTTGTGCTTACATGAAATGTCAAGACAATATCATAAAAAATGATAAGCTAAAACTCCTTGAGATGGCAACAGTGACGTAACCTTTCCTTCCGTCCATTAGCATCGCGTTTTGAGAATGTATGTTTTTTGTTAATTATTTTTTTTAAATAAGACTATAGGTATGTTCCTATAGCAGTGAAGTAATAAAGAAAATATTTCATCCATTATTCCCCAACAATGAATACAAGTAATCAGTAACGATGACAAATTGAATGCATCGACATATCCTATGCTGCAACTTATCACCAGATGGCACTGGAACATATACAGCGTTACCGATCTATACGAAAACCGATATAAATCGATCCTCAAACATGGAAAATATACAATCATTTACGTATATACCGTATACTGGTAGAACAACCTCTGAGAGCTAGTTATATGCGAAAATGTGATATCGATTAAATGTTATTATGCAATATAAAACAAATACTTACCTGCGAACTACGAACGTCTTGATTTTTCGTTTCAGTGCCACCCAGCCACTCTAAAAGAAAAAAAAAAAGATAAAGAACCCGCACACCGAAATAGTAATAGAAAATATATATATACCACCACGTGAAAATAAGTAGCACAAGCAGTACAAACCCATGATATTTAAATTGCGATAAAACTAAATACGTCCAAAAGAATACATTAATTAAAAATATTCATAAGCATTTCAATTAACACAAGACTTACCTAGATTTAATTTAGAAACTGTATGATATGCACATTTAAGTGATTTCTAATGCTACCGCTGTTTAAGGAATGATAAATATGATTAATTTGTTATATAATTGCAGTCGAAGCGCGATTAGTGAGCGGATATAAATTTATTATATTAAATACTTACTTTCAATATAAAAACTTTAAATCCATGAATTATAGGAATATTTAAACACTTTCCACTAACGTAAAAGGTAATAATATTTCCACGTTAACGGTAGTAACGTGAAACAATTGGAACGGTACAATATAGTCTAAAGTTTCCCGTTTACGCAAACACGTTTTTTTTTTTTGCTTTACAAGCATTTCTCTATTAACCTGAAATTGCTAGCTAGTATTCTAGAAATTGACTTACCTATGCACACATAGCTTATATATTAAGCAATCTTTCAAGTCCGTTGCCTACGAATTGTGGTTAATGGATGGCTTGTATAGATTTCTTATAACATATATTTATGCTATGACGTCACACATCAAGTCAAATCCCAAAATTGCACGCGCCAGTCGCTTGTGATTTTTTTTAAATAACTACTACTAACTACAAACTACTACTGATAATTTTTTTGCAATGGAATATTCTTTAAATAATAAAATTATTATTCCCTATTAACACGTGTTCTTAAAAATATTCCCTTTACAATTTTTTTATTCCAAGCAATGAGACAAGCAGGACGTTCACCTGATGGTGATACGATTGCCTATAATAATGTGGCGCTAGTTAGGATGTTATACACAGCACCACAATGCGCTCGTCGCCTTGAGATATGCGAGGTCACGTTACCCCAGTAATTTCACAAGCGACAGCGCCCATCTAACCGGAACACGGTAACGTTTGCACACTACCGTTTGTCGGTGGAAATAGCTGCTGTTGTGATACTTTCCTAGATGATATTCGGCAACAGAGCCCCACCACCAATGCCTGCCTACTAAATAATGTATTCGAGCTGAAAGGAATTGACGCAGTACCTTAACCAGCAAAACAGTCAGTTACAATTTTTTTAATTGAGATCTATATTTATAGTAATAAGTTATTATTGATCATAAAAACAAACAACAAAAATAAGCAATTAAGATATCAATTAGAATAACCAAACGTCTCAGAAATATAGAGTTCCTAACGTCTTTTGCATAAGAATTTAGGATAATTCTAACAATAGGTAATAAATGTAAAATGATAAATAACAACACGACAAACAATAATTTAACATTATTTTCTATAAGTAAATTTTAAGTTAAACTAATTTAAACAGTCTGTGAATAATAAGACGAGAGGTTTAAGATACAATATGTTAAATCTATTTAAACTTGTCTAACCACAATTCTATTTTGCAAAACTTGTTTGTATTTGTGTTTTATAAAAAAACAAGTTAATATATAAATAAAAATATATCATTAATATTCAAGAAATAAAACCTCTGCAATTCGTAAAACACTGAAAAATGTAAAAAAACATCCCCTTCACCGACTTGATATATGAATGGCCTTAACTTGTGAAAGCAGTCCCAAATCCTAACAGTGGTAACATTAAGAGGGTTGTATATTAGTATGTATTATAAAAATATCACGTGACCGTCACATTGATGTTTACAGAAAATAATAAAACTACACGAACAGGTCAATAATAATAAAAAATAAATACTCAATACAGTAGTTTATTATTTGAAAGTTTAACAAAAAATAAATACTAAACGGACTGTCGAATTTCAAATGCGGCACACATAGGCGACATCGATATAAGCAAAACCAATACGACATCGATATAGATATATATATATCGATGTTGGCAACACAGGTACAGCATCAGTACAGTTTGCGTACACGGTGTACAGCCCATGCGCCTTTCGTATCGATCATCGAGAATACTTCGGCAATGTTTAAAACAATGATCTAAAATAATTATCTATATACAAATAACAATTAACTACGGCATAACAAAAAAGCTTGATACTTGTTGAGGTTCATGCAGTAAAATTAGAAAAAGAATATACATACGTAACCGCTACAAGAAACTTATTACAATTATATAAAAAAAAAAACAATCTGAAAGCTGAGCGTAAAAAGGTAATAAAAAATTAACAACATCAAAATACTCATCTTACGACTACATGCGTGGATCTTGATCTATAATCCGTTAAATAGTAGTAGTTAAAACAACACTTAAAAAAAAATAACTATAGACAATAAATATATACTTTAAATTTTATAGCGTTTATTTTAACTAGTGAGAGGGAAACTATTGCGGGGGCCGGCTAGGTCATTACTACCGTAGCTCTTATTTCCACCACCAATTAGTAGCTAGGGTACCTAGTGAAATTACTTTGGTAACGAAGGTCCCTACGTCTCAATGCGACAAATGCGGTGTCGTGTGTATCACCCTAACAAGCGTCATGTTATGGACAGGCTTATATCATTTACCTACCATCGGATGGAAGCCCTGCCCGTCGCACTGCTACGTTGAATAAAATAAACTAATGTCAGTCAATTTGAAATGTCCACAATAATAAAAAGTTAAAATAAACGCGATAAAATCTTTAACCTTTGCTTTACTAAGTTTTAATTAAGAGACGTATAAAAAAAATAAAACTGCAGATAGTTTGACAGTTGTAGAAAGAGGACTCACAATGCGTACGATTAATAAGATTAACATTGAACATTCCTTAGCAATTTATCCAGAAAAGAAAATTGTACTTAAATATATAATTATGGTTGATAATGTCGTCCGAGAAACTGTTGCGGGTCGTGCTGCCTTCTAGTGGCTTGGTAGACATCGCGCTCTTTGTCAGGATACTTGGTAGGAAGGTTCGGCGAGTGCAGGTTCACTTTTGCTGCATACCTGGAAAGGATACTGGATTTACCGCTTTCTAAAAATAACAATTACACTGCTATTGGTGTAGTAAGTTTCCGAGGACATTGTCTAAATAGGTACTACAGCAGCTACTATTTCTGCATCTAAACTACTGTTTACTGTGCAAACATTACTATGTTTGTGCCAAGTATATTTGAACGCTGAGCTTACCTTATACCGGCGATATCTATCTCGTAGTGTCCACTGAGTATGAAGTCGTTGGTGACCGGTTGACGTACACCATCGTCGTTAAGGTTCTGAACGAATCCAAGACAGACCTGTCATCAAAACTAATTATTTATCTTACTCGAAATCGAAATTAACATTAAAAATTATTATACTACGTTATGAGGGATAGTAACGTTACAAGGTTAAGAGAATTGTGTGAAAAGGAAATTCCAGTTCCTTCTCTCACAAGTGTATGTAGTAGTAAAAAATGAGAGGAGCTGACAAGTAGAGGATCATAAACACTACACAATGCATTCGAGACCCTTTATAAAGTAAATCTTTGTTACACCAGTACTTTCACTAGCTATAGCGCCCTTTAATCCGGAAGGCACCTGCTACAAATATAAACTTACCATGCAATAATATCAACAAAATCGTGGTAAGAGATAGGAAATTTATTACTCACTTGCTTTTTAAAGGTGTATCCATAGCTAGTGGTTGTTGTCTGACCGCAGTAGTTGCCATCCCTGTATATCGGTTCGCCGCCCCAAGACCACAGGTCTAACTCGTGGTCGTGGTCAGTCAGCAGAAGCTGTACGTACTGTCGCTTTATGCCCTCATCGCGTTGGCGCAACAATGCGTCGCGACCAATGAATGGGACGCCTTTCTGTTGTAAAAAAAAAAGGTTCGTGCAAATTATTTTGATCATCACATAATGATAATGTAAAGTGGCGCATGATTGCGAAATTTATTGGACTGGGCAGACTCGGAAACGAGAAACCTCAAATGATGATAAAATAATAAGAAACCAAAGAAAGTTTTATTTGATAGAATATAGAAAAATTATAAACTTACATCGAACTTGACGCGCCATGTCCTTCCGCATTCGAGTGGCGTTGTCATCGTATCCAGGTCTTGGCCCCAGAATGCGAAGAACTTTTCCACGCGCAACGCGCGGGAGGCGTAGTAACCCACATGAGTTATGCCGTACTTCTCCCCGACCGTCATCAGTCTGTTGTATACGTGCAGAGCAAACTGCAGGCGAAAACATATTTTTAACAAAACACTGCAGACGAGTTTGGTATATCAATACTGGTACAATTGACTCTGATGATGATAAATTATGATGGTTTCGTTACACCGAAACATGAAGCTCTCCTGGAATAGAACCTCTCTGAGATATATAACATAAGTTCACTTTACACACTGAAGTGTCGTGACGTTAAGATGCAGAGTTAATGAAGTAAAATCAATGGATTCCAAGCGTTAAGGCACATCATCATCATCAGCCGATCGACGTCCACTGCTTGACATAGCCCTCCCCCAAAGATCTCCACATCGATTGGTCCCGCGGTTTTATTAAATCACATCATCTTAAAAATAATGAAAGGCATGTTATCTTACCTCATTAGGAATATACAAAACGTAGCCTAACTCTCCCGTGTGCGTCAAATTCATTGCCCTGATGCCATTAGCGAGCCCCACATCCAACTCTTTAAATGTGAAAAAGGGAAAATTCGATGGTGAAAGATCCGTGTCCGTCAGCTCTGACAGTAAGTTTCTAGTGAAAGGTCCCATTACGCAGATAGCCGTGTACATTGATGTCACATCCGACAGAGTCACAGAACCGTTGCGGGGAAGGTGTCGATTGAGCCACACTTTGCATCGTGTTTGTTGGATAGTGGGAGCAATCATCATGTAGCTGTAAATAACAAAGGAATAATTTACTAATCAGAACTTCGAGCACCATAATGTACAGTACGTTCATCTGACGATGAGTCACGATATCATATACTGTACATTTCACGCATTAAATACTTACTGGTTATCACTAATCCTTGCCAAGCTGCAGTCATTTTCGTATCCGCCGCGCTCGTTCTGCATACCAGTGTGTATGATACTTCCGTTTGGAACGTCCACATTGTTTGAGCAGAGGTACTGAAGCAAGTCAACCACCTCACGACCTTGTGACTATAACAAATGGGACACAATGTACATACTAGGAGTTTTTAAGGACATCAATGCTTCGAAGTAAACTTGTTCCTATAGTTTTGTACAGTAGTGTTCATGTAGGAACGAAAGACAGATGTCAATCAAGTGGACGTGGATGCCGGGCATGGCCGGACTGGTGATAGGACTCTGTAGCCGGAGACTTTCTAGGTAGGTACGACCGGAGTACTTATTTCAACCGCCAATTAGTAGTGTACAAACATTTATAGATACCGGTTTAATTAAATTAACTACTTGTATCAAGTCGAAGAACACCATATGGTTTTTTTTCTGATGGTAAACTCGCTCAAAGTGGCGCTAGTTCTGATAATATAAAGTGCAAAGTGTTAAGTCTCGTTACCACACAGATTTCAATAACTACAACGCCCTCCGTAAGGGAAGACAGTAATCTTTGCACATTAGTGTTACGGCTCCAGAAGTAGATACATCAACGGTCGCCTGCAACAGAAACCTTTCACCAGTACAATGTGAATGGCTTCAGATCCAGCTGTTGATTGATTATTATTACTTTTAAATAAATTAATACATGTAATAAAATTGTAACTAATCTCACTGAAAAAAAAATAACTTATATACTATTTTACCTGGAGGTCGATTTTCGTAAAAGATGAGTAGTCAGAGAGACCAACAGCTTCTCTGCAGGCCCAGTACTCTCGTTGCACTGTCTCAAACCAATGCGGTTTACCAAAAGTTTTAGTGTAAGCAATCTTGAACGGCCGCGGTTTTTGTGACTCATCAGCTTCTTTATCTATAGATATTACTTTATTTAGTTTGACTGCTTGATTGTTTGAAATATAAAATTACAAATTTAATTACTACTTTAAAACTATACGTAGATGTTAGTTGCCGGAGACCACCTATCTAATAAGGTACTTCGGTAGCGGTTATTACTTTACTGCTACCAAATGTTAGTGCACAAACATATCTGAATTCCGGTTTGAGGGTCGCCGTAGTTACTAAAAAGTCTATGTTAAAAATAGATGAAAGAAACTTAATATCTCATGTTACAAGACGACATACAAAATGTGCTGCAGTTGACGTCATCTTAACTAGCAAAACATAGTGCATGCGTATTGCTTCCATCAGTTGAACACTGCTGTCTGGTAGCATCGCATTATAAAAAAAAATTAAAAAAAGTTCAAAGTAAAATCTTACCTACTGGTTCAAACCAGGTAGGCCTTTCATAACCCATAACTTGACCAAACACAGCGCCATTGTCCCGCAAAGTTGGATATATAGGTGAGAGGCGAAGATTGCGGCCCGTTTCAAATTCATAAAACGGATACGGTAGACCATAATGCACGCCTAAACAATGTAAAATTTAATAAAACTTGAACATAGATATATCCGAAGCATTAAATTATTAAACATTGATCGTGTGAAGGATATAAGTATACCTGGTACTTCCTTCACTCGATCTCTAAGAAATCTCTTGTTGTTATGTAGTCCGAGAAATCGGTTTATATCCAGTTCGTACATATCGTACTTTGTATATCCGTCCACTATCTCATCCACTGTGGCTTCAGCAACACCACCAGCTGCTGAGATTCCGACCGTCTTCATACCAGCAGCGACATGATAGTTGAACATCTGTGGACGTTCCGCTAAATTCAATCTTGACTACATCACCATGACATATGTTCTTAACATTTCATAGTAATGTTGCGCACGAGCCTTTAAATTGATTAAATCTTTCCTATTGCAAACCCCCAGAATCCATCTTTTAGTTTAACAAATTGCCAAAATAAAGACAATGGAAGAAAAGTCGTATCCGGATACAACAATCGTCAATGGAAATTTCCTAAAAAATTTTGATTTAGGATAAGTTCAAAATTTTATAACGGATACTGTTTATCAATTGGATTGATTTAACTTTTATAAAATGTCTATTTAATTGAACGTCATAACTAGTTATTTAAAAGTAACCCTCTATTCGCAGACTTTAGAAAAGCAATATGCCTATAAATAGCGTCCATTATTTGCAGCGAGGTTCGGGATTGGAGCAGGACGAACTATTGATTTATGTGTAGGAGGCGTCGACTGCGCGGTCGCGTTACGCAAGTAACGCCATCTACCTGCAGCATCCCAAATTTATATTTTTAACGTTATTACTCGCCATAATTTTTTTTTACGTGTTAAATACAGATATAAATGTAATGGAGTTTAACATGTATAACGCTGTAATAAATGATAAAAGACATTGATGATTAAGAAGATCGTAGATTTACAAAGGATGTAATTGGCATCGGACCGATCGCGTGGACGTGTGTGTGGACGATAATATCCTGAAATCATGATCATGATTGATCATAAAACGATATGAAATAATTCTTCTTATTTTTTTATCTTTATCTTATTCAATAACATGCCGACGCTGATGGAAATGTTTAAAATATAAAGTTCTTTAACGCTTTTATTATTTTTATTACAAATAGTATTTTCTACTAGAAATATTTAGAAAAACAATAAATGCTTTAAAAATGAACGTCAAAACAAAAAACATTGTAGTTAAGATATAAGATAAAATCAATGAATGCCTCTGGCGAATCGCTCAGGGTAGGGGTAAGTAGAGGATGCCTTGGAAATACTCTAACTCTCACACGGTGAAATTTATTAATAATGAAATTATTTTCATCATCCATAGGAAACATTGGTTCTAATAAGATTTTCAAAAAAAAAATATAACATTGTCTAAGTTCGATTCCATGGCGATGTGTTATTGGGTTTGCTTGGTGGTATGGTCTCTCTTTGAACCCGCCTGCCTTGCTACCATTCACATATTGTAAATCAGCAGCCATATAAGCAATACCATGTTTCGGCTGTCGACATATGTGAGCCAGCATCCTTCACTACCTACAGCACCATTGTGATGTAATTAAATAAATAATTTCGTAAAATTTTATTTTTATTTTGTATTCCAATACATATTTAAGTCTTTTAATAATTTTATTTTGTGTAATTATAAACAAGACGAAACTTTAAATGTTTTAAAATAATTATAGCCATAAATTAAAATTAAAGATTTTTTTAAGCTAGTTAGTAATAAACATTAAAGTAACGAAACTTGGAGACTAACTGTCCGGAGGCTGTAATTGAGTACATGACAATTGTTTGAGAACCCCAGACCGACGCCTACACCGCCATTTAGTTACCAAAATCAATATCCGCTTCGGTTCCAGGGGTGAGGAGAGAGGGGAGGAGAGGGAGGTCAGGGAGAAAGAGGTCAGGGAGGTGAGGGAGGAGAGGGAGGTGAGGGAGGAGAGGGAGGTGAGGGAGGTGAGGGAGGTCAGGGAGGAGAGAGGGGAGGAGCGGGAGGTCAGGGAGGAGGGGCGGAGAGAGGGAGGAGAGTGGAAAGGGTGAACTCCCCATACTTTGTGGTTCCTTTAATGTTTTAAATATATCATAATATATTGAAAATCAACGAAATATTATATACTAAAGATAGAGGAAACAATAAAGAAATATAAATCTTCACATGATGTTTTGCCTATAAAATTTAGTAATTGCGTTTTTTTTTCACAAATTCTAAAAAAAGGATACAGTTTTGATTAAGACATACTGCACTTACCTCAGTAGCTTCTCCAACTATCCACTTGCAGTCTGGGGAAAACGCCTCGAGACCGTTGCACAGTTTGTGTAAGACAGCTTGACTGAGGCTGGGTACGCGTTTAAGCAACTCTTGGAGTAATACGTGAAAATGATCCCAATCTTCGGCGACGCATCGCTGCAAAGTATTCCTGACTAACAAAAAAAAAGAAAAAATAGTGTATTAAAATCTACTGCCATGAACGTACGTATTGCAACAATGATAAATCGAAACAAATTGTTTATCTCGCTAAAGGCACAAAGAATTTCATAAAGTAATTAAACAGCGCGAACATTCAAGAAGATCAGTTACCTTTAAATGATAACGCACTATCGCCATCGAGCAGAGACAAAGCATTTTGAAGAACACGTCGAGTTCACTACCGCGATAATTATTATTACAAAACATTACGCAAAGTTCTGAAGTTAAATAATTTTTATAAATATTAAGATTTATTAATAAAATTAACGCAAGCCATGACATCACTGTTAATATATGTTGCAATAAGTTAAACACTGGAGCGCAGCTCGAAGACAGAACTCAAACTGAGCTAGCTAGCCTAGGTCATGGAAACGTGCTCTGGCTGTATTGATTTGTTGACCTACTTAGGGTCCCAGGTGCAGCCCCTGGCTTTATCGATCGGATTGCGCGGCGCATCACAAAGTTGCAAAAATAACGCAGTTGCACACTATAGACCTCTTGCGTGGAAAAGTTGCAACATCCTGACGAGAATCGCGGCGGCGCTCTCTACCACACCACAGATACAAAACTAACATAATAAAATAAAATAAATTAACGATAGGTTTATAAATAAATAAATAAAGATATACAATAACAGCACAGCAAACAATAATTAAGATCAACCAAGGCTGAATTTTATAAAAAAAAAAAAATTATAATGTTGCCAGCGTAAAATTTATTAGACTTGAACTCAGTTTATCGCCAAATAAGGTTATAACCCTCTAAAATACCTAAATTGATTTTTTTACTAGTTATTTATAGGTAAACAGTCAGATTTTTGATCTGTTGATGAACCCAGTTAAAGTTTTAATTAAGTGGCAATTTGAACTAAATATTGAATACTTACTTTCCTCTTCGTACACCGGTTTCGCAACAGGTTCGAACCCCCCCGCCAGTATACAACCATCGTGTTCGCGTAAATATATGTATCCATCGGGATCTCTAACAACTAAAACAATTATATAACCTGAGTCCAGCAGTGTATATATTTCCTAATCTTGATACAAACGCGTATCGTCTTAGTATCGTACAAGTCCAACAGGTAAAACAATTGTGATAAAAACTATAAAATATCAAAAATAATCCGCTCCTTATAGATTTATTAACAGAATTTTACAACAAAAAAGTCGAAAGCACGATCTTGTACTGTTAGAATCCAGTAGTTCCTAGCGATTTTGTTATTTCGAATTTCGTTTAAATTTTCTAAATTTAACCATATGGCCATCGATTCGATTGCCATATGGTAAAATTTTGAATCAATCGAAAAAAAATTGCTACCGTAATATTCATTGTTCATGATAATGAACAGTAACGTCGTCATTACTTTTCAAACCATATAGCAACAATATATTGTCACCAGAAAACGTATTGGCTGTCATTTCGCTTACCATCTGATGTACTTACTAACACATCTCGTTAATTAATATAAAAAAAAAATGGAAAGTATACCAACCTGGAGTCATAGGATCTAAATTGTAAATGCGTTTAGTGTGCAAGTAGTAATGTTCACATGGCAACAAAGGTACTTTCACTTGGGGTTTAGCCAATTGCCCGACCTACGGAGTAGAAGAATAGAATACACTCTAGTCGACTATTTCACATATTATTAATGTTATCCATCTTTAGATTGAGTTAATAGTGAATCTTTAAGCTAATGTTATGTTCCATATGGTAAGATTACCTGCCTCGCCCAGAATCCCGCGCAGTTAACGAAGTGCTCGCATTCAACAGCACCCTGACTGGTCTCAACACCACATACTTTATTATCCTTAGACAGCACCGAAGTTACTTCACAATTTTCCATCACACCCACGCCTAAAAAAAAATTATTTAAATACGACTGCAATACTTCAAGTGAAATTTACTTTTTAATATAAATAACTTACCATTTTCAACGGCTTCTTGCATAAGAGACATACAAAACAGGTACGGATCTCCAACACCATCGCCAGGTATCCATAATCCACCCAGTATGTCTTCTACGTTTAGCATGGGGCAAATCACTTTGCATCTGCTCGGTGTGATGAGTTCGCATTGAATACCCCAAGAACTGTCTAGAAAATATCAAGCTAGTTCATATCTTCGCATATTAAGAAAATGTTAGGAAATTTCCTTTGTTTGAAAAAATACTTGTTTTTCATTACTGATGACAATATTCCTTAGAAACGTTCCAAGATCTTTATAATTAAAGCTTGCACATAGTAAATTTGAGTTTATTTCGGTTAACATTTTGTGCAATTTCTTTTTATATTGTTAAGAGGATGTGATTTTATTGCACGCGTGTTAGTACTGGGAGGCTGCGCGGGGTATACTGAAGGTGGATTTGCAACGTTCCCGGCAGAGAGACGCATGCCCGCCGCGCGCCGTGATCAATATGTCCCAGACAGCTCTATCGAATCACGTTGATGCATCTAGATGTTTAGCTATGGCGACTAACTTATATAATGATGTGAAATTTTATATCACGATACATTACTCATAACAATTTGATTTTAAAATAAAACAATGTTACCGCCGAAAATATTAACTTACATACAGTAGGGAAATATAAAAAAAATATTATGAAATTGTGGGAAGTATAGCTAGTGTAAAGTTAAACCAACATAATGAGATGTAGAGATTGTATATTAATACTTTTATGTGACCTTTTTCTTTTACACGCTAAATTCGCCATTTTGTCCATATGCCGGGCGCGCTCTATCATTGGTCGATCGAAACCGCGTGACCCTGGACAGACTCGGCGGCGAATTCAAATGTCGTGACACACCACCCCCTCACGTAGAAAATTAATCTTCCAAGGAAAACGAAATACAGAGCGAATTAAAGATCGAACGGTGTCTTAATTCTGACTGTCCGACCAGTGCGAGTAGTTATTTTAGGTTCGGTGGCTTTATTTGGAGCAGGAGGCACTGCTGAAGCAGCGAGCATTGAAAATGGTGTTGGTAAAGTGTGAGTTGCCTGTCTATCTTAAAAGTAACCGGAGGTCTACTGTCCAATGAACGTGAAGAATAATCATCTTTACCCAAATAAGCCGGTTTAACGGGTCTAAGCTAACGGTGATATCCCTATTGCTCACTGTAATTGTTATATACTGCAAACGACGGCTTTACAATTTGCACCGAATTATATCACGCAAAAATACGTGAGGTGAAATAGTCAGTTCCTTAAAGAAGGACGTGGAACGGTGACCATGGCGTGATGCAGGAGTTGGTCGTAACTGTGCCGTGTAGTGACTAAGTTTAGTAGCCCGGCTAGCAGCGTCCTCAGCTGAATCCGTAGGTGAAGGTGCGGCAATTAACTCCCCAGGTAGGCACAAAGGTTCCCCATAGATTAACTCAGCAACAGAAGTCTGCAGTATAACTGATAAAGCTTTATGGCAGGTTTCTTGAGGACACATCAGGACAGATTTAAGCTGCCGATGCATGCCGTTTAACTATCCCATTTGCATAGGGGTTATCAATCGATCTAATGCACTGGGCTGAACAAAAATACATGATAGCGTGGAACAGGTTTGCTTCAAATTGGCGGCCTTGGCCAGTTGTCACCAGAGCAAGTACTCCAAAACAGGCTATCCACTACCTGAAGAAGGTTTCAGCAACTCTTCCTACCGTTATGCCCACCATAGGCCTCCAGCCATTTTGTGAACCGGTACACAGCTGTAAGGCAATATTGAATCCTACTGCTATATGGGGACCTACGATGTCCAAGTGAGTATGACCATAACGCTTGTTGTTGAGCAGATGAAATGAACAAGAGGTGTTGCCGTCTGCCGGGTCACTTTGCTACGTTGGCAAGAGATGCAAGCACGAGCCTAATCCCGACAATCCTTCTGTAAGCCAGGCCACACAAATCTATCAGACACCAGTTGCGCAGAGGCTTGCGATCAAGGGTGACTAAGATTGTGCAGCTTTTGAAAGAAAGCTCGACTCAATGACAAAGTTATGTTTGGACATGGTTTTCTTGTGGAATTGCCGCGGAAGTATCGACATCCGTACCAAGTACTACTTTTTCCATTTCTTCGTACCGTACTTTTTCTATTTCTGAGGAAGAATCGGTTTTCATCCTTTGAAGCTCCTGATCCGTAGCCTGTTCTTGGTCTAGTGCTGCATAATCTGATTCAAAGCGGATAGCCTCGACACGGAACATCGCATCAGCCACGACAATATCTTTACCTTGGACCTGCACGATGTCTTTTGTAAACTGCGATATGAAAGTTGGCCAGTTCAATTGTATCGAAGGCAACTTTTCACGTCGCTGAATAAATGCGTAGATCAGGGGTTTATGATCCGTGTAAATTGTTGCATGTTACGCTACCAAAATATGCCTGAAGTATTGGACAGCTTTATAAGATTGCTAATAGCTCAATGTAATGCCCAGGTGCGATAGATCGTTCAGCAGTCAGCTTCTTACTGAAGAATGAAAGAAGCTGCCAATGTTCACCGATGCGTTGTTGTAAGCATTTGTAAGCATTAAGAGAGCCAATTTTGTGTCAGGTATAGGATACCCGAGAGTGATACAGCTTTCGAAAGATGATCTTTGCATTGCTGGAATACAAGTTCCAGATCTGGAGTACACGGTACCGAACCATTCAAATGGCGAAGAAGCTAATACGATGTTAAGTGGAGTTTGCAGTTCAGTTCCATTTGGAAGAAAGCAGCGGTAAAAGTCCACCATCTCTAAGAATCTGTAAAGTCCTTTAATAGTCTTTAGCAGAGACAAACCTCATACAGCTGTTATGCGTCTGTAGAAGGGCATGTTCCATCCTTACTGATTTTGTAAACTAAAAATGAACCTCTTCTGCAGTGAGAGTACATTTAGTAGGATTTATCACCACACTATATTTGGACAAAGACTTCTAGGGGACATGCAGATGTTTGGTGTGCTCTTCAGTAGAATGGGAGAAAACTAAGATATTGTTGACTTATGGATAACAGAAATTCAAGCCCCCCACTACTTCATCCAAATGATAACCCACTAAATAGTTTGTCCAGTCTCGACAATATAGCTACAGTGGAATCCTGCATGAAACCTGCTGTCTCGAAATGTGCCTCTGCTTGGGTAAACCATATCTTGTGATTATCACACCAAAACTTACAGGTCAGAACTACTCTGTAATTGAGCTTTCTTTTTTGTAACATTAAAACATGGAACTACAGAGCTTTCTGTTTTGACATTTGGTAAGATATAAAATCTATTAAACAATAAATTTAATATGCAAGATATAAACTGAAAAACTAAAATAACTAATTGAGTGAAACTAAAAAAGTTAAATGTAAAAACAATTAGTAGCTTAACCAACATAAACATGACACAAGGAATCATCAAGTGTGAACAAATAGTAACACTAAACAATCTAGTTTCATGTGGGTACAATTAGTAATACTTAAACAACATATGTAATTGAAAACAATAAAATTAGTAACTTAACATGTCCCATGCCATTGGTAACCACTGGTGGTAGCCACAGTCATATTTATTCAATGCACTGAAAACATATATTTCATTATAAATATAATTCTGTGAACTATATATCCACCTAAACAATGAAGCATTATACAAGATGCGGTATAGAATAAAACACATGTTTATTTAATTGTAAATATTGAGTGATGATCTTTAGTCAAAACATCAAATAGCTTGAACAACAAGTCAGGTAAAAATGGCTTGGCATGGAACATGTTAAATAACACGAGTAACAAGTGAGAATAAGTAACTCATACCAAAACTAGATCACAACACATTGTAATAAATGTACCTACAAACACAAAAAACTGTAATTTAATACGTCCAGTACTTATTCCATCCCATGTTAGGCCACATCCTTAAAATGTAACTCAACTTCAATTACATAAAATACTGAGTAACAAAATGTTTATAAACAAGTTCCAACGCGCTCTGACGCGAAAACTAACAGTATTTGTTTAACATAACTTATAATACAATGTAACAGTAACAGTGTAAACAAGCTCTGTAAAGTCAAAAGAGCAGATCTATATATACTTACTTCTACATACAAATTACACAGTTTACAGATATTTTAATTATGGTAAACAAGTTAAGCGGCACACTCCATTAGATAGTAAGCAAGATTAGAACAATTAATCATTGTCTAAATTAAAAATCCCACTCGTGGCTGCTATAGAGTAGCGAACCGCTGATGGTCGGCTAGCGGCGAATAGGAAGGCGACAACAAAAGGCCTCGACCACAAGCTGAGATGGTCTGTCTACACTATACAATGGGATTACAGTTAGGGTGCGGCGCATCGGCGATGCCATAGGAACCGCCTTCGGTCGTATTATTGATCGTCAAACTGGCAAATCGTTCTTTTCACGCATACGAACAGGATTCAAGCACTTAGGACTCGTTTTCCAGTTTTTTTTTTTTTTAAATGGTAAAACACCCATTTTCCGACTCGGGCACACTCACTTTTTAAATTTTACAATTTCCAACGAATACATCGCACTGAATTTATGTTTCGACAGTTAGAGGTCACCAATATGGGAAGTATGGCTAGTGTAAAGTCAAACAAACATTATGAGATAAAGAAATTGTATACTAATATTTTCACACCTTTTTCTTTTACTAGCCAAATTCGCTATATTGTCCCCATATGCCGGCAGCGCCCTCTCAATGGTGGACGGAAACCGCATAACCCTGAACAGACGCGGTGGCGAATTCAAATGTCATGACCCCCCACCCGCAGAGAAAATTAACCTTACAGGGAGAAGAAAAAGGAATGGTCAAAAATTATTTTATGAATTTAAAGATAAGATTTTAAAAATTATTAGATAATATTTATTTTTGTTGTGACTACCAATTAAATAATTTTCTAATTATCGTTTTACTAATAATTTCGCAACTTGAATGATATTTTAATAAACAACGAATTTCACGAACATTTTTTGTTATGAAAATTTCATAATATTTTTTATTATAATTTTAAGCCAAGTTAATTTATTGATAACTATTTTAATTCCACAAGGAAGTAAATCCGATTTTTATTAAGTATGTCACCAATCATAAAACTAAAAAATTTATATTGTCTCTAAAAAAATATATAATGACCCCCACAAAAGCCGTTTTCGTTGCTCGTAAAATGGAAATATAATTAGTTTATTATACGTACACTGACTGACTCTTCATTCTTCTATACACAGTCATCCTATCTCTCGTTCTTGCCAGAAGCAGGGAGCCACATTGCTTCCAACCCGTAGGCCTGCCGCGTTCTTCTAACTCTTTCAATAGCCGAATTGACGACTGTGCAAGTTTTACTTGAGCCAGAGACGGTTTGAAAGCGCCTACGAGACCCGAAGCATGCCATCTGCTGCCTGCGCCTACCCTACATAATAAATACATAAATTATATTTAATTTATATAATTTGTTCTACTATTAAAAATTAATATATATATAAGCATTTTTTGATTTTCGCTTACGGTTTCAATCTCATTATCCTACATATATTTCTTTGGAATCATTAACAAAGATTATAATGTAAGTCTGACATAAACTCCACCATTGGGGGTCACTAACTGTGACTCAGTCATTCAATTAACTACTGCAGTCAGCAACATGTACATGTACTGTGTTGTGTTTATATAAATAAAACAAAAAAAACATAGATATGGCATTCTCATTGTACCACTAATAGATGGTCACATGAGTAATATACAAATTTATGTAATATTATGTAGAAATAAAATTAAAATGATTGAACTACAAATTGTATAAAAAGAAATGTACAATGTAACAGACATAATATTGACAAAACATACTAACATATATACAATAAATTAAATTAAATTACTTTAATTAGGTTATTCTATTAAGGTGTTTAGAGAATGTGCGAGAACTGATGGTCAATAAGTCCAAGCTGCCAATTTGCTGCCTTATACATTATACAATTTACCTATGTGAGTCAATCAAACTGATAAATACTGGTCATTTTTATACAAATAGCATTTAGTGATTTATCAGTAGGTATCAGAAGACCAGAGGAGAGAGGACATAAAAAGAATCACTGGATACCACTGGATTCAAACAATGCAAAGCTGTGCTTCATGGAACACATTACAAGTGAACTATGTCCAGCAGTGGAAATTCATCGGTTGATGTAATGATAGTAAGAAGACCAATATAGACTTTAGCCTCGGAGATATAATCCTAAACTCTACCAATAAAGATACCATTACCGTTCTTAAGAACAGTCACACAGAAATTGTGTCTGTGCTATATATTCGTTTTAGAAGTAAAGAATTTTTTTTATCATCTTTGGGTAAATACTTGACCCCAATTTTGCATGTAACAAGTAACAACAATGCCAAATATGAGGTGGAGTATGCTTGTACATAAACTTCTGCCTCTCATAAATTGACAGTTGGGGTGTAGCAATTTTGCTAAAATAGTATAAAGTAATGTAAGCTTTTAAATAAATATTTTTCAGTCAAATAAGTATATAATCATCATCAGCCCGACTCAGTTCACTACTGGACTTAACATACATGTATCTCTTGTGTAAAATAAAAAAGACTTGCTTCGAACTTGTTGCGATTTTACAAACCTTGTATTAATAACAAATATCATTACAAAAATTCAATTTAAATTAATGTGTCTATTGATTGATGATGATGATGATGTCTGTATGATTGAGTCTTAGAGTGGGGAACAAAAGAGGGTAAGATTTAAAATAACGCCAATAATAAATAAGTACAATATAGACAAACCATACAACCAGATCAAATATGAAAATGGTTAAATGAGGATTGAGAAAACTCAAGAGATATGAACTCCATAACAGCCAACTTACGTCCCCAGTGTTGGGGCACAGGCCTACCCTCATGTGCGAGTGATGGGGCCATAGTCACAATGCGGACCCAATGTGGATTGCTGACTTCACACACATTTTAGAATAATTTCTAATTCATGTGCAGGTTTCCTCAAGATGTTTTCCTTTACCATTTGAATTTCGCCATTGTAACTAAAGTTCACAAATGCACATAACTTAAATATTAAAGTCATTGGTACATGTTGAGATTAGAAGCTGCGACCATCAGAATGAAAGCCGCACACTCTCACCATTAGGCAAGCGAGCTACTGGGCTGGCCAGCGAACTGAATGTTTTGTAAATTAATATCATTGTTTAGCGCAACCCTTTTATCTACGTGAGGGTAATTCCTACACCCATTGTCACGACAAGGCTGTATTCAATCGGAAACAAAGCATTTGAAATATTAGTTATTATCACACATAACATTTTTGGTTTATTTATAACAATGTTGTTAAATTTCGTGATAATCACAATGTATCATATTTAATAATTGACTGGTAATAACAACAAGTTAATAATAAAAGCGTTACAACTTATTGATCAGCTCATTTTGTTCCTTTTTTTGTGTGAGACCACTTAATTTTACAGAATGTTCTTCCTTTATCTGTTTCTTTATATGTTGGTGAGAGTTCACTTCCAAGTAAGTCTCATAGACATAAAAAAAAAGTTATAGAGGATAAATAGTAAATATCTATATTGTATTAATTTCGATTGAAATTTTTGTTTCTTTCCATCACCACTTCCATGTCTAATTAAAAAATACATATTACTAATTAATAATGTAAATGTATAATAGCAAAGTAATTTCGTTATAAACATAATATTGCTAAAAATATAAACTGTTTTTGTTATTTCAAGTTCTTGTAAACAGATTTTTATGCAAATAACACATGTTTAATGAAACTAATTTATTCAGTATTGTATAATATATATAATATATATATATATATATATATATATATATATATATATATATTGTATAATATAAATATAATATATATATATATATTGTATAATATATATAAAAATCAGTATTGTTTATTTTATATACATCAAGTAATTTACATATATAAAAGAAAAAATGTGTATGTATGTTCTTTATGGATTCCAAAATGACTAGATATATTTCAATGAAATTTTTAGATTGAATCTTAAGATTGGTGTAGCAGTTGATCCTGTAAATTTTGTTGGTGATCTGAGCAATAGATTTTTTTTTTAACTTACAGCACTAACATTCATGAGTCCTAGTTGTTTTTGTATTGATCATAAAGATGTTATGCTAATCAACATATTTATGGGTGTCAGTGACTATCTTCACACTCTAGAGAAAATATAGAAGAAAACAAAATTAATGATAAATAATAGTATAATTGTGATGGTTTCCTCATAACATTTAGTGTATTTTATGAACTATTATTTTATTAACTATTATTACTACATAATACTATACAATTGCTCAATCTGTCCTGATATATGGGATCTCGGCTCTGGATAGTACCTATACAACTATCATATTTAAATTGGAAAGAGCACAATGATCATTACTTAAAACTATGACATTTAAGCCATATTGATACCCAACTCGGACTCTGCATGCAAACTGTCAGGTGCTTATAGTGAGATAACTATATATTTTGCAAGATACATGCTAGAAGCATCTTGTTACTCCATACGTTGAGGATGAGACGAACTACTAATGTCAAAACACCAGTTAATTTTCGAACATCTTTTGCTAAAAGATAGCACAGTCATATATTTTTTTATAGAACAAACAAACTATTTGTTTATAGAACAAACTTAACAAGGTTTTATGGTGTTACCAATTTCCTTATCATAAATGTAGAGCAAAAATCAAGAACTGGCTTATGTTCTTGGACTATAAACAATCGGAGCCCTTATTACTACCCCTTGTATAATTTAATACGGGTTTTTTACCTTATTCATTTTTCATCTCATACTCCTCTTTTCAATCCATACATGTACATTTACTCACATATAAGTCGCTCTCCGCTTTCAATCAGTGAAAAGGTGTCAAGTATGAAAACTGTGAGTTAACTGCTAAGAACACATATTTGTGCATACAATAAAAGTTGTTTTAAATAGTGTTTAACACGTTTAAATACAAATTTTGAACGTAAGTTTATTATTCATGCTACAGTCGTTTAAGATGGTTCAAGAATCGTAGTAAGACGGGTAAGTAACGCATTATCCACGGCGTTTACGACTTTCTTCTCACGAACCTTTTTAACCCACTGTCACCTATTGAACTGTCGAAGATACAACCATATTACTTTTAATAACTCTTACTTATTGCCACTAGCGCACGTATAAACACAGTCCTTTTATTCAAGCAAATAAAGCTATCTCCACACTACCATTATTATAGCGGCAAGTATGAACAACTCATTCTTTGGATCGGATCTTATGTCGAAAAACCAAAGTGATCCTGTCTTCCCCAGTACATTACTCTCTACTCGAAACAATAGAAACAGGGAAATTGATGATTTTAGCACCAGAAGTGAAGAGGAATTGAGAAAAATTTGTCCATCATTAGCAGATATTCAGCAGTCAAATAAAAACAGAAAATTCTATCGCATTTCTTACGTCACAAAATGAAGAATATAAAAAGAAAATCGACAAATTGGAAAGTCAGGCACAAGAAGATCGCAAATATATTCTAATTTTGGAGGAAGAATCGAAGACCTTCAGAAGGGGATGAGAAAAATAACATTTGAAATAAAAAATGTACCTAAGAAGGATAGTAAAATTAAAGAGAATTTCATAGAAATGATATCATGATTATCGAAAAATATTATATGACATAAGTAAATCAGAAATAAAGATATATATAGACTGCGTGTAAAAAAGGAGTTGTAAAGTTCACCGATTATAGTGGAAATAACATTAACCCTATTTAAAAATAATTTTATTAAATTTATTAAATATTAATTTTATTAAGTATTTATCATTAAACATAAATTTAAAATGTGTCCAAAACATTTAGGGCTTCGCACATCTGTAGACACCTATTTTTGTAGCTGAAAATTTAACAAGGAGAGCATCTCGATTACATTTTCTCATAAAAACTAAGCGCTATAAATCATGCTGAACAGCATATGGAAATGTCTACGTGAGAAGAGAAGAAAATTCGCCAGTGATTCAAATAAGAAACGAAATGCAAATCAAACTATCTGTCACAAGAAAAAGACTATGTTTATTTTTTATAATGATTTTATTTTTACGCTACTTATATTTTTGTATTATTAACTATAATTTAGCTTTAAACATTGGATATCTTGTATACTTCACATCACTAATTAATACACTATTTCGCGTTTTTGACACTCCCTTATATTGTACCAGGCATTTGAATGAACCAGTAATATATTTAGATTATAACACAGAACGGTTATACGAAACTCTGGAGATGATGTACGAAAATATTGAGCACATGCATCTCACTTTCTTAATGAATAAACGTAATATAAAATTTATGTACAAAAAATTATACAAATATGATATCAGGTATAATTGTAACCTATAATATATAGAACATGCTTTGGATTATTTCAGGAATCTCATAATGGATAGTTCTCTCTCTACTTTGAAAGAAATAGACGACACAGAAATAGCAATGTATATAAATTGTGACGTTGAAGACATCTTCAAATACATATATATAAATAAAAACGATCTTATTACACAAAACATTAGAAGCGTATATAAAAATTTAGATGATTTGCAAATTACATTGTCTAATTTAAAACACGAAATTGTTATACTCATTTTAACTGAAAATAGGCTTGATTCTAACAAAGCTTTACACCTAATAAAAAATTACACATCATTTGTTACCACCCAGCATATAAATCAGAATGATGGAGTAACAATTTTTGGAAAAAATAATCTCCTATAAAAAATAAAAGAAATCAAATTATAGGATGCATCCTGTTTACAAATAGAAATTGTTAATTATATTATACTTGGTATATATTGCTCACCTTCAAACACCGAAAAATTCATCGAATCGCTTCAGATATATCTGAAGTTAACTGGTGATCTAAACATTAACCTAATCCCAAAAATAAGTGAAAATCATGTCGATCATAGAAATAGACTAAATTACTTTACACATACATTACTGTCCACATACGGTTTATTATCTGGTCACACAATAGCCCCAAAGGAAAATAATTGCCTAGACCAAGTCATTCTTAAGCTACATAACAAAATAGTTCATGCTAGTATAACCGTCTTAAATACTTCGACTACCGATCATATAATGGTATTTTTAACCATATCTAAAATAAAAAACTTTACACTATATCCTAAAACAAATCATATACATTTTGACAAAGCCATAAATAGTCTTGCTAATAAAACTTATCTAGCTTACTTCATTGTCATGATCTTAAAAAGCTAATCAAGTTACCCATTAATAAAATAATTTTGTCACTGCAAGAGAATACTTCTAAAATATATTTATCTAATAAGAAACGAGTTATAAAACCATAGGTTACTCTAGGGATTCTATGCTGTATTAGAAACATGAATAAAATGCAAAAACAAGTTGTCTAATTCATATGATGAAGTACTGAAAATTACATAACACGAAATTACTGCAACAATCTTATTAAAAAATTAAAATGTGTATATGACAATAAACAACTGTTGGAAAAAAATCTGAAAGTGCACCAAGATGGGACAATAAATCTACAAAATTTCTGAAACAAGTGAAAAATCTAACTGTCCCAATAATTTGCTACCTAGCTCATCTCTGTTTTTCGAAAGGTATCTTCCCTACTTTATTAAAACAATCAATCGTGACTCCTGTTCAAAAGACCAGAGATACTAGTGAAGTTAATAATTATAGACCTATATCAGTGTTGCCTGCTATTTCTAAAATACTTGAAAAACTTATTAACAAAAGATATAGTATATTAATCACTCAAGATGCCATTTTAGAATTAACTTCACATGTTGTTAAACATTTAGATTGTAAAAGAAAATGCCTTGCTGTATTTTTAGACCTTGAAAAGACATTTGATACCCAACCTATATACCAACCCTTATTAGAAAGCTGGAGAGAATTGGTGTTAGAGATATCCAACTAGACTTAATCAAAGATTAACAAAGTGATCGCGCTCAAAAGGTCAAGATAAGTGAATACATTATTAATGACCTTCAAATAATCTTTGGTGTTCCTCAAGGCAGTGTTAGGACTTACATTGTTTCTAATATATATTAATGATCTATGTTACTTAAAAATTGATTACAATAGTATTTACACATATGTGGAGGACACTGCCATGGTTTTTATTGGGGATATGTGGAAAGTAGTTTATAATACTGCAGAAACTGGTTGGACTAAAATAGCAAATTGGCTAAGTTACAATTTAATAACACTAAACACCAGCAAAACAAATTACATGTTTTTCTAATAATAAACACTCACAACCTATAATACAAAATCTCAAAATACATACTTGTGTAGATCATAAAAACACATGCCAAAAACTTTCATGGCACTGTCACCCAGAAATCACAACTATTAGAATTCAAAAACTAATTTATATCTTGAAGACCTTTAGAAATGTTACATCAAATAAAATCTTAAATATTGTTTACACGGCCCTTGCTCAATCAGTTTTAACATACTGCAGTCCAGTTTAGGGCGGAGCTTCAAAAGCAAAATTTCTAGAGTTAAAACAAGGTCAGAGATCACTAATAAAGGTAATGTATATATAATCTACAGGTTCCCTACTAAAGATTTATATCATATTAGTAAGTTGTTGAGCGTTAGGAAGTTATATGTATTACATCTATTACAAGAGAAACACAAATCAGTATTAATGCATTGTACAATTAATTAATGCTGAGGAATATCAATTAACATGGTTGCTGTAAAAACTTTTTTAGCTAGACATAAATTTAAGAATCAATACAACTATTTATATAATAAAATAAACAAAATATTAATTATTTTCCTTCTAAATATTTACAACCTTAAAACTTTTGTGACTAACTGGCTTAAGGGGTTAAATTATGATGAAGTTGAGGCTTTGTTAGATGTAATTAAATAATACTTAACATTTGTTTATCAATTAAAATAAACCCCCGTCACACACACACACACCGACTCGCGCTCATGTGCTCACACAAATACACATACACACAGGAACACATGCATACACTCTACAAGTAAATTTTGCATTTATACACACTTATTATAAGAACATCTGTATGATATAGAAGAGCGGGGCATCCTGGCACAAGTATATATTTACTTAAAAGTATGCCTCAAATACAATCTATTATGTAAAAATTGTTTGAGAAGAAATAAAATAATTTTATTTATTTTGTTTTCTTTTTATAAATACACTAAACTTGCACACCTGCACATATATACACATAAACAACATCAAAAACCACTGTGACATACGTATTGTATATATATACAGACATTTATCTTTACTGTATACTTAAATATTACATGTACAAACACATATACGATAGACCTACTGAGTTTGTTGTTGATAATTTGGAGTAGCTAGCTTTTTGTAAACTCACTTATTAGGAATGATCCATAATGGTATAAGATTGTTACATAAATTAAAGCCAATAAAATAATATTTAAACAGTAATACTACACTATATTTTCAACTTCAATGTGTGTACAATAAAGTATTTTTTGTGTAAATTATTTTCACTTAATGTCTGTGCAGCTCTAAATTGAGAATATTCAACAATATTTAACACAACTTTTTAAACTTACCAATTGGTATCAATCCCGAGAAATAAAATTACCAATACACAAAATAAATATTTTTTATTATGTCACAAGAAAGTGCCAGCGATGTCAGTCTCTTGTCTTTTGTCTGCGGTCAAGACTCACTTTGCCTTGATGCACCAAAGGAGAATTTTTGTTATGTACAAAAAATTTTTTTGAAAAGTATTGAAAAACAGAATGTAAAATTTGTATGACTAGCTAAATGAATAAAATACCTCTTGTAGAGTTCTTAAGATAAATTATGTATCAGGTTGACCAGTACATTCCATCTGCATCTATCGGCTGACAACAACAACACAAATGAAGAAATTCGACAGAGAACTAAAGTTGTCGACATAGCCTTCAAAATTTGTATGTTGAAATGGCAGTGGGCCGGCCACATCTGTTGTGTCAGTGATGGCTGATGGGGAGGAAAGTCTTAGAGTGGAGGCCGCATATAGGTTGCAGAATATAAGACACCCTCCCGCCAGATGAACCAACAACATTATCAGAGCGGTCGGAAGTGGTTGGATGCGAGAAGCTGTGGATTGCATTTGGTGGAAGACATTGGGGAAGGCCTATACCCAGCAGCGGATAAACAAAGGCTGATAATGATGAATGATAAATGATGACAACAATACTGAGAGTCCAAATTATATTAATTTTGTGATAATATTGCATGTAAACGGGTATGACATAATAAAGGTCCAGCAAGTGGATGATAATGATGATGCTTGAAGCACAAAGACCTTTAACCACCTTTGTAATAAACATAATAATATAAGATAGTTTTTTAATCCCAACTCATGATAGAATTTTGTTGAATTAATGATATACATTTAACAAAAAAATTATAAATACATGAAATATTATTACATAATTTCATATGTATGTACAATTTCTTGTAAATATAAAATAGTTCTTACTTTTCCTTTTCAACAAGTACAGTCTTGTCACCCCAACCCCGTCGTGCCAAATGGTAGGCGACAGCAGCTCCCATAACACCACCACCACATATTACAACCTTTGCTTTATTTGGTAAGGCCGATAAACAATCACTTAATGACTCTTGCTGGTCTAAAACATTTAGATTTGACAATGATCTAGACAAAATTTCGACCCTCCTACACACTTCATATCTTTTAACGCTAAACAAAGATCGATTTGTTAACATCATAACGCGACTACTGCGCATATGAAAAGCGCCAATAACTTTGATTTGATTTTAATTAAAAAAATCTCTAGTTTCTAATGATTTTATACAGGTAAAACAATATTTAAAGAATTAGAGGCCTTTTACTCGCCCAGATCTAAGGTAAATAAAAATAAAATTGCAATGATAAATGTCAAAGCGTAAATATTAGTAAGTAATTTTTCTCTGTACAATCGATTACTGACTTTAAGTAATTTCAATTGGTTTGATTTTTCTTTCCAATTATAAATACTAAATAGTATTTCGATACCTAATATTTAAAATGCTATTCAGATTAAAAACTTTTTCTAGGATTTACAGAGGTAGCAATCTGTAACTTATAATGTAATTTTATTTTTTTTTTAATTTATTATATTTTTTATTTTTTTTTTATTTAATTTAAATTATAATGTAATTTATAACATATTGATTATTTTATAACTTAATTTTTGGCTGTGACATATTAGGGTTTAAAACAATTAATAACATTTCTTATTACAAAACTATGTAATACTTGGGCTTGAAATATGAACATGGATTATGTTGGTGTACGTTTACTTTATACTTACCCAACATACAACAATTTTGTTACCAATTACCAAAAGATGTGCTACTTTATTTCCGACTGAAAAGTTGAGTTAAAATTTTCTGTTAGCAATAAATCTAAAACCGTAGAGACATTACTATTATATTTAAATCTATATAATTTTTTTTTTGTGTTCGTGCAGTCATCATTCGGTAGAGATGATAGGTTGAAAATTTATTTTAAAAACGATTCTGTCTTTACGAATATTACTTGGCCCTTTTTATTAAGACTAGAGTCCGTACACCGATTTAAAATTCGATATTACAAGCTATAACAGTGTTAACACAAAATAAATAACAAGTTCAAGAAATATAGATATTTTGTCGTTGCTTTGCTCTTTGATAAATTATAAAACAGAGCTTTTATTTTATTTTTAAACCATTAAAAAAGTGTTTTAACAATTTACGAAATATTTAATGAAATAATGCAAAAATATTTTTTTACCTATTATTCAAATTAGTTAATTACCATATTTGTTTATTAATCAAAATTAATTTTATTGTAATTATTTTAATAATTGGAAAAAACTTTATATAGTTTTTAAAAATCTATACGAAAAGAAGAAACCATGGAGACCTAAATAACTTTGTACTTTATCGTCACACTCTATTACATCGTTATAATTGTTTTATATCCATGTCTTTAGTTGAAATTACTCAACATGACGAAGTTATATACACAATTCTCGATAAACCGCCTCCAGAACCTCCTAAGACCCCAAGGTAATATTCCATAACTCGTTTATAAGATAGATTTCAGCATAAAATATAGTTGTAACTACAATTCTGCTATTGAATTTTTAATAATTTCAATATCAGCTTTTATACTGACCGACCATGGAAATCAATATTAAATGAATTTTATACACATTGTATATTTTATGCATATTGTATGTGATCAGCGCTCTATTATACATTGCCTTTTACATTTTTTTATATATTGCAGTCAATTTCGAAATTTTTCTTTGGAATAAATATTATATTATATCATCCTATAAATGTGCATATTCACATCAACATAATAATAAAAACTCCACATTTTTATTACTATGTTGGTAAAAGTGTTATGGTGAAAAGAAAATTATTACTTTGTTTTTGTATTTATTTAATAGGTATGAATCAAAACTGGAGAGACAGCTCAAAGAGACTAAAGTTCCACAGTTAAAACGTACTTTTGGTTATGCGGATGTACCTCTAAAACCCCCCGAACAGTTTCTTAAAAAGGGCCAAGGGATAGGACAAGAATGTAAAAAGTCTGACCATAAGTGCATTGTAGGCAATTTACCACCGGTGCCTAAGCGACCGCCTCCCGAAAAACACAAAGAGAAGCCGAAAGTTAATATAAAATTACGCAATATAAGAAAAGTTTTAAAAACTAAAGGACGTCCTGTAGAACCAAGGCAAGTTGTAGTTTTTCGATGTTTAAGTCATCCTACATTTTTGCAATTATTACAATCGAAATTTCTAAAATTAATATTTCAAGCGCAATAAATACTTTTGTCATTATTTAATAAAGAAAATTTGTATACTTTATTAGGTTAGTAGATACAAGGGATGGGCATATAAAAAGGATTAAGGGTTCTGGTGAAGTACCGGAATTTTGTCTAAGACCAGATTTTGGACAGATGCCTGCGTACCTAGTGAATAGAAACAGGAAAATTCATAAGAGATTAGAAAAAATACGATTGGCGGAAGAGAACAAAGAAAGTCTCTGTAAGCTTATCAATGAAGAGGAACGCGTAAAACTTTTAGATGTAAGTACAGGTTTTTTTCGCTTGCGATAGTCTAGCTAGTTTTTATTACTGTTATTTCTCTTTCAAAAACTGGTATATTAACTGGATATTACATACTATAAGTATGGAATATAAAATAAGAGTAAGAAAACACTGAGGTTATAACCACTTTGTTGTGCTATGGAAAAGATCTGCTGTTAATAGAAAGTTTTCTTAAATATTAAATTATTATTCACAAAGAATAATCAGTAGTTACAGAACAGAGAGCAATCATCATTAGTAATTATTATTTGAAGATTAAAAGATAGTGTCATTAGTTCTAATAAAAATTTATTTTCAGGACCTTAAATACAATTGGCAGTTACTGCAAAAAGCTTTTTTACAATTGCCAATGCTCACTGATACGATTCCCAAAATACTTAAAAAAACGAAAATGGAGCAGGAGCTTAAACAACTGGAAAAAGACATCGCTTTAGTTGAATCTAACCCTTATATCTACATATATGATTAGATTAATGGTTTACTTTTATATACTTTTTGGAAATACTTTTGTCAATTTTTGAATGTACTGCGGTATATGATAATTTTGAAATTAAAAAACAAATTTATTAAGTAAAAGTTTATTTACTCAAAAGAAACTAATGAAGTGGCTGGATGCAGACAATGTGGGACCAATAGATGTATAGATCCCTGGGGGAAGATTACTGGCTGTAATAATCGCTCGTGTTGTTGCTTCGTTGAACAAAATTTTATTCGACTAATACTCTTAAAAGCATGCAGAGAAACTAAGATTTGTCACTGATGGTACTTTGATGCCAATGTACACCAGGTACAGGATATGACCTTTCAATAACTTATCAGCTGAACCAATCTAAAACAGAATCATATGGATATTTGCTGATTGACTTTATAGTGATCAACTATCTGCTGGTCTCATATTTTCTAAGTTATAATTTGATAGAAAAAAAATGTACCTCGACTTAAGATTGTAGATAGCATGGTGAGTAGAACTGAACTTCTTGCTTCTATATAGCTGTTAACAGACAGGCACTTTAGGAGATAAAAAAAAACTGAAGATGAAATCCAACATATTTATTAAGATAAAAGACAATTTTCAAAAAAATATGAAATGTTCAATAATAACTAATTTGCTTAGCTTAATTGACTAATGTCTACGAAATGCTCTAGAGACAAACTCGTAAGTTACTATTTAAGTAGATATGTTCATAAGAATTGAAAGAGTATTGAATTTCTTTTACCCGCACTATACCTGCTATATGGCCTAACTAAAAATAGTATAATATAAGTAATTTTTAGAGATTTAGTTCTAACTTCGTTGTTACTACCAGTTTTGAATCCATTTCAACATTCAACCAATTATTTTTTTTTTAATTTATATCAATAACTCTTTATTATCAGAAAAATTTGAAATGGTTTACTTTATTATCTACAAAACGTTGCAAATAGGTGAAGAAACCTGCGTGGAAGCTGAAATTAAACATCAACACTGAGATGAATATTAAAACCACCAAGTCAAATGTGTACATATTTCATTATTTTGAGTGTATTGAGCAGACTATTATTGCATAGACAGTTTCACTTATGATATTGTCATGGAAGTAGGCTTGATAATACAAAACATGAAATACAGAACAGTATATAAAACAAGCAACAAAACAATAATAATCTAATAGTATAGTTCATGAAATTGTAATAATAATAACTATATACATTACATTACAATTTAACTTATTTTACAATAATAAATTGATAAAGATGTAAAATTATCAAATAATTACAAATTCAAGAATGTTATATAAACATCAAATATAAAAAATAGGCTGTTATAATGATGGAAAAATTTATATAACATTGAGATCTTTCAAGGAGAAAAATTAACAGATTAATATAAACATTATACTTTGGCACTCTTGTACAATTGTCATCACCATCGAAATGCAGGCTTTTTTCATATCATGCTTTTTAATGACAAGAGAAATATTAGTGATGATGAGGATAATATGATTGAACAAATATTGTTCTCTACAGCTTCATAAAAAAACATGAAGCCACTATGCATAATTGTATAAAAATATTAATCTCATGATTATAAAATTTTGTCATAGGCCGTAAATAATTATTATGTCGGCCTTCTTATAAACTTTCTAAAATAACAATAAATAAATATAATGCAGGTACACAGCTTATATTAAATAATCACAACTGTTTTCAATACACGATTGCTACTAAAAATACTGATGCAGGTTTCATTCAATCTAAATACTCTTAAATGCGATGAAAAGTTGTACCTAATTATTGCTAAATGCCTTATAATCACAATTATGCCTTATAGTATAATGTAAATGTAATTTAGTTGCCTTTATAGCGCAGCATTTAATAGTTTCACTTAGGGGAAGTCCCTGGTTTGATTCCAGGACCACACATTTTGAATAGCATACCTTATTATAATTCTGCCTCTATAACTACATTGCTGTGTTCCAACTTGGTCATATGAGAGCCAGAGTGGACCTATGATTATCTCATTGAGATCGTTTTAACCCATTGTAGACAAAAGGAAGACCAGAAGGAGTATCTTTTTGTATGTTCGATACTTTATCATCTACATGTGATCTGACTTTCATACTAATTAGCACAAAATACGTATTTATGTGCTATTATTAATTAATCTACTAGATAGAGGAAAAGTTTAAAAATTTTATGAAAATATATCTGCTTATCCAATCCTGAACATACCGATGAATTTAGATGACACTGTAAATAAAAATATTCGCGTTTAATACTATACGATACACATATAAAATGTTTAAAACAACGTGGTTGTAGAATGATATACACTGCAGCACATTGTGCTCGTCGCCTTGAGACATACGATGTAGAGTTTCATTACCCCAGTAATATCACTAGCTACAGCGCTCTTAAAATCGTAACACAGTAGTGTTTGCACACTACTGTTTGGCGGCAGAAACAGTAGCTGCGATGGTATCTACCTCATCTAGGTAGGTACCATCGCAGGTAGGTAGTCTCTGGCAAAGTCGTTATCATATAGTTGTGAGCTTGTTGATTCATTTTATAATAAAACGACTGAATGAATTTTAAGATACATACATCTTAGCGGATTTCTTAGTTAGCTTTTGATAAATTGATCCTTTAGCAAGTCCGGATGGTCCTTTCGCGAGTCCCGACGGACCACGCGCCAGTGACACTTTATTTGCCAGTTGCTCCGGTCCTTCTGGCTTAACCACTTGGCCGCTTCGCAATTCTGGATTAGGTCCATTCCATGCCATATAATCTTGCCTGTTATAAAATGCAACTTGCGTTTAAGTTACTGTTAATTTTTAATAAGGCTTTATAAATTAATAGGATACTCACAGAAGTAAATTATCTTTAGGCCCCTGTCTTAGTGATGGATTGGGACCGTTGGTTGGCGTACGATATTGCGACTTGTATTTGGACTCAACATTCGTAGTAGTTTTTAATATTGGCCTGAAAAATTTAATGTTCAAAGCGTAATCAATATTTTATAACTAAATCACACTCCTGGTATATCTATGTTGTAAATTACTATTATCCTGTATCTCTAACTATAAAACAAATATTTAATTGTAAACTAATGAATTATACACCACAAATATTTTTTAATTATTAAATATTAGTTATCTATAAGTCTTGACACTAGGATGTGCTCAAGGTACGCTATAGGTAAGAGGCCCAAACAATAATCATTAAAAACGCTAAACAAACAATGGATGATAATGACTAATGATAGTAACTGATGTTCTAACTTTCCTATATTCTTCACTAATATGCACCTATTAATTTTATCATTATTATAAAACACTGTCAATAATTTCACATAAATTGCCAAATGTTATATTATTTTAGTCAGTCTGAAATAAATATATAAATAAAATATAGAGAAGCATTATTAAAAAATTTAAATAACCAAACAGTAACATCTAAAGCTTATTACAGCCATAAATTACAATATTAACATTGATACAAAAGATACTATATATACAACATTGATTTAATTAATAATATCATACAATTGAAAACATTTAATATTTAAATGATGCGTTTGATAACTTCATACAATTACAGTCATGCTTTATTCAAAATATCATTCATACTATTATAGAAACTATGTAATCATAATTTATATTGCTTCCGCTTTAGCGAAAATGATCATGGTTTCGTTATTTTTACACATCACAACTATTTCCAACATCTTGTTCTTAACATAAATACACTGCACCTTTTATTTTATAATAACGTAACTGCCAAAGCGAAAGGATGGTATTAATTTGAGAGGAAAAGCCGTAAAAAATCCACGCTGCTACTGGTAGAACTGTAAATAAGTGTGCAGCGGGGTGCATGCAATGGACATACTTCAGGTGTTCGGTCCATATCTTGAGGCGGCGAGTGGGCGGCGCGGGGGGCGGACGGCTCGGCGGTTGCTCTGCGCTCGCGCACACACTGGCCGTACGAATCGGATGAGTGACGTGACAACGATACGGACAGCGTTGATGGGTACAGTTTCAGACCACCATCATGGACCAGGTGACAGGTAGAAAAAAATTAAAAAAAAAAGATATAACAGTACCCGGCCTCTAAATTTCCATCATAACAAAAAAAAGTATAAATTTTTAAATAATATATTAAACATACTCTATTCATCAGCTCCGTCCGTTTAAAGTTATGAAATGTTACATAAAAATTGATAGACATTTATTATGCCATGACAACAGTAATGTTTATACCAGATGTAATTATATTAATATTAGTTTAAATACCAGCCCATCAATGTTCACGTGTGTTATGAAAAGCTAAAAAGCGAATGGACGAAGTGTTTAATGTTAAGCATACATGAGGGGTAATATGACTCAATAAGTTTATACACAAAATTATTAATGTGGTTAAATTTTAACTTTCTCAAGAATCATACGTATATCTAAACAAATCACCATTTAATAAACTCACGGGACACAAGCCAACCTCATTTGTTCGTGGTGCACCCTGCTAATCAACAACCTCTCTGGCACCCACCAACCCGCATCGGGTCAGCGTGGTGGGAAATGGCCCAAATCCCCCAGATAAGAGCCCTTAAAAATGACAGCTCTTAGTGCCCAGCGGTACCTGAGGCTTTGCTGACTGTGGACATTGGCAAAGCTCCGGAACCACGGTAGCGCAGGACAGATCGATGTTATCTTTGAGGGAGGCCAATGTCCAGCAGTGGAAGTCTATCGTCTGATGATGATGATGATGATGATGCGTACCCATAATGTATTTTTTAATCCGATGCATAATACTACATTGTGCTCGTCGCTTTATAAAGTATGTATCGATACGATAACAATTCCACTAACTACAGCGCCCTTAAAACCAGAACACAGTAACGTTTGCAGACTAAATTTTGGCAGAAATAGAACCTGCTATGGTGCCTAGATGGCCTCGGGCAACAAAGATTTGCCACCAATATAATAAATCTTTATGATTTAATAAGTAGATTTTTTTTTTATAATAATCAATAAAATATTTCTTAACTAATGTTGAAAATATGCAATTAAAATTATATTATAACTAATATTTTCTCACGGATGTGGATTGGTCAAAATGATGATGATGAATATTATCTCACAAGGAACAAAATAAAATTACACAATTTTTAGCACAATTCATAAATATAGAATGACAGTACATACTAACATTTTTTGTAGGGTTTAGATATTCATATAATTGAAAAATTTATATTCTTCTGTAGCTCGGTTAAATTCGTTGGTCGTATGATTTACATTTTATTCGCAATATTACTCCATTTATCGCTATCAGAATTGATTAAAGTGATAAGATATAATATATTTTTAAGTGCCGTGGCCCAGTGCCTATTCGCTCGTTTTGTAACAGTTTCCCAGTTCAATTCCAAGCTGACGTTGAGTGTGGATAGACATCATCTTAATTTTATAAATTTGCCGCGTTGTGTTCCTGTGTTCTGGCTCTCAGCGCGTACCACCGAGTATCCTGGCGAACCAAGTGAAATTGAGGCCCAACGTCGGCCCGTTACAGATAAAAATAATATTCTTTTTAAATTCAGGAAAGCGACGAAGCTTGCAAAACGAGATACACTAGTTATTAAGTCTCATTACACCAATAATGACACTAGCTCCAGCTCCCTTTAAAGATAACTCGGTTATAAATAGCGCCGTGGTGGATACCATATGGTCTACTTAGATCATATGTTGACAAACTTTAAGGTACTACCGTCCCATAAAAAGAGATATTTTGACAGTAATTTATTATGTAAATTTTTTATTAGGTAGGTACACCGTGACAGCTTCTTTGACTTCCATTATCCCCACATATGCTTTTGGATTTCCAACCGACCTCATGAAAAACTCCAGCGATTACTAGGATGCGGGCGGCACCACCTCTGTTGGGAACTCACGACGTAAAAGGTTTACCGGTTTAGTCAAGCAATGACCCACCAATAAAAATATAACAGTATTCAAACGTTTTCGCAGTTTACTTAAGGTTTAAGGATTTACCATTTCATTTCAACGGGACTAGATCGCCGCGTCTCCTTAATTTCGACAGTTTTTGTTATTTTTGGCAGATCTTCTTCTTTGGTCACTGCGCTCAGTATTTGTTCAGCGCGCTCTTCGTTAAATTCAACACTTTCTAATGCAATTGATATTACACGTTCGGCAACGTCGTTGAATTTACTTTGTAGTTTCTTTTTTACTGCAAAAAACCACCTATTAATTGTCTTCCTTTTATTTTTAAATAACTGAACAAAAAATTTAATATTAGTAAAACATTAATCTGTAAAGGTTCTCCGAAGGCGGACCGACAATCTGGGAGGGATAATGGAAAACTGTATGCAATCGGTGTGGAGATCATTGCTTATGATGAATCAATATATTTTTTATTCCATGAAGCAACGAGACGGGCGAGATGTTCACCCGGTAAATGTTGTCCCTACCCTTAACCCTACACGTTAGATAGAATGATATACATAGTAAAACATTGTGCTTGTCGCATTGCAACATAAGATATACTGGAGATTTCACTAGCTACAATGCCCTTCAAATTGGAACACAGTAATATTTGTACACTGTTGTTTTGCGGCAGAAATAGGAGAAATTGTGGTACCTATTCAGATTGTCGCCAGTAAGAGAAACCTTCTACAAGTAAAATTTATCATAATTTATTAAACTCTTGCTCTCTTTCTCTGGGGTTGTTCCCTTGTGTCTAAGAATTTTGGTCAGTACTGGGGTTGCTGTCTGGAGCTGACGATCTGCTAATTGCTACAAAATTATTAACACTGTCTATTATAAAGGAAATAATATCTCCTGAACATGTATACTATCTTATTGGTAGGTGTATGTCACCATCAGAGGAATAGCCAAGTTGTTCCACTTCACATAATAAAACAAAATTAATAACAATTATAACACTTTGGTGCTTACATTCAATTTTTTCATCATTTGTTTTCATTATAGTTACAACTTTTTTTGTCTGTTGCATTTCCTTCTCTTTTTTCTTGTGGTGATTTATTATTGTCTCTTTTTTGGTGAAACCCATACTGATGAGCTCTTCACTGGCATTCTGGACATTGTCATCTTTGTTAGCTAAAATATCCAAAATCAATGTTTCCTCTGCTTTCGGAAATATGCTTTTAAGGTACCTAAAATGAGCACATAAAAATAATCATGCTTGCAACAAAAAACATCAATGTATGTATAGATAAAATATAAATAAATTATAAATTTTACATTTATGTTTAAAATTTTACTTATACTCATAAGGAATACATTATACATACTTCAACTTCATTTTTGGTGATTGCTGTTTTATTTGACCATCAATCATCTTAGCCATACCCATATAGCTTGAAGCATTTGAACTTGGTCTTAGAAATAGTGGTGATCCTTGCATGGAAAGAAAAATATTACCCATCTTTGACACCTTGCTTTCATTGGTTAGTTTTAAAGTACATAAAAGGACCTCAAAGTATACAAAACAACTTTCATAAATTTTCTTACCATGAGGAGTCCCACTAATAGATGTTAAGTGACTAGAGCCATGCAATGATGATCCCCCTTTTGCAAGTTGCATTGCAGAGTAAACACCAGTAGTACCTTTCTGCAAACGAGCCATTGAAGGTGACACACTAAGGGGCCCTGGTGTAGTTATCGGATGCTTTTCTACTTGCAAAGCACTAATTACAACTGCTTCACGATTGTAGTATCTAAAAATGTTTGCACAATAGAAACATGTTATAATTTTTTGTCTATAATACTTGCTTTTTTATTAAAACTATTGAAGCAGAAATGTAAATATGAGTAGAAATCTTTAGATTTGACTTATGCCCATTAATGGATGTATATTAGCTGATCATGATTCAGACAACTGTAAACTTACTTCTTCAGTAAAATCTTGATGTGTGTCTCACTGACAGTTGGAAACATTGCACTAATTTTGTTAACAAGGGCATCCGTATCAGAGTTAATAGCAAGAGAATCTTGAAACTTTTCATTCAAGTGAGACATGCGACCTGGTAGTGGGCTCCCACGGGGTGTGAGACATAAAGCTCTTCCAAGTATAGGACTCTCTGTGGGTGTCATAAATACTTTCCCATCCTGTAAACATTCTTCTGTTAGATATATTAAAAATGTGTGACATAATTCTAATATTATTATTATTAAATTATATTTAGGTATATTAAGAATTTCTTGCATATAATTAGCATCTTTTAATGAAGGCTAACCCAGTCATCTGGGTATCATAGCTAAGATGTAAAATATTATGGCTAATAATGACATACATTTACATATATTAGCACTTTGTTGTAATAGACAATAGTTACATTACAAAAATAACAAACTTACTCGATGGGGTTTAAGTCCTTTTGGATGGAACATTTTTGGACTGTTTTGACCTGTGAAGGCATGTTGTAGGCGGATGGGAGATGGATAAGGGTGAACATGGTATGGAGATCCATGCGCTGACTGTTTATTCCAATGGTACAGACATGGAGAAACAAACCAAACTGTGAACAAGTGCCCATACTACATGTAACAATTAATTTTACCATTGCTTTCACTTATAAATATTTATAATCATTTAAAACATAACATCAATATATTATGTGATTACAGATGATTGTTTACAATGAAAATTTCCTTCTGTGAAACCATCAGATAATATTATACTTCATTGCAAAAGTATCTATGATTACCTTATGTATTTATGATTAATAATGAATGCCTAAAGAATTCAAAACAAATATTTTTGTGCTTTATCTAAAGAATTTGAATTTGTATTAAATTTAAGTAATACCTGTAATAATTTTGTTATTTAGAACAATTGCCTAAATAATATTAGTCCTATATTGATACTTGTTTTTTTTCTTTAAATGATATTACCGTGGTTAAAACTCATGTGGGTTAAAATATCATGAATTCTTATCCATATCCACTCTTGATTAAGACTACTATTACATAATTACAATGGAGAAAAAAGTTGTTTCCTTTCCATAATATGTTAAAAAAGTACTCTTAATTACTAAATCCAGGAACTGTCATTGTCAATTAAAAACAATACCAATTATTATTATATTGTAGAATTATACACTAATTAAATACATGATTATTTATGCAATTAAACTAACAAATATATGAGAAATGTAAAAAAAAGTTATTTCATTAGTAGTTTAGTTTCCAAATTTCTTTCTATGGACTATGAAATTCACATGAGATTGTGTGAAATAAATATACGTTGGTGTATATTATAAGTTGATGAACTTTAATATTAATGTAGGCATAAGAAATATGTTGTTTTGGGTACATAAAATTTTTTACCTATGTCCTTTGAAAATACATTATTAATAAAAAAACATTTGTTTAATCTGTAATTAAAATAAACTGTTGCCAATTTATCATGAATATTATTTATGATGTTTGTATTGTTCTTGTTTGAAAGAAATTTGGACAGCTTTGTTTAATTTGTGTAAAGATTTTATGAACTTATTTTATTTAGATACATCATCATCATTATTATCAGTTGATAGTCGTACACTGTTGACACAATTTGATTTAGATACAATTTTGTAAAAACATTGTTAACGAACCTGTGACTGTATACACTCTAAGGCGATATGATGAGCAGCGCTCTGTGTGGGTTTATGTTTTGAACGGATTTCTTCCATGATAACTAAAATTAAATCAGTTTTCGCTATTAACGTGTTATTTTTTCCCTTTCCTATTTTTATTTATAACGATAATATTCAAAACTGAATCAAATGTAATAATAATGTAAAAAATATAACCAACATAAACGATGTTTTCTTGTTTATTCAAAATCCTCTTATTTATTACGGTAAATAATTACGTTATCAATAAAGTATGAACACTAAATGTCGTTTGGAAGTCATAATGTTATTAATTTACCGTTCATGCGCAAGTCAATAGTACAGAAAAATCAATGTTAATCGTTACATATACATAAACAAAAATCCATAGGTTTTTATAGAGAGAATAAGTCTGTTATCTATTTTTCAACCATTAATCAGCGCACAAAAAAAATTATTAAAATATAAATGAAATTAAAACATTTTAAAAACTTTTTAAAGTTAATATATTAATGATAAAAGCTATCTTCTAGATTAAATGATCTCAAAGTGTAGCAGAAAGATGCTCCTTAACAATTGTAACTTTGATGTAATATGCACTGCAATATATCTAAATATTTTTTATTACTTAAATATAAGCGAGTATAAATAAAACTCCGCATTTTATCATGTTTATTTAATTATCAATTATTATTTTATCCAAAATTGTGCACATCACATATTTTCCAAGTATTTGAAAATATATACTATACTACTTAATATATATGTAACAGTAATGTAGACAATAGTTTTTAATTTTTTTATTTAAGCCAAAATCAGTTTTTATTTCCGGTTATATCTAGTACATATCAAAAGATTTTCATAAGGCTTTACGTCATTATTTTGTAGACAAAAATTATAATAGACACTATTTTTATTAAAAACCTTTTAAGAGTTCGTACAAATAAAACAAAATTTTTAAAATTATCTAACTCAACTGGTAAATGATTTAATGTATGTTATTTAGTGCCATACCACAATGTTTTCTTTGGTATTTTTAATAATATTAAAAAAATAAACTGAAACGGAAAAAAAATTTATAATAGTAGTTTAGACATGCCATCTAGTGTTTCAAGAATGAAAATAAAAGTTATATCGCAAATACTTCTAATATTAGATGGTGCCACATTATATACAAAATATGATAATCGTATGTGGGGATGTAAGGCTCCATGTTCCTGATTTGACACATAACATTTTGTACTTTGATAACATTCCAATTATCGTACGGTTATAAGCGCCATAATTGTAATAAATAAATGTCATTAGATAAGATTTTTTTAGCTAAATGTCCTAAATCTCGATTGTGTTTATAATTAAATATTTTATTTAGTTATGTGGCGATTCAAAATTTGAATTTTCCGCCATAACCTTTTCATGCAAGAATGTTTTCGTTTTGATCACTATGGCGGACAAAGGCGATTGGCATTTTTGAGTGATTTGTTTTCATCAGTTTTCAAAATACGGTCGCTACGCGAGGGGGTTTTTCGGGGAGGGCGGAAGAAAGTGATGGCGAAGAATAGGACTTCGGACAACGTCGTTATGCCGGACATTACCGAAGTATCCGAAGCCGATCCGCTGGCGGCGGACACCGAGCACGAATCCGACCGTACTGATGGCGGTGCAGTTTTGGCGAGTGAAATCAAGACTACTCGACTTTCAAGTGATTCAAATGGTGTCATCACAGTGCCCGTGTCATTGCCAGTCGGAACACTCATAACTGGTACCACATTCAACGTAATTACGTCTGATCAGTTACCACATTTCAAACCTATGATATGTGTGGACAACGGTTTTATTTCGGGTGGACCAGTTACGGAGGACATCAAAACCACGCACATTGTCATACAAAACCCACCGTCACCATCGTCAGTACGGGAACAAAGACATGATGATGCTAGTTCCAGTTCTACGCCCACAACGCGCGCAACCAGTACACGTTCATGGTCAGAGACTGCGCATATGCCGATTCTCCCCATACGTTGTAAAAATACCTCTGCTGAACTTCACAAACAGCGGTTTGGATCAGGAGGTCGCGGCCGTTGTATCAAATATGGGATGGAATGGTATACGCCAAGTGAATTTGAAGCATTGTGTGGCAGAGCATCAAGTAAAGATTGGAAAAGGTCTATTCGGTTTGGGGGCAGAAGCATACAAGCATTAATTGATGAAGGCATTTTGACACCTCATGCTACTAGTTGTACTTGTGGAGCATGTTGTGATGATCAGTCAGGTAAAATTTAAATTCCACTATATTAATGATCAATTTAATGACATAAACAAAATTGTTTTAACTTATTTAAAAGAGAAGTCAATTAGGAGTTGGTAATAGTCTCAATCAATTGGTAGGCAAATTTATGAATATTAAGATGAAAAAGAACATAAAATTTCAGTTTACACAATAAAATAACTTATTATTATGACTAATTATAATTTCAGTATTAATATCTCAATTTTTTTTCAATGGTTTTTAGCATTGAATTCATAGCAAAAATCAATCTTTCTATGTTAAAAGTATTATATAGCAGTTTTATAATGTTATTAAGTTCCTGGTAGTATGCAACAATATTTTATCATATATACTGTTTGTACGATAAACATTTATTTATAACATTTTTATAAGACAATGGTTTCCTTGAAATAATGTTATAGAAAAGATAAGCATAATATTTTTTATTAATTTCAGCAGCAATGGGGCCAGTTCGTTTATTTATACCATATAAAAGAAGAAGACGAAATAATCAAGAACAAGATGAGAAGAAACCAAAACCGAAACGTGAAAACATACTTATTGAAAGTGATGTAGACACTATTCATCAATCAAGCAATAATAGTCACTCTAAAGAGGCATGGCAGTCAATTACAGAAAGTTTGGAACCTAGCACAGAGTATCATATCTTAGAAAACCCAGAAACAAAACCAGATCCTGCATTTGGTAATGATAAGAGTATGTATTTATTTCATGTCAATTTTTTTTTATCAAAATTATATCATGAAATGTTAAACATAGCTTTGTCAGTAATTGTTGACTTAAACAATTAACATGATGTGTATTATGATTAACATTCCTAAATATCCATACTATGATGATGATATTAATATTATTTGAATAATTAAGATAATAATGATAATAAATACTAAAACATCTCCAGAATAGCCACGTAATTTTAGACCTACATTCTGACATAAATAAGCAGGCAAAAAGGCAGCAGTCCTTAACACCTGTTGAATAGTCTGTAAGTTTCTGGACTTCAAACTGTGCCAAAAGACAGACGTCTTTACTCTTCTCGCACAACACTTGGCTAGTACCCATGTTATTGAAATATTTTCCCCTTATAGGACTGAAATAAAGTAGATAAAGAAATATAATAACAATAATTTAGTAATGACTGGTATTTAAATACACAAAGTCCTTATTTTATTAACAATGATCTATATATTTTGAATGTAACTTTCTTGTATGATTTAAATGAAAGTGCATTAAGTGTTTGTTCCATAATTAGTAGGCTTTTTCTTGTTTTAAATTAGAAATTACCAACTCACTTAATTCCCACTATCGGGCCTCAAGGCTTTCTCTTACAAAGAGATAGTACATGCCATTTATCCACCCAACTGTCCGATTGTGCTTGGTAGATGTCACATGCCTAAGAAAGATGCCATTATAATCAACAAACTATTATGTCATTACTGGAATAAGTTTACTTTCACTGTTTTTCAAAGCTTTGCCTTTTGTAAATCTATATCATAGCCAGCAAGTAATAAAATTAGATTGTGCTATTTTGCCTGTTCATATATATATAGTGGTGGTTATATAATTAGAAACACTTCTTATGAATAAAGATAGTATAACTTCAACATACAAATGTTCATAAAAAGTATACAGATTCAATAATTAATAATCATGCAATAATATAGCCACTCAAATAAAAAATTCATTAAATGCATAAAATATAAAACATATTTTACCTTTAATTACAAAATGAATTTTACACATTTAATAGTTTATCTGTTACTGACCACCTGGACGCCTAAATATGAACATTTTAAAAAAGCATCCACAGCTTGTCCTTTTTTGAAATTGGAGAATAACAATTCATTCTTGGCTTTTTCTATTATTTTGGCGGCAATTCAAAATTTAATCTGAATTTTATTTTGTTCAAAATGGGCAAAAATAAACATTTTGGCACGTCAACTAGGCAAATAATTGTTAATTTACATATAGAACATAAGTGGGCGTACAGAATAATAGCTGAGCATTTAAATTGTTCTGTTAAGAAAGTTTTTAATGCAATTGATCATTAACATATTTTTTAGCGAATAATAATCGCTTCTCATCGAGGTGTTGCTTGGTAAGAAGCAGTATCTTTCGAGAGACTCTTCCAAATAGTTTAGCTTCCACTAATCGTCGGCAAATCAGTTTTAACGAAATGTTTCACGGGTCATCAGGCGAAAAGACTTAATTTTTAATCTAGTTAGCCTTTACTTGGGTCTTTTTTAGTAACACGAACGATTAGTGTATCTTCTCTAGGAGAGGTTTTTCTTGGCTGAGCCTTTCTAAGAACATTTTCAATAGTTCCAATTGTTTTATAATGATTATTTGCATTAAAACTTTCATAACAGAACAATTTAAATGCTCAGCTATTATTCTGTACGCCCACTTATGTTCTATATGTAAATGAACAATTATTTGCCTAGTTAACGTGTCACAATGTTTATTTTTGCCCATTTTGAACAAAATAAAATTTAGATTAAATTTTGAATTGCCGCCAAAATAATAGAAAAAGCCAAGAAAGAAATGTTATTCTCCAATTTCAAAAAAGGACAAAGCTTTGGATGCTTTTTTAAAATGTTTTTAATTAGGCGTCCAGGCGGCCAATGACAGAAAATAAACTACACTCGCGAGCAAAAGTTTGGAATCACTTACTTGAAATTGGTTCCGCGCGATCTTGCTTACTAAATAAATGTCTAATTATCATAAAAATGATAATTAAACATCATTTTAAAGGTTCAACTGTCAACTTTTAATTGATACCAAATTCATTCAAATCGAGCCAGTAGTTACGGAGCTATCCCGGATTAAGTAAAAGAGGTAGGAAAAGAAGGAAATATGGAAAAATGATGAGTGAATAAAACAATAAATAAATATTTTATTTAGCGTTAAAATTAAGTGTCAATACTTTGTGCTCCCTCCACTCGCCTTAATAACTGCTCGAAGACGATTCTTCATACATCTGATCAGTTTCTGAATTGATTATTGTAAGATACCTTCCTACTCCTCAATCAACGCCAGTTTCAGCTCATTCAGACATGAAGGAGCAGGAGTTCTGGAACGAACCTTCCTGTTCAGTTCATCCCACATGTGCTTAATGGGATTCAGGTCAGGGCTGAGCGCTGGCCCGTCCAATGTGACGATACCGACTTCTTGAGGTGTTCACGGGCAGTGCTACAACGGGCTTTATTGTGGATAAGGAGGAAGTCATCACCGATGTATCCCGCATAGGGAACGACATGTTCCAGCAGAATATCGAAAATGTACTGGTCCGAAGTTAGACCGCCTCCTCGTCCCCCGCCAGGCACGAAAAGAAGCTCGATTTCGGGCCTGTGCTAGGCTTTTTTGGACTTCGATTCGCTTGCTTGTGTCGTCGACGAACTGTCCGCTCGTTGGCTGCTACCCCAGGAACATCTCGGAGCTCCTGTTGCATTTCGACACCAGTTAAATGCCGATTTCGGAGAGAGGTTGACGCGATAAAATGGTCATCCCTCTCCGATGTGTACCGGCGCCGTCCAGATCTTCGTCTCGGGATAAGGACACCAGTCTCCCGAAAGCGCTGGTAAACTTTCGAAACACAAGACTAGCTTATGTGGAGCGGACGAGCGACAACCCGCTGACTGAGCCGTTCTAGCAATAGGGGTACGATTTGTGCTGCTTCTGTAGGTGTTTTCTCCATTGTCGTACAAGGTAAAGGGTCAAAAGTAGCAGAGATGTGTACCGGTCAACGTGTGAAAGTCGACTGATAAAGAAAATCCGATAACAGGTGTTTTTATAGTGGGTCAATAGGTCGCAACTCGCGACGTATCAAACAAATGAAAACGTCTTTTTCGTTATTTCTTCACTGAATCTGAGATAGCTTCTTAAATATTGGCTTGATTTTAATGAATTTGGTATCAGTTTAAAGTTCAGAGTTGAACCTTTAAAATGATGTCATTTTTATTATTATAAAAAAATATTTAGTACACAAGATCACGCGGAACCAATTTCAAGTATGAATGTGTGTATTAAATGTGTAAGACTCATTTTGTACTTAAAGGTAAAATATTTTTTATATTTTATGCATTTAATGAATTTTTTATTTGAGTGGCTATACTATTGCATGATTATTAATTATTGAATCTGTATATTTTTTACGAACATTTGTATGTTCAAGTTATTCTTTCTTTACTCATAAGAAGTATTTCTAATTATATGACCACCAATGTTTATACCTAGTGCTGCCATAAGTTGTATTACAAATGAAAATACATTTTTTTTTAATGAAGTAATCTAATATTATTAAAATTTATACCTACATATTTATTAGTCTCGGCAAAAAAAAAATATTTTATTCAAAATGGCTACCTTTGGCTTTTACACAGGCTTTAATCTGTTTGGCCACGGATCTATGGATTTACGCACTGTTTCCAAGGGAAATTTCGCTATTACTTGCTCCAAAGATTTTTTAAGAGACTCGATGATTGCCGTGTCGTTTAGAGCAGGTCATGTCCTCTAAAACACCATAATTTGAAGTCTAAAGGGTTGAGGTCTGGGCTAGATGAGTGCCATTCCTTAGCTCTTATAAAGTCCGAAACGTTGGTTTCAAGCCAGGCTTAGGTAGTTCGTGCCTTGTGACCAGGTGCAGAGTCCTGCTGGAAAGTCCACGGTATATTTTTAAAAAGTGTATTGCTGAGAGTTTTCATGTCATGATTCAAAATTGTATCTTGATACACTCTGGCTTAAGTTTTCACTCCTTTTTCACAAAATTTTGGTTTTATGACTCCTTGATAAGACACGCCTCACTAAACCATCACTGACGCAGGATGATGACCATGTTGTATCTCTCCGACCATTTGAGCAGCTTCTCTAGAACTGTGAGCGTACTTTATCATTTTGCTTGTTGTAGTGTTCTCCAATCGTGAAAATTTTTTCATCTGTAAAGAGGATATTTCTGTGCCTTTTACCTGCATTTCGCGACAGAAGGTTTGTGCGTTTTGATTGATCCACTCTCTTTAATTGTAAAGATCGATTTAAGGCATGTCCTGTATATCGACGATATGCACCGAGCTTCAAGTCTTGTTTTATAATACGCGACAGAATCTTAGTGGGAATCTTCATTTATTACGATAAGATTTTTTGCTACCTAATGGTGTTTCGACGAATTCTGGCTTTAACAGCATTAACAGTCTTTGTAGTTCTAACAGTACGCGGCCGCCCCATCTTTTCTGGTCTTCGACAGATGATGTGTTGTTGTATCTGTTGATAGTACGATATAGGAACATATAGCTGATACCAAGCTTTTGAATTGTCTGGACTATGGCCGACGGCTCCATACGCACTTTGTGCAAGGCGATCACTGCAATCCTATTTTTTTTAACACCCTATTCCATATTGTAATTTGATAATAAACACAAAAAATGTGGGAAATAGCACAAAATGAAAAGAAGTTTTTAAAATAATATACTTGTCCCAAATTCAAAATAATTAAAACGTTGAAAAAAAGAAAAGTTTTCATGTAACAGTATTTATGGCTAAACTATGTATCTACACACACACATATATATATATATATATATATATATATAAGTATATATGTTTTATTTGTTTATTGTATCTTATGTAGTGTACTATATTAATTTAATTGTATTGCATAAAAAATAACTCATCTGCTCAAGATCAGTATCTGTAAATATCAGAAATGTTCATATCATTTATTAAAAACTACATCTTATACTATTCCAAATCTTTAGGATTATTTGCATATTGTATTATATTAATATTTGCTGGCAGATCTACTGGCAAGAAATAACCCACTTCATGATCAAGCAACTAGCCAATCACCACAGCCTGAATTTGCTAAAGGGAGAACTAAGCAAACTGGAAAAAATCCTGGTTAATTTATTTCTAGTCTATGTATATTATTGCAAGGCGAATTGGTTGCTCAGGTCCATTATTGCAATATTTAAAATTTCTTTGCTATATCATGAACACTAGTTTTAAATTAAACTAAATTTCAGCTTATTGTGTAAAGATTCTTTTCAGTTTGCTTCTGCTTTAGTAGTAAATGTGATATGAAAATATAATTTGAAAATTTTTGTCACTTTATGTATTTTTATTTTCTGCTCTTCATGCAAATTTAATATTTTTTATGCAATCCGTCTTTGTTTGTGCATTTTATTATGATGACTCATATAAAAAGTATTATTATTTTATTTTATTTTGTGTTATATGTATTGTATGATAAATATTAAAAAATATGATGGACATGTCCAAAATTTTGATTTTTCTATGAAACAAATTGACATCCAGCTGATGGTAAAAAATAGGCTTCCTCATAACAATGTGGCGCTAGTTAGGATTATTTTCACTTCGTCATATTCGCGCTATATTTTTTGATTTCACAGAATGATCTTTTGTATGAAAGATAAAAGATAATTGTAGAATAATTTTTTTGTAATCTATTGTTTTTAGGTCATCCAGATATGAGTGCCGTATTAAAACGACTGGATGACATTGGTCAAACGCTCCTCAGGGTGGCTAGCGAATTAAAACAGTGTGTGGAAGATGTAAGAATAGTTACTACTAGACAAATGGAACGTTTGGAGCAGGAAAGGGCGTCAACATTATTAGCTGCAAGTGTAGAAGCTCAGGTTGACGGAGAAGAAGTGTCCCTGCACAATGTAGAGGATGCTGAATCCAAAAAGGTTTGTGTTTTAATTCTTTGCTTGATTTTAGATATGAATATGTTTAATAATAAAATATATCCTCTTTGCTTTTTATCGCGAGCTGTAACAATGTTTAATATTTGTATAAAAATTACCCAGGAAGAAATATTGTTAGTATTAAACATCGACGATCTGGTAAAGGTTGGGGGAAGCAGCTGGATGCGAGCAGCGCAGGATTGATTGATGGGGATATCTTTGCGTGAGGCCTATGGCCAGCAGTGGATCTGTGTCGGCTGATAATGACGACGATGATTAATTTTGGACTGAATATTTAGTAATAACATTTAAATCTATTTTTAGTGTGCAAATTGTAATCGAGAAGCATCAGCGGAATGTTCTTTATGTCGTCGTACCCCTTACTGTTCAACATATTGTCAGAAGAAGGATTGGTCATCACATCAAATTGAATGTCTGCGGTCTGTGCCTACCATACATGCTGACAGTCAACAATCTATTATGTTTATTGTGGAGAGTCAGCATCAATAGCAGTTACAAAAGGTAATTTCATACTTAATTCTTATTATCTGCTTATCAAATTCACTCATTAGTTGATTTCATTTATTAACATTATTACATATCAATTTTCTTGTTTAGCGTTCTAAAATTCACTTTTGCGGAAAACTATCTAGGTGGGTAATAATAAACAGTAGTGTGTAAACATTACTGTGTCCCAGTTTGAAATGTGCTATAGCTGATGAAATTCCTGGGGTAATGAGACAAGTCATGTTTCAAAGTTACGAGGAGGGTGTGGTGCAATGTATACTCATTGTAACTAACAGCACATTGTTATGGGTGGGTGTATCGGTTATCATCTGGTGAATGTCGGAGCCCCTGTCATAGTTATTTAGAATAAGAACAAAAACAACCAACAATTGAATCTGTTTTTGTTTGCCAATTTATTTCATTACTATAGATTAATAATATTTTTATTATCCTTACTTATGTTGAATTTATACTTAATCTCATTATCAAATAGTGTAGGTGATAATATGGCTGTGGAAGTTGAAGCATGCTCATCCTGAACACCACATATCAACAACTAGAAAAAAGCAATGTTGTTAGGACCATAAATTTATAACATGAGGGTGGTAGCTGGTCTCATTCATCATCATCATCATTCAGTAGCTGGTCTACATTTGAAAAAACTTAACTACCAGCGAAACTTCTCTGCTTACTTTGCTAAGCAAGTTCAAAAAAACTCAAGCGCTCTTCACATGTAGCTCTAAAATAGAAACAGAGATCTCCATATTAAAAGGCGAACTCTTAGCTATAGGCCAGATAAATATTTTTTTAGTAAAATTAAAATTTTTGATTTTCAGAGACCAAGCTCTATTCGCGGAATTCATCGAAAGGATAAAAATGTGCATGTGAATAGTTTAAAGTCTGCCAGAAACAGTACGTTTGAAAAGTGAAGGTACAAATTTGTACTTATTGCCAGATATGTTATACCTCCTTGCATAGGTTTCATCTAGAATTGCATTAAAATATTGCAATATTTATTTATTATGTTTCTCACTTTGATTTAATTTATCTTTATATCTATTACATAAGATAAAAGATGGAATTTATTTGCTGTATGCTGCTAATTTTATAATGATTATTGGTCCTAAAGTTTCACACATTAGCATTCTCCAACACTTTGTACAGTACTTCTTTTTCTTTCTTCTTTGACTCTTGCTGGTTTTACCATGTGGTATATTTTTTTTATATATATGTATAAAAATAATATGTCAATGCACAATTTGTAACTATATAGGTTTAGAATTGCTCAAGTCTTTATTTAATGAAGTAATATTTAACATTGAAATCTTAATTATGCATGAGGGATTTATTTGTCCGGTTTCAGTTAAACTTGCAGGTTTTTATTACATTTGAGACATTTTAAGAGTGGATGTTAATGATCTAAAGAGTATAAAATAAAATAGCTCTTTTTTACTCACTAAATTGACTGTAAAATACTGTAAATACTTTTATTACCATTGTGTTGTTCTTGTTTTGTTTTTTCTGTAAAATGTGACATAGATTTCTATGAATAACTTAATTTTGAATAAAATGAGAATAAGTGTCAAAATGAGCAATATTTGATATACAATTAATGACCTAAATCATATAGTTGTTTATTTATTTTTGGTTCTCTGTATTTCATAATGGAAATAACATTGGGATGGTGTTTTTAATTTTCCTGATACTTGCATAGTAGGATAGGTATGGGCCCTTATTTATTAAAATTCTGTGATGGTATATTATTAGTCTAAATGAGTTCAAATTATGTACTAATTATTAAGAACACATTATGAAATCAACAGTACAAAATAAACTATATATATTTGTTTTTGAGTTATACATATTATGATTTTTCTTCTTCAATAAGTGTACTGATTCAAATGATAATAAGTGATTATGATATTATTCAAATTATTTTCATCCCAATAATAACCAAAAATTTTTCTGTAAATACATTTTTAAATATGGTAATAACGGTGCAATACATAAATGTTTTAATTAGTTAAATAAGTTAGTGTTATATTTAAATTACAAAAGGTAATGTTTTGAGTTAGAGTGTATTGTAGAATTTGTGCCTTCAAGCTTAGAGATTACTCAGTATTATAATGTTTTCACCTAAGATTATGGCATAGTGTATGATAAGATTTTAAAGACATGTATTCTCATAAGAAACTTACATATTTTCCTTAAAATGAGAAACAATGAGATAAAAAGGAATGTGTACAAATATTAATTGGTAAAAGAATGATTGTTTATATTTGTAAATACTTCATCAATTGTAGTTTTCGACACACTCGTTTCTCGAGATATGACGCGATTTTATTTAATATCTTATATCCTGTTCCTGTAGTCTAATTTACGTATTTCTTGACGTACATGTTATTTTTTAATAAATCTATATTAAAATCGCCGAACACTATTGATCGTTTCTACTGCCGAGTTTGAGATGAGTAGACGTCTAGAAAAGTATCGATGTCGGCATACCTATTAGGTTTCTATACAACCCCATTTAGAAATAATTTGTCTGTATGTATTCATAAATAGTGGTTCACATTTTCTAACAAGTTTTCTATTAATTCAAATAGTATATTGTTATGAACGTGTACTCAAGCGCCATCGGCTTTACTGCTGTTCCTATAGTTGTTTGTGTAATTAGATAGTTGATAAAGCTTCTGACGAAAACCATGTTTACGTAAATATAAGTATGTGGATAGTTTTTGACACGGCTCTCAGTATGCATTTCATTTCATGGAATTTACCTTTATTTCGTACACAACATAGATTAGCATATAAAAATCGAAGTAACCACGGTGTGAGAGACATATCTTCTTGTCTATTTACCAATTGACGAGATAACCTTTGGTTATGTTTTTTATTTTGTGTTTTTTAATAACCCGAAGAGTTTCTATTGTTAACAAATCCTTTTCGTCTTTTTTAAGCGTTGTTATAACCAGTTTTTAACAAAGTTAAAGATATTGTTTTTGATCGAAGTAGATATTAATATGATCTAGTAACTAGGACTCGCTATTTAATAAAAATTTAGGTGTATCGATATTGCCATCGGCGAGTTTGACATCGCATTGTAAGAACAGCCTGGTGATTTTAATTTAAATATATCGTTTATTCCCGACTGGCGCTTACCACGCACGGTCTCAAGTCATCATCATCGTTTCTCAATCCACTGTTGGATTTAGGTCTTCCCCAATTTTTTCAGCAGATATGATCCTCAGGTTTTAGTATCTTCCCACTTTCGTGTGCTATTATGATGTTGTCGGTCCATCTCGAGGGAGGGCATACTACATCCCTGCGGCCTATACGCGGCTTCCACTCCAAGACTCCTCTCCTACCGACCGTTATCAGCACGACAGACGTGGCCGATCTAACTTCCACTTCAGCTTTCAGATATTGTGAGCTACGTTGACAACTTTAGTTCCCCGTCGAATTTGTTCGTTCCGGATCTAGTCCCTTAGAGATAATGTCATAAGATCCAAGATATCGGCAGAGTTTGGTCTCTCGAACTTTACACTGCGACCCAAAGAAGTTACTACCTACTTTGCGCAGTGGTGCTATAATGTTATCCGTCATCTTGTTCATATCCGTAGTACTTTTCAATGCAATAATTAGATTTTTTAGTCCTATCTGGAACTTTTCAGGTACAGAAGTAATTTGGAGCAGATTAGGGCGCAGAGTCGTTTTAATCATTCGGGATCTTTCTAAGTTAAAATCGATATTCAAGGTGCCTTGCATAAGTTGATGGTCACTGCCGGTGTTAAACCTATTGATCACACACATATTCTTAAATATGCGCTTATCCCTCGTGATAAAGTCGACTTCGTATCCGGTCACTTGACTGGGTTTTTGCTAAGTCCTTTTTGGCTTCTTTTTGTAGAAAGAGTTCATCAAAAAGAACTTTTTCCTGTGGAGGAAATCAGCTAGTATTTGTCACCTGTGATTTCTTGACCCCAAATAAAACGCGATCATCGATTCACTGCTTTTTTGTACTCCTACTTAGGTATTGAAGTCTGCAACAATCCATATGTTCCATAAGTTGCAATTGGTGTACCATTTGCTGCAAACAATTGGTAATCGGTGCTTGGTCAACGTTCGCGGAGTGAAGATCTAGGGAAGAAGCGGACATCGCTTCCCGTGTCAATGAGAAACTGCGCCTTCGTTCTGTAGGCTGTGACGAACTGGCGACCAGGTGCACTAAAGCAGTCGTTGGTCGCCATTATTGACCGTCCGGGAAGTTTTTCTGATTGAAGTTGCAAGGTTTGATGCCTTTTTGCCTAATGCTTCCGAACTTATGATGATACCAGCATGTTACATATTTGTGATGGTTTGAATGAGATCTGCTATTGGTGCGATGTTGATTTTCCACTCTCCTGGGTCTTGATTTTGGTCTACTAATATGACTGCTTGCAGCGAGTGCTTGTACTTGCTTGGTAAGCTCCTTAATTTGTTGGGCCATCTTATGTAATATAGAACCCGATAAATGCTGTGCTGCCGCAACTTAAGGGCTTATTGGCACAATATCGTGTACGCAGTCGGCTAAATCTGCAACCGCTTATAGGTCAGTACGTGGTTGAGAAGCGATGACCGTTTGTATGCTACTCGACAAGCTGCTGGACCAGATAGTGTTAAGAAAGTCTCTTTTCATACTCTATACCATTTCCTTCTTTCATACCTCTTTTGCGGCTCTGCACAGTTGACGATAGAGCACTTGGGGCCTTTTTGCTCACGTTCTTTATGTGCGTGTTGAACATGAACCTATCGTCAACTGTGAGGCCTAGTATCCGAACCTCACGAGTTCGACAAAGGGGCTCTCCACCCATACCCAATATCGGGTTGTCGTACTTCAGCTTATTGGTTAGCACCATCACCTTGGTTTTGTGAGGTGCGAATCTAAGCTTGTTTCTGACCCCCAATCGTGAATATCGGCGAGTATCGCATTAGCTTTTTCGTAATATTCCCGGTCTGTTGCCCCGAGAAGATCAGCACAAAGTCTTCTGCAAACGCCTGGCAGTGTTTCCCGCTCCTGGTTACTTCCTCCAGGAGTGGATTGAGGAGGAAGTTCCAAAAGGTTGGTCCGCCCACGGATCCCTGTACGCACCCCTTGGTGGTCTCCCTGGCGCACTCCACCTCTGCATACCTTACGGACACTTTGCGGTCGCTAAAGTAGCTATCGACAAGGCGCCGTAGGCCGACGGAGCAGAGTTTCCGCCAGTCTGCACTGTATAGCAGGCCACCAGGCGTTATCGAAGGCTCCCTCTATGTCCAATGATACCAGCACAACAATCATCTCCTTCAAGCGAGGTCGTATGTGCTGGGTCAGGTCATACAGAGAGTCTGGTGCACCTTTGCCGCATGAAGCCGTATTGGCGGCTACTGATATAGGGCGTAGTGTACCACCGGATCCTCCGGACCATCATCTTTTCGAGGACCTTGCCCATTAGAGGCAAGAGTCCGATGGGCCTGTAGGATTTTGGGTGCGTATAGTCGCCCTTATCGGGCTTCCGCAACACTATGACCGCTGCCTCTTTCCATCTCCTGGCAAAGTAGGTGAGAGCGAGACACCGGTTGGAGAGCGCGAGAAACAGCGCGGCATCCACGGCAATCGCCGCCCGGCAGATGTCGGCAGCAAATCCGTCGGAGCCAGGAGCCTGTTTTGCGTTAAACGTCGACACGGACCATAGGAGTTTCTCCATCGTGAAGGGGGATTCACATGAGTTATCATGGACCCCCTCGTTGACTTCATCGGACTTAGCTCTTACAGAACAGTGGTCCGGATTGTCCTCCCCGGGGTTATCCTCCGGGAAGAACTCCGCAAGCATCCTGGCTGATGCATCAATAGTTGCTTTACCTCTTTTTCTCGAGATGCGGATAATCGTTTGATAAGCTCGCACTTCAGTTTTTGATATTTGTCTTCAGTAGGAGGTGAAATTATTATATCTTTGACTTTGGCCGGAAACCTAGGTTCTAACGTCGCAATGACGTAAAAGTATTTTGTTTCGTCACTTTTTATATTAGATAATTCAAAATTGATTTCTAGTTGTGCAAACCAAATAGTAGGGTCTTCTGGCCAAAAAGGTGGCGGGTGACCTTCGATTCGATATAAATCAGAATGTGCAGGTTACATGTTTTCTTTGGCTACCACAGTAGGCGTTGGTCCACTATCTTTGTCCGATGTGTTGTCCATTTCGAAATTAAATGTGTACAAGTACTTTCCTTATAGTACTAAGTTTCTGGTAGTAGACGTAGTAAATTCTTCATGTTGTTCCAGCGAGATCACCAGTGTCGGTCTGTGGGGCAATGATGTCAAACTAATTTATTTATAGAAATCACTAGTAGAAATGAAGTCAAAATTTGCGTTATGTTTATACGGTAAATCGTTATAGCAACAAACGGAAATAATAAATTTGTAAGAAAATGTGTACTAATGTCAGTTATTTTATAATTCCATTTTTATGACAGATCTACTTGATTCAGTGTATATTTTAAAATTCGCGACCGATTATGTGCTATCACAAATAAATAATTTATAGAACCTCTTTACTACACTATGATCACTACACTTGGCATACATTTTCGTATTTTTAATCTGAGGGCTTGTTTGAGCTGGCAAAATACACCAAAAGTTTATACGCCTCGTCACCCACCGTGGCAGTTAAAGTATGTAACTTTATATCTTCCGTCACCTTATTAACTTTAAAGTACATGTCCATCTAGTTTATGTACGAGTACTAAACTATTTTCCCGTTCAACATTTTACTAAGTCTAAACGAATGCACACGCGAAAACAACAATTTTTAAGCGGGTGCAGAGCTGAAGAAAAACCCGTCAATCCTCAGTTCTCATGTGGTGCCTTAATACATATTAAATTTACAAATTATGTACTAGAAAAACCATCATTATTTCGTTTGGAAACTGGTTAGAAACTTTTTTATTATTAATTTTCATCGTTATATACCTTCCGCTTTCTTAGGTGAATATTAGAGTACGATTCATACAAATAACATTACATAAGAAATAACGCAGCGACCCGCTATCGCTTGTAACATGCGGCGGTGTTTTTTTGCAAGCTCATTGTCCGATTGTTTAGAGTGGTCCGTGCAAGTAAGACCAAAAAATTTAAACGGTTCTCTTTATCCGAAAGGGTGACGGGGGTATCACCAGCGTTGTGACCGTACTGTCACTTCAATTACTGTTTTCGTTTAAAATTAACTATAGCACTATCACAATAAGTTATAAATTTGTTTTCATGGATAATTTCTTAATTTGCACAAGTTCAACAACACGTCTGTCTCGAACAAGCGCCGAATATAAATAATTTGGTTATAAAATATAATGTCTCTTTGTTTACATTCCTATAATTATTTTTTTTTAAATAAGACAAATTCATTTTAAGTATGAATGTATCGTAATTATATTCCTAGTGTAATTATGTACAATTTTATTACTGTATATTGAATGAATTAGGTTTTTTTAAAAAGTTTACTGTGTAAAAAGCCTGTTGTAATATTAATATTCAAGTCAATACATTGAGAAGGGCCTCTTATGAGTTGAAATTCAGAACGTTGTAGTCTCAGAGAAGGAGCCTTAAATTACATACATAACATATATATCTACTTTTCTCTCTTTTTTTGTGTTTATGTATATTAATGTTAATAAATTCTGGCATTTTATTAATATTAAATTTGTACAATTTAGTCTAAAAGTTACGAATAAGCTATGAGCGTTTTAATTTCTTTGTATGCCAATCGCGTGAAAACTAGTTATTGTATATATATGTGTTGCGTGTACATTTGTGTAAAAAATTAAGATATTTTTAAATGTAACTATGGTGATCTTACTATATTAAGCAAGGGCTATACCAAAACCGATGTTTAGGTAAATTTAGATATAATTAATGCTATTTCGCAGTATATATACTAATTTAGTCAAAGTGTTAGAAAATAGCTTAGTTGTAGAGTAACGTTATTGTTATTCGCACCTCCTCTCTGTTCGTTATTGGATAAACAATATATTCATATAATTTTATGTTTAATTGTTTATAAGTAATTTAATATTATGACGCCGATTGTATCAATTGTTTATCGAAACTAATTTTTTATTTACAATGAATTGAGTTTGTGATAGTTTCAATTATAAATGAATTATCAGTAATGTGGTCCGCACCTTTTCATTATCATTTATATTACTAAAGAAATCATTGCGTTTGGAATCAGTTTTTATGTATTTGGTGCTAATTAATGCAACTGTATGGTCATCATCATCAATTTACCGATGTACACTGATGGTCATGGGTCTCCTCTAAACATCTCCACACTGTTAGTTCAGGAGCGTACAACAGTTTTCCATTGCCATCATCGGACAGTTGGTTCACCTTGTGAGATATCGTTTATGTATAATTAAGAGTAAATTAATATTAAAGTAGCGGGGAGAGTATTTAGGGTTGGAAATCGATTGGGGAGACCTGTGTTTAGCAGTGACTGACAGTAAGCTGAAGTGGTGATGATGAATATTAATGTTGCGTTACTAATGAATTTTTGCTATTGCGAATAATTTAATAGCATTATTGTCATTGTCTGAAGAGATCTATCAAATGTTTATATAGGTAATACTAAGTTGTGGTATACATTTAAATTTTAAAAGCGATCATTTATTTTGATGTAGCTTTCAATTTGTTTTTTTTTTTGTGTTTTGTGATATATGTGTGGTCTTGTGTGTTGCTGCATTGCTGCTGTGCGTTCATATCAATATTATTTGTGATAGAGTTATAAAAGTAACGCGGGTCTATTTTCTGTATTACAACTTGAAAGTCATATAAATCATAATTTATCTGTTTATTTTATATAATATACATTTGTTTATTTAGTTTAATAATAATAATATTAAATCATTTTAAATAACTATGTATGTGATCCATATTAAATTAGTAATATTTATATTTAAGAGGAGTAGCGTTAGTAACAATCAACCAAAATGTCGTATATTATATATGTTGCACTTGATGTCATAACGATAACGGTTATTTACTCGACTGCGTGGTAAATGTATCTAGCGAGCTAGCGTTGCTGAATCCCATTTATCTGTCAACGCACGCAAGAAGGTATTGGAGGTGTCTTGCACTCGCTGAAGTAAGGAGGAACAGCGTCAACATGATGGCTGCGAATCCATCTGTACAGGCGTCCGCGAACATGACTAAGCGCTGCAGTAACGCGGCAAACCGATTATTAATGTACATTTTGCTTTTCATATTGATAAACTGTAATTATATCATATCAATTTTTGTAGTTTTAAGTATTTATTACGCCGCTGTTGATGGTTATATCTGTAATGTATTTTTCGACAAAAAGAATATTAATAGGTGCATATGGTAATTACTTAAAAATTCTAAATCGAAATAGTACAAAGTCATACAAACCTAACTTTACTTAGGTTATTTGGATGTCTTATTTCGAGTAAAGTCACATTGTTAATATAAAAAAAAAACATACCATATACATTTTTGCAATTTTTTTATGTAATTACAGTAGGTAAATTTTTGATAAACACAGTTTTTATATATTTATAATATACAATTAAATTTCACAAAGGATATTGTTAAAGCAATATTTATCAGTAGTTTCTTGCAAAATATTTAAAAGCAATAATGATTAGTGAATTTTGTAATTTGGTACACTTTTTTACTGACAGGAGGATAATATATAATCTTTTATACTTTTGTGTATGACCATGCTTAACTTTATAGATTTAGATTTGGAGATACTTTTTGAAGATCTTGTAATGGTAAACAAATCCTTTGTTGGGAAGCAAAGGTGCTCGACGGTGTCGGTATCATTCCGACCGATGTTATAAGCAGCAAACTGTAAAAGCGTATGCCTTTGTAAATACCATCCATGGTGGATTTACGTCAACCGTCTACTAATAAGATTACAAGCTGAGAAATTACTCGGCAATTATTGAAACAATCTCGTAGAGCAACAGCTGCAGCAGAGGCAAGAAGTATGCGATCCAATGTATGATTAAAAGGAACAGAATGCATCATTTCGGAATAATGCCTTCTGCTGATTAGAACTGTAATTCTGACGTCAGAAACGTGAACCTGGGGTTACAAGTATATTTTATTTTTATAGCTTTATAGCTCGCTGACCTAATGGTTAGAGCGTGCGGCTTTCATTGCGAAGGTCGCGGGTTCGAATCTCGGCATGTATCGATGAATTTAATATTTAAGTTATGTACATTTGTGAACTTAAGTTACAACGGCGAAATACAAACGGTGAACGAAATCATCGTGAGGAAGCCCGCACACTGAAATTATTTTTGTGTGTGTGTGTGGTGGCCTCAATAAAGTGATAACAGGTTCGCCCTCTATTATATGGAACCTAACCGGACCACATCTGGCTAAAAGTGGGTGTTTATTCGCCTCTGCCTACTCCTGAGAAAAAAAGCGTGATAATATAAAAAAAAAATAAGTAGCAGGGGAGTAAAAACTAAGACATCTCCTATATGTCGCAGAGAGCGATTAAAAGGCAAAGTATTTGAATGTGTGAGCTTTAATTTCCAACTAAGCAAGGGTTTTGGGATGACCATCGAAGGTATTTTAGTTCGTACAAATCATCACGTAATCTTACGTTTCCGTTATATACAGGATAGATTGTGTTAAAACAACCGAAAGGGTGTAATCATTGGATCTTACTGAATTTCTAAAAAGAAAATGTATGTACTTGGTAAACCTTACACAATGAATAATTTTGATGTATTTTTTTAAGCGCCGGTCTCTTCATCTTTATATATATATACAAATAGGATGACGAGGTGCCTGTATAGGGTAACCTCATCAAAGATTTACGCCGGATTTTTACCGCCCAAAATTCCACGATGTACTTGTCAGTGGGAACGCTTTTCTTTAAATTGAAAAGTTGAACAATTGAGTTCAAGGATGGATCATATTGTCTTCGTCCTTAACTCATACCACGACACACGAAATAACCGTGCAGATCTCGTGGCCAGTAACATAGAAGACCGATCACTATCCGTTAAGTGTCGGCAGTAGCTTAACTCGGAACAAATGGGGATCTGTACAGCATAACTCTGTCGGCGACCGGTTTAATAAACTATCGGTCACTACAGCCCGCGTGACTTATTTATTACATAACCTTTGCAAGCGATTCAACATTTAGATATAAGTTACTCATAAGATTATTTCTGTTATAATGATAATGATAACGGCGAAGTTATTTCCACATGTGTATGCTATTTGAATTTATAATAAATTGGATTGTTTTAATATCTAATGTTTTCATTTCACACTGTCGCTATTTAATATTGATTATTAGTTTTAACATTTCTATTTAAAAAATATAGCGAACGAAGTAACAGTTAGGATTGTTTATTCAAGACAATATTCAAGGCAGATAAATACGAAAATGATGTCATTGCCCCAATAATTTCACTAGGGTTTTGTTATTACTGGTGGTAGATCTTTGTGCCCCGAAGCCGTCTTATTCTACGGTCTTCAAACTGAAATGTGCAAACATTGCTGTGTTCCGGTTAGAAGAGCGTTTTAGCTAGCGTAATTACTGAGGTAACTAGACTTGGGATCTTATGTCTCAAGGCGACGTGCACAATGTGGTGATACATCATATCAACTAGCGGTCAACTCTAGTGCTTATAGCTTGCGTATAACTCGTTAATATTAAGTGCAATGCTATCGTTATGATTATATATGGCGTAGATCTTCAAACTGGGTTCCCTAAGTATGTACAGAAGTTACCACTGTTTTAGGTTTTAAAATTGTCAGAACCTAGGATTATACTGTTTTTTTTTTTAAATAAAATTATATGGAGAGGTAGGGGAATTTACATTGCATTATACGCATTAACGTAAGTTACTGCGTCGTAGTGAATCTGAAAAGTAATTAAACTCCATAAACATAAGAAATACTAAGAAATTTTTTTTCGTCATTTGACCTCTTTAAGGTTACCTGTGACGCGAATTATTATTTCATCGATAATGTTGCCGCAGCGAATAAAGTTTGAGAACCATTGATCTGCAGTTTTTGATGAATACATCTTTGCCCGATACATTGTATGTAAATTATATAATTTAATAATGATATGGATGGCAGGCTTTCAATATAATAATCACGGTGCATATATGTCATGCTGTGCTTTATGGAACACATTACAAGAGTCCATCGGTTGAAATGACTATGATGATGATATTTCTTATAAATGATATCTTAACAATTTGCAACCGTATACGGTTGTTCGTATACAGTAAAAGCTTTTTATTCGCGGGACATGTTCCATAAATATGCCGCGTATACAGAAACCGTGAATACGGAATGGTAATTTATATGGGATATAAGGGATACGTTCCTAGGTGACAAAATAAAAAAAACAAATATATAGAAAAATTTATTTAATTGAAGTTTTTGGACATTTTGATTAATTATCTTAAGGCTCAGGCAATGGTTTGAAGAATTTTGTAATTTTCTCTTGCTTGGCAGTTTATAAAAGCTCCTTCAATTCAGACTGATACGCAGCGCAGCAGTCGCACTAGCATTTTGCCTCTTAAAAATAAAAGTTCGTTCCATAGACGGATCAATGTTCATATGAAATCGCAAAGCTCATTTGTCATTCTTAAACCTTCACTAAAATTTTTCAAATTTAATGTCACGTTTCCAATGCTTTTGAAACCTCATCTTCAATGGGCTGTGAATTTAACATTTCCTCAAAGGCGGTTTCAGTCAAGCGATTTCAGAATGGCAATTGATTCTATCTGTTCGCTAGGTTGTAATAAGATCTATTTTACTTTTTCTATTAACCGCTTTTGACGGCATTTTCAAAGGGTATTGGGTGGGATACCTATTGGAATCTTTTTAATATTATTATTATTATTATATGAACTTTGGTCGGCGAATAAAGAAATTTTTAGTCGCGACTATACGAATTAGGTCGCAATTTTTTTAATCAGCGAACAGGGAAAACGCGGATGAATGAAGCGCGAAGAACGAGCTTTTACTATATATATAAACTTTAGATTGATACCCTTATACAGCAGGATATTTTTTTCTGTATTATTTTATAATGGCGGTAGGTCTTGGTTCCTGGAGATCATCTAGGTATCACCGCTACTCCTATTTCTTTTGCCAAACAGTAGTGTGCAAACACTTTTATTTTGTGAGGAAACCCCGCATTAGATACCTATCTGCTTTGGGGGCAACAGAAGGGTTATGTTAGACTCTTGCTGGCTAAAACCCAACTTGTCCGTTTCGTTGCATTGTTGAATAGAAAAAACTTCCTATTGTTATAGATGGATTTTAATAAGACAAACAAATCTAACACATAGAATCTTTATTTAATCATGAAATTTTTTACATATCGGCTATTAATACATAGGATATATATTTCGTTACGACGACAGATTAATGCACTTCTCTAATGACAAATATAGTGTCAATTGCTAATTTTTTTACGAAAGTGATATTTTTTTGGGTAATACATATATATAATATGTATATATATGTATTTATACACCAATATTACACATAAATTTTTTAAAGTATTTAAATTGAATATCTGAAAGTTTAAGTTAATAGTTTAGACAGTACTAAGTATTACATTTATTATGAGATTTTTTTTTTCAGTATCTAGGGAAATAGTACAGCTTGGTTATATGAAGTATTTAACACCGAACATTAAGAGATTTTGGTTAAAAGATTTACTGGGGCTGCGGGGGGGGAGCCTGGTTGTTGCCGAGTAAGCTATTCTGCATGTGTTGGACGATCTCATCCAACGTGCACGCTTCCTCGCAGCACACTAAAATGTTTACAAATACACCTTATTATAAAGAATACAATTTAGATAAATTATTCATCGAAAAATCCAGAATAGTCATCAGCCGGCAAAGGTCCTGCGCTGGCGGCATCCAGCAGTTTCCCGTCACCATCACCAGATCGGCCATCCACGTCGGTCCAAAAAAAATTGTAGTGTTTTCTTTTATATCTTACTCCGAATTAATATATGTGTAATTTGATACACAATGACTTTTACAGCCACAGTGCCAACCTTTACAGGAGAACAACATTCTTTTTCTTAGCTGGTCTGAACTCTGCAAAAGGATAATTCTTACCAAATTCGAAGTCTAGCCTTATGGTTCGAGAGATATCTTGATCAGTATCTCATAGAAGGAAATCTCATATATATATATATAGAGATTAAAAGACCGATCGGCGACGTACTAAATTGGTTAAGTATGACAGTATATTATATATGTGATATTAACTAAGTACTCACCAACACCAACTGGATAGCACACGTTACAGTTGTGTGGAAAGCTAAGATTGCGAGGCGATCCGCAGTTGGTGCAACTGCAAAAGACACATTATTAACGCTTACATGAATATTTACTTTTATTTAATTAAAATCTTTATTGGCCCCCTTAATAGGCGAACTTAATGCCTATAAACATTTTCTACCAGTCCATCTAGGATTTGAGAGGTAATGTGGTAAGTGAGGTAGAATTACAATGTCTGATTGTGTCATTGTTCAACAATACGTACTCCGGCGGTGGTGGATTGTCCACGATGCAGATATGCAGCGGCTCGTGTCTGCAGAGCCGGAGGCATACATCGCAGCTGCATGCCGTTAGATCCAAGCTTCCCTAAAAAAATAAAATTTCCTATCAATTTATTTAAAATACGAAAACATAAAACAAATCTCGTTCATCAAAGTCTACAATTTCTACGAAAGAAGATACAATAAATAGTTATATTATACTACTGGTTCCTCGCTCGCTTTGCTGTCCTGACCAGCTCGACTCATTTTGGGAGGTAACGCTTCGTAAAAACAGGATTCTTAACAAATTTCAAGTCGTCAAGCTTTATGGTTCCAGAGATATCGTGATGATTATCTACATAGCTGGAAATATATATACAACTTGAATGTAATACGCACACCGGGCATGGTGTACGCATCGCAGAAGCACGGCGCTGGATTTATAACATTGTACAATCCCACCGGTGTGCCATCCGTGTTTATCATCGGTGGTGCGCTCGGCACGAAGTTGTAGCCACTGAAAATTTGTCGTATGTTTAGTAAAAGTAATAGTTATATGGAAAACTATTTAAGAGTTTAAAATTTTTGACACATACATGTACCTCAGTGCGTCAATGTTGAATTGCTGCTGCGGCTGCGGCTGCGGCTGCTGCTGCTGCTGCTGCTGTGCCTGTGGCTGCGGCTGATATGCGTGTGCTTCGTTGAAAACGTACGCGTTTTGTCCTGAGAAGATATTCCATTGTGAAATATATGCAATTTGTATAACAATTCTAAAATTAATTAATAATTAAAATAGGAAAGACAAATTTACGACAGTAAAGTGATTTAATTCAGTAATTGGTCGTTTACTTACCGTTGTAGTACTGGTGGTACATTTGCAGGTTAATTTGTGGATCGTATTGGTGATGACCATATTGGTGATGACCATATTGGTGATGACCATATGGGTGATGACCATATTGGTGATGGCCATATTGGTGATGACCATATGGGTGATGAGCATATTGGTGATGAGCATAAGGATTATAATTATATGGGTTATGATCATATGGGTTATGATCATAGGGGATTTGCTCGTACGGGTAATATGCCACGGGGATCGGGTTGTGCACCCTGTTGTTCTGCCCGTCAAGTATCGGCTGATTATGATGCCTGCGATCCAGCGTGTTGAACAGATGCGGTTGGTTTGGGCGATATTCGTGAAACATTATGTCTCTGATAGCCGCTGTAAGAAATGAAATAAGTTTAAAAAATTGTACGCCATCTTGTTCACATTTCAGTTTACAGATCGTTAGACACTTTTCACGAAATATTTAATCGGCGGCTTCTTTTTTATTATATCACATGAAAATTTAAATTCACTTGTATTATTTATATTGAAATTATTACTTAAAAGTTAAGAAGTACCTGGTTTTTAAATTATTCGACGGGAGAGAGTTTGTAGCGTCAAGGGCTATCGAGCAACTGGGCGGTGTGCGCGCGCATCGTTAACGATTTTATAACGAGCATGGGCAGACCTTGTAGGGATATCTAATTCGCGACGTAGTAACATTATTGGGAACATATTCATATTGGAAATTTAAACGATTAAGTCGCGAACGATGTCAAGTTATAAACTTTACCTGAATGAAATTAGCGCGGACCTTAGACCTTAAACGGTTTTAGTTTTAATAATTAGTGAAAAATTGTTAATGGCGTCGAGAATAGAATTAAACGATATAAAAAATTATTATTAACCTGTCGGATATATTAAGATTAAATATATATGGATATCTTTGAGAATTTATTTGTACATCTAATTATAATAATAATAAACATCTTTAATTATGTCAAAAGTGCATAGAATTCAAAATTAGAAAATATTTACACTAACAACAAGAAATGCATAGATAAAAGTCTGTCAAAAAATAATAAAGAAATTGATTTCTATGTTTCTTATGCAAACGTTAGAGGAACTTTACAAAAAAAAATTTCTTTTAAAATATTGTAAATCTTCAAATCATTTGCTTGATATATATTAACAATTGAATTTGTAGAAATATCTATTTGATCAAGAATCAATTAATATTAGTTTGTTACAAGAGCAAGGTTAGCTGAAGACCGGATTGGTTTTCTCAATTTCACCGCCAAATTTTAGTTTGAAGAAGACCCCTCATGATTATGACGAGATTCGATACTAATATATTACATATGGTGCAATGTTAAAAAAACAAGATTTTACTTTCTGTATCGCTCACTATTTTCCGTACTCCGACGACGACGAGCTTCAGCATTGGTATTGATAGTTATCTATTCGTTACAATAAAATTTTAATTAAAAAATTACACATCGAATGAAATATTAAAAAAGTATTAGGATCAGTTAAGGTTAAATTAATATAAAAACAGTTCACTTGAAGTTAAATCTGCGGGTGTTCAGGGATTTTATCAAGAGGGAGTCGAGTCTGTTTACCCACCACGTCGGTTGAGTGCCAGTTGGCGGATATCATATCGCCTCAACTGCCGCTCATTGAACATCTCGGCGTCCATACTGTCTCTTTCACCGGATCCTGGAGCTTAGTGAGGATCGAACCTGCGCATCAAGAAGAAGTATAGTGCGTAGACAGCACTTAAAAACTGAAATACAGGCTACTACTCTTTACTAGATATTCCTCTCAATGATATTCCAATCCTTCAATTGGTAATCATTTTAATATGAGACTTTCTTTACATTCAAAAAACTTCATCAAGTAAAACTAATATGAAACTATGTTAAATTATTAAAATATTGTCATTGAATAGACAAGAAAATTTGAATGTTGCAAAAAAGTAAGATTTTTTTTTTAACTAGATAAGTTATTCTCTGTAACAGCTGTTTACAAATATTTGTCAATCATCGTTAGGACTTGATGTCAAAACTTCAAATACTTTAAATGTTTATTAATTTAATATTTAAGCGATATCCGGTTTATAAAATAGAAACAATTTATGATATAGATTTTTTAACATTATTTTAATACACATTTTCATCATATTATATTAAAATTCTTAACCTAAATATAAGTTATAAAAGAATAAAAAATCATAAAACAATCACATCACATTCCAAAAAAAAAGAAAACTGCGTTATGAATAAAAAAAAAGTTATAAATAAAAAATATGCATTACTGTATATTTATTAGAACTTCACAATTTATTATGAAATTAACTATTAATAATTTGGATAAGACTGTAGTCCACGGACGTTATAAAAATAAGATAATTGCGTGTAGGTAAATATTTGTTTCGCGAAGACTTTATATTATTGCAAGTGCACCCCCGAATCACCTGAAAACTGAAACGTTGAATCGCAGTTGTTTGCTCACGATGAAATAGAAACGCATAGCAATACGCGATACAGCTTCTGCGCGGTTCGCCGCCATAAATATAACGATTTAACACGGGTAGCTTGATCGGTGAACGTGAATTATTTATATAAAGCTACATATACGCTGGAAGCGTACTAATGTAATGTTGAAGCTAACTTAACATAATCGATAAAGTGCAATAATAGTCTCATTACACTACCTGCGAAAAATAAACTATTTGAACTGTTGACGACCGGCTCAAATTTTTAATAATAATTTTTTTTTTATTATATGTTTATAAATAAAAATCTAACGTTATTTCGTTACGATTGATTATAGTTTTAAGTGAATTGGTTTTGTCTATGAAACTATTGAGAAAGGATTTAGAGTAGATAAATTGTGCAAATTCTATAAATACAATAAATAATGTATATACACCAAATTATGACAATTATACACAACATATATAGGGACTTTGCATGCAATGGAGAACATGAAGCGTTTGTTTCCAATATTAATTATGAAGGAGTAACATAGGTCTCAATGCAATAGTAACAATGAGATAAAATTTCACTTGTTTTTTAACCGCGACCGAACAGTATTCACTTGTTAATGGTCCACAATACAAAATAAATGTAAATTATTAAGACAAATATTTAAAAATAATATTCAATATGTCCATACGGGAATTATGCAACCGATAGAATTTATTGTAGTTCCCGTTTCGACAGAACACTCGTGACAAAGAAATTATATATGAGAGTTGTATATTAGAATAAAAAATTAATATTACAGTTACTCATAGAAAATCAATACTAATGCACATGTAGGGGGTTTGGGGGGGGAAGTCTAAGGATCGGAGAAACACGTACCTGGTGAAGCGAGCTCGGCACTTGAGTGTTTAATGGCGTTTGAGAAGCTCAGATCTTTTCACGCGCCTGCGTACTAGATCCAGGCCGGCCACAGTATCTATTAGTTGTGCCTAGTTAATTATGTTGCACATTAATAATTGAACTAATCATATTATTTTTTATTGCGATATATATTAATGCGAAAATATCGTATATTTGTAAATTTGTGAAGACTATGATTTTTTCGACCAGAAAAATTATTTCGATAGCAATCGAACGCTCTTTGACTATGCTGCCGATAATTATTGGAGAACTATTTGCGCAACTGCCGCATCATGCTGAGGATGGGGATAGTACTCCAAATGCTTTCTGCAACGTGCTATAACTATCGATGTTGCATTCAGCTAAGAACAGCACTACTGTTGTAGTGGAATATAGTGATTAAATAATACAACAAACGGCGAACGTATTTATTATCTTTCGACACAAACATATATATATATATATATATATATATATTCCCGTAACTTATCTGGTTTAATTTCTTGTTCTTTATTGGGAATATTTTACAAAATGGTTAGTTTCCATTAATTAAAGGATACCGTAAAATCGATTATCTAATCATTTTAAAATAAATTTTGCAATTTTAAAATACTGAAAACAGGATACGCTGATACTTTGGATTGTCTGAAAGAGATTGTTTTCAGAGCAATAAGACCACCCATGTTACATTCTCATTTTTTCAATTGATGTACTGTTTTATTTTTTATTATATTTGATTTTTTTTTTATTTAATGAACCGAACAGACGAGCGGGCGTTCACTTGATGGTAAGCGATACGCCCGCCCATACCAATGTGACGCTGGTTAGAATGTTACACACTGCGCCCCTTGAGACAGAATGTTTACCTCAGTAATTTCACTAGCTACAACGCCCTTAAAACTGGAAAACGTTAATGTTTCCATCTGGGCGGTGTTATATTTTCTACCCTTTTTGTTGAATCTTTTTTAGATTATTTGCATTTGAATGAATATGTGGATAGAAAATTATTTATTATCAACCCTATTCTCTTCCTACAATAGCGTAAAAAGTATCAATTTGTATTTTACCGTGTTGCGGTGTCATGGGCGCTGTTGCTAGTGAAATCACTGGGGTAAAGAGACTTAATACCCTATGTCTCAAGGCGACGACCACAATATGGGGCAGTGTATATCGAGCGGGTGTATCACTTACCATCAGATAAACGTACCTCTCGACGCGTCGCTTCGTTCAATAAAAAAACCTTCGATGGTTTGTCACGTTGTAAAAGGTGACTAAGGCGAAATAAATTCAGGGTAAAGGCAACAGTTTCCGTTGTTGCTGTTATCAATTTGGCAGGCGAGGCGAATATGGCATATATCTCCATTTTGGTGAGGTACATAATTAACGCAATAACAATTATTATTTTTTGATTATATTTCATTATATTATTTAAAAACAGAATATTATTTACAATGAATTATTTTCTGTTTATTAAGTCGCCATCAGCTGATGAACGTTCACTGCCGGACATAGACCTGCCCCAAAGGTTTCCACGTTTATAGATTTCCATATAGGCCCAATGCGGGTTGGTAGGATTCAGAGCCTCGTTTCTTGATTAGCAGGATACATCACGAGTAGGTGAGGTTGGCTTGGGTCATGTAAGTTGTTGTGCGGGACTCCTTACACCACTTTATTAAATAAGAGACCATATTCGAAGGAAACAAAAAAATTAAAATGAATGAAACAACCGTCACATTTATAATACCTTATACTTTTTGATTTTACATACACTGAATTCCATTAATATTTTTATGATATACGATAAAATATTTAACGACGTCAAAGAACAGTACATAGTCATATTATATTATGTAATACAATGACGCCAATATGACAGTGGACGTATTGAAGACTAAGGGCCTAGTTGACCGAGCCATTCTACACGAAAGTTGCTGTAGCAGTTATGAAGCGAGCAGGTAAGATCTACGGGTCTGAAATATAAAAGAAAATTAATTCTTCAAGGTTCACTTCCACCACCGTCAATGGGAGCAGGATATGGATAGAATATAATTAAAATTTCTTTTAAACAACAATTACAGATGTCTACTGCTGGAGACTGTATATGTAGGTTACACCGCTTATATCTGCCGTCAAATAGCAGTGTGCAAACATTACTGTGTTCTGGTTTCAAGGGAGCTGTGGCTTGTAAAATTACAACTGTAATGAGAATCAACGTTTTAAGTCTTAAGGCAATGAGCACAATGTGGTGCTGTATATATCATCTTAACTAGCGCCACATTGTTATGGGCGGTCGTATCGTTTACCATAAGGTGAGGGTCTCGCTAGTCTCGTCGTTTCGTAAAATGAAAAAACACTTATTTAGACGGTCTCCCTGGAAACTCTGACACTAGAAACTCCCTCCTAGATACTCTGACACTAGAAACTCTCTCCTAGATACTCTAACACTAGAAACTCTCTCCTAGATACTCTGACACTAGAAACTCTCTTAGATACTCTGACACTAGAAACTCTCTCCTAGATACTCTGACACTAGAAACTTTCTCCTAGAAACTCTGGCACCAGAAACTCTCTTCTAGAAACTCTGGCACTCGAAACTCTCTCCTAGAAACTTTGGCACCAGAAACTCTCTCCTAGAAACTTTGGCACTAGAAACTCTCTTCTAGAAACTCTGGTACAAGAAACTCTGGCACAAGAAACTCTCTTCTAGAAACTCTGACACTAGAAACTCTCTTCTTGATACTCTGGCACTAGAAACTCTCTCCTAGAAACTTTGGCACTAGAAACTCTCTTCTAGAAACTCTGGCACTGGAAACTCTCTCCTAGATACTCTGACACTAGAAACTCTGACACTAGAAACTCTCTCCTAGATACTCTGACATTAGAAACTCTCTCCTGGAAACTCTGACACTAGAAACTCTCTCCTAGATACTCTGACACTAGAAACTCTCTCCCAGAAACTCTGGCACTGGAAACTCACTTCTAGAAACTCTCTCCTAGATACTCTGACACTAGAAACTCTGACACTAGAAACTCTAGCACTAGAAACTCTCTCCTAGAAACTCTGACACTAGAAACTCTCTTCTAGAAACTCTGGCACTGGAAACTCTCTTCTAGAAAATCTCTCCTAGAAACTCTAGCACTAGAAACTCTCTCCTAGATACTCTGGCACTAGAAACTCTCTCCTAGAAACTCTGGCACTAGAAACTCTCTTCTAGAAACTCTGACACTAAAAACTCTCTCCTAGAAACTCTGGCACTGGAAACTCTCTTCTAGAAAATCTCTCCTAGAAACTCTAGCACTAGAAACTCTCTCCTAGATACTCTGGCACTAGAATCTCTCTCTTAGAAACTCTGACACTAGAAACTCTCTTCTAGAAACTCTGGCACTGGAAACTCTCTTCTAGAAAATCTCTCCTAGATACTCTGACACTAGAAACTCTCTCCTAGAAACTCTAGCACTAGAAACTCTCTCCTAGATACTCTGGCACTAGAAACTCTCTCCTAGAAACTCTGGCACTAGAAACTCTCTTCTAGAAACTCTGACACTAAAAACTTTCTCCTAGAAACTGTGACACTAAAAACTCTCTCTTAGAAACTGTGGCCTTAGAAACTCTCTCCTAGAAACTTTGACACTAGAAACTCTCTCCTAAAAACTCTGGCACTAAAAACTCTGACACTAGAATCTTTCTCTTAGAAACTCTTGCACTAGAAACTCTCTCCTAGAAACTCTGGCACTAGGAACTCTCTTCTAGAAACTCTGACACTAAAAACTCTCTCCTAGAAACTCTGACACTAGAAACTCTCTTCTAGAAACTCTGGCACTGGAAACTCTCTCCTAGAAACTCTAGCACTAGAAACTCTCTTCTAGATACTCTGGCACTAGAAACTCTTTCCTAGAAACTCTCTTCTAGAAACTCTGACACTAAAAACTTTCTCCTAGAAACTGTGACACTAGAAACTCTCTCTTAGAAACTGTGGCACTAGAAACTCTCTCCTAGAAACTTTGACACTAGAAACTTTCTCCTAAAAACTCTGGCACTAGAAACTCTCTCCTAGAAACTCTGACACTAGAAACTCTCTTCTAGAAACTCTGGCACTGGAAACTCTCTTCTAGAAAATCTCTCCTAGATACTCTGACACTAGAAACTCTCTCCTAGAAACTCTAGCACTAGAAACTCTCTCCTAGATACTCTGGCACTAGAAACTCTCTCCTAGAAACTCTCTTCTAGAAACTCTGACACTAAAAACTTTCTCCTAGAAACTGTGACACTAGAAACTCTCTCTTAGAAACTGTGGCACTAGAAACTCTCTCCTAGAAACTTTGACACTAGAAACTCTCTCCTAGAATCTCTGGCACTAGAAACTCTCTTCTAGAAACTCTGGCACTAGAAACTGTGGATCGCATTTGGTGGAAGGCATTAGGAAAGGCCTATATACAGCAGTGGATCAATAATGACGATGATTACAAAGCAATGCCTTACATAAGCAATATTAAATATAATACGTATTAGTATATTAAATCTATTAAAATATCATATATATATATATAGGTATCAATACTCACTTGATTAATATTTAAAAAATTGAGCAAGTATAAGGGAGATAGCTATGCAATTGTTGGGTACCGTCATCACCTTCTATGTAGTACGTCATTGAGTAATCAGCACTTTCCTATAAATCAAACCGCATTAAACAATATTTTATAACTTATGTTATAACTTAAATACATTAAATATTTAAATATAATAAAATATTTAAACAAATTGTTTCAAAGGTTCATCTCATCTTAACACTACTACGTGTAAGTTCGTTAAAATACAACGAAGTTTATTTCTTTGAAGGTAATGGAGGATTTTTTTTTATTTATTACTAAAGCAGGTTTAAACTGTATAACAGTATTTTGTTAAGGCGCAGTTCGTGATGAACCTGTTTTTGATTTTGTGTTTCATTGCTGTTTTTTTTAGTAATGTATTTTTTATAAAACTATCGTTTCATTTAGCTGTACTAACTAACATGACGGAGCGTAAATAATGTTAATAAAACGTTTTAAAAATATGATTTTTTTTTTAAATTAGTATCCATTTTTTTCCGTCCCATCATCAAAGGTGTCATTATTACTATCCTCTGTCTTTGTTTTCGGAAGTAGTCTCCTAACAAGGTACTCTTTTTCTTTCTCGACTCTACTACGGGGAATCTTTGTAAATGTCCCCCAGAAGATGGGACACCTTTATGAAGATCGAGAATGTCACCGGATCACACTATGCTTTTATAGTCCGTCTCTTGGTTGTTAAGTAGCTACAAACACCCTACTACAACCGCCGTCCTCCCCAATGTGGATGCTTACACAGCTCACGACCCCAAAATGATTTGTTTAACAGGGAAGTCGTTCATCGGATGTGATAAAGTTTCGTAGATCGTTGTTCTTGTGCAATTGCTTAAAATAAACAACTTCTCAATTACAAAAAAAAAAAATGCATGAATTTATGTCATAAGATGATGAAATATTTTAAGTTGTTTCATCTTCGGTTGGCCGTGCTGCCTCGGAAGGCCTTTACATACCAATAAAATGCCGGTGTTGGTGTAGTAGTATGTGCTCCAGTAGGCGATATACTCCTGAGGTACGCAGTAGTTGGGTTGAGGTTGAATGTATATGTTGTTAGATTTATTGGTCGCATATTGAGCTTGGTGCCCGTAGCCCCGTGGATAGGTCCGCGGATACTGCGCCGGCCCGCGCCACGATGCTTGTGCTCCGTAATAATGATTCCCATTAACAATCTCATCCAGGCTCACATTCAACAACCTTTATAATATATATACGTACTTTAAACATTATTACATTAGCTTATTAATAATGTAAAATTATATGACATAATCATACGATTACAGTAGATCTTGGTTTCTTATTAAACAAAGCGGAAAATAATTTAATAGTGATCTTTACTATCATCATCATCAGCCTGCGGTAGTCTAATGGTCTTTACTATATTTCACGCTATATAGATAATAATAGATTAGAACTAAATAGCTCTTGATGGCCATAATATAAATCTAGATTTGAAATTTAGACTTGAAATTTGTCAGAAATATTCCCGGAGCGGTAGCAATCTGCTACCTTCCCGAACCCATTTAATCTATATAACACCCCCTCAATCTTTTTTGGGGGTAATATTTCATGAAAACTGCTCTTAGTTGACCTATACTCAGCAAAAGGAATATTCCTACCTATCAAGCTTGCAGGCCTTATGGTTTCAGAGATATCGTGATGAGTTAAGATCTAGATGTAAATCTCTTATATATATGTATATGATTGCTAGATAGTGATCGGTTATTTATTTTTTGAATTTTATAGATCCTTCCCCATTTTATATCTAATTAACATTTATAAACGTTTTCTTTACTATTCACACATATATATAGATTTTAAAGATATATAGGAGAAATAGTTATATTTTAAAAAAATTATCATGCTGAAACTCAAGCCTTGTATGTGTAGATTATTTTAAGTATATATAAATAATGTGTAGCGCTAACCGAGTGTTAAAATCTCCAGATCGATACGAAGCCCTGATGTAAATGCTCGTCACATTGGACAAAATCCCCATGAACTGCCTTTTAGTGAGCGTCGAACCATCGATCCTTGTGAAGTTCTCTTCCGTCATTTTAACCCTATATCTCCAATTGACGAAAGGTGGTGGCTGGGCCAAATCGTCATGCACCATGTAACCACGCTCACCGCCAATAATAATATTGGCATCTAAGATGGCATGTGTCTTTTCGATGCTCGTGTAATACAGGCTGTATTTCAAGAATCCCCCGTAGGATGCTGTGCGGTTACCTATGTAGAATGTCATAGAGGTCTTACAATTAATTACAATCTTACGTGAATATATAAAAAAAAATTGCTAATTTGTATTGAATTATAAAAACATATACAGTTGTAATAAAATTAATGAACACAATGAATATGATGTTAACGACTAAGGCCATTTATCATTGATCCTATACGGAAGCGTAGATGAAGTTGGCTAGGAAAAATTTATAACGACCACAAGGAAAGCTACTGCTCTTTCCTGGGAGTTGTTCCCTCTTTAGTCGCCTTTTACGACACACCGATTGCACAGTGGCAGATGAATATTATAATCTATAATTATGATCTAAGTTTATTATTAATATGTACGTACAAAAAACGATTACATACCTAAGAAATATTGTGGGGCGGCGAAGAAATATATCCCTTGGTTACAGTTCCAAGTGTATAGGTAATTGGGGAAACGACCCGATGTGGTGCTTATGATGGATTCGGGAGACACCCTCGGTGTACGATACATTTTTATGTTAACTAGATACCAATCTCTCATCCCGACGATCTGAAAACACAATAAATTAAATAAAAATTGCTAGTTTTTATTTTATACAAACTGCATTGTGCAAACATTAGTGTGTTCCGGTTTTAAGGGCGTTGTAACTAGTGCTATCACTGGGGTAACGAGACTCAACTTCTTATGTCTCAAGGTGACGAGCAAAATGTGCTGTGTATATTATATTAACTAGCGCCACGTTGTTACGGGCAAGCGTATCACTTACCATCAGGTGAAAGTTTCGCTCGCCTCGTTGCTTCTTTGCGTAAAAAAAAAGACATAAACCAATATTTTTACTAAGATAATGTATAATCAGTTCGAAGACGACAAGTCGAACCAGAAGCAAGTTGATGAGGGGTTTTTTTTAAGATATTTATACAACAACAATATATCTGTCCATCGTAAGTTAACCATTACAAGACGACGATTTTTTTTTCTTTATGTTTGTTACATTTAAAAAAAAATATTTATCTATATATATAATGAAAATAGTTTTGTTTTTTTCGCCAATCACGTAAAGACTAGTAAACGTATCGACATGGGAACATGACCATCCAACGCGGAATGATTTGTAGATGGTCATGGGTTATTTAATTTTTGGATTTCATATATCCTTCAACCCTTAATTTCTAATTATCTTTTATAAATAAATTAATTTGGCGTTATTTATGCGGTTGCTATAGTAACCGTTGGTATAGAAAGTCATTTGCGATTGCGGTTGCCCTCAAAGAATTTTTCAGACAAGTTCCAAGTGTGATTTTATATTACGACCAGCGAAGCGGGCGGGTAACAGGTAACAATAAATAAATATAATTTGTAAATTCATTATCAAGAAATAGTACAATGATGGTAAAGTAGTTATATATTAATTGGTTGATGGTAGCGATGGAAATATTCTCCCAAACATAATCATACACATTGCACACACGGCGCGCAGGCCGTCTTAGTAGAGCCTTGGAAATTAATTACACATCCTGTGTGCAATCAGTCGCGAAGGGGTTAAATGTAACATAGAATAACATAGTTTAGACATATTGCGACTGTATATGGTGTGTTTATTATACCTGCGACTTGAAGTATTTTTTACGGCGCGTAGAATTTTGCGATCCATCTGGATAATATCCATACGCCGTAGCCCTGTTATAGTTCCTCGAGTATCTTTGGCGCTCCCTGAAAAAGGTACACCTTTTAACATATTGATCCGATAGGTTTATTCAACGAAGCGACGAGAGGAGCGGGACCTTCACCTGATTTAAAGTGACATCCCTGCCTATAATAACATGGAGTTACTTAGGATATTATACACTGGACCACTTTAGTCTCGACGACTTGAGACAAGATACTGGGAGGGATCAAAAAGTAGTGAGAATGAGATAGAATATAATGACTAGTGATAACTTGATAATTTACTTCCTACATAGTCTCCGAGTTTCTCCGCATACCGATTCCAGCGCTTTTCCGAGGCTTCAATCCCTTTCAAAAAAAGTTTTGTCTTGGTCCTGCAAACAGCTCTCCACGGGATTCATCACCTTGTTATCATCTTTGTACCTGTTTCCCCTTTACTATTCTTTCAATTTGGGTGACAGATAATAACCGCTAGGCGCCAAATCTGGAGAATAAAGGGAGTTGTCAACCAATTCGAAGCCAGCTTGCTGAATGGCAGCCATCGCAACTGGCGACCTGTGCGCGGGTGCGTTATCGTGATGAAACAGCACGCCCCTTCGAAGTTTCCCTCTCCTTTTCTCTTCGATGGCATTCCTCAACTGGAGAATTAAAGCTGCATAACATTAGCCTATAATAGTGGTTCCATGCTTCAGGTAATCAATCAACAATATCTCTTCTGAGTCCCAAAATACTGAGGCCATAACCATGCCTGCCGATGCCACGGCACGAAACTTCTTCGGGGTCGGTGATGATGGCCATTGCGAAGATTGCTGTTTTGTCTCGGAATCAAAATGATGGACCCATGTTTCGTCCATTGTTACGAAACCAGACAAAAAGTTTTCAGAATGTTCTTGAAACTTGTCCAAAAATATCTTCAAAATGTGAAGTCGATTTTGTTTCTGAGTGTCGGTTAACATTCTCGACACCCATCTTGCGGAGACTTTTCTCATATTCAAAGATTGTTACAATATGGATTGAATACTTCCATATGAAATGTCCGTTCCTTGAATAAGTATCTGATGGTAACTCTTCGATCGCTCAATACAATTTTCTCGACTTTCGCAACATTTTTTTGGGTGACTGACTTCAATGGACGGCCGCAACGATGTTCGTCTTCCGTACTCGTTCTCCCTACTCGAAATTGAGAAGCCCACCTCGCGACAGTGCAATACGGCGAGGCAGACTCTTCTAATGTTGTCTCCACATCGCAATGAATCTCTTGCGTCGTTAACTTATTTAAACGGAAGTATTTAATAACGGCTCGCACTCCGTTTTTCTCCATATCCGAGAACACGTTCCGACACGAAGCAAACAAATGACTACATTCAGGAAAAAACAAAACAGAATCAAAGATTTTTTTCTTTATTAATATTACAAATATGTATCCTTACCAAGGAGTATATATGTCATTCTCACTACTTTTTGATCCCTCCTCGTATTCGTTACCCCGGTATAATTACACTAGCTCCAGCGCCTTTCAAACTGGAAGACAGTAATGTTTGCACACTAATGTTTGGCGGCAGGATTTAATGCTGCGGTGGTTTCTGGCAACAAAGGCCTACCACCAGCAAGTAAGTAAAATATAGAGGTTATGTGAAATCATTGTATACTATAATGGATTAACAAAAAAGATTGTAAGCGTTGGTGCTTTTGATTTACTTACTGGCGAGTTGGATAAAAGATACCGTGTTGCGCTTGGTAAGCACCAGGTTGCACATGGTAAGTACCGGCATTCACCTGGTAAATACTAGGACCTACTTGCACGACCCTGGTCGGGTAGTTGTTGCAATAATTCCCACCTCGCGGAATAGCATACGCTTGCTCTGAAACAACTTGAATGTATTATTTTCATTTATGCGTTGATATGATTAACAACCGCTAGGGCACCAAGGTTCTTGAATGGCGACCGCATATCGGAAGACGCAGCGTTTGTAGGTTCCTCACTAGGTGGCCCGACGACCTGGTGAAGCTTGCAGCAAGCAGTTGGATGCCGGCAGCGCAGGATCGATCGATGTGGAGATCTTTGGAGGAAGCCTATGTCCAGTAGTGGACGTCTCAGGCTGATGATATTTTTTATTATCTCACCAAGCGGTAAGAAAACTAGAAATTTATCTGCTGGTAAGCGATACTCCCGATCATAACAGCGTGGCACTAGTTAGTATGTTAAACACTGCATCACAGTGTGCTCGTCGTTTTGTGAAGTAAGATGTTGTCTCGTCACCCCATTAAATTCACTAGCTACAGCGCCTTTCAAACCGGAACACACTAATATTTGCACAGTATTGTTCGGCGTCAGTAATAAGCCCTGCGGTGGTAATAACCTAGACGGTCTCCGGCAATAGAGACTCACCCTAGTAAATATAGATTCGGTATAAACTCTCCTTTACACAATTTTTTTTTTGTTTCTACAGGCTTTTTTATATTATGGAATTTATTTATATACAGTTTTCTTAAAAAAAATATATAAAACAACTATAGTTTTTTTTGATATTATATATTTAAACAATAGAAATATGTATCATTATTATCTTTGCACTTTTGCACGTTTACGATTGCTAAAAAAATGGTAATTAATGTAATAAATAAAAAAAAAATGTAATTTGCAAACCTAAATCTATTATTATTAGAGCATTGTTTCTATCTAATTCCGAAAACAACCCTTCTTTGAAATACATAATTAATAATAGCTCGGTATCAACATTTCTACTACAACAGATTTACGCTTGACGCCATGGGGTAGTATTTTAAGTTTTATGGACCCAGCTACAACTCCACTGGCTACAAATCTTTCAAACCGATACAAAGTAATGTTTGGAGCCTATAGTTCATATACTGCACTATACGGTCGTCCACAACACGTATCTACCACCAGTAAACGGAGACCTGTATACGGAAGACATTGTGAAAGCTATTATAATGCACTGGTCAGGTCTTTGGTCGGAGACCCTCTGTGTAGGTACCACCGAACAGTAGTGTGTAGACATTACTGTGTTCCAGTCTGAATGGCGGTGTACCTAGTAAAATATCTCGGGGAGTAGCAAGACTTAACATCCTTTGTCTCAAGGCGACGAGCACATTGTGGTGGAGTGTATACTAACCTAACTAGTGCCAAGTTGTTATGGGCTGGCATATCACTTACTATCAGGTGAACGTGCCGCTCCTTTCGATGCTTAATCGTATAAAAAAAATAAACTATATGAATATTTTAAGCTTTCCAAATATTGAAATATATTTCGTGTGTGTTGTTTACTTGAAAGTAGCTAGACAAAGAAATCGAGGTATAATAACTTAATATGTATTGCTATCATTGGATCAAATTAAATACTTTAATCATTAGAAACTGTGAAACTATACTACGGGGAAGTTTTCAGAATATCAATTACATGGATTGTTGATCGGCGTGTCTGGGTGTGCTATTTGTATGGTTATGGTTATGAAGGTGTAATTTTGCATCGAATCTAAGTCCAATATTTGTGCGCATGTCTCATGGAAGGGGACCGAGGGCGAGGTACTGGGATTGCGCGAAAATTTAAATATCTATAACATATGCTGCTAAACCTATAATATCTAGCACAGGTCAGTGATCAGCGACGACAAAGACATATTGGCGATTTGCTGAAGCGTGATAAAATTTGTGTTGGGTCGGCAATATCACCATAAGTTTAAGTTAGGCGCGTGTTTTTATTGTTAGAACATTATAAAGTCTAAAGTAGGTAATATTTTTGTACTTGTTGTGTATTGAATTGTATGATCGAGAGTGTGAGATAGATGTTGAAATGTTTGGGAATCAACGGGCTCCTAAAGCGCATGCTCAGTCCGAACTGCATCTGATGGAATGACCTTACTTTTTGTTACTATTTTTAGCCCTTACGCCCGGGGATAAGTTGTCCCTGCGTTTTGTATATTGATCTTATCGCAGCTAGAACAGGATGGACTGTTATTACCGGTTATTAGCTATATGGGTCTGTTTTGCTCATACGAGCTAATCTTATAACGATTGAGTTTATTATACGATATATTAATATGATTTTAACTACATTTCAACTAAAATTTTAACATGCGAATTGCAAGTTGATTGTAAAATTATTCAGCGACTTATTAATATCTCTAAGTTCTTTCATTCCTTTTAGAATGAAATAATCGTTCGTTTCACCGGAAATGAACCTGGTTACTAACAAAGAATAAAATTGAATCCCTCCTCAGTCTTTTTCTACTTCTTAAATTTTTTAGACTCATTTTTAGGTTACTTAAGTTAAAAGTTACTTCGCGGTCGTAGTGTATTAGAATAAAAGGTTTATAAATTTTGTTTTTTAATAATTATAAAAAATAAGCTAATGAATTTTTCATTGTTATGAAAAGAAAAAATTCTTTGTCTAACATTAATGTTTATATTTTATTGTTTATCTCAATTCGTGATGAATGGGTGCCGATTGAGATCTGTCTGGCGACGGCTTCAAGTCGTATCACGATTTTAAGAAATTACTCTGAAATCATCTTGTTTGTTAAGGTTACATTTATGTTTTAACCAGTGATTGAGACATATTATAATATATTTTGCGCGCCAAAGCTAAGTTAATACTTACCATTGTCCTCATAATAAGCTCCGAAGCTGGATCTATTATTCTGGAAATCGTAGAAGTCGGGGCTGTATCTGGTGTACGCTGGGCCGCCCCGCGAGGGTCTGGGCGAACGTTGTTCACCTGTCCTATTGTCCCTAGCTCGCGAAGAACCCGCCAAACACGGACAATCCGCGCCATCGCAATACGCGGTGTTTTCAAACATTCTGCGGCGACAAAAACCTTCGAACAAATAACATATCATATAGAGTTACACCATAAATTAACGTAAACGGTATAATTATTTGAGAAAATTGATATGGTACACGTGTTGAACGTAATTGTATCGGATATATGTAATTAAACATATTAACTTTGTCTAAATATTGAACTTACCTCAATAAATTTTTTATTAGACGGAGCAGCGCACAGCACTCCACGAACAGTAAATAGGAATATGTCTACGACGCTCAAGTTCGTAAATAGTTTGCGCGCGCAACTGTTTGCGCGCGCAACCCTCAATCTCTCCCCCGTAGGCTCACACCTCACATCACACCAAGTGTTAGCGGGAATGACGCGCTTCGCGTACATAATACATCGCTCTATATATTTCATGTCGCAAACTAAGAACATTTAGTATGCATTTCTCACTTACAGCGCTTACATGATCAATGACCTTTTCATTTTGTATCGAAAATATTAAATTTTTCTTTCGTTAACAAAGATCTCAATAGGTAATTGTTAATATTTCAATTTATAAACTATCACACCGTCGATTACGACTGGCTAATTATAGATGACCTATTTTTAAAAATCGATTTAAAATTGTTCACCTCGGAACAAGCGACGGCGTTATCCCTGTTAAATTTTTTTTTTTTTATTTAAATCTTAACAAGGCAATATCTTTGTTTGATGATGATCATCATCATCATCAACAGCCCGCGGCCGTCCATAGGTTTCCCTTAAAGAACGCCATCTAATCTGAGCTATTTGTTTACTGCTGTTTAACTGTAATAAATTACGATAGTATACTTATCTAATAATTTATTACGATGAACTCATAAAATATAATAATAAATTTATAATGAAACTTTGTTTCCGTGATTAATCTCCGATGTCTGTTACTTCGGTAACTAAATAATTACTTTATATCGTCGCTATATGCACACAACTTTACAATCAACAGGTATATCCCGTAAACATAATTTACGACTTAACTAAAATAGCGGTTTATTAAGTGTTTGATACTTAAATATATAAAAGGAAGTATATTTAAAAATTATAATGTATAAAATCACAATAATATGTGTGATATATATATAAAGTATTTAACTTTTTCACGTTTACGTCTTTATTGATGATTTCGGACGTTTCAAGTTTAGCACCAGAAATAGATTTGTCATCTGAAGTTGTGGATGTTTGTTTGAATGTATATAAAATCTAATATATTATTACATGCATATAAAAAAAATATGTGTACAATCCATTCTTGGTTGACCTCTAAATATCAGTAGCAATATCTCTATCTGAAGATCTTGTGATGAGTCAATGGGTCTCTGGATATCTTTTATATTTAGATTAATTGTTCCCTGCCCGCTTTGCTGGCCGTAATATAAAATTAGACCGCAAATGACTTTCTATAGCGACCGTTACTATGGTAACCGCATAATTAATGCGAAATGAAAATGTTTATTAAAGTTAATTAGAAATAAAATGATGAAGGATCTATGAAATTAAAAAAATAAATAGTCTATAACCATTTACAAATCATTTCGCGCCGAACGGCCGTATTACCATGTCAGTATGTTCACCAGGTGTTACATGATTGGCGAACAAAGGAAACCCATTTCCATTTTTATATATATATATATAAATAGATATATAACTTATTTACTTACTTCTCTGGCGCAGCGACAAGAGAGCGCTAGCGTTGTTTGTCTTGCACTGCCTCATGCTAGTCCACAGCGCGAGCTTCAAGCTAGCGTAGGTCATGATCTACGGCATCCTCCCAGCGATATCTGGGCTGGTCGACAGGTTACACTACCGCTTAAGAAGAGCGGCTCTTGATTGACGATAGGAAATTCATACGTAGGATCTGCGGCTCGACCCTGATAGAGGACGATAGGTGGCGAGCCCGACACAACATTGAAATCGAGCTAAAGCCCACAGCCTTCGCTGGGTGGGCCACTTGCTAAGGGTGGTAAGCGATCTTAGCGTCAAATAGATATATAAAGACATGTTAAAAAATGTATGTAAGGTAAATAACCAACAAGTTTATGTATATACACATAAACATATTAGTTATTTATCATAAATATAAGGACATGTTTTTACCTAAGTAATGATACATTGATAAATATATGTAAACCGCAACTAGCCAGTTAAGTGTGTTAGACTCTCGACAGATCTCTGTTGCTGGAGCCAGTCTAGGTACCACCGCAGCGCCCATTGCAGCTGGCAAACGTTACTACCGGTTTGAAGGGCGTTGTAGCTAATGTAACTACTGGACTAATGAGATTCAACATCTTATGTCTCAGGCGGTGAGCTCATTATGTTGCAGTATATTTCATCCAAAACAGCTCCGCATTGTTATGGGCGCGAGTATCACTTACCATCAGGTGAACGTCCTCGTCGTCCCCTCGCTTAAATAATGAAAAAAAAATAATAATAATTTCACTCTTCGGAGACTTAACTTTCCGTTTCTTTCAGGCACTCACGAAACGGTTTTTACATGAGTTTTTATCTATACTAGTAAATAATGTATTTATCGACCTTGTAAGAATTTCTTTTAAGCAATGTCGTGTCGATCGCAGAATGATAATTATACTTGCACATGCAATGTGACGTTATCGTTCAACACGTCACTCGCTAACACTAACTGCTCCAGTTGAAGTGTCCTGGTTTCCTAAGCGTCTCCTTCATTGGCAATGCTAAAATGTAAACCATTTTATGGTTGTGGTTGAAAATATGAATTGATGATAGATGGGAAGAAGTATATTGTAAAGGTATTAATTAGAAGCATTGCATAAGTCAATAAGAGCTGCAGAATTGTTTGTTCACTCAAATTTAGGTAGAGATGCGAGCCTAATTGAGTGAATAAACCTATATATAAATATCTGAGGATTCTATGACACCATTTTTTTTGTGTTGTCTTTTTTTTGAGTCAATGGGGCTGACATGCCCTTAAGAGATAAAAGCCCCTCCAAAAAAAAATATCTAAGGAATCTACGACACCACAAGGCTGTGTATTGTCGCCTACATTGTTTATTCTGCATATCAATTGCAAATTTGTAATATACATCGTTATGCAGATGATAGCGCTTTGGATGCTGTATACACTGGCCATGCCAATATGTCAAGGGAAAGCCCTGAAGAGCTTGGAGGTCTGAAGTCGAGACTTTGTTAAACAAAGTTTCTTATTGGGAACGACTAAACTTAGTTCATTTTCACCCCAGAAAGACTCAAGTTTATGCGCTTACCACCAAAAAGAACCCCTTTGTTATTATACCCTCATTTTGAAGATACTCCACTTACGGCTTATATATCAAGTAGCGTCCAATTCCGCGGTCATTTAGAAGAAAAAGCCAAATTGGCTGCAAGAAAGCTGGGTGGGTGTATTCTATAGAGCGGAGTAGTATTTCATTCCGGAAAGCCACTTGCTCCTTTACAAGGCGCAAGTCCGGCCTCACATGGAATACTGTTTACAACTCTGGGTGGGCGCACGGCAGTACCAGCTCCTCCTCTTTGACTGCAAACAATGGAGAGCAGTTCGAATCGTTGACGATCAAGTTTTTTCCAACGGCCTTGTGAAGAGACATCGCATCTCTTTGCATCACGGGGAGCGTTGTTCGGAATCATTTCTGCCGCTATTTTCCACTAGCGCAATGTTCCATCCTCACCATCTGGATGACCGGCAATCCTCCACTGTGCGTTTCAAGCGCAACCTTTTACCACGCACCACCACTTTGTGGAATCAGTCGTCGCCAGTGGTATTTCCGAACCAATACGACATGCAGGCCTTCCAGGAAAGAGCGTACTATTTCCTTGAAGGTCGGCAAAGCAATTGCAACCCCTCTGGTGTTGCGACTGTCCATGGGCGTCAGTGATCACTTTCCACCAGGTGAACTGTTCGTTCGTTTGCTCACCCTTGCTATAAAAAAAATGTGCTTTCAAAAGTTTAATCATTGTAGACTTTCTGTAAAATGATTTTAATGATAATTAAAACAAAATGTACATATTATGGTTTATTAAAAGAAAATATTTTTAAACGGATTCAATTAATTATAGAAGCCATTACAATGATCGTAACAGAGTAAATATAGAGAAAACTAATTAAGTTTCAATTATACTTTAAGTACATATAATATTCAATATCAATACGTTAATTGCTGTGTATAAGATTGATAATTATTTGGTGATAACGGTAATTTGAGTTGTTAAATGAAATTAGTCTGTCGGACAAACGCCGACGTGCGTGTTCCGTCCGGCGGCGGACAGCGGTATGTTCACTGGTGATTCTTTAATCACAATGTTCCTGATGCATCCGGTGAAGCCGCGTCGGGAGCGAGCCCCGCGCACTTCCGATACCGGACGTTTGTGCCCACCGATGTACAAGGCTGAACGGGTGTCCGTCGAACTAGATTGGCCCAAGCCGGCATCAGAGAAGTGACCGTCAACACCCACCGACACCACATGACGAGATTTCACCGCTGCAACAAAACAATTACGTTAATGAACATTAGTGGTAGCTACCATCGCAGGTCCTATTTCTGCCGACGAACAGTATTCTGCAAATATTACTGTGTACCGGTTTTTAGGGCGTTGTAGCCAGTTAAATTACTGGGGGTATAAAATTATCATGTTATGTCTCAAGGTGAAAAGCACATGTTGCAGTCTTCATCATTTTAAGCACCATCAAGCTAGTCACGTCCCTTTCTAATTTAAAAAAGGGAATTTATGTATCAATTTCTTTTTATGAACCATGTCCTGGAGTGGACGGGACTTTCTCTAACGATTTGTATATTTACAAGAATTGTCTTTGTACTAAAAAAAAAATATATTAATTCAATTTAATATAATCATTACAAAATATTACTAGTAACAGTTTCGTTTATAATTAGTAGTTGTGATAATGAAAATAATTATGTCTTATTACGGTGGATGCGTGCATTAACTTACCATGAATTTTATGCCAATTACCATCGCACAAGGAGAATTGATTGCCAAGTTTGTAACTTGCGTGGAAAGGTCCCTTTCCGTTCTCCACGTTGGCGACAACTTCATTTTCAAGTAATTCAAGTACCATAAAGTCTCTCCGGCCTTGAACACTCAACAGCAATCCCGTGGAGTTCCGCGGCTTCACTTCCATTGATACTGAAATCTCGTAGCCGACTTTGAAGTTTTCCAAGAGCTAGAATTTTTGAGACAATTAGATAACTGTGTAAAAAAGTTTTTTTTATGTAATAATGAAATAAGTCAAAGGTAATAGATGCCACATGGATAAGTTTGTATATTATATATATATATATAAAAACGTAATGGTTATAGTTTATTCTAACCTTTAAGTAATTGCTGTGGGCGTTGTTAGATGGTCCGAAGTATACGCCATGCTCGATGTTGTTAGTGCACCTTAGCGAATTCACGCGGTACAATATATTCGTAACATATTGACCATTCATCATCAAACCTTTAAGACATCCTTTAAATGGCTGATAGAAATCCTGAAAATAAAGGAGATTGGTAACATAATTATACTTGACAGAAGAAATTTTTTCTGGATCTCTACACAATGGTAATGGTGCTATCATATTACTACATAGAGAAGCTATGAAAAAATAAGCGATAAATAAATAAAATCAGAACTTACCATGAGGTTTTGGCTAACGCTTGAAGTGACATTACCTAAGCCCCCGTAGGAGAATGGGGGTGTTAAAATTGCTGGAGAAATGCACGTTACGCTGGCTTCTCCAATGCGTTCAGAGTCCACTGTAAGTTTGCCGTGACCTTCATTTCTGACCAAAGTCACAGTGTGCCACTCAGTGCCGTTGTACGTTTGTGTTGATTGTACCATCGCAGTTTCACCGCCACAGTTAAAGGTGAAGTGAAGCTGAAAGTATTGTAAATATTATTTTTCAAGTAATATCTTTAAACAAAGAATCGACGCTGCATTGCTGAAGTCATCAGGTAGGAACAGTTATGATGCAAATGATCTATAAATCAAGAGTCAAAGAATAGATCAAGCGCGTTTCTTACAAGTTATTCTCCCCTTATTTGTGTTAGAACTTTACTAATAACAGTGGCTTTCCTAAATAAATATTAAACATTTGATTAATGGTCTCCTAGCAATTTTTTTTATATAATGTTAAATAAAATAGAGATATTTATATATGTTATTTAAAAACATCTGATATTCAAGCAGAGAAGAATTCTGTATGAAATATATATATATATATATATATATATATATATATATATATATGTAAGAATTTAATAGCAAATTATTATTTTTAGTAGAATCTATTATGCGCCACGTGGCATTGTAAAAACTACTTGTTATACAGCAACAGATATTGAACAATTTGAATAGACAATGAAAGTATGTACGTACCTTCGCCTCCTTCATATATAAAGCAAGGAATTGTGCTGGTGTCTTCTCTGCTTCCGCATAGAATATAAGACCTCCGTGTTGGTCGAATGTGCGGAATGTGATGGTAAAATCAAATCCTTCCAGCTGTCTGCCCGGTAGCTTTGAGTATTCTATGCGACTGTCAATTCTTGTACCTGAACAAACGAAGTTTCTAACGATCTCTTAAACTTATTTGAAACTCTTAGATCTATGATATTATTGTCCAATTAATTCTAAATCCAGTGATAAAGTTAATGTAACTGTGCCTCGATTTTAATGAATACTTGAAAATATTAAGGGTTTTGTCTGAAAGTTGCTCTAGTGAGGTTGTTGAGGAGCAAGAGGTTAGCGTGATACGGGCGTGTTATGCGGAGGGATGAAGGAAATATAACAAAGAACGTGATGAGAATGAATGTGGATGGTTATAAGGGTAGAGCAAGACAGAAGAAAGTGTAGATGGATTGTGTGAAAGATGACATGTGTAAGAAGAGTGTGAATTCAGATATAGCGGCTGATAGAGAGATGAGGAAGAGAAGTACATACTGTGCCGACCCAACGTAGCTGGGATAAGGGCAGGAGGAGGAAGTATTAAGGTTTACGTGTTTAAATAAAAATGTTCATTTGTCAACATACTAACCAAATCTGTATCCTTCGGATGGATCACCAATACCATATTGCGGATCGTATGCTAATGAACAACCAGCTTCTGGTTGTGGTGGTGGTCTGGGAGTGGTGGGCGATGATGAGTGATTTGTTTTCGATGACATTTTTAACGGCGCTCTCGTGGTAGGCGGCTCCGTAGGTGGTACCGTAAGGATTTCATTTTCCTGTACATTCACTGTAACAATAACATAACAATCGTAAAGCGACAGTAAGCAGCGCAGCGTGGCCATAAGTAATACAATTCATCTAACCTTTCATGGTCGCCACTTCGGTGGCGGGTGTTGTCAGTGGTGGTAATGGTGTTGGTGTCGGTAATACATCAATTGGTCGTGAGATATGCCATGATGCTTGTTCTGTTAACAAAGTGTCAGTTTTTAAGGGTCAAAGGTTACTAATTTAAATTAGTCGATTTGGAGTATCAATAAAACAATACGTGTTTACAATAAATAATTACTTTCATACGGTATGAAAATAATATAATTTTTTTTTGTCTTTAATTTCTTTAGAATCATCATCATCATTATCAGCCGATAGACGTCCACTGCTGCACATAGGCCTCCCCAAAAGACCTCCACATCGATCGGTCCCGCGTTGCTCGCATCCAAAACAATAATATTAAATATTAAGTTGTACCAGGCGGAACTCCTCCGGTTGTGGTGGTTGTGCCACATCTGCCAAATGTGACACTGTTATTGCTGAAAGGTTCTAGTAGGTTTAGTACTCTGCCATTTATCGTAGCGTCTGCTATGCAACCCTGGAATGGCGCTTTCGAGCCAAGTTTGCCTCCCACAATGTAGCTAGGTTGAACGCCACCCATGAACAGCACTCCATCGAGAATATGCAATGGTGCGGGTGCCGTGTCAGTGCTGTAAGCAAAGCATTACTTTTACAAACGTGAACATGAATAGCTTATACATAATAAGCCGCGATGGCTCTATTTGTATAGAGCTCCTACGTGCTTTACGTCTCGACGAGGAATGGGTTCGATCTCCAATCAGCTTTGAAGTTCCGAAAGAAGACATCGTGGAGATACTGAGGTATTGCAAGAATAACGTCTTATTTATTAACAGAGAATTTATTCGAAATAAGAAATAAAAATAAAAGGTTCGCGTCTAATCAGAAAAGGAGGAGATCGCAATTGGGACACTTTTCTCTTCGTTAATGATAACAGCATTGAACTTTACCTGAAGTAATCGAAATCGTCTACAACCAGCCTTAATGCTTGGTTATTGTGTGTTACGGTTACAACGTGCCACTGCGAGTCGTTATATGTATTCAGACCAGTATCCAGCTGCTCCCTTTGACTCATCAATACCAGTTTACCTAAAATAATTGTATACATTTGTTTTTAATGAGCCCAAGGAGCGCCCAGTTGTTGGAGAATATTTAAGTATACTTGCCATTGATCAAAGACAGAGATATGCTGTCGGACATTGTTGTGGTTTGTGTTCTACTAAGGTATACAAAAATAAGTCCATCCGGTTTAGAAGTCTTAAATTTCAGTGTCAATTGCAGATTTTCCGTTGTTATATTCACGTAGCGTAGATAGCTATTCTCTCCTGATAGAGAAACTAGGGAAGCAAACTGAAATAGGCAAACAGTATCCACATAAATATTATGTGAAAAACTAAATTCTGCGAATGAAAAGACTAAAGTTATTTACCTGACAACCGTAAGCTATTCCAACTGATTCTATATTTTCGCTGAGATCAATATTCACCCCGTCGATACTTATTTGTCGAATACATCCGTCAAATCCTTTGTTTGTTACTTGTATGATATTCTTGTTATTTCCACCGAAATTCATTGTATCTAGATCAGGTATTTCCTTTACTTCAGATGTCGATACGGTCTTAAGAACTTCGCCATCTACTTTGAGCGAGCACGTTGTTAGATATCTACCAGCATCGAGTCTATGCCATTTGCCATCGTTGTACGCCTTTGTTGTACCAATAATGACAAGGTCCTCTGGGTTTCCTAGTGATACCTGCAAACAAAAACAAACTTATACAAATCTCATTTGTTATCCTTGTCTATCAGTTTTAAAATGTTGCTGAATACAATATTTCTTTCTATCTTATATATATATGGAAAATATTTTGAATGTGACAAACCTGTAAGTATATCCGTCCATCTTGCATTTGCAATGAGAAGAAGTGACCTCCTTCGCCTACTAAGTATATAAGGCCGTCAGGAGCGTAAGTTCTAAAGAAAAGCAGGACGTGGTTCTTCTGTGGTACCAAATAACCCCTGCCTGGCATAGTAACGTGAGAACGACCGTTAAAGCGATACTCCTGTGGTCCACTTTGCGATGTTATCAACTTGTCTCTAGAAAATTAAGACAAGAATACGTGATTAACATATAATGCTGATTCAAGCAATGAATACTTTTGTAATGAAAATTTTATATTAACCTTTGTCTAGCTCCTTTTAAATTAGCTGCGCTGATGAAGTTCCACAGTCCAACAGGTGTGTCGCCTAACATTAATTCTTCTATTTCACCTTCAAAGGCAGGGAAACTTACACCTTGGAGTTTCGCATCTGACGGTACTCCGCCGACGTAAAGTTTCGATTTTTGTCGATCTAAATTAAATATGGTATGCTGTCCAGGTAAAGTGGTCTCTTTAGAGGTAACGTAATCAGTACCGTTATCCAGAGTTTCGCGGATTGATAATTTAACGTTACGCCCGATTCTGTAATTTAATATATATTTTTTTTCAAATAAATGATTCAAAGAATATTGAAGGATTATGTATGTATTATGTAATTTATCAATGTTACAATAAAATTTTACTAAATTATAGATAGTAATAATCTTCTCAGAATGCTGACGGGATAGTGATGTATATATCAAACAAGTAGACTGTAGAAAACACCAGCAGCTAGCATATTACTGGTGATATTTGAATTCAGTGGTATATCTTACCTATCAACAATAACTTGATACCATCTGTTGTCGGCGACAAACTTTTCACTGCCAATTTTCGTCGGTTCTTGTCCTGGTTTGGCACTATCGCCGATGTCCATAACAAGATAAGGGTAACCATTTTGTATGCCGATTACCATAAAGTCATCCTAGAGAATAATAAAAGTAATCATTAAATCATTTTTATTTTGTCTAGTGAGATATTGTTCAGTCCTTTGGTATTATATTAGAAACCAGAGTAATTGAGGATGAATGTCTAATTACCGATTTTGTTCGTCTGAGCATTGTGTCTTTAGGATTGCCTAAGTAAAGAATAAATCCGTTCTTCTCTTTGGTTCGGAAGTATGCCGACACGTGAGTGGACGTTGACATTTCGTCCACAGTCTCGGGGAGCCTTGGTTGGAGAGTAGACCAGCGATCGAATGTCACTCCAATTTGTACGCGATTGGCTACAGTGCGGGCCTGAAAATATTGATGTAATGATTGTTTTATTGCAATCATTTCTATTAATATAGGAACAAGAAGTTGCCCAGATGATAAACTGTGAGGAAGAAACATTCTCTATAACAAGATTTTTATATGAGATTTAAGCACTTTCCGAAAGAAATTATAATTCCATATTTGAACTATATTGTTGCGATTAAGAGTAACGTAGGAAAATGATATACAATCAGTTCATCAGGTTTTAGTTTAGTAATGTATGTATGGATAAATTGTCAATATGAACCTGTTCAACAAGTTCCCTTAATTTTTGCAATTTCTCATCCGCTTCTTTTCGACGCTGTTCTAGACTCTCCTGTTTCATTTTCACAACGCGGTATTGTGAAGAAATCTTGGGGTCCATCTCTCCAATGTTATTTACTGAAATAAAGAAATCCTTTGAAAAATTTAGTTAAGGATACAGGTAAACACTCAAAAATTGTACATACCTAAACTATCAATGTTCGATGTCATCTTCTGAGCATCATCGGCTAATTTCGGGAGCGACTGTGCCCATTCTTTGCTGGAGGCGAGCTCACTTCCAAGTTGTGACATTATGTTAACCGTAGATTTAACAGTCTCTGTAACCTTGGCAGCTTTTTCAGTTTCATTTTCCAATGAAGATGACGTTGCGGTGGGAAGAGATCTATAATGAAGGAATAATATAAAACTTATAACCTAAATTTAATTAAAATGAGAAAGACTTTAAAAATAATTACTAAATAAAACTTACAGCTGTATAGCATTATCTTCGTCATCAGCTGCACCTAAAGTCTGCCAAGCATTTTTCAACGCTTCTTCAGCTTGAGTAAGATTAGGTTTAAGCTTTTGTTCAACCGTTTGTAGCGCAACTAAAGCGTTTACTGATAATTTCTCGGAAATATCTTTAGCTGGTGATACATTTTCAAAGAGAATATTATTCTGGAACAAATAATTACTCCGTAAACATATTTACATTGATATTTCTAAACTAAAACTTGATGTTCATGTTATTGTCATCATTTATCATTATCTCAATAGATGAACGTCTTCTGCTGGACATAGGTAGGTGTAATGAATTTAATTTTGAGTCCAATAGTTTTAACAGTTCTTTTGATATCATCTGTCCATTTAGTGGGGTGGTCTGTGGCCATATCTGCACTTTAAGTCCCCACTATCTGCTATGTGCCCTACCTGTTGCCTTGAGCTTTGCGACTCGAATAGTTAGCTATAAAGTTATAGGAGTCGCGAGGGTCAAGTAACCTCCGGGCTACTGACCATTGTCAATAACCCCGTGATCTCCTCATTTCTCATTTGATCATGCTCATCTGAGATGCTCTGGACAACGCCCTGTCTATCATCCGCTGTCAGCTTTTCTCTTTTTATGTATATTCATTATAAAGTTTAAATTTTAGCGTTTTAATTGTACTTCAATTGTATTACAATTTGTTAAGCTTACGATATTTGTAGCATTCCGGACGGATTCCTCTGCTTCATCGGCTGCTTCCTTCGCATCGCTTATTTCCTGAACTATCGAAGAATAAGCTGAAGCAGCGCTGTAAGCGTGTTGAGTTCGAGTATTGTTATTTTCTCTTTCCGCTAGAGCTCTGAGACTTTCCGCCTGATGTAAAAAATATATTATTAAATTGCGTTTACAGTTCACCCACAAAATTTGTTATTTGTGTAACTCAAGGGTTTCGAAAATAAAAAACGCTCTTACCCTATTTCTTAACCCTTTTGCATGGTGTAAAGCTACATCCGTCAAGTTAGTTAGGTCTGGTATGTTTTCTGCAAGCTGAGCTAACCTATTTTCTATTTGCTGGTTTTCTTTATTTAAGTCTTCTAATGATTTGGTTGAATTCCTTACAATACTACCAGATAATGTATTAAAGAAGGTGGCATTATTGATATCCAAGGCAGCATCAATTAGGTCCTTCATAGCTGCGCTGTTCAATTTGGTTACCGATAGTACTTTGTTACCAAATTTTGATTCTCTGTAATGTACATAATTAATATTAAAAATGATAAAAAAAAATTATTTGTAAAAAATATATATATACTGACCTGTTCTTGTCATTCAGAACTTTAGCAGCTTCTGCTGTGTGCTGTGCCAGATCTGTATATACTAACATATCCTCTAATCTTCCCTTTAAGTCTTTTGTTGCGTTTACTAATATTTGGAATTTCTGAAATGTATGAATATCATGATTAGGGCAATTTGTTAACAAAGACAGTGAAGATTTATTTATTGTTATAGTTAACCTTTGTTTGTTGGTTGACTGGTTGGACGAAAATATTCATTCGCTCTATTTGTTTGGTTGCATTGTTGATAGCGCTGATACCCAGGTCCTCTTTGGGACTTAAGTTGGTGGCTGAAAATTTTTTGTTAAAAATTAGTTGTTCAAGTTTTGACTTTAATTATGCTTATACAAAAAAAAAACTCTTCGTAGATATCGAGATAAATGAAAATAATTAAGTAAAGGTTAAAGAACATAATTATTACCAGAAATTTCATTTTTGATCTGCTGAGCTTCCGCTAAAGCACTATCAATTTTAGGTTGCTGACTAAGTTCTAACCCTGTTGCTAGATCACTGACATGAGTGACGACTTCTTTAGCCTTTTGACTGTTATCCCGAACTGAGGCTAGAACTTTGTCGGCGTCTGTTGCCAAGTAAGCTGCTCTTCCAATCTGATTGTCACTATCGGTGGCTGCAAACTCCGCCTGTTGATTTGTTTTTTTAGGTAAGACCTTTGTAGCTTTGATCTATACATACTTCAAGAATAAGAGAAAATACGGATTCAAAAAAAAATTAAGTTCACTTACAGATCTTAAGAGGTTCTTAGCGCTTGTTTCTAGAGCTTTCACTGAGGATGTTACTTCAGCCAAGTCAATATTCCGCAGTTCAGTTACTCTAGGTTTTAGCAACTCGGTTTGATTGGAAATGTAGTTTAAGCGTTGAGTGGTAAAAAACGAATCAGCCTTGTCCTAAAACAATACGAATTTAAAAAAACATTTACTTATTGAGTGTGCAATAAAAAAGTAAAGTTACATTATTACTTGCTCAGTCAGTTTTATCTCTTGTTATAAAATTAATTAGAATATATATACGGTTGTACCTGAAATTCTAAACTCTCATTAGACAGCATGTAACTTAAATCTTCAACAGAGAAGATCAATGCATCGGTGCAGGAGTCACATTCTAGACAGCCTTCATGTGGAATCAATACCCACCTATTAAGGGAAATAATATTGTTGTTAAAATATGCACTTATTTTTTTTAACATTACTAATGTTGATATTTTTTTATGCCATTTCAGCTATATGGAAGCTCATTATGCCAAAATGTATATTTGGTTCATTTAAATGCAATGAAATTTTAAACTTCAATATTAAATACATGCTTCGGAACTGATGGAAGTTCTTTCTTACCTTTCTGGGCAACGGTCACATTTTTCTCCAATTACCCCTGGGAGGCATTCACATTGACCAGTTGCATTGCACATGAATCCAAGTGAATATCCAGTATTGCAGTTGCAATCTAAAAAATTATTATATACAAGTTGTATAGCAATGATGGCTCAGTTGGTAATTGTATTGAAATTACACTCTACACAAATAAGAGCATAATTGTAAAAGAATTGTTTACAACTTATTCTGTAGTTATTTTATAATACACAAATGAACCCCTAGACACTGGCAATTATTTGTTTTTATGCTATGTTAAATACTCACGGTCACACCCATCTCTTGTGTAGTTCCAATATCCAGCAGCACATTGGTCGCATTGTTTACCTGTCACGCCTTTTGCACATCTACAAAAAATTTTGGTAATGATAATTAAGATATGTCAAATCAATATATAATAGAAAAGTCAATGTTATTTGCATAATAACATAATCATCATCATGTACAACAAAAATTGTTAATTCTTATGCTATTAAAAAAAAATGCTATTTAAAATGTTCATGCTGTATTTTAAGTACAGCTAAGTTTGCAAATAATAAATATGCAACTCTTCTAAATATTGAAATGAAAGCAATGTGATACAGTTACTCACCGGCACTGTCCTGTGTTGTCGTCACATTGTGAGGATTCAGATGCGAGTGCACAAGCACAAGGTGTACACCCTTGTCCGCTGTTGAGACCCCAATGGTCGGGTGCACAGCGATCGCACATATCTCCAATAACTCCTGGCCGACACACGCATGTACCAGTGGTAGAATCACACCTTTCCATACCGAACTCGTCGCAAACGCAAGCTGAAATTAAAAAAATATGTAATTTATCAATCAATATATAAATTTTATCATACTAATAGTCTTTTAGAAGAGGAATCTTTTGAACTTCATACCTGTGCAGTTTTTGGAGAATATGGCGTCTCCGAAGAAGCCAGGGGCGCAGAGATTGCATGCTGCTCCAGCTGTGTTATTGACACACTTGAGGCAGTTGCCAGTGATACTGTCACACGAACCCGGATCTTCCACATTGATATTGCCGGAACAGTTACACGGTTTGCAATAATCACCTAGATTTAAAAATAAGTTAGGAATTATAAATATTCATTTGTCTAATATAAAGTAGCTTTAGTGAAACTATTCATAACTTAATATCAGTTAATGATCTCTGATTTGTTGGATTCGTCTTCGTTGCGAGTAGTAAATTATTTGGTACAACATGATAATTTATTTATTTACACGAATAAATCACATTTAACGACTAAATGTAATTAACAGGTGTCATCTGTCATGCCAATCTCCCTATGTCTACGAATGCTGAAAAACCGGTATAAAAGTCAGGATAGAAAATAATTTATTAAAAGTGGTAAAATACGTAAAGTTTAAATTTATTAAATATTAAAATATCTCAAATTTTATGGAGAAAAGATTATCTAACAAGATATTGGAATACAGAAAAATTATTCGAGTCCAAATGTAAACAATAAAGAGAATAAATGACAACAATTAACAAATCGATTCGTTTGAATAATTCGGATCATTTGGTCAATCGATTATCGTATCAATATTTAAGCTAGGACTGCCAAAAGTAAAAATTTTTTTGAGTAAGAAATCTTACTGGAGGTGTATTATTAACGATGCCGTCTAATATTTCCCAATGTAGGTATAATGAAATTAGGCTTTGGAACATTGCGAATCGGTGTAATGAGGAAGAACGAGAAGTAGCATGAGAAGAGCGTCCGATTTCATGCTTCGCAAACACCAGAGTAAACAGATACAACTCGTCAAATGGCCGAATTAATAATAGGAAATCAACGAGCTCATGGATATACAACGAGATAATCTTCGACGCGTAATAAAAAATGCTTCAACTGTTGATTCGGATGCAGTAATTTGTTTTTTAGTCATTCTATTATGTTCAGAAAATCCTGGATTAAATTCAGCCCAAAAGTAATAGGACATTTATTCGGGATAAACGTACTAGCTGTTCCCTGCACGCTTTGCGAACCGTAATATTAAATTAGATTTGAAATTTGTCTTTGGCAGTTGTCAGAAATATTCATTTTAGCTGACCTTTAAATGGCAGAAGCAATATGTCCACCACATTTTCAGTATTTTAGTCTAATAGTTTCAAAGATCTCGAGATGAGTTCACGAATCTTTGTTTATCTCTTGTATATATATATAGATACATAACAACGCGATCGACGCGGGACCGATTGATGTGGAGATCTTTGGGGAAGCCCATGTCCAGCAGTGGACGTCTATCGGCTGATGATGATGCTACACATGGGAAGTATGGCAATCAGATTGAGAAGACTAATATATATATATAGTTGTTTAATTAACACCATTGTTTTATTAGTCCTGCTGTCAATGATACACAATCTGTGTAGATATATTATTTACTAGTTTGTCTAGACAAATAAAATATATCATTTGAATTTAAAAACAATAGATGACTGCATTAAAGAAAATAAGACTTACCAATATTTTCCGGTACACCGTAGTATCCCGCTGCACAATACTCGCATCTGGCGCCGCCGTAGCCGGGTTTACAAATGCACGAAATGAGGGAGCCATTTGCCCTCAAGTCGCAACCGGTAGCGAAGCTACAAGGATATTGATTACTTTAACTTTCACAATTATTATATCTCTTATTTATATATAACAAAGTATCGCCGGAATTATTTTAAAGTTCCGCACTTTTCAATACCAATCCTCTCGAGATAAACGGAACTGAATTATGTGCACTCTATTTCTACACCTGCCGTATAAGTTTAGGGGGGACAAAAACCAGTTAAACCGTTGTACAATGGTATTTTTTTTATATAATAATAACTGACCCATGCATGGTACCCATATGTACCACTGAGCTCTAAAGACAAATAATCAGAAATTAAAACAAGGTTTCCTGATAATTTATTTGGTTTTTACAATTGTAAAAAAAAACCAGCAGAATTTCTTGAAGTTTAATTAAACTCATATAATATTTGAGGAAAACATAAAAGATTTTTTTTTATACGATCCAAAAACTTAAAAAAATATGTTAAGCGGTAAAAAAAAAGCAGGCATATTCTCATTTTTTTGTGCGAATTTCATAAAGTTAAATGTATCATGTGATAGAGCTGGAATAACTTCGCCAAGTATTAATGTATCCCCTCCAACGGGTTCTCGCCTTGTCGTGGCGGAGGGGCTTAGTAACCGTGGTCCGGTACCCGGTGAAGCCAAGTGGAACTCATCCGGCCGGCCCGCGGCGAAGGGCTGGCCGAAGCGGCCGCTCCAGGTTCGAGCACCGGTTGGGGTAACTAGAGCTCACCGGAGCGGCCGGGGGCCGCAGGAGCGGCTGTGTGATGCCCTAGCGGCCGGCTGCAGGGGCGATTTCATACCGCCCTTCGCAGCCGAGGTGGGGTCGCGGAGGGAGTACCCTCTGCGGCCAACCGGTGTCGCACCGGCGATGCGGCGGCGGTAGGGCCGCGGGGGAAGAGGAGTGCCGGTATTGAGATGCGCCGCTCTCCCTATCCTCCGCGGCCGTTGACAGGTAGCGGCGGGCCTAACATCTCTCTGCCGCGGGGAGCCGGGAGAGGTTTTCTCCAGTGGCTCCCATGGCCTCTGGGCGATAGGTTCGGGGGAACCGGTCGCGCGCACACGCATGAGGTCGAGGAGGGGGCGCGCTGCATGTTCCGGCGCGCCCTGGAAAGGGAGGGTTCATCCCTCCCTCCAGAGGTGGGGCTGCGCAAGCGGCCAGCGCTGGCAGGGTCGCGGTTGAGTGCGAGCGTTCTCGTGACCCTGCCATCATGGCGATGAGGCGGAACATCGTGGGGGTTTTAGTCGGTGCAAGTCCGACATAACTCGTCCTTGCCCCCGCGAGGACGAGTATGCGTAGGCATTTCCCCCACGTAAAAAAAAAAAGTATTTATGTATCGTGTCCGAAGTAATAGCCTACCTAGGTCCTAAATAGTTACCCTTTTTTATTCTACGAATCGATGAGACTAGCGTGACATTTACCTGATAGTAAATGGTACGCCTGCCCATAAAAACGTGGTGCTAACACTTTGAGCTCATCGCCTTAAGACATAAGAAGTTAAATTATCCCAGTGGTTTCAGTGATGTTTGAACACTACCTACCTAGACGATCTCCGACGACAGAAACCTACCAACAGATCTTATTCGTCACACTAACGTATGATGAATAAAGATATCCCCTATTGAATGAGATAATTATAAACGGCAAGTACGTAATCGTATACAGACGAATTGTGTTTCATCAGCGTGATCAAAGTTAGGTCAAACTTACTTGTTGGACGGGTAAGGCATTGGACAGGCGCATATGAGACAGTCGTGTGGCGTGCCAACTGTTGCATCGCCGTGGTAGCCAGGAATGCATTGCTCGCAGTGGTCGCCCATCGTATAATCAGCGCATTCCTAAAAAAAGGGCTGATCGTCAACTATGTGAAGTTATAAAACGGATGTGTATTTTATAAGGTTGCCCATCAAAGTATTGAATTCATCTACCACGCAAAAGGGGATGATTCGAATGTTTTACATTTTAATTTCGGGCTTGTACATAAAAATATTGATGATAAAAAAAAACAACATCAAAGTTTATTGACGTTTGAAAGGGTAATTGAAATCTAAGTACAAAAAAAAAATAAAATACCTTTTATATTGAATACACAAATTTTAAGTAGCATTAATGATCTGATAATTGAAAAATAATCAATTGTACGTAGAACCTAATACGATGGTAGGTATAAATCAGCTAGTCGTGAAGGACGTTGGCCTTTTTTTTGGTTTCGAGGAGAAATCTTCGAAAGATACCATGCTTCTAGGGAGAAGTCAGGATTATGAGAAATTTTCATTCACTAAAATCCCCCGGTGCTCAGCATCGGTGCATTCGGAGAGGCTCCGGGATCTCTTATAGAACGCACCGGTGCCTCTCTACACGTTGTTTGAACACGTCTCTGAGCAGGGGCTTAACCCTCGTGGGTTGTCCCACACAGGTTCGCTTGTTGAGCGATAAGGGCTCCACCCTCAAGGCCTGCGAAACTCCTAGACCTTTTTCGTCGCCTTCTATGATAGGCAAGGCTTACCTTAGTCCTATTCTTACTAGCCCGAGACTACAGGGCTGAGGACGTCGGCCTAATGTTAAATGATACGTTAACCATGGGACGCTAGTTAGGATTATATACACTGCACCACATTGTGCACCTCGCTCAAAGTAGTGTGAGGCTAAATTGACAATATTTTTATTCTACCAAGCGACGAGAAGTGCGAGACGTCTGATGGTAAATGAGACGTGTGCTCATAATGTGGTTTCGGAAGTTAGGATGACAAACAGCACCAAATTGTGCTCATCACTGTGAGACATAATATATTAAGTCTAGTTACCCCAGTAATTTCAATAGGTAAAACGCCCTTCAAACTGAAAAGCTGGAACGTTTCTGCACTACAGTTTGGCGACAGGAACAGGATCTTTGGTGGTAACTACTGAGACGGTCTCCGGCAAAAGAGATCTACTTGTAGTAAAAAGGAACAGCTCATACTTTCCTATATTAGTATAAAAAAGAACGAAAAAATTTTTTATTAAATTTATTGTTGAGAGTTCTCTGTTGCCCTTGACTGTCGAAATAAGTACCACCGCAGCTCTTATTTTCGCCAACAAAACATTATTGCGTTCCGGTTTGAACCACGTTGTAGCTAATGAAATTACTAGGGTCTTAAGAAGATCAGCATAATGACGTACTGTGTATATTATTCTAACGAGAGTCACATTGTTATGGGTAGGTGTATTATATATATGTACTAGCTGCTCCCCGTCCGCTTTGCTGGCAGTAATATAAAATTGGACTTGAAATTTGTCTGAAATATTCCTTGGGAGCAACGGCAAATGTCTTGCTAGTATCGTCGCTTCGTCGAATAAAAAAAAATATATTTTTTACCAACCAGACAAATACCAGTGTTGACATCACATTCGTTGGAATGTCCGTTACATTGGCACGGTACGCAGAAACCGGCGTGCGGTCCGGAACTGAGTCGGTAATATCCTTCAGCGCATTGTTCACACGACAGACCACGGTAAGCTTTGGGACACTGACACACTTCCACGGAAGAAGCTTGTCTACCTTCAGCGTAGTCTTCAGCGGTTAGTGTATTTCTGCCTTCAACGTAATCTTCAACAGCGACATCCAAACTCACACTCATCAACCTTTGAAATCATTACCAAGTTTGTAAGTTCATTTGTATTGAGTATATACGAAAAGATTTAATTTTAATTTTTGTACTTAAAAATCTTCATCATCATATTAACCAATGGCGACTACTGGACACGTATCTTTTGTAATCTATCAAAAAATCTTATTATCTAATTAATCAACTAATTTCAGTTTTAACAGTTTTTATTCTATTAGGTAATGTATTATCTAGAAGAAAATCTTACTAGAAGAGATCGTAATTTCAAAGTTGACGAAGAGCAAAGTGGCAAGTGGGTTTAGAGGGATATATGATGCGATGATCAGGCTTTGAGGTAGTAAGATCTGATAAAGATCACTGAAAACCTATGAGTGTAATGTTAATGAACCAAAAGCAGTCATAGGTTTGAACGGCATAAATTCAGTCATGGCAGCGAATACATTATATTATCATCATCATTCGATAGACGTCCATAGCTGGACATAGGCCTCCCACAAAGAATTCCACATCTATCGGTTCTGCGCTGCCGTCGTTTGTAGAGGTTCACATGAGAAGAATTGGGCCATTTCCCACCATGCTGGTTCAATGTGGGTTGGTGGGAGACAGAGTTTCGTTTGTTGATTAGCAGGGTGCATCACAAGCAGGTGAGGTTGGCTTGGCACCCATGAGTTGTTGTGCTAGAAAGCCTATTATTTATTACTAAGATAAAATTATTTTACGTACCTCGTAGTAACAGCTTCATGCCAGTATGTTGCTCTAATATAAATACTTGTAACATTGACAAGTGTATTCATAAATTGATCTCTAGTCACTGCTGAACCGTCGAGGTTAGTGAATTCATCCTCGCTGATCCTGACGCTGTGTCTCCAGTTAACTAGTGATGGCGGCTGTTCAACACTGTTATGTACTATGTATCCGTTACCACCTCCAATGATAACGTCAGCTTCAATCACCGGGTATCCGTCATCTGATGTCGTGTAGAAAATGGTGTACGAGAGATAGCCACCATAGGAAGTAAGCCGTTGGCCTATAGTCGAGTGAAAAAAATTTATTATGTTGATGTTTATATTTTTACAAAACCTTCATACTTCTCTTTTCAGTGTATACAAGTTTCTAAAAGCGACCAGGAAAGAGATAACCACAAAAACAAAAGACATATAAAAGTCTAAGTTATTTTAAAATTAATAAAAGCTATGTATTTAAGTACCTAAATAATATTCTGGGGCTCCAAAATAAACTACTTTCTGATCGTTGTCATCGCTGCTCACCAGTTCAGCACCAATTACAGTTTCATTCAATACACTGGGTGCAATGGTGTGGGGGAAGATGTTCAGAGTGCGGTTCACTTCGATGTTCACCAAATACCAATCACTCATTGCTCTGATCTGTTTGAAAATGAACACAATTGTTATAATGTTAGATTATGTTATTAATTAATTTATTTATTCAATGATATACCTCTGCCCATGTCAGGTAGGAGCTAGTGCACCTTGTAGTTTTCCCGAAACAATAGCATTTTGTGCAACCATCCGGATTGTCTGGTTGAAGGTTGAAATATTCATCTTTACATGTGTCACAAGCCTGAAGATAAAAAAAACATATGTCATTATGTTAAAAATTAAAAAAAGAGTAAAAATCCATAGAGATGTTGGAAGAATATCCTGTTAGTCTATAAAATAATCTTATGAAGAGACACCATTAGTCTTAGTGCAAAATGTATTTACACAATATTACAATTTTAAACTTTGTTGTCTTATAGACTAATAACAAGAAGATTCTCAATTCCCTAATATAATAAATACATAATTTCACACAAGTAACTGGAGTCAACAGTGATTTTTACTAGCTCTTAAATTTAATAAATTTAAAAATATATACAGCATATTCTTTAATGTGTATACATGCTATTCTTTATATGTGTAAATGTAGCTACTTGCCTGCAGTGTCTATTTGCATCATTAAAACTGTCTCATTATAAAAACAACATCCAAACAACATCATTAACTACATACAACTACAAACTAATTTAGAGGATATAATCCACGATCGGGTTGCAGCGCTAATGCACTTAAAGGAATGAAAATCAAAGTTTCAGAGTTTCCTCCTAAGCCGCGATACAACACATTCATGGCGGCCAGAGACTACTTTGATGTTTCCTCTTGTTGTTCCCGAAAGGGCTATATCTATATTAAAACTTCTGATGGCTCCAGGGTTGAAAACATTAGCCAAGCTTCAGAAATTGCAGACAAAACATCCTAAATCGTCAATGTAGTTAATGTTTATTATTCGTATCAATGACATAATACTCACATATTATTAATATTTAGTGTCGGTCTTGTAATGTTTATATTATTCTAATTTAATTTCGCACGCTTCATTTCGCTATGACTTAACATTTGACATTGACGTAATGATGTGTTTATCTAGTTACTGCACTTTTTGCCCCTTGCCTTTGCAAATAAATTTATTAATTTATTCATAGTTTTATATGTGTACATTAATTTTCCCTGCTTCCTGAATCCTCTTTTGTCTTCATTCGTAATAGAACTGGTTAGAGCGGAGGTGGTGGAGTGGCTATTTATCTTAGAAGCCATTTTCCTTACAACGTCTTTCATAACCTCCTTGCGATTATTCTCAATACTCTGAATACTTATTGATTAAAGTTATTTGGTCGCCTCTCTTAATCTGGACCTTGATGACCTCAATCTTCACTTAACTACTGCACGTCCTATCCTGGCCTTCGTTAAACAACAATACAATAACGCCCTTTTACCTTCTACGTCTGATCCTTTGTATTCGCCTTTCGTGTTTAAAACTGTTTCTTTGTGAGAAGTCGAGAAAATCATTACAGCCATCAAGTCAATGTTGGAAATGTTGATGGCATTAGTCGAAGAATGATTCTTATTCTTAGCTCATTTGTGGTACTTCCTGCCTACTGCTCTATTTTCAATTTCTCGCTCACGTCCAGCACATTTCCTAGCTGATGGCGAAAAGCTGCAGTTATTCCCATACCTAATGTGAAATATCCTACGTTACTTACCCAATTTTGACCTATTTCTATTTTCCCATTCCTATCAATAGTCCTTGAGCATCTATTAACAATTAAGTAAATTCATTAATTACAATGGTTTGATCAACCCTCTCCAATCTAGTTTTTGCCCTGAGCTTAGTACTGTTAATGCTCTTATTAAGGTTTATGACGATGTGCACCTGGCTATGTCTAATCAGTCACTTACTGTTTTAACTTTACTGGATTTCAGTAATGCTTTTAATACCATAGACCATGTCCTTATTCTAATACAATATTAGTCGCACTTTATTTCTCAGATCCTGTGGTAGAGAGGTTTCGCAATTATCTTTTTAGGAGGCAGCAATGGACTAATGATCGAATTTAGGAGATCGTATTTAGGATCTGTGATGTATCTGCCGGTTTATCATAGGTTGGTGTTTTTTTCCATTTTCATCAAGCTCCTTAGTCCTCTTCTCCCTTGTTCCCTTTATCTCTATGCGGATGACCTACAAATTTACACCCACGGACCGACCACGCTGATGATTTTAATTCCGCTTTTTCGGTAACTAATAAAGAAAGACCTTGCTATTGTCCTTCATTGAACTCAATATTATGGCTTAATGGTCAATCCCAACAAGTTGCAAATTATAGTTATCGGTGGATCGAAGCAGATTAGCCATCCTAATTATGATGCTATTCCTAGCATACCATTTGACAATGTAATATTATCTTGCAGCGATGTAGTTAAGAACTTGAGTGAATTCAACTCAATCTCTAATTGGTCTAAACATATTTCAGAGGCCAGTCGTAAGCTCTTTGTTGCGGTAGTCAATTAACCGTTAGAAGAATTGCTGCCGGTGATGACAAAAGTCAAGCTTTGCGCAGTCTTTAATTCTAACTAACATTGACTATGCAGATATTTATTTGATTGTTCTCAATAAAACATGTCTTAATCAATTACAAAGGTTACAAAAGGTTTGCATCAGGTTTGTGTATGGACTACGTAAATTAGACCACGTCTCTGAGTATCCACAAAGACTTGGTTGCCTGCCCATCAGGCTCCATTGGGATGACCATGTACTCGTCTTCCTTTATAATGTTCTATTAGACCCTCGCTCTCCCTCTATCTGAAGAAGTGTTTTCATTGTCGAAGTGCTGACAAAAGTCGTGTACTATGGTCTGAGTATGGTAATATAATTCATGTGTCATATACTAAGTCTGGTTACTTTGGTAGTAGTAAGTAGTAGGTAGTAAGGTTGCGCACTTGTAGAATGATCTACCAGGTGACATTCGAGAGTCACAGACGCTTGCAATTTTCAAATCTAAACTGCATAGCCATCTTCTGGACAAGATCTCTCGCTAAAATGACTATTATCTTTATTTAAATATTTAAATGATTTTATTTATGAGAATGTATGTTTGATATTACAATTATATTTGTAGAATTATATTATTGCATGTATTGTTTAATTTTCATGTTATCCCGCTATTTATTTATTTTAACTCTGCCGCATAAATCCGTCCTTGCTCACATATAGGTTATGTGTTTAGCTTAGTCTTATGATTGTACCTTCTTTAACGAGAGCAATAAAGTGTCAATAAATGATATTTAAAAGTTATATATTTCACGGTGGATGTTGTTGTGTGAATCTATTTTTGTAATTCATTAATGTTTTAAAACAATATTATAGTTTAATTCCTACCTGCCCCCGAACATGTTTCTTGCAGTAGCATTGGGCGGTGTTCTGATCGCATACATCTTCAGTGGTACCGTAAAGGTTGCAAGTACACTCTAAACAATCGGGAAAAGCGTAATGCCCCGGTACGCAGTGATCGCAAGTACGTCCAATAACGTTTTCTTTACAACTGAGAAGAAAAAAATAGCATTATTATCGAATATATTTATTAATTTCAAGTAATATATAACAAAAAAGTATGCGCAAAATAATATCAGTACATCTTTGTCGCGCATCTCATCGCTGCTAGATGAAAATCAATATTTCCGTCTGGGTTGACGGTTTAAACCAAAATGTATCTAAAAACCATTTGGTTAAGTACTTACTCGCAGTTACCACTATCTGCTTCACACTGTAGTTGGTTCCCGACTACACCGAGTGGATTACAGTTGCAATCGTCACATCCACGTTGTACGTCGAAGTTGAATGTGTAAGGCTTGCACCTATCGCAATTGTCACCCTCCACGTTTTTGGGGCAAATGCATTGTCCTAAAAAATATTAGGTTTTGTAAATGCGAAGGATATATATATATATATATATAAATCCAGATATATATATAGATAGGCACGGAGAGGGACAATATCATAAGGACCTTACAAAATAAAAAGATGGTACTGTAATATAAATATAATCTAAATCTAAAATTTACAAGGGCAACTTTGGGGCAAGTGACTATTGTAATTATAGCCGTTTCGACATGTTACGTTAATTTTTATATTATGTATTAATGAAGTCGCACAGCATCATTATACTGTGTTAAAATATGATAATCGTAGAATTAAATATATTTTGCTTCATCGTACAGGTCCAGGTACAAATTATGAAATAGATAATTTGCCAGGAACTTCTATTAATTATTTCATGTAGCTTAATATTTCAGCTTTTGTATTTTTACAGTAAATTATATATTGTTGGTTCGCGGTTAGGCCAATCGCTTTCAACAGACAAATTGGAAATGATGGTGTTTTTAATGTTCGCATATTATTTGTACATATATATGTGTAAAAGATTCGCAACGCATTGTAATATTTTATAAGCCCCAAAGTCAAATTACGCGCATCGCGATTGTAATACAGTTTTTCTTTGGTAGGAAAATAAATTCTCTGTAACGATTTCACTTACCATTATCATCACAAATAGCAGTCAACGGGCAATTGCACGGCTTGCAATTTGGAAATCCATAAAAACCTGTTTTACAAGCACTGCAAGTACGACCGATTACGTTGGGCTTACAAGGACATTGTCCGCCGAAGGTGTTGCATTCTAGTTCTGTAGACCCCATGAAATCGCACAAACAGCTAAGGGCACCACTGTTGTACTCCGCAGTGATGGAGAACATTGCATCGCGACAGAAACCTTTCGATGGGCAAAAACATAAAAAGACAACATTAAAGAAATAATTAATTAAATAAAACAAATGGAAAATGTATTCATTATTTAATGATTATGCAGTTAAATGCGACTCAGAACATATTTTATGAATGCTCGGAGGTAATTGTTAGGTTTTTATCGAGCGAAACGCTCCGTCCACTGTTCTGAGCGGGCGAAGCGAGACGCATCTCGTTGAGAGAATTTTTCGTAGATATTTGTTTTCAGGGAAATGAAGTTCGTGCGAAATTATGCGCGCGCAACACGACATTCACCGTGCGCACACCTCGTCCATATCCTCTCTCATCCCCCATACATGATATAGCTGCTGCATAAAGTCAAGACACGCTTGGGGTCCGCTTTATTTTTGTCCATTGCGCAAATCTTGTTATGCGCAGGGTTGGGAGCTGTATATTATATATAATAATGTCTAGTAAACAGACGGATAAAGAGACTGTTCAATATGAGCTTTAATCAAAATTGCTCTAATCTATATGCGTATTGAATATGGTTAAAGAATAAAAAAACTATATCAATTAATATTTATATTCCTATTATTATATGATCAGACACAACTTTGTAAAAACACAGCTGAGGTGTTCATTTTAATTTTAACTTACCAGTTTCGTTGGAGTTTATGTAGTAATGATTCATGGCACATTTTTCAATAAATTCTCTAGTGTAGTCTAAAGTATTTGCTTCTTTAACGGCAGTATCAACGTAGTCAGGTTTTGCTATAACTAAAACGTAATCAAGCCACACTCCTTTGGTTTCGTTGCCCTAAAAAAAATTAAATCTTAAAGGTGTTTGTTTTTTTATGATAAACTTAAAATACAGATACAGTATACTGTTAAAATATTTCGGGCTGGTATAAAAATTACCTTAAATAATAATGAGATGTTTTCATTTGCGGAGAATTGGGTATTTCCATTCGCCAGTGATATAAGAGCCCTACATCCGGAATTAGATGGACAATGGTCTATCGGCAATGAAGCTTCGTATTTCTGGTCATCGGTGGTAACTGTTACCTCTACTTTACTCTCTGTAAAAGGGAACACGTTGATTGAAAATGCTAAATAATAAAGAAACAATGACGGAAAATAACGAATTGCTGTTAATTCGAATACATTTATACGAAATTAGAAATCTTACCCGGATTGTTAGGTTGGAAATAGTGAACAACAAATACATAATCTCCTGGCGATGGTACTTTTGATTCCAGATTTATCGGTTCAGTATTTGGATCCAAATAAACAACGAATGTAGAATTGTCGAGTATGGATGGTCGAGTGTCACGGCTACCACCAGTTCCTAATTCTATTTCCACCTACAAAATAAAATGTATTAATTTTTATATAATTTATCTGTAGCGTTTAATTAAGATCTCACCTCACAATATAGAATAAGAAATTTCAAACAAGCATTTAATTATAGATTTTAAACCATCTCTATAAAACTACCTTTTTGGAATCCACTGCTGCTGAGAATATACCTGGACTACATTTACCATCTCGCCTCAAGCAGTATGGACGTGGTGTGATGTAGTCAAGATGCCAAACTGCTTCAGGGATGGCAACAATTGATTTTATTCCTGTTAATGTGTCGGTGTCACTCTGAAATTAAAAATACGAATCCAAGAAATTTGTTATATTAGAAGTATTAGAAATTAAAAGTTTAAATATTTTTTGCTCACCTCTAAATAGATGATATTATTAGGTTCCATAACATTTACAATGAAAATCTTAGATAGATCGTCAGCTATAATCTGTCTACAAGGCGTGGTGTAAGGACAGGAGTTTAAGTTTACAATTGCACTTGATTCAGGCCCATCCCCTGATTGGAATCGTACAGTAATTATTCCCCTTGGGCTGCTACCGTAAGTTTCATTGTATGTTACTACACTTATGTCTGTCCTATTTGCCGCACTTGATACAGGCGTTACATATTCTATAACTAGAATATAGGGACCGTTTGGATCGATTTTTATGTTGTATTGTAAATCACTTTGATCGTCACTTAATATAGCAATATCGGATGATCCAACACCGTACTCTCTTAATTGCTAAAAATAAGGATGATTGATAAAAACTTAAATTAAATGTGGTTTAATAGCTTTTAGATAAAAATCGATTTAGCAGTATTAATTTATAGTGGAGTTTCTCCTTCTATGAAGAAAATTACCTGTGGATTATTAACGTATTCGGTGACAGGAGTGACTAAAGTTGATATATTAGCTGTTGGTAAGCTGTTCAGACTTGGATAAGCAAAGTGACGACAAAGATTACGTTCTCCAATACCGCATGGTGTGTCTACCAATTCGGTCAAAACAGTAGCTTCGTAGTACGCTTCCGGTATAAGTACGAAATAATCCTGTAGAAATTTACACCAATTTAGAAATTATAATGTGGGAAAATATGTTCATTTTGTAATATTTTTAATAGTTTTCGAACGAGTCGGAATTAATGTCATATGGCCCAAAAATGATTGTAAACTTAAGTGGCAATGGGCAGAGCAGTTTTAGTAGAACTTATGGCTGATGGGGTAATAAGATTTTGTGGCGCCCGTGTACCGGTTACCCGCAGTGTTACGAGGCCCCTCATCAGGTGGATGACGATTGGGTGAAGGTCGTGTGAAACCTCCGGATGCAAGCACCGCAAAACCGATCGGTGTGGAGATACCTTGGTTTGGCCTATGTCCAGCGGTAGACGTGTTGATTCATAAAGATGATGACGACATCGTTATTTCGATCATTAAAAATCAATTAGAAATAAGTCGAATCGGCGTATAATCAAACAAGTTACTAACAATCATGACTTCACGTGTGGTTTTGATGGTGACAGTCCAATTGCCAGCATTCATGACAAAAGGAGCTGGCGCGTTTCCTTTTTCTAGTGCCACTGTTATCAGTTGTGGTTGTTCAGTTGGTCGCAAATATACGTTGAATCTGTGTAGAGAAGTGGTATGATTAAAAAAAACATTAAGTTTTCTACCACATTACATTTCGTCATTGTCGTAACGCTATATATATATACCTATGTTTATATATTATTCTTTTGATTCAAATGTATTAGTTTTCAGAAAGGTTTATTTCAGGATATTTCTAATAAATATAAACTTGTTCTCAATCTAATCACCATTGTTGAATATGATAACTCACGTCTGTTGGGTGTCCACAACGCTTTCTGGCGTTATTATAATTGTAGCGGTGACAGGGTCGTGTAACGGGTTCGCGTACTTAAGCACCATACGATACAAGGAAGACTTGCTGATGTGCACCACGTTGATTACTTCGTTCTGTAACATACTTTACTTTTATTCGAAGAAGCGACGAGATTGCTGTGACGTTCACCTGATGGTAAGTTATTAGCATATCCATATCATCGCATGCTCGTCGCCTTGAGATATATATGAAGTTTCGGTAGCTCAGTGATTTCGCTAGCTATTAGCGCCCTTTAAACCGGAATACAGTAATGTTGGTTTTGTTTGTGGTGTCTACCTAGAGGCAACAGACCTTTGGAATAACGTTTAGATGTAGACTATCAGAATATAACTATCAGAATTATGATATCTGGTTGAATTTATTTATTCATTTGTGGTGACCCATATCACTTAGTTGACACCCGTCGGATGTTATGATGATGATTTATACTTTCTCTGTTAATTTATATTTCTTAATATTACCTGTAAGACAGAAAACACGACGTATCCTTTCCATGAGTACCCAGGGAACACCTCCTCGGAGTCTCGGTAACGGACAGGACCGGACTGCGTGAGGCCCTCCTCAACCTCGTACTGGAACTGATGTAGCGTTGGGAAGTAGTGCGCGCGGATGGGTCGGTCGCAGCGGCGGCCATCCACTCGTGAGTGGCAACGGCACTGTCCGGTGCTCTTGTCGCAGTTGTTGTCGATCGAACCGCCGATGTCGCAATCACACTCTGCGATATACAGGGTAAAGCCGATTAGTCTTTCACTTAGCTATTGACTTAGAGCGCTTGTGGTATTGTAGGGTTCGGCCGCGGATGAAGAAACTTTGTCGCAAAACGTTATTTAGCGGTCAATGATCTAATGGAGTGTAAGGTGTCCGGCACAACAACTTATGGGATCCAAGCCTACCTTAGCTGTTCGTGGTGCACTCTGCTAATCAACAAACGAGGCTCCGACTCCCACCAATCCGCATTGGGCCAGCTTGGTGTTAAATGGCCCAAATACCTCCATATGAACCTCTACAAATGTGGAGATCTATGGGAGAGGCCTGTGTCTAGCAATAGAGGTCTATCGGCTGATGATAGTGATCTAAAGCCTATATATGTATATCATTTGTTGCGACAAGTGCTACTTATATTTATAGAGATATCATAGTTGTAAGGTCTGTTATATACGGTGGAACCAACCAGTACATCCGAAAAGGTTGCCAGACTCTAGATTGTAGAAACCGCTCTCGCACTGATCGCACTGCGGGCCGCCGACGTTCATCTTGCAAGTGCATTGTCCGGAGCGTGTGTCACAAGAGCCCAGCCCGCCCAGGGTACCCGCCAGGTAGCAGTTACATTCTTATAGCAAAAAAGAAAATCTTTATATAAAAAGTTCACAGGTACATCGCTAAAAATTTAAGAGACAAAAATCGTTAATGTTTCTATGATCAATGTTAATCTTGAAACGGAAGCGAATAAACGTAATAATGTGAAGGCGATTAAGTTTAAGAGCGGTATAAGGGGTCCTGGACAACAACTCACAGGATCCAAGCCAACTTTACCGTCTCGTGGTACACCCTGCTAATCAACAAACGAGGCTCTGGCTCCCACCAAACCACATTGGGCCAGCGTGATGGCTTAAACTCCCCGTATGAAACTACAAATACCAGCCCCTAGTGCCCGGCGGTACCGGAGGCCACGCTAACTGTAAGGTCGCGGGAAGTGGCTGGATGCAGCAGCGTTAAACCGATCGATGTGGAGATCTTTGGGGGAGGCCTATGTCCATCAGTGGACGTATATCGGCTGATGATGATTAGGTTTAATAGTTGTATGATATAATAAATTTTTATATCTCCTTCCAGTACAATTCGTGTGATACAGGAATGCAATATGTGTAAAAAAAAATTAAAAGTAAAAATAAATAAGTTAATAGAATAACTGAAAAGGTTATGGGAGTTGTATGGTAGCGGATCGTGAATTTTTTTTTATTTAATTAAGCGAAGAGGAAGACGGGACGTTGACCTAATGGTAAGTGATACGCCCGCCCATAACAACGTGGCGCTGGTTAAGATGATATGCATTGCAACACTGCGCTCGTTGCCAGAGACAAGATGTTGAGTCTCGTTACCTCAGTAATTACTAGCTACAGCGCCCTTCAAACCGGAACAGGCGGAAGAAATCTCCGGCAAGAGAGACCTACCACCAGTAAGTATTAGTACTACTATTTCTTTAATATGTGTGATTTATTTAATGTTATAAATACTAATAAAGTATTAGATAGCATTTTAAAAAAAAATGGTTACTTAGGAAAGGATTTACATAAGCAGCTGTAGGCAAAAGTGAAATTGTTAAAAATTATGTTAACTCATTATATCATATATATAACATGTACATATTAAGTTAGGTCTACAGTAAGATGATTACCTTCGCATCCCAGGGGGTTATACTCTTGTAAATTCCAAAATAGTGCTTTACAGTCATTACAAATTCGACCCTGTACACGATCTTTGCACTGGCACAACTCCCCGGCTGGTACTGAACCGCAACCTGAAAAAATACTCAACATATTTACAATAGGCTAACATTTTCACACAATGTTAAGTGATGATAAGGCTGAAGAATATAAAACGGGATAGTATTACTCTAGTTCTTGAATGTACCAAAACAGTGATAATACGATCATACTGTACTGATAAGTAAAAATGGGTATTGGCAATAGGCAGGGCACATTACTTTAAATACTGCCGGTCAAGGGGTTGTAAGGTGGTCGTAACCATAGAAGAAGTGCCGGAAGATACCCCACAAGGTGGTCCGACGATCTAGTAAAAATCGCAGTAAACCGTTAGATGCGAGCTGCGCAGGATCGATTGGAGTGGTGATCTTTAATGGAGGCCTATCTTCAGCAGGGTGCGTCTATCGGCTGATGTTAACAATAATGATAATACGGGTAGTAGCTAGTTAAAAGGACTGAATGAGATATCATCTGTAAGACGTCAGACAGAGGAATAAGAACGACGATCTACTGTAATCACCTTAAAGTTATTATTAATACAACGTAGTACTCACCAGCGAAAGACGCTATAACGCCTCTGGGGTCACAGTTGCACTCCTCGCAGGCTGGGTAGTTGTAGAACTGTTCCTTACATTTGTCGCACTTCGCCCCGTCGAAGTTTGACTTGCAATGGCAGAGGCCGTTGTCGTCACAGGTCGAACCGATAGAACCCGCCAGATCGCAGTTGCACGCTAAATAAGCAGATTAAAGTTAAACCGCGGCACACAGATTAGAACATACATAACATCATTTAGTCATTGGAAGATCGTAAAAGTCGATCAAGACTTAATAGTACTAGGTATAGAGTAACAGCTTTTGCTGTAACGTACCCAACTATAGTAATCAGTGATGAAAGGAATGGGGACGTTTATGTTCAGTATTGGATTTAGATAAATTGAAATGATGATGATGATATCTTTTAATTTAATACGATGTTATACAAAATCCTCTATAATAATCCCACTAACTTAGATTTTTTACTTAACCAATTCAAAAATACTAATATACAAAGAATACTATACTGTGAACGAGTATTTAGATGAGATAATGTTAAATTATTATATATATATGTATACATATCTACATGCTGCTTGAGAAGGGAGAGAGAGCTGCTTAAGAATCAACATGTTTTATTTACATAATTATCATTAAATACTCATTCACGGTATATTATGCTTTATGTATTAATATATTTTTAATTTAATCTGTAAATTAGTCAATTGGTATCTCTGTTAATTAGTGGGATTTTATTATAGATGACGAAATACGATATTCATCTCTAGTCCAACATATTTCTCTTGCGACCGGGTCGTTCATTGTTACGCTCAATAAGTGAATGTATTTCTTAACTCACAAGATCCACGCCACCTGTTCGTAGTACACCCTGCTAATCAATAAACGAGGCTCTGGGTCTCACCAACCCGCATTGAGTCAGCGTTGTGGGAAATGGTCCTAATTGCGCCATTTGAACCTCTACATACAACAGAACCTGGTGCCCCGCAATGCGAGGGATATGAGAATCTTTGGGGGAGGCCTGTGTCGAGTAGTCGACGTCTATCGGCTGATAATGATGATGTTTCTTAAAAACTTCAAATTTACAAAAAAAAAAATGATCAGCACTTACGTAAACATTCGGGGTATTTGTAATAGCCAGGTGAGCATTGGTCGCATTGCTTTCCTCCGAAGTTTGAGAGACAGTTGCATTTACCGTCCGCCGAACAGCTGGTGGATGTGGAGCCAGTTGGGGAACAGTTGCACGGTACACAGAGCCGCTCTCGGCCGCGGACCTCCATGTAATAGCTACGGATAAGTTAACACTTTAAAAAATTAAGACAAGTGAGAGTTAAGTAAAAGTAACATTTCATAAATTAGTTGGCAATAAAAAAAAAATGTACCCTGATAGGCATTGGTCACAACGTGGACCACCGAAACCAACTTTGCATATACATTGACCACTGACGTCGTCACAAATGGTAGCTTCCGTTCCACTGGTGTCACAGTTGCAGTCTGAAAATTATTAATATTATTTATTTATTTATTTTTTACATTATATTTTTACTCAAGATACATATGTAATAGAAGACGATCATGGTCGACCTTTATATATATATATATATATATTTATTCAATTAAGCAACGGGACGAGCGGGATGTTCATCTGATGGTAAGTGATAGCTGATAACAAATTGGCGTTAGTTAGGAATAATATATACTGCACCATATTGCGGCCGTCGCCTGAAGACATAAGATTTTGAGTGTCGTTACCCCAATAAGTACGCTAGCTACAGCGCCCTTCAATCCGGAACAGAGTAATGTTGGCATACTACTGTTGGACGGTAGAAATAGGCGCTGCGGTGTTATCTACCTAGATGGTATGTAGCAACGAAGATTTAAAAATGTGCATACATTCATATGTTCGGGTTGAAAGGGCGCTGTAGCTAGCGAAATTACTAAAGTAATGTGACTCAACGCGACGAGCAGAATGCGGTGCTGTGTTTACCAAGGTAACTAGCGCGACGTGATTATTGGCAGGCGTATCACTTACCATCAGGTGTGTTATATATGTGGCGTTTTTGACAAAGAATATCAACTAAGTAGGTACTCCATAATATATTCACATGATGTCACTTTAGAACACAGCTACTTAGCTGCTAACAACACACCGTACCTACCTATATATTCAGTACATAAAAAAGTGGACGTTTGGAAAAAAAAAAATATTTTTTTTGATACTAACGTTTGCATGTCGGATAGTTGTAGTAACCAGCCTCGCATTGGTTGCATGTGCGTCCGCTGTATTTACTCATGCATGTGCATTTTCCAGTTTCCTTGTCGCACACGTGTGACACGGAGCCCACCGAGTTACACTTGCAATCTGTAAATATGTTGACATCTTTTAATATATGATAACTTAAAGATTTTTTTTTTCTCTATTATTTTAGGAGCTTTCAACCTATTACGACTATGCCAACCCCATCGTAACCTAAGCACCTATTATCTAATTATTACTATTAACTAACATATGCTAAATACACAAATACCTATTACTTCTGACTAAATTAAATTAACAAAATGTGCTTATAGATAATTCTCGCTGCTACTGATGTTGGCGCATATAAAATACATTGACTTGTGCCGACGCTTCTGATGTCAATTTGCAAATTCTCCAACAATATTTGTCTCAGCGGTCTGGTCCGGACACCTTCCGTCAATATATGATATACATCTTCTATTCTTTGGCACAAATAACAGTTGGGGGAATCTGTAATTTCCATTAAATATTTGAAGTTGTTGAGCGGCATGTGTTCGGAACGTAACCTGAAAACAACTACAAGTAACTCTCTACTTATACTGCTGTACAAACCACGGTACACGAGGAGGCTCACTCTGTAAAGATTTATACCAAATCCCTTTCTCCTCACTTAGTTCGATAAAGTAGTCTTTCCATTTGTTATAAATTTTGTACTTTACTTTATTTAAAATTTCCGTATAATCTAAATTAATGAACGTTTCAAAACCATTTAAGATGCCATCATTTGCCAATTTCTCTGCCTCCTCGTTCCCATATATACCAACGTGGGACGGTACCCATTGCAACGTCAGAAGCCTATTTGTGCGTTTAAATTCCAAGACCTGACTTAGAATGGCATAAGCTATCGATGTGCCTCTTATTCCAGAGGCGCATCGAGCTATGGGGTGGCGCAAAAGTAAGCCTCCTATCAGAAAATGCTATAAATTTTGCCTTGATGTAAAAAAATTAAAAGACCAAATAAAAATAATCCACAAGAAGAATCAAAGTTTTTCATATTTTTTTTTAAATTACAGCCAAAAAACATCGGAAGGTTATTTTTGCGCCACCTTATATACAAGGTATATATAGGCTTCGTGTATACAAGGTATACAAGGTGGCGCAAAAATAACCTTCCGATGTTTTTTGGCTGTAATTTAAAAAAAATATGAAAAACTTTGATTCTTCTTGTGGATTATTTTTATTTGGTCTTTTAATTTTTTTACATCAAGGCAAAATTTATAGCATTTTCTGATAGGAGGATTACTTTTGCGCCACCTTATATATGCTGCAAGGCGCTTTTGCTGTCTGTCAAGATAATAATTTTTTTAAAATGTGTTGCCTTTGCATATAATACGGCTTCCGATATTGCAAATAACTCGGCTGTCATTATTGAAACATTTAACATGATCTTATAACTGGTTTTAACATTAATACTAAGATCACAATAAGCTGCTCCAATACCATTAGATGCCTTACATCTATCAGTGTATATTTTATGCCAATCCTTATATTTTGTTTAGTAGCTTTAGTGTACAAATCTTTAAAAAGTCCTTGTCATATTTATCTTTTGCTTGAGTTACTTCCTCGACTTCGCTACTAATAAAAATCATGTCTATGTTAGAGATCCATGTACACAACCTAAATAATTCTAATGGACAACACGATTTAATCTTTTCAGTTTTCATATCTTCGTAAACTAAAGCCAAAAGAGGTTTCTTTTTTCTTTTCCAATAACCGGAGTTACATGTGCCTTGTAACTCTTGTAAAATTTTTATAGAATAATTTTTTGTCCTTGACAATGCTTTTATACAATATTTTGCCGCCAAGTACTGTCTTCTAAAAGTAAGAGTGGGAACGCACAACTCGCACTCCATTACATGAATTGGAGTTGTTCTAATAAATCCACCAACTACACGAATTGCCATATTTTGTACCATGTCTAGTTTCATTAAATGAGTTTTTGCAGCACTATCATAAATAAAGCTGCAAAAATCTATTCTACTGCGGATTAAAGCTAGGTATATCTTCCTAAGATGTTTCGGGTGTATGCCCCATGTTGGCCCCGCTAGTACTTTAAGTATGTTTATAATTTTACAAGTTTTATCTCGTGTCTCATTAATACGTTTGTTGAAAAGTAAAGAGCGATCCAGCCACACACCTAGGTATTTAAAGTTTTCAGCAGTCTCTAAATTACAATGATTAACATTTAAGGATATTCTGTTTCGTCTTCTCCCTCTGCTAAATAAACAAACTTTAGTCTTACTGTTAGATATACTTAAACCAATATTTGTTAAAATAACCGATGTCAAATCTAGAGCTTTTTGAACATTATTAACGCTCTCTTTTATAATTTCATTTTGGCTAGATATAACAAAATCATCTGCGTATTGTAGCATATCAGTATTATCTAGTTTACATAAATTTGCTGTAGCAATATTAAAGAGCAGAGGCGAGATGGGATCACCTTGTGCTAACCCTGTACTCGTCGATCTCACAGCATCATTATTTCCTTCAGTTGTAATTTGTAAATATCTTTTACTTAAAAATGACCACAAATATTTACATATACTACATTTGCACCAAAATTTAAATGATCCATAATTTTAACAAGAATTTCAACATTAACATTATTATAAGCATTATCGATATCCAAAAAACTTGGTACGGTGGGTATGTTTTTGGAAAAATCTATTTGTATCTTGGATACAAAACGCACCAAACAGTCAATACAGGACTGACCTCCTCTAAAGCCTACTGTATTATAGTGAAGTATTTTATTTCTTTCTATAAACCATTCTAGTCGTCTACATAGCATGATATGAAATATTTTGCATAAACACGAGATTAAAGAGATAGGTCTTATCTTGTTTGCTTGATTGTTACTTATATTCTTAGTTATTGGGATAATTTTAATCTTACGCCATTGATTCGGTATACAGGCATGTTTAAAAATTAAGTTATACATGTGTACCAAACATAACTTGCTATTGTTGGGCATATAAAAAACCATGCTGTATTTATTGTCAAAACCTGTAGCTGTGTCTTTTCTTTTTAAGCAGTTATTCAGTTCCTGGATGGAAAAGGTGGATTCTAAGTCCGCATTGGTGGAATTTAATTTGGGTATAGGAGCTTCAACGTAATCTGGGATCAATGACCGTAAGAGTTCGATTTTCATCGTCTCTGAAGCTATGTTTGGCATTTTTTTAACTCCCTTTAACCAACGCATTTTCTGCCACACTTCTGTGGAGTTGGTTGCTTCAGTTATATTATTGCAAAATGATTTCCAATTATCTCTTTTCGCTCTGCGAATTAAACGTTTTGCTTCAGAAATCTTTGTTTTAAGTTTGTCGTAATTTTGTGGTGTGGGGTTACGCCTAAATTCCTTTAAAGCCAATCGTCGTTGAGCTACTACATGAGACAGAGATGGATTCCAATACTGTTTGGGTTTAAAGGATTGTTCAATTTTGTTAAAAATTTTGATAACTTAACGATAAATAAGTAAAGTTTTTAATACAAAGTAAAAATAAATTCTTTACCTACAATGAGGTCAGTGACCTTTAACATATTAAGTAAACATTTTGATGAATGTGGCCGTGATAGCTTAGTTCATTATACACGTCTCGGACAGACCCGGGTTCGATTCGATGATGAAGGAAAACAAAGTGCGGAAACCAACTTGTTTTAATAAAGGTAACTTTTATGGGCGTGTGACATCAGCCAACTCGCATTAGGCCAGGGCAGTTCATAAATGTCCTTGACATCTCTTAACTCTCATCTTGTGAGAGAAGGCGCGAATTTCAGCGATGGGAATATTAAGTGGACTGCTTTATTATTATTATAATTAACAATGAGGCCGTGGATGGTGAAAGGTACTTGTACGGAATACTCTGGATCTAATACGTCGACAGTCGGACCACCACATTGCTGTTACACATACGGTGGTAGGTTTATATTATAGGGGTGGTGTCTAGTTAGGCAGTAATCACCATCCAAACTGTACAACATGTGACCCTAGAATCGAATCAGAGATCTGCGTATTATAACGTCAGCGTTCAAAACAGTGCCACGGAGAAATTAATAATATCAACAATAGTAATGAAGGTAGGGCAAAAATCTAAACAAAGTTAATTTGTTTGCTGAATAAACTTTTGTCTGTAAACAAAGTGTTGTTAGGAAATATATATTCTGTGTGCTGTAACCACACAACGAAAAGAAACGGAAACGATAATACTTACTTTTACATTCAGACGAATAAAAACCATCTTGACAGATTTCACAGAATTTTCCCGCGTAGTTGTATTTGCACGGACACTGGTGAAAATATTATAACACGTTTATTATATTTTCTGTAAAATTACTGAAAACTTTGTCAGTTTTATTATGATCGTTGGGAGTGCTTTAAATCCCGAAATGGCACGGGTTCCATCCCCGCTTAGATTGAGCTTCCGGTGAATAAAAACATCATTAGGAAACTAAGCTACGTTTAGAGTGATTTAATATATACCCTTAGACACCTGTCCCATTGCCAAACATGAATGAGAAATCAGTAGAGTTAGCAACTAGGAATGGTTTAGTGAGTAGAGGGTGTTTAACTCAGATAGTTTTATCTCTTAACTAGAAACAAATGTGAGAGAGGAATGGCGATTACTTGGTAAATCACACGAAGAGGTCAACGTAGGTTATTCCATTGAAAACCTGCAAAGGATAAATTTTAGCTCGCTCGGCGAGAATACTTCCTTTCTCGGCAAATTATCAGATTGCATAGTGAGCCTCGCCCAGCAATTATTATCTTCGATTGCTCTTACAGTTGTAAGAAAATCAGTGGAAAGAATTCCGCTGAAAGTGTGAACAGACAGCGATCAACTGTACATATATTTAGTTCTTTAATTCACACGCGAATTTTATCTACTGTACGCTTCTTGTGCGAGAAAATAGATGATAGTTGGTCGTTTTCTCGCCTGAGGTAGGTCAATTGTCTAAAAATTCTCGTTGTGAAAAATTAAAGGCGATATCTTAGTACCCGCACCGGAGACGTCTAAACGGGATACTTATTTATTTTAAATTGATCTTGTTTTAATACTCACTAAACTGTCAATAGGTGTACAGTTGTCTCCGTCGGTACCGTTCAAGTTGCAAATGCATGGTTTACAATCAGGGTAGTCGAAGTAACCGTAGGCGCAAGAATCGCAGTTTGGCGGATTGAACTCCGACCTGCACTCGCACCGACCCGTCTCCTCTTCGCAGTTACCCGTCGAGTAATGCAAGTCGCAATTACACGCTATAAAATAATAATTTCTTAAAGTTACACCCTTGATTTATATACATACCGTAGTAACCACGTAAAACAAGTCTTCACCCAGTTTAAACAAAGTGGACATGTGTTCAATTAATTTGAAAACCGATTAAAGAAGAAGACAAAGAAACGGCGAAGATATGTTTATTATAATCTTGTAGAATGAGATAAGGAGAGAGAAATTAAGGATCAGTACTCATTCAAACATTTTTTCTTACAAATATAAATAATTCAAACATTCATAATAATTACAACATAAATAAACAAAAATAAAATTCAGCCTTTATTGTAGTTTTGGTAAAGGGTGCCCTTTGTGAATCAAATAAGCTCCTCGAGCATCGTGGAAATCCTGAGGGTGGTGTACATTTTTATAGGAATATATATCGACACATCCAGGCTCACTAGTCGTAACCACTAAAATATTTTTTTTTTTAGTATAGAAAAAAAAAATACAATATAAAAAACATTTACGGTCATAATTTCTTCGTTTTTATAGTTATCAAATATAATATGTATATATAGCAGAATTCATAAAAATTCTATTGAATGTTATTTGATAAAAACCACTATTATGTTAAGAGATAAATATTAGTACGAGTTTTAACAAATTTTTTTTATTGCGAATTTGACAACATAAAGTATACCAATCGATGGAGCTTGAAAAACTAAGTAAGACTGCATTTAAAAATCATTTCCTGTTGTAATGGTGCTCATGTGTATACATATTGATATATCGAAATAACGATAACTTATATGTACTTACGTTGACATACATCGACTTCATCCCATCTCTTCCCATACGGCCGGAAGTAAGTTGGTTTGCATTTGTTACAGTTGATACCTTCTGTATTGTGCTGACAGTTTTGACATATTCCACCGCCCTCATAGTTGCCATGTATGTCTAGAGAGAGTCGCTTCTCGTCTATGCCAGGGTCGTAGATGCATTCGGTTGTGTGGTTATGGCAATTGCAGGCTGTGTATTGAAAAATAACTAACATTACTTATATATACTTATCATGTTATAAATATAACGCCGATTGAACTTATGGGTTTGTTGAGACGTTTCTTTTAAATCCTAATTCTTCTTTATATGGCCATTTAATTTAATTCTACACTGCACTTTACAACAAACAGTAATATTCTATAAACTACATGTATGTTGTTTAGTAGTTTACTAGTTAGTGTTTAGTGTTTAGTAGTTTTAATAAATTAGTTACTCTACAATGAAGTTTACAGGGGATTATTATATATATATTGTTAGATATGTGTGTTACACTATGTTTATCTTCGTGTACCACAGAATCTCTCTACTTACTAAGTTGACGAGTAGAGAAGGTCGATAGACTTTAAGTCAGTGTATTGTAATCTAAATTTAAGTGTTGCAATAAATAATATATAAGTGTACGTAAATATTTTCTGATAGGTACATGGTAGTGTAAGGGTTCCCGCTCAACAACTCAGGGGATCCAAGCCAATCTTACCTGCTCGTGATGCACGCTGCTAATCAACAGACGAGGCTCTGGTTCTCACTAACCCGCATTGGGCCAGCGTGGTGGGAAATTGCCCAAATCCTCCCATATGAATCCCTACCCGATCATGTGGGGATCTTTAGGGGAGGTCTATGTTCAGCAGTGGTCGGCTGCAGCAGCAGTCTATCGGTTGCTAACGATAACGATGACAGGTACAAACTAGTGATTTGATGCAAATTCATATCATTGGGAAGGACTAGGACAGCTCTTTAAATTATTCTATTCAACGAAGCGATGAAACGGAAAGATGAGGAATCTAAAAGAAATATTAAAAAATTGATTTTTTTAACGCTGCTTCTGAATATTCTCTACATCATGACAGTGTACTCTCAGCAAATCCAGATTTAAAAATGTGAAGAGGAAAAAAGATGTAAATAAAAGTTCTCACGTTCGCAAGCGAATTTATTCCAGTTTTGCGATATCCTCCACTTCTTCTGTTCAAATCCTGGACAGCAAGCTGCACATTGAGGACCGCAAGTGTTATGTTGACAGCGGCAGACCAGGATATTGGTGTTACTCAATGGATCCGCTGGTTCGCAGTTGTCCGCGTGGCCGTTGCACATACAACGTCCACCAATATTGATATCTTTGATACTGTAGAAATACTAAAAAACAACAATATTATTATTTTCACTTAAGGCGATAAATAAAAAAAAATATTATTAAAGTAACATTAAATCACTTACACGTCTAGTTACTGTAGGATCCTGCCTAGTGACGGACATGAGATGTCCCAGTAAATTCTTGGTCCTCAAAAGCCTCAGCCTCACATTAGTCGCCCTCGTCCATTCTTGAAGAACTGGTGAATCAAAATACTTGTTCGATGATGGTCGGTAGTTTAAAAGTGATATAGGAATCTGTAAGAAAAGTTTTAAGCAATTTAACCTCAAAATAACTTTTTTTTGGCCTTAGTCGTTTAAACTTAGATTTGCTCTTATTCTATGAGCACAATATCTAAAAGTTTTAAAAGGTTTTGTGTAATTACAATTGCATTTAATTGAATTAAAAATCTTTTCAATCTAAAAGGCGGTAAAGGGGTCCCCACAACAACTTAGAGGATCCTAACGACCTCACCTGCTCGTGGGGCACCTTGTTAATCAACAAACGTGGCTCTGGCTCACATCAACCCGCATTGGGCTAGCGCGGTGGGAAATGACCTACATTCCTCCATATGAACCTCTAGAAATGACGGCCCTTAGTGCCAGGCGGTACCGGAAGCTACGCTGACTGTAAGTTTCGCGGGAAGTTGCTGGATGCAGGCAGCGGAGGACCGGTCTATGTGGAGATCTTTGGGGGAGGCCTATGTCCAGCAGTGGACATCTATTGGTTGATGATGATTTCTCTAAAAGGTTGTCATGGAGATTATAATAATATATCTTACCTCTCCTCCCTCTAAAGGAACAATTTTAGAATATTCGGTGCTGCAGATAACAGAGTCGTCTCTTGTAATAGGCTGCAAGCTCTCTTTCCCGAAAAATCTTTCACAATCTCTGAAAAAGAAAATGTTGTTTGCTTTATTTACTATACTTTATATATATCGTATATTTATTTATAATTTGTCACTAGATAAGTTGTCCTAAAACCAATTCATCGGAATGTTTGCCAAGTGTTGCTTGGTGAAGTGACTTGAGACAAAGTTATTCCTGCTTATGTAATCACACTGGTGAAACGATGATATAATAAATTCGATCTCTTACTTACTGGGGTGAATCTGAGAAATACTGCCAGGGTTTGAATGTTTTACCGTAATCAGTAGACTTCTCTAAAACCCATAGACCAGGACGAGGCGAGTTTCCCATTTGCACAAATACGTAAGCTACGTGAAATTCCTGAAAATAAATAATTTTACAATATTGAAAGTTAAATACAACACGAATATACGCACACGCATTTCGTCGGTGATTAGTTAAGAAGTTGGAAAGGATATGGAAATTTATGACGACCCTGGGAAAGCATATGGTTTCGACAGTGGTCATCAATAGGTTTAATCGTTGGTCCAACAATTTGGGCTATTAGAATCATCAAATCATTTTGTCTTTGACCAACTTGAGTACATGTTCAAAAAGTGTCTATCTAGATATATTAAACACAGATTTTTAAAAATGTTTATATATCTGTTTATTATGGATAATCTCCGTAACTGCTGGATTCATTTTAAAGGTGACCTTAGCTAAGAAATAGCTGAAGACACAGGGCATAATATAGGCTACATTTTTAAGTATTTATAACCAGCTGAAAAAAAAATTTATATGTATTTTTTAGAAAGTACTTCACTATTATATTGTGGGAAACAATAGTTTGATATTTATGTAATAAATGATCAATGGACACTAATGTCCCCACAGGTGGAACTCAAAGCTTTCTCTTATAACAGAGTCTATGCCATGATCCACCACACTGGCCAAGTGCGAGTTGGCATTATGGATTTGTTCGACTGTTTGCTTGGTCGTAGAACATATTGGTCATGACAATGTTTTTTTTTACAAAGCTATGAAACGAGCGGGATATTCACTTCATTGTAGGTAATATGCCTATGCCTATGTGGCGCTAGTTAGGATGATATACAGCACTATATTTTTTTTTAATTAAGCGACGAGACGAACAGGACGTTCACCTAATGGTAAGTGATACGTCCGCCCTCCATATCAACTTAGCGTTAGTTAAGATGGTACTCACTGCACCACATTGCGATCGTCGCCTGAGACATAAGATGTTAAGTCTTGTTACCTCAGTAATTTCACCAGCTGCAGCTTTTCAAACCGGACCACAGTAATGTTTGCACACTGTTGTTTGGCGGTAAAAATAGTAGCTGCGTTGGGACCCATCTAGATGATCTCCAGCAACAGAGACCTATCACCAGTAAATCCTTCAACAAATCTTAACACTCAGTGGGGTTCGAACCGATGCCTGTTTTAATGTTATAGAAAATATTTTCATTTTTATAAGCTAAGCTTACCCCTTCGATTTTAATGTGGTCATCTAAATAATTATAAGATATGAATGTCATCCCTTATAGTATTTTTGTTTTAGACATTTTATAATTTAATCCAATTAATGGTGGGTAGGCATTATGTATTCTGCCCTGTAGTCTCGGGCTAGTAAGAATAGGTCTAAGGTAAGCCCTGCCTGTAGTAGAAGGCGACTAAAAGGGTATAGGAGTTTGGCGGGCCTTTAGGGTGGAGGACCTTGTCGCTCAACAAGCGAACTTGCGTAGGACAGTGTATGGCTCAGCGATGGTGCCTAAGAGGGTTAGACTCCTCCTCAGACACGTAACAGAAAGTGTAAAGGGGCACCGTTGTGTTCGATAATAGATCCCAGAGCCTCTGTGAGTGAGTGAGAATCCCACATAACCCTGACTTTCCTCCAGAAGTAGGGTATCGTTCGAAGATTTCCTCGCCGAAACAAAAAAAAAAAATATGTATTACAACTGGAGGAATAGTTTTAAAAATTTACTAATTTATACAGATGAATGTTAGATAAATTTACTGTTTGCTTTCCGTTTTTATGTTGATACAATAATAGTTAATAGCAATTAAAAAAAAAAGTCCAAAGATTTTGTTATCAATGAAATAGGTTACGTGTTTTATCTCCACGGGTTATCATACAATATTAGTTATATGTATATATAAAGAATGTTATTATTTGGATCAAGTTAAATATATTTTTTAAAGTAACGTACATCGTAACATCTTCCTTAAATATTTGTTGGCGGTACAAAAGTTTTATTATCTGAACTATGCTATCGACGCCCACAATATCCTGTACGAGACGGGTAAAATGTGTGATATATCCGGTCTGCTTTTATGAATATGTAAATAATACTTAAACTTGCATTCATACGAGCTCAAGCGTCGATCTGTTAACAGTATATATATATGAATAAGTTTAACCAGATCTATTGTGTTAAAATTTTGGATAGTGCCAATGTAGAAGTAATGGCACTGGAAATCAATTCCACAGACCTAGGTTGAACAGTGGAGATGTATAGGCTGAACTGATGATCAGTTTTATAACTGGAATTAATGAAACGATAAAAAAAAAAATCATAAACTATGTACTTTTGACTACCGGAACATTACACAACGGGCAATGGAATATATTGTTGAAGTTAGATACTATTAAGTTATTTCTATACACATATATATATATATATATATATATTTACTCGGGAAATCATTGGGGTGGCCTATCTCCAGCACTGGGCGTCTATGCGCTGATGATGATGATGATATATTTTTAACTATATTTTTAGTACCAAAGAGCAGGTTGTTACGGGTGGTAGATCTCAGTTACCGGAGACTGTTTAGATACGTACCACCTTAGGTCTTATATTTGCAGTCGTTCAGTAGTGCGCAAATATTTCTGAGTTCCGGTTTGAAGTGCGCCGTGGCTAGTGAAATTACTGATGATAACATGATTTAATATATTAGTCTCCAGGCGACGAGTACAATGTGGTGCTGTATATCATACTAACTAGCGCCCCATTTTTTTAGTTACCATCAGATGAACATCAAGTTAGTCCTGTTGCTTCGTCAAATAAAAAAAAGTTGAGAATCTTTTACTAAATATTTTATTATATGTTTAATTATATTTTTTTTACGGAAGAGAAGCAGAGAAGTAGTATCCCGTTTCGTTTTCTCACATCACAGAATCTGTCTATGAAAATACGTTACTTGTTCATTAAAGGTTATCTTGTTTACATATATATATATATATTTCATAAAAGAAAATATATTAATATAATGTACAGAAACATGAATTTTGTTTATTAATTAAAAATGTGATTTTTTTTAATATAAAATCGATTTTTAAATTTTCGCTCAATTCTCAAAGAATGTTTACTTAGGTTATTACTTTTAATATCACGTCTATAGAGACTATAGATATATCTAAGTCATATTATGTTGCATCATCAAATTGTAAGATATATAAATGTGTATATATAAAGCAAGAATAGTTACAATGAATGCTTAAACAGCATCAGCAAAATATAAAGGCTCCCAAGCGAAACAAATGCTTAGATATATTGTAATATTATAAACACTTGATACACTGACACAGACATCTTAGATTTCGCTGAGTAAGTACTTATTAAGTATTCACCTACTGAATACGGCGGCATCAGTCAGCTACTTAAAATGTATGCATTGTGTGAATCGTTTTAGTCAACATCATCATAAGCGAAACAATTTTAACTAAACTTAATAGATAGGACGAAACTTCATCTTTCAATAGTTAACTAGTTCCGTTAATACCTAACTAAATGTTTAAACATAACTATTAATAACGATTTCTTTATTCATTCCATTAAACGACGCGACGAGCAGGATTTTCATCTCATGGTATGGTATGGTATACGCCTACCCATAAAGTGGCGCTAGTTAGAATGGTGTATACTGATTCACATTGCGCTCGCCGCCTTGAGACGTAAGATGTTGAGTTGCATTAGCCCAGTAATTACGCTAGCTACAGCGTCCTTTAAACCGGAACACAGCAATGTTTTCACAATACTGTTTGTCGGCAGAAATGCTGTGGTACCTACCTAGGCGGTCTCCGGCGACAAAGACCTACCATCAGTATATGTTTACAATAATGACGTAAGTAATAGGAGTCTGGAAATGTAATAAGACTTAACATCTGTATATGAATATTAAGTTATACAGCGCCTTATTATTGGGCCTATAAGTTCAGTCATTGCCTGGGAATAGGACTAAAGTAAGCGCTGCCTATCGTAGAAGTCGACTAAAACTATTTACGGGGCCCTTATCGCTCAATAAGCGAACCCGTGTGCCATTATTGCGATGTGGTTATTTACTTGACGTACATCAAAGTGGGTGTTAAGCTTGGTCTTCCTTCCAAAGTGCAGAGAGGCACCGATGCTGTACCGAGGGCCCTCATTGTGATCTAAAGGAGGTCACCGAGGGGTGTTTAGAGGAAAAAAATCTCATATCACTTTAATTTTCCTCTAAAAGTAAGGTAAACGAAGAGCATATGGCTTAACACGAGATGAACGATGAGATTTTTTTTCTATGAAGCGACGAGACGAGCAAAAGGTTCACCTCGTGGTAAATGATACGCCCGTACACTGTCCATACCAACGTGGCGATACTTAAGATAATAAACACAACAACAAAATGTTCCTGCTCATTATTTCCACTCACTATAAGCTACACAGCCCTTCGAACCGGAACATAGTGATGCTTGCACGGTATTTGGGCGGCAGAAATAGTACTGCGGTGGATACTTTACAATAATTGAAATATTCTGATGTTTCTAGTTACTAGGAATCATTAATAGATTTGTTTGCATCGGAGATTCTCGTCTATTATTAAACGAATGCCTCTAACAGCTTAAAGTGAGGTAACGTCGAGTTCAACGAACTAATAGTGTCGTATGATGCCACTATTTCGGGATCTCTGCTGCAGTGTCCCGCGTGGACGGTGCAGTTATGGACAAAATATTTCGCTCCTATGAAACGTTACTATTAAGATAAAAAACGATCTGTAAAATATACATGGTGTATATAACAAAACTCTATAGCTTTATATATTAATATATAACGGAGTAATCTACTTCTAGTCCTAGTCCAATAGTCTGCGCTTTACAACTTAGACTAGATCTTCGCTTACCTTTAATTGGGATCGTATTCAAATACAAATCTTTATTATATAAATAATATCGGTATCAAACTGAAATATGTATATATATATATGTGTAAGGGATCCCGCACAACAACTCACGGGTCCCAAGCCAACCTCACCTGCTCGTGGTGCACCCTGCTAATCAACAAACGAGGTGGTGGGAAATGGTTCAAATCCATATGAACCTCTATAAACGAGGGTCACAGGAAGCCGCTAGATGCGGGCAGCGCAGGATCCTTTGGGGTGGCTTATGTCTAGCAGTGGACGACTGTAGACTGATGATGATATACATATTCCTGTGTTGTTTATATAGCTCCAAATCTTGATAGATAATTAAAAAAGTCGAGTATAAGTTGATGGTGAGTACACCTTTCCAAATCTTGGCATTAGTTAGGATGATATACACAGCATCGCATTATGCTCGTCGCCTTATGACATGAGATGGTAAGTCTCGTTACTTCAGTAATTTCACCAGCTACAACAGTCCTTAAACCGGAACACAGTACTGTTTGCGCACTACTGTTTTTCAGTAGAAATGTGACCTGCTGTGGTTATCTACCTACCTAGACGGTTTCCGGCAACAAAGAACCACCATCGGTTACTTAGCTATGAACCTTTTGATGGTAGGAGAAGAGGGTAACGGTGCTGCTTATTAACACGTTGCTTACGTAGAGATATATACTTTCAGATAGCAGCTTTAAAACAATAAGCTTATCCCTTACACCAGTGCTACTTAACCTTATTGTAAAATCTTAATATTTCCGCAATCACAAAAGTTATTTTCATATACCCGTGATGGAATGAAGCGTACTTTCAGAGTTAAGAGTACCACAGGTTGGGAATATATATATGACAAGATAAGAGAATAGTGGGATATGGAACAAGGACCTAGCTCCACGTAATTATCATATTTTGGAGATCATTACACATCTGGGTTGCAGCTGGGAACATTTGTCATGAGGTAATCTCGTAGATTACTTATCAAAATTTCTTTTACTCTTAATCCAAATATTTATTTATTATAGATATCTACGAATTTATAAACTTGTCTGATAACATAACTGATGTTTGTAGCGGAGTTAGATTCAACTTTTAAAAACGACATTGAAATCTATTTTGCTTTATATTGAACGATAAGCCAATGAAAGATTGTGTAAAAAAAATTTTTTTTTCGTAACTCGACATATATTTCCTTCTAGAAAGAAATATAGTGTTGCTGTATTTATGATCATGTATATTATGCCGGATGTCGTCTCAATTCTGTTCAACAATCTTCGCTAACACAGTTTCTAATTTTTAATATTAGTTTTGTTATTTCTCATGAAATTGATGAAATAAGTAATTTATATATAATATGTCAAACATTTTGCATATAAAGAAGGAACCAAATACTTCTCTGATAGAGCAGAAATAGATTACCTGTCCGAGATCTATTGTGAGATTGACTTCGTTGTACTTCATGCCTCTCGATAGCGGTGGACTCTGCCACCAAGTCTCCATACTATCGACGGCGTACTCTGGAGGATGTTTCTTCGCCTCGTTGTTAGCATCGCAAATATCGCAAACCTGTAAAGTGTAATTCAGGTATAGAAGATAAATAATTAAAATCAATATATCAAGTAAGAAAACATAAAGAAATTAATGAACATGTAAAATGGAAGTCCTTGCTTACTCTCAAATCAATTATCCTTTTTCGACTGGGTATAAATTTGAATGTAGACAATTAATAAATAAGTAAACCCTTTATAGATTACGTCTAAGTAAATAAGTAACGTATGAGTTAATTTTACTTGGTAATTATTGTATATTATGTTCAGTGAATTATTTTCTCTTTACATCCAGTATTTAATTGATATTAAGAAAAGATTTTTAAATATACAAGTATAAATACATAAGTATATGTAAATTGAATTGATGCTATATATTTTTTATGTAATATATATTTACTGTATTTTTGTTTTTTTACCCAATCCTCGACATTGAATGAAAGAATGTACTTTGTGCCTACGCTTTTGTTTACCAACTACTATTATTTTTCAGTTTGATTCTCTGAAATAAAGTTTAAAAAGAAATAAAAGAAATTGGTAAATGATAAGTGAACGTATGTAAAAAAAGTATTGTATTACATTATTCCCTTAATACTTTCATTGGGAGGGTACCCTTTAGAACACCCAATAAATCCGTTCATTCATATACTTTTCCCTTTTCAAATCACGCGAACAGCATGTGCCTACAAAAAGAACATTTAAATGCGAGCGCCATTGTTAGAGATTGAGCCGAAACAAAAAGCGGGATAAGTTTGGATGCGCAAACGCATTTGGCCGCCATATGCCTGCGAAAATACCATGAGATCTGCCGAAGACACACGAAGTTCTCCGAAGGAACCCGAAGTGCTCCAAATTAAATCGTTCGTAGTATGTTTTATCCGTTATTTGGAGCCAAACAAACTTTTACCCGGTTTACACGGTTATTGTGTCAATCGTATTAATGTAATATTTATGGTAAGCATATAACTTGGAAATAACATTAAATTGTTAACCATTATCATACAACTAAATCATAATTTTTATGTACTAAATAATTATTTGTCTTCATAGTAGTAATTGTAGTTTACCATGAGCAATATCAAGTTTATATTAAAAATTTATATTAAAATATTTAGTATGTTTATCATATTATGTATATATCTATTCTTATCATTATATAAGACATACGTACATGTTTAATTAGCAATTTTTTTAAATGATGTTACAGTGCAACGGCCTCTTCGAAATGTTCTGTTGACTTATGAACTCGTTATCGCCGGATAACGATGAATGAACTTATGTCGTTAAAGATGTAACACTTCGCTTTTTTCTTTGTTGCTAATTACTAATACAGAGTTATATTTTATTTTTGTTTTCAATACTTTAGTGATTTTTCAAAAACTTACAAAACATTGCGCATATTCAGTGCGGTATGTACGATTGCTTCAAACATCTAGTTGAAAGTTCTTTATATATCTATGATTATTAAAAATCGAAATCGTAAAACGTCTTTATATATATAATTTATTCAAACAGTACATATAATAATTATTACAATGAGTAAAAAGCTCAGTTTTCATAATGGTTGTAAAGACCTGCTCTCCATTATCGGCGGGACAGTTGCCTAACAGGACGCGACGCTGGGTTGATAATAGCGTTATCACAAGTTTGTTTTACTTGCCGCTAGTTAGATGCTACTTTTAACTTTAATAATTATGGTACATTTATTCTTCGCTGTTTTGTATTTCACAAGATAATAGTTTTGATTGCGCGAACATATGATCTAATATTAAAATATAGTTACTATGCAAACAAATTAATTTCTCTTTGTAAACATTTGAATAAACATCGCTTATAACTTCATACATATTATGATGCATAATAACACATTAAACAAGTTATCGCCACAGATATAAATAAATAAAACTAAATAATATTATATATCACAGCGGAGCGGTCACAATGATATAAGTACTAAATAATAATATTATAAATCGCAAATTCTCTACAAAGCGAATGTGAAATTAAAAAGAAAAATACCTGTCCTTGGATCACATGCTCGTCGTGGTCGGCGTTAGCGCCGGCAAGTTTGCAGTACAGCTCTGGGCCTTCGTCGCCGCAAGTTGCTGTTGCGGTAATCTTCTTACCAAGCGCTAAGTTGAAGTACGGAGGCGCCAAAATTTTTGCGCACGCGGCGTTTAAAAATAATAACAGGAGCGCAACGGCACGCCTCATGTTGCGCGCGCGCTGTCCGAGCACAGAGTGACGTCCCGCCCGCCGATAGTACGGCACAGGGTTCGGGAAGGGTGGAGCAGATTGTATTTTTTACTGATTCGGAGGAATGATAGCTCACGCATCGACCTGTTTGTGTATTATAATGAACGTGGCATCAGCTAATCCTCGGATGTGAACGAGTATAATAAAAAAAAGTATATTATTAGAGCCGGTTTTCTGTCATCTGTGTTAAAATAGGTAACAAATATACAAAAAGTGTACAACTGTTCATAAACTTTAATATGCCATTCTACAATAACTACAATAAACTTATTTTAAGTATTTAAACTTAAACTTTTAAGGTAATATGAAGAAAGTTAAAATGTATTACATTGACTAATATATTATTACATTTCGATAAATATTTATAATCATATACAACGAGTTTAAATGATCTAAAAATCGTTCGTAAGTGAAAAGCCTATATTAATTTATATATATATAGATCGAATTGATTTTCTTTTGTATTCATAGTCTTCATTCCAGTACATACAACGTTGTATTATATAATATAACTTAATATACATATTATATCAATATAGCCTAATTTTAAATGCCTTAAAATTTTTAGATTTATTTAACATATGCTGTTAACATTTTATACAAAACTTAACGACTCTCATCTTACGATCTCAAGTTACAATGAATATTGATATTTATATCCGTCGTCTGTTTTCTTTTCTTTATGTTGCTTATTATCGTTTATGCTATCAACGCTGCTTTGCCTTCGTAGTGATTTTAAATCTGAACTACTCCTTTTACCAATTTTTGTTAGCTCTTCGCTTTCGCTTGAAGTTTTCGCACTATTGATATTTTTCTGCATCTCATTCGGAACTTCGTCATCGCTTTCTGTCGTACTAATTGTTATTACCGGTATGACAGAACTAATGGAATCCGATTGTCTAGAATATGTGCTGGATTCTGAAGTTTGCTTCTTTGTAAACTTTTTTTCAACGCCAGGATTTTTATTGTGCGGATAATTTTTGTTTATTGTCATAGTTGGTAGAGATGAGACATCTTCTTCTATGATTTTTTCTTCCTTCAATTTTTCTAATACAGCTTTTTTTTCTGTGCGTTCACCTGATTTTTCTAATTTAACTTTAAGGCATGCTTGTTCAGCTCTGTTTTTAATAATTTCACTATCGTTAGGTTTAAATTCGACAACGGTTTTTTTCTTTAAATCAGAATGTTTGGCTATTGTAATGTTTTTGTTTTTTAATATTTCTTTAGGTAACGTCTCGTGAAAATCTGTATCAGTTTCATCATCAGCGCTTTGTGTAGATGGCACCACACATACTTCAGGTGTTTTGTCAAGTGTCAATCCTACTATTTTAGCAAATATTCCGCCTAAAAATACACATATTCTTATATTTTGATTCGGGAATACTAAGTTCGTAATAACAATAAGTACTCACCTTTTCCTTTTATTCTCTTTATTGGTTCTTTGCTTTCATCTCCTGTCTTTTTATCGTAGGATTCAACTGATTTAGATACTGGAAGAGTTGGCAAGGCTTTTTTCCACCGAGAAAAAGGTGTGCTATCAATAGTCGAAGAACCAGTGCGTCTTCTATTATCAGCTAACTGAAACATCTTTCTTCTCTCTTCAGTTCTTTCACGCCGTAACTGAATCTAAAATAAAAAATTTGTAGTTTATGTAACATTATCAATGTTTAAGACTTTATTTTTTAATGTTTGTATAATAATGTACATTACCTTTAAATCATTATTGGCCTCTCTCAGTGAATTAGTTAGTGAAGTTAGGTAGTAAATGATAAGTACTAGCAAAACAAGTAACGGAATGACAATTGCAGGCGATGCAATATATTCAAGCGCAAAATTTAAGCTTTTTGGTAGTATTTTATAAATGTTATTTGTTAGTATGTGATAAATTTTTTCATATTCTGAAAATGGTCCACAATGCCAAGAAGGCTTGACCCAAACAATAGTATATCCAACGGGTAAAACACACAAAAAAAGCATCGTCAGTAGGAGTGCTAAATAGAAGTTATTACTTTTTGATACTCTAAAGACTACTGCGTGTGGAACGTTACAAGTCATAACAGCCCAGGATCTTAAATACATCATGATAATCAATTTGAAAACATTTAACACTACTAGCCCGGGAGAAAAAAACATTCCCATCCACACCATCCCTTGATTATTTATGAGGTGTAATATATTTTCAGCAATTTTAAAATCACCGTATTCAGGAAATTTCTTCTCTAAATCCCAGCACCAACAGCGATTCATATATCTGACAAATAAAGCTCTAAAGAAATCCATGAATAATGTTCCCAATAAAACAAATACCTGAAATCGATAGATATAATACAAATTAGAAGTTAAAATGACCGTCACTGCACCACGTATTGGTATTTTTATGTACTTACCAAGTCCATCATAGTTAGCTTTATCAGCTCCTGTCCAAACATTGTTTCCCAGCAGAGTTTAAATAACTTCTTCTGAGTAGCTTTCGTCAGATTGTACATTTTTCTATTGTTTTTATCATAATAAACTCTGTCGATTGCAATTGTATTATTCACCACATTAATTTTTCTCTTATCTATACCTTTGAAATCGCATTGTTTAACGTAGCATTTGACATTAGATATTGTACAATTTGTTATGAAAAATACTTTAGTTATATTTTTGTTACCACAATTAACCGAACAATTGAAGGAAACATTTGGACAGCTTGGAGGATATCCAGAAGTAGCGGTGGTTACGAATTCTGCATTTGTAATATTTTCAAATTCTATTAAGTTTGTTAGACTAGTCGTACTTTTATAGTCATTCGTAATGTTATTATCATAATAGGGATTATTTGTGTTTGGATTTTTGCTTAAATCTGAATTTGAGTCATTGTATTTACTATCACTACTTAAAGGGAAAGAATATTCTGTTGTAGAAGTACTGTATTCATATGTTTCTTTAGCATTATTGGCAGTAGTTTCACTTTCGTTTACCCATTCGATTGTACTTGTCATCATATCTATACTTGTGTAATTATCGTCTGTTATTGCTATTGTTAAATCAGTAAAGTAATGGGATACATTATCTGTGGTAGATTGTAAATATGTTTTATCAATACTAGCACTAGTTATTGTTGAAACCTCATCATAGATATTAGTATTAAAAAAAGTATTTTCATCGGCTATTATGTTATTATGCATAAATGCATTACTTAAAGTAATTGGTTGAAAAGAACTACTTTCGTAATATTCATTTTCGTTATCATAATCATAAGTTGTTTCATTAAAATCTGTAGAATCGTTTAAAAAATAACTTATATTTCTTAATCTGTTAAGTTCTTTAAGGACAAGTAAAATACTGTCTGTCGTAGATAAGTCGTTTGAAATAATTCCTTCACTTTCATTATCTTTTTTTAAATTTTCTGGGCTAGTACCATCCTCTATAATAGTTACATCATCGGGTTTAATGGAAGCCGTTGTTGTTTCACCGGAACTAAAATTCGCAATACTATTCTCAGAAATTTTTAGTGAATGACAAGATGAACATGGAATTGCAAATTCGTGACAAGAAATAGGCCGACTATTGATTAATGATTCGCTTAAATCGAGTGTATTGTCAGAGATAACGGTTGCATTCATTTTTAAACTCGGTTTCAATAAGTCTAGTTCCTTGCTCATACCTTCAATTTTGTTAAACAAAGCAAATATTAGCGAATATAAGTTGAGTAAATTCAACAACATTATCCTGAAAGATTTAAAGTTTATTATTTATTTTATGTGACATGTTGTACTTTAATAATTATTTATTAGGTGAGCAATCACCTCGCCAACTGTAGTCGCAGTTGTTTTCTTGGATGGCAATGTTCTAACAATCCAAGTGCTTCAAAAAACACTGGAAAAGTGATTGATATAACAGTGACAACGGTGGTAGTTTCGTTTTCCCGCCACCAACTCCGGACCTTGGTATTATCATCTGAACGGGTTACTACTGTTACAACTGCATACGCAGATATACCGAGTAGAATGATAACTAAAATGTTTACTAGAGCCCGAAGCCAAATAATGCGCCAACTGGGAAATGTGCATATAAAAACAAAGTTAAAACAATTTATTAATGATAGAAAATTGCGTTTTATTAATTATTATTATTACTTACTTTCGAGGATCTTTCTTTTTCTCTGCTTCTTCAAGGAGTGCTTCTTTAAAGCCTAATATTACCGATGCGATGCGATTGTGTGCAGTTTCTGCATTGCCAATCATAAAATCCCATCCGGTGAACAGTTTCCACGAGAATATACATTCATCTTCTTTTTCTGATAGTTTAGACATTCTTGAATTTTCCGCCATTCTGTTTAAATACAATATTTAAAGCTTTGGCGAAATTACTATAATAATGTGTGCATTTGTATAAATATTGTAATGTTTATAATTGTCTCTGATGTACCTAAAATCATTTTATGTGTGTTTGTATTAATATTAGTTATAAATGTTTACGTGTCGGACCAAGATAATATTTTGAGATGTTCGTGATCAAACGTACTGCCGTCGGTGACCGGGTATGCATAAAAGATATATTTAACTCACTTCCTCAATATAGCGACGAAGCTATAAATGTATACCACCAAACCGGTAAGGAAATAAGCCAGCGGCATTCGGTACTCAGGCCTATCGACATTACTGTAGTAACCATAGAACATTGGTGAATATTTCAATACACCCTCAAATTCCCATACTGTGAGCAAGTTCGTAGAGTTACGTTGTTCTTCCTTCATAATAATTTTTCTCTCGCCGTCTTCCAATGGGTTTGCGGTAAGACACTACAAATTGAATTGATTATTGTATGTTATGTTTCAACACGTCAGTATCGGTTGTTTTATTATAAAAAAACTTATAATAAATGAGTTACCTCAGGTATAATGACGAACACCAGTAAGTTAAAACCGATGACTAAATTAACCCAAAACAGCCATCTCAAGAAAGTGAAATAGGATGCCACGACGGATCCGAAATGCGATTCGATCTCTTTGATACGTAATTCCCAGGGTATGAGCAGGTTGGATATATTAGCCGCTTCTCGTTTTAACTGATGCCATCTCTATATATAAATAATAACAGTAGTAAACAACTGTAAATGTTTTATATCCCTCTATTAGAAATTCAAGTATTATGTTCATTGTTAATATAAAGCAATAATACGCGCTATACGTTTAGAGGAGGAGATGGATTGAATTCTTACTGAGTTTTAGCTCCTGATGAAAAAAAAAATACCTTGGGAATATTAACAGAACTCATAAACACCAGCTTTCGAAGTTGCCAATCTGCACTTGGCCAGCGTGGTAGATAAATTGTCTTAATTCTCTCTTTGTAGGAGAATGCCTCGAGTCCGAACAGTAGTTAATATTAATTCGGTTGTTTATTATTATTGTAAATATATTGTTAAATACGATAAACAATCAATCAACCAATAGCTGGTGGTGGTAGGCTAAATGTAGATGATAACGATGTTGATAATTACCGATGCGATCAGTATGTTGAAACGGGCGTAAATATCTCGGGTGCTCTTAGATTGAGCCAGTCTCTCCTGAAGTTGACCTTCGTGTCGTTTTATGTAGCCTTTGGCCTAGAAGAATATTAAAATAATATCAAACATCATAAACTTACCATCACGACAAATTTTACTAAAATAAACTATCCATATTTTTATTAAGAAAATGAGAAAGGCTTTTAGGTGAAGTTAAGATATATTTTGAAACTTTACTTACTTGATGAACAATTTTTAATTTCCGCCGCATACCAAGGGGCTGTTGTTTAACTGACCCCAATACTTCCTTATGAAGATGAATATTTTCGAAGATCTGTTCTTGTGTCACGAACGGCGTCTCATCAATTGAAATCGCCGTGCTGTATAATTTAAGAGTAAATAGGAGTATTATAAAAATGGAAAGAAGGATATAATTTATAGAATAGTGCAAGTATAATGATATGAATGTACTATAAATATATTTTCTATATTGTACGTCAATAGCAAGTTTGATAAACGGTCACAAAATAATTCATCATCATCTGCCGATAGACATAGGCCTCCCTCAAAGATCTCCGCACATAGTCAGTATGGCTTCCGGTACCTCCGGGGCACTAGGGGCAGTTGTATTGCGTGGGAGTCCGAGCGACAAAGCCTGGTCAACAGGATCGGACACGATCTTTCGCTGCCAGTAACAGTAGCCGCTTCAATTAAGAGCAAAAGTGCATGGGCAGCATTGGTCTCCTTCCGTGAAGCTGTAATGGTACAGAAGGAGGCCGCCGAACGGAATCGGGAGAGAATTGATTCCGCTCGGAGAAGAAGACGACAGGGCGGTGGTAATGGACGCACCAGCCCGTCAGCCCTGTAGTCTCGGGCTAGTGAGAATAGGACTAAGGTAAGCTCTGCCTGTCGTAGAAGGCGACTAAAAGGGCCTGGGGAGTTTCGCAGGCCTTGAGGGTGGGGGCCCTTATCGCTCAACATGCGAATCTGTGTGGGACAGCCTAGGAGGGTTAAGCCCCTCCTCAGAGATGTGTTAACACAAAGTGAAGAGGGGCACCGGTGCGTTCTATACGAGATCCCGGAGCCTCTCCGAATGCACTGATGCAGAGCACCGAAGGGGTTTTAGTGAGTAAAAATCTCACATAACCCTGATTTCCCCCCAGAAGCAGGGTATCTTTCGAAGATTTCCCCCCCCAAAACAAAAAAAAAAAAAGGGGCAGTTGTATGAGTTTCTGGCCATTTCCCACTACGCTGGATTAAATCCGGTTGGCGGGAGCCAGGGCCTCGTTCGTTGATTAGCAAGGTGCACCACGAGCAGGTGAGGTTAGCTTGGCTCCCGTAAGTTGTTGTGCGGGATCACTTACACCCCACAAAATAATTGCCGGTCAGCAAATAACACAAGAAATACAGTTAATGTAACTTAAGCCTTGCCAAAGCTTGCTTCGTCATTATGAGCAGACGTCTAGATTTCACGCAATGGTTTACTCACTCTCCGGAACTCGTGGTGAAGATGGATGAACGTCTCCTAGATCGATTCTCATCAGGTAGGAACGGCGAAGAAGGTCGCCTGGCGCGTCCTTTGCGGGAGCGACGAACACTTGCCCGGCGTTGTCTTAACACCGCGCTTAGACTTGCTGAGTAATCCTCATCTTCCGAAACATCTAATCAATAATTTTTTATAAAAGTTTTTTTATTCTTTTTAATTAAGTTAAAATGAAATAGTTAAGTATAAAACCAAATTCCGATATAATGTCTTTTATTGTATTAAAAAAATTGTACAGCGCCTACAAATAAATATTACATTTTATTTATTTTTAAACAATGGATAGTTAAAGCTTTTCTCATGAAATACTAAATAATGTTTCATGTCCTTAAGGATTTTGTACTGTGTATTTATAAATTCAGCAAGTCCTTACCGCCAGCTGCCGGAGAAAACTTCACCTCGTTACTGACGGGCGTCTCGGATGGAATGTGAAATAAGTTAACACCCGACGAGGTCATGCTGTTCGGATCTGCCCAGGTTACGGAAAGACGGTCCACAGAAGGCTGCGGCGATGGCGGCGGACGGTCACAGGAACCCTGGCGACAAGTACTAGTCTTAAACTTTTCAACTGTTCAATTGTTTTTAAGGGTGCGAGTTTTGTAAACGTATGCCCTCGTGTGTCCGTGATAATTTTGGTGTGGTCACATCAAGTTGACATCGTTAACTGGTAAGTTATGAAAACAGAACGTCACGACATGGTGTTAGTTAATAGTTATATATTAATTTTCACTTCCATTAGCCGTAACATACTTTTGCGTTTACTATCACTTAACATTTATACGTCCGATTTTAATTAATCTAGTTTTAACACAAACAGTGCTTTAGTATTTGTCACATAGTGTTTAGAAAAGCTCTAACTGGATTTATTAGTTAGTGTTTTATTATTTCAATGCAATTATGATGAAAATTGTGTTTCAAAATGAGATTACATTTGAATAGTGCGTTGTTATAATAAGTAATTTTTACCAGTTATATGTAAAATATATTTTAGTGAAATGTCGAGTTCAGTGGGCACTTTTCAAAGCGGCAGCGGCGGTCGTACTGCCGTTTGCCGGGACCCAATTGAACCTCAGGGAAACCTCGCAGACCGACTAATAAAATATACAATTAACGACTATACAGGCGGTTCGATTGATAGACTACTGAAACGAACAAAATTGGAGCACAATTTAATATATAAAGCGTTTACAAAGCCCATACAATACGGTTAAGTAACTAACGGAACTCTTAGGTATTGAAATAAACTAACTATTAAAGAGAACGATTTTTTTTTATGTTGAAATATAAAAAATATTATTATAATATAAATAGTTATATTATATATAATTATCGCACGATGAATTAATGATGGCTAAACAAACACGATTTCAAGTTGATTATACATGAAAGGTGTTGGAGGTGTTGGAGGCTGCATAGGTTTAAAAATCCATGTCTATTATAAAGAAACATATTCTCACGTTACGTTTAATTTAATAGATAAACTTTGTGATGAGCAGGATGCATACCTGATGGTAGTTCTAAATAAGGTATTAAATCTCGTCTTACTTTCCACTGGGAATAGAGTAATATTTTTACTTTACATCCTGGTAGTACAACAAGGAGCGGTGGTGATTAAATAGTCTCTGGCCACGGAGACCTAATACCAGCAGCTAAGCATCGTTATAGAATGCATTCATCATCAGCCGATAGACGTCCACTGCTGGACATATGCGTCATACCGTATAGAATGGATTAGGAGTTATAAAATAGTTTTTGTGGGGATGTAAATAAATCACCATTACTTAACGTCTAGCACGTCGTGAAAGGCGACTAAGAAGGGTCTCTTTCAGTCGTCTCTTTAATGAGACACAATTTTATTAATCTACTGTACGCGACAACCAGCTCGCTATGCGCTGAGTTGGTACAGCAAATAACACTGGTGAAGCCCATCTTCAACAGGGGATACTTTTTCGAAAGTCAAAATAATACATTTAGTGGACTTTTAGTGAGTTAAAGAGAGTTCTGCACAACGTGTCTTCATTTCATTCAAATGAACTAGTACGAAATTTCGAGATAAATACATGGCATTAGTAACACATATGTTTATTTTACTCTACTTATAAGTCCGTGATAACCCCGAAGACCTTAAATGGTGACGAGATTTTTTCGACATCGTTCATAACAACGGTTGCTCCTTGTATTCAACGTTTAAATCTAGATCATCATCTATTGTGTTTTTGATGACTTCAATACAATGGATCGAAACGATAGCTTTTGTATCAATTAAATAATAAAGTCAAAAGGTCTTCTGGTGAGGACCACACCTTTGGTGTTGTGTCGTGACAGAAAGCAGTCAGTCTTTCATGGGTGCCAATGAGTGACCGCCAATCGGTGACTCTGATTAACTATGCCGCCGAGGGTTGCCAAGTTTTAATTAATAATACTCAATATTATACTGCTGTGAGCCACACTTTGAAATCACCGTACATATTGATGTCCCTCATTATATATAAATATATATTATATAAGAACGTATAATTTTACGCTCATAATTTTTTTTCTCAATCTAAGGACATAAGAAATAGACCGTGTTGTAAAAAGAGACTGGAACACTTATTAACTGGTCTTAAATCAATCTTCTTCATTCTCACCCCATTAGAGATGATACAGTTTTTATTGTTAACGACTCTTGTAAGTCTTTTCAAAGAAACTATTTATAACAAAAATGAAAGAATAAGGGTCGAATTAAGAAACTATTCTTCATATAAAACCCAACTCAAACTCACCTGCTCGTGGTGCACCCTGCTCATCAACAAACTAGCCTCTGACTGCCACCAACCCGCATTAGGCCAGCGTGGTGGGAAATGGCTCAAGTCTCCCCATATTAACCCCTACAAACATAGAGATCTTTGGAGGAGGCCTGCGGATGTCTACGGGCTGATGATGATGATGATGAATCATTTTCAAAACCTTAACAAGTTAACTTTTATACCCGCATATGAATAATTATTTCTTTACACGAAGTATATATACTAATATTTATTAATAACACTATAAATACAACCGACTGAGTGATGACCACGACCACTCTATTAAGAGTGATACCGACAAAGAAGAAGAAATAATACAACGGCAGTTCTGAGTACTTTTAGTTAAACTAATAGATTAATAGCAGGTGTGAAATAATTAACAGCGGTAATTTGAGAGTCAGCCCTGTTCATTCATTCCATTAACAAGCGCACCCTCCCCGCCACCCCATTTGCGTTTATAACACCCCGCAAAATAATTAAGAAGTGATTTTTTTAACGAATGACCACAAAAGAAAATTATATGTAATATTCAGCGATTTACTGTCTATAATATTTATTTAATAGTAGACAAACCTTATACATATTAATAATATAATTACTAAATATATATTTAATATAGTGTATATATACAAAAACTAACCAATCTGGATTTGAGTTTTTAAACCTTGAGATCCTATTCAAAGTATCTTCTTTTATAGAATCTATCAAAAGTCAGTGTTATGTTCGTGCTACACTTTTTTTATCTTCACTAAAGTATTAATAAAACTCTACATCACGTGGTTTTAGGGGTCGATGGTAATACGTTCGCATTGAACACCATAACTATCTTGGTGGTAGCAAAGTGCCTTCGTAAAGACATATGGTCCTGGAATCGAATCAGGGGATACCGTGCTGTAATCTTTTCAGCCACTGCGTTACAGAGGGTATTGGAAACAAATGCGGCGTTACTTAAATAAGTAAATTTTAGAATTAACAGTAACATATACATAAGTTAGCGTCGTTAGCGATTAAACTTTAAATGTAGTAAGATCGTGTTACAGTTAATTAAGGCTTCCTTTGTTTAATTAGGCCGTGCCTTTACCCCTTCCCAAATAGCGAAGGTTTCCTAAAATTTTTTTATTACCTCTGAATACCAGGTAAGTAAATAGTTTGAAATATAATATAGTGAAAATCGACCGGGACCGATCGATGTGGAGATATCTCGGGGAGGCCACCAGCAGTGGATGTCTATCAGCTGATGATGATGATGATGATAGTGAAAATAAGCTCTCCCAAATATAACTTCTAAATTTTAAAATATTATTTATAAGTAAAAAGATATCAACGGATTTAAAATTCCATGGCTCATAAAATCAGTTGTTATAGAAAAAGTCAGTTATCACAATTTTAATTTCATCATCGTTATCGTCAGCCTATACATGTCCACAGCTGGACATATACCACCCTTAAAAATCTGCACATCGATCGGTCTTGTGTTGTTCGCAACCAGTAACGCCGAGCACCAGGGGCTGTCGTTTGTAGGGATGAAGGCCTTGTGCGGTTTGGCAGGAGCCAGAGCTTTGTTGATTAGCAGGGTGCACTACGAACAGGTTTTTTTTAACGTAGGGGAAATGCTTACGCATACCCGTTCTCGCTGGGGCAAAGACAGGTTATGTCGGGCTTGCATTGATTAAGACCCCCACGATGTTCCTTCTTGTCGCTTTAAGGCGAGGTCATGGGAACGCTCTCGCACACATCGGCGACCCCGCCTGCGCTGGCCGTATAACGCAGCCCCACCTCAGGAGGGATAGAAAAACCCTTCCTTTCCACCTTTGTGGGGGCACGCCATAACACACTGCACGCCTCGTCCTCGGCCTATTTTAGTCACGCGGGCGACGGATTCCTCCGAATCCGTCACCCAGAGGCCATAGGATCCAAGAGAGAAAACTCTCTCGACTACCTGCGGCGGATCTGATCTTGGGCCCGCCGCCATTCGTTATGCGGCCGCAGAGGATAACGAGAGCGGTGCATCGCAATACTGACACTCCGCTTCCCCCGCGGCCCTACCGCCGCCGCACCAGCGGTGCGGCACTGCCTAGTTGCAGAGGGTACTCTCCCTCCGAGATTCCACCTCGGCTGTAAAGGGCAGCATAAAGCCCCGCAGCCCACCAGCACGCGTCCGAGATAAACTCATGATGGAGCTCCGGAGCTCTAACCTAGAGCGACCGTCTCGGGCCAGCCGGGTAGGTTCCTCTTCGCTTCACCCCGGGCGACCCGGCTACTGAGCCTTTCCGCCGCGACAAGGCGGGAATCTCTTAGGGGGACGAGCAGGTTAGGTTAGCTTAGGTGCCGTGAGCTGTTGTGCGGGATCCCATACACCCCTATTTAATTGTGCTTTTAATTTATAATTATAAGTTACAAATAAAAACTACTTTAGACCTTAAATATTCGAAAAGCAAGCGGGAGTCAAAAAGAGCAGTGTGACCCACAAACTATTTCTTTACGGGTCCTTGAGAGTTTTTATTTGGTCTAGCTAATATTTTCCCTCAAATTATTGTGATATCATGTTGTTCTGATATAGACCGTCCGATCAACGAATCTTGGACAATCTTTGACCTCGACGACTCTAGTGAGTTCTACCCATAACACACTTGAGTACCCTGGCTTCAGCAAGCCGTAGAATATCGCCAGTTCAGTTTTACTACTGGTGGTAGGACTCTGTTGTTAGCCCTGTAGTCTCGGGTTAGTAAGAATAGGACTAAGGTAAGCTCTGCCTGTCTAAGAAGGCGACTAAAAGGGTCAGGAGTTTCCTGGGCCTTGAGTGTGGGGGCCTTTAGGGCGTCAACAAGCGAACCTGCCTGAGACAGCATATGGTTCAGTAATGGTGCCTAGGAAGGTTAGGCTTCTTCTAGGCGACGTGTTAACACAAAGTGTAGGTAGGCACTGGTGCGTTCTATAAGAGATCCCGGAGCCTCTCCGAATGCACTGATGCAGACCATCGAGGGGGTTTTAGTGAGCAATCTCACATAATCCTGCCTTCCCCACAGAAGCGAGGTATCTTCCGAAAATTTCCCCACCGAAACAAAAAAAAAAACAGGTCTCTGTTGCTGGAGACCTTCTGGGTATTTACTACCGCAGCTAATGTTTCCTCTGTCAAACACTAGTGTGCAAACATTGCTGTGTTCCCGTTTGAAGGCCGCTACTACTGCTAACTAGTAAAATTATTGGATAATAACGGTTAACACCTTATGTCTTAAGGCGACACAATGTGGTGCTGTATATATCATCCTAACTAGCGCCAGGTATGATCCTACTCACCCACGATCCTAATTAGGTAACGTCCTGCTCATCTCGTGGCTTAACAGAATAAAAAAGAAATATATAAATTATATATGTGCGAGTATATACATTAATATTTCCACTTTCCTTTATTTGTCGATGTCAGGAAGACAATGAAATGTGTAGTGCAATATATAATTTTTTTTTTATTCAATGAAGCGAGAAGTTCATCTGATTACTTAGGGCTACTTACGATGTTATGACATTAAACCGAATTGCGCTCGTTGCCTTCGAACACAAGATGTTAAGTCTCTTCACCACTAATTACATTAGCTACAGCGCCCTCGAAACCGGAACACAGTAATATTTGCACACTACTGTTTTGCGGCAGAAATAGGCGCTGCGCTGGTACATACCTAGACAGTCAATAAAGCTAATACCTAATTTGATTTCATTGCTAATTTAGGCTTAAAAGTGCTGTTGAAGAAGCTGTGGTCTTCGTCGCTTTCTTCAAGACGTTCATCCCAAGCTGCTCTCAATTTGGCAGAACAATCATAAAAAATATAAATCTTCAAATAAAATGTTATCATTTTTGCCTATTTAGAGATAAATTTATTTCATTGATATGTCTTAGAAAATTTATGAGTCATCATCATAATGTCATCGGTGGATTGAGACGAGAGTCTGATCTCCAAGAATTTTTTGCCTGTGCCCAAAAAATGGTCTGTGACTCCTTTTTAAAGAAACAATTTAATTATAGATAGTAAACTTACCTGCGGGGTAAGTTCGGTCTTCGATTCGATCACATTGCGTTGGCGCGGTTCCAGTTTGAGGATACCTTTTTCTTTGCTCTGAAAATATTAATAAAAAAAGGCACAACGTTTTATTATTTAAAAAAATGTAGTTTATATCAGATCTAGAATATTACCTGACGAGGGTAAAAGGAATTACACAGATAACACAAAAGCTTGATATAATCATTAGTATTAATAAGCGAAACTTTATTTTTCAGTTTAAACTTAACAGTAATAAGTCAGCGGTTTTTTTTTATTCTTTAATAGATGCATTGGTTACCTTAGCATCCATGTGGACCTGAGGCTTACGATCACCTTTAACCCTAAAGGACAACTGATGCTAGCACCCGTTCGTTGCGTACTAACAATGGGCCCGTTGGCAAAACGCTCTAACTAATATTAATTATTATTGTATAATTATAACTCTGCTAAAAGTACATAATTTTTCCTTTTTTTTTTTTGGATCACTTGAATAATGTTTTGATATTTCAATCATTAACTGGAGCTATTTTATAAAGAATAGATGTTCAAAGGATTGAACACATACTTTCGGTTATCGCGGCTTCAAAAGGTTGCGGGTTCGATACCCCTCGAAGTTGAGTTACTACTGAAGAGGAACGGCTTTACTGAACAGGTAACATATGGCGGCATTGAATTTTAGAGAGGGAAGACCCAAAGTCCCAGAAGTGGGAACATTAAAAGAGCTTTAAATAAGTGATATTCCTTCCATAGATGGTAAGTGATATTCCTGCGTATAACAATAGCGCTAGTTAGGATGTTATGCACTTCACCACACAGTACTCGTTACGTTGATTTATAAGATGTTCAATGCCGTTACCGCAGTAATTTCACTAGCCACAGCACCTTCCAAATTATAATACGGTTGTGTTCTCACATTAGTGCTTGACGGCAAGAATAGATGCGGTGGTACCTACCTAGGCGGTCTCCAACAACAGACACCTACCACCGACCATACCTGAATATAAATTATTAATAATTTTTATCACACATAAATATGATTATTTTATAATAAAAAAAAAATGATAATTTTTGACGTTATGTCATTTTACATTACCTCGGACAGTAATTAGTGGCGCGCAAAGGTGTGCTGTTAAAAGGGGTGAAACAACCCAGGTCACTTTACTCGGCCATTGCGAACACACACACGTATTTTATAATTTATATACCATTTATATAGTCATAATTTTTTTTTTCATCACAACCATACACATATTTAATAGTTACCCAATAAATAGAATTTAAACAATTAAAAAAAAGCTGCAGTGTTATCTCCCGCCAGGTTGACGAAGGATAAGGTTAGATTCCGTTATATTCATACAAAGTATAAACTCATATATATGTTATATAAAGAAGATATTTTATTTCACACAAACCAAGCTTAATAAAGTTGATTGGTTCGTGTTATTAGTAAACAGTTCATCGGTTTAAGTAACTGCATACAAATACAATGTAAATTCAAATTATAATTATGTAAGTGATGTAAACACTAAATACTCCGTATCGGTAACAGGTATCTGTCACTAAAGACTATTTAGGTAGGTTGTATGTTGTGTGGGTGTAACGGGTCCCGCACAACAACTCACAGGATCCAAGCCAATGTCACCTGCTCGTGGTGCACTCTGCTAATCCACAAACGAGGCCCTGGCTCCCGCCAACCGGCATTGGCCCAGCGCAGTGGGAAATGGCCAGAAACCCATACGTCAGCCCCTAGTGTCCCAGAGGTACCGAAGGCCATACTGACTCTATGTGGAGATCTTTGAGGGAGGCCTATGTCCAGCTGTGGACGTCTATTGTGTGAGGTTCTGGCTCTCTCCAACCCGCATTTGGCCAGCGTGGCGGGAATTGGCCCGAGCCCCACCATATGAACCCCTACAAACGAAGGCCCCTGGTGCCCGGCGGTGCGGACAACGCGGGACCGATCGATATGGTGATCTTTGACGGAGGCCCATGTCTAGCAGTGGACGTCTATCGGCTGATGATGATAATGTGTGCAAACTTTAATTGGTGTGTAGGGACCATCTACCTAGAAGTTATCGACTTATTTAACTAAGTTACGAGACTTAACATATTGTCCTCGCCGCTTTGAAACATTAGATATTCTTCTTCTTCTGCATCGGTATCACTCTTGACAGAGTGGTCGTGGCCATCGCTTTTTTTTTATTTTATTGTATAGACTAGCGCTCTCCTACGATCTCATCCGATGGTAAGCGGCGATGTAGCCTTTGGTGGTAAAGTGCACTAATCTAGAAGTAGCCTATTTACTCTTCTCTTAAAAATCCCGACAAAGTGACAAGCGCAATGTACATCATTCTAACTTGGACTGAATTTATTGTTATAGTTTTACACGTAACATGTTTTTTTTATACAATTAATAGACGAGCGGGCCGTTCACCTGATGGTAAGTGATACACCGCACAAGCACCTGTCCATAAGAACTCGGCATTAGTTAGGACGATACATACAGCACCACGTTGCGGTCGTCTTGAGAAGTAACATGATGAATCTCATTACCCCAGTAATTAGACTAACAACAGGGCCCTTCAGACCGGAACATATTACATATTTGCACGCTACTGTTATTTTTTAATTAAATTAGCGACGAATATAGTGACGTTCACCAAATGGTGCGCCGGTCCCCACAACAGCACCCTAGTTAGGATGATATATACTGCACTACATTGTGCTCATGCTGACATTAGCTGTTAAACCTCGTTATCCTAGCAATTTCACCGCCTTCAACAACACTTCCGGAACGCGCCAAGGTTTGCACACTTCCGTTTGGCGCAGATATAGTAACTGTGGTATATATATACACGATTTCCGGCAACGGAGACCTATCTGTTGGTTTTAATAATGGAGATAATACGGACGTTATCAATGATTTTTTTTTTAATTTCCAAATTGATTTAATAATAAGGACAAGTAAATAATTAGATAGTATAAGTATAGATATAATGTAAAAAAAAAATGGAATAAATGTTAGAAATAATGTAAATAGCCAGTAGTAGTGAATAAGTTGTAAGTAAATAATAGGATAAGGTAAAGTCCTGAATAATATTATCAGGGAAAATTGGAGATATAAATAAATAAAAAAAATATATATTTGAACGTTAATTATTCTCTATTGGGCCAATAGTGTAAAAAGCTTTTGCAATTTCGAGAATAAACGTATAAATAAAGAAACGAGGTCATCTCCCGGCGTACGCGAGGTTCTTTGACCCCTGCTATCTTAGTTTTAGATGTTCCCGAGCATAAATCATTACAAAACCCCTGACTAAAATTAGGCATACTCTTATCGCTACACCGATTCACCGCCGCTTCATTGTTGCTTGATCACTTAACATACAAAAAAATTGTCACGTAAACTACACGAACACAACGATATTTAGAAATTACTAATTATTATTAAGTGATAATATATAAATAAACTACTTTTAAGTTACTAAGAAACTTAACTTTTACAAAATTAAAGTGAGGTTTGAAATTTTTATACTTCACATTAAGACTAAACGTAGTACACTAAAGTACATTTATTAATATTTTATTTTAACTTTATTAAGTTGTTACTTATTATTAATGTTGTTGTTTATTATTATAACAATGTGATTTACGGACAATATTTTATCTATTGCTACATATTTTTTTGCGATAATTAATAATAAAAAAGATGAAGACAATTATAAAATGAGGTCAATAAACATTACTTGGTTCCGGATTGTAGTGCGTTGTAGCTATATAATTACTGTGTTAACGAGATTCAACATGTTATGTCATAGAGGACGAGCGCAATGTGGTGGTAAATAGCGCTACGTGGTTATGGGCAGGCGTATCACTTACCATCAGTTGATCGTCCCGCTTGTCTCCCCCTACAAACGACAGCCCCTAGTGCCCGTCGATGCGGTTAACGCAAGACCGATCGATATGGTTTACTTTGAGGGAGGCCCATGTTCAGCTGGTGACGTATATCGGCTGATGATGACGACCCATTCATTAAATATCTATTCATGAAGCGCGCATTATAAATTTGATAAAATGTCTTCGCATTTTTCTCTATGGTCACCTGATGGAAATTTATAGCAAACATAATAAATATCTTACTAACACGCCATTACAATTTCTCATAGAACCCAAGGGGGAAGACTTACGCGAAATATCAACAAATTAGCTCTGCGATAGCGACATAGATAAGTTTTACCCTTAAAAAAAAATGTTTCTCCATAACACTGTAGGTGCGTTTTTAATTAAGAAATATGTTCAAACATATTGTTTAATGGATGCTTTGATATTTGAAATGTGTGCGAACGGACGATTTACACAAAAACCTGTCTACATGTGGCCGGCATCTGTTCGTGTAACGATTCCACAAAATCCCATTCGTCGTCACGCTATATATGATTGGGAGAATTAAGTCAGCGACATTAAAATGACTGCTGACCTCCTTCTGTTAATATATTACAATCAAGAAAAAAACATATTTTAAGATTAATCTATATTTACAGGAAGAAATATCTATTTCTACCTGTTCAAACCTTTGTCTGTAGAGCTGGAAGTTTCACATGGGGTAGTAACTGAATTATTCTCCTGTTATTTTGTACAGCTAATATCTTAGAATTTTATTATAAAATGTCAAGATTTTTTTGGATGTAGTTTAGGAACAGGAGATCAAATAAATCATAGTGCTGCATGCTATGATATAGTCCCCTTTCATGGATAATTCATCTACGAAAATTATCATCATATCATCACTTCTAGACATAGGTCTGCACCAAAGATCTTTGACGCCTGTAGGGGTTCGTATGGGGGGATTTGAGCCAATTGCTTAAGCCTTGTTTGTTGATTGACACGGTGCAACACGAGCAGGTGAGGAAGGCCTGGGTCCCGTGAGTTGTTGTGCGGGATCCCTTACACCACTAACATCAGCAAGCTCACAAATACTACCGCAATCAGTCTCTGCTGATGGTATCCAAAACAAATTCTACATTAGTAGCTTTATTAATGCTGACGTTGTTTACAATTGTTAAAAAATAATCATCATTGATTATGTATCTAATAATCAAGACTGACAATTTTTCTGGTGGCTGTTAAAATTACACCGTAAATGACTTTCTATAGCAACGGTTACTATAGCAACTGTGCAAATAACACTCAATGAAAATGTTTACAAAAGTTGATTAGAAATAAAATGATGAATGATCTATGAAATACAAAAAGTAAATAGCCTAGCCTATAAACATCTACAAATTATTCCGCGTCGAATTGTCGTTCACTGGTTTTCACGTGATTGGCGAACAAACAAAACCATTTTTCGTCATATATATATATATATAAATATAGATAGATGGATATATAATATTCTACACTTTTACATATATAAATAATTCTTATCCCCATAACGGTATTAAAACCCCAGCCAATGAGCGTATAAGAAATATACGATTAATTGTATAAAGTTCTACAGTTTTATAAAGCAACCGGAAGTGTAAAGTTATTAATAATTGTTTAAATTTTCAAAACGAAAGATTTTTTAATGAGAACTATAATTATTTTTGGTTTGTTGAAAATCTAAAGTATACTAAGAATTTATAATTTTTATGTTACCACGCAGTAGTTATTTAATGAATGTAAAGAGGCGAGTTCATGGAACACGGCTCCCGAGATGAATGAGGTAAAGCATAGAGCCCAATGAGTAAGAGAGACGCCGCTATCGCATGACCTGATGCACTCTTCTGCGTCGGCTTTGCTCTGACAGTGTTTATGTAGGTACCTCTGAGATAGTGGCCATAAAATAAGGAAATGTGCCACATTTTTATCATCACATTGATAAAATGGAAGGAAATTGTGAATCAAATTTATTGAGAAAAGCTTCGTTATAAAATGTGTTAATTTTTGTTGTTTTTATTTGATTAATTTAAAACAAATACGGCATTTGCTTAAATACGATATTACTCAGTGTTAAGGCACGTGGTCTGCGGTAGTAACCCTATACTCTTTCGAATACACTGCCGCTGAACGATCAGCTGAAATTCTTTGTTCGGGAACTAGGGATGTTTGTGTAATTATGTTGATTCGTGAATAAGGTATATTGTTAACTGCATTACTAAATATTCGCCATTAAGTAATTTTAAAGAATGGATGGTGGATTATGCGGGTGCTGTTGTGTTTTATTTTCTCCAAATTCTAATGACCGTAACACGCTGTTCTCGGAGGGAACAAAAGCTCGGACCTTTTCAGGTTCGTTCACAAAAACGGTCGCTATGAGGCCACCGCGCCGCGCTTAGAAATACGTACCGCCGGGAAGGCAAAGATTAAACATTACTTTATATCCATTTTTGTATTAATTATAAAACATTTTTTCACTGAAGTCTTTAATTATGTAACATTCTTAAGGAAACTAAACAATAAACAAGCTATGTAAAAAGTTATACCTTGGTATCAATCCATCTGCCAATTTCAAAGAATTCATTGAATGTATAAGGCTTTATCTTTTTCATTGTAGCCGGCCACTGCATTACTATGCTACTACACTAGCTATCCACCTATTTCTGTCGCCAAACAGTCGCGTGCTTGTTAGCACTGTGTTCCGGTTTAGAAGGCGCTTTAGCTAGTGTAATTACCGAGGTAACAGGTCTTAGGACGACGAGTGCGGTGTGGTTCAGTGTGTACCATTCTACCTAGCGCCACGTTGTTTAGAGCGGGCATATCACTAACCATCAGGTGAACCTCCGGTTCGTCTCATCGCTTAATGAAATAAAAAAATTCATTTAGATATGTACCTTACATCTTACACATACCCATTGCACAAAGCCATTATATATTTGGGGGTATGTTGCAACAACTTTTTTCTCATTTCCGTAGTCTTTCTATTTATTTTCCCGTACTCTTATTTCATATAAATTCGATGATGTTCTTTATGGAGTGGCCTCTCTGAATAAACCATATTTTTTTCTTCTATGTGTACTCTAACTCGCTTTAGTTACTTATTTTCTGTTAAGCTGAAAATTTTCCAAAAAAAAAAAACTATTCGGTAATGTTCTTCACAGTCATCGTTCATGTTACCCTATCGTGTAATATAATACTATACATTCAGAGCTTATAAATGTATCACATTAAAGGTATTGTGTAGTATATATATATATGTAATAGTTATATCCATTTTTAGTGATTATTATATTCATATAAATAAACGATTAAAACATGTCCTATTACTAGTGGTCGGTCTCTGTTATCAATGACCGTCTAAGTATACACCACTGCAGCGCCTATTCATGTAGCCAAACAATACTGTGTTCCAGTTTGAAGGGCACTGCATCTAGTAAAATTACTAGGGTATTGCGACATAACATGTTATATATCAAGGCGATCATTGCAACACCATCTTAACTAGCGCCTAGTTGCAGGCGTATAGCTTACTATCAGCTGAACGTATCGCTTGTCTTGTTCCGTTGAAGAAAAAAATAAATAAAAAAAGTTAGTTTTTTTTGTTTGACAAGATATAATCTCATTTTTGTAGTTAATATATTTTAACGTCAAATGATCTATGCTACAATGTAATTTTATTTGGGAATATAAAATTTTCTTCTCAGAGACAGTGTATGTGTAGGGTGGAACGGTCTGTTGTCAGTTCTGCCGACCGTGTGTTCTGTGCGTTGTGTTGTGAAACGCGACGGGCGTCAGTGCTCGCTGCTCGGTCGACCAGCAGGCGCGTCGACGCGAGCTCTGCGCGCTCTTACAAAATGGCGCGGCTCCTCGTTTACACACACTTTCTAACATTTATGGCTATTTCGGCGGCACAGGATTACTACCACACGCCGAGAATCGGATCGCAGGACCTGGCGACTTGCTATAACGCCGACGGACTGCCCCAAGTGAGTTTAAAACTTTTAAGTGGAGCTTTTAAGTTTTTGTTTGTGTTCATTTTGACAAGTAGAGTATCTCCGTTTAATTCATGACGTTCTATACAATACAACAACTTTGTTCTTCTATTATCGTAAATGCAAAGAAATTTATCTAAATTATAAAAAAACTAAATCAAAATTTTTTTTTTTATATTTTATTGTGTATAAACAAAATGATTTTTTCCTCGGTACTATAAACTTGTTGCATTCGGGGTTGAAAGATGTAGTGCATTGTTTCCGTTGCTAATGTTTCCAGGTCTTATCTAAGGCTGAACGACTAGCAACACTTCCATATTAAAGAACAACTTGCAATAAGTTTTCATCACTTCTTCTTACTTATAATAGTTTTAAAACATTTACAACTCCTTCATTATTATCGTATTTATATTAGTAAATAACTTCATTGCGTAAAATAAATTATGGATATTATGATCTATCTGTACAACAGACAACGTTGATTAGGTTTTTTGTTTTAAACGTCTAATTATAATTCGTTACTAGCCGGTTGATTTTAAATAGATTATCGTAAGGTTATCTCGGGACAATAAATATTGTAAGTCCATTGATACATTAAATGAGTTCGTTTACTCTCAGCGCCTAATGTTTTGTTATCAGGGTCCGACGGAACGGGCTTATCGCTTCGCGTCCGTTGTTCTGAGTGAGATATATACAGCTTACTATAACGTCAGCTTGTAAATTTTAACGTTGTGACACTTTAATAATTATTGCATTACAATCAATTATAATTGCCGATTAAAATTACAAATAATCGCGATCTACATTTTACAATACATTATTATTTGTAACATCAATTAATCACTATAAATAAATACTACATATATATATTTACATAGCAACCCGCTAGTGTCCATACTAATTTGATTTATTATTTATTTTAATATAATTTTGATATGTAGTATACCAATTATTTGTATTACTATTCTTCCTAAAGGACCTATTTTTACAATCCTTATGCTTAATATCCTTATCCTTAGCTTTGAATGTAATATTATTTTTTATTCTCATTGTAATAATAACATTATAAATAGTTTACTAAGGCTACGAACAAGTTTATTGTGTAACACATGTGTTTGCGGATACTTGAAAATATGTGTTTTGTGGAGTATCATCACTAATAATAACTAAGTTTCCAGAATACGAACTTAGTATAAAATGATTTAGAATAAATTTATCTCTCACTGTATAATTCTCACTTAATTTGATTCTCCACTATTTTTTATGACTAGATACGATCATACTCATTCTCGTTGTAAAACTCATCAGTTAACCGTCACCGATAACTGTAAAAAAAAAATCATGTTATGTACATTTATAATGATCATGTGTTTACTTCAAACGCATTTATTAGGATTCTTTCTGTATTAATAATAGAGTCCATACCATTCATTCTTTTAGGTCCTTACATATGAAATTGGCGTTTTGTACGGGAGGAATATAAAGTAAATTTTTTTTGGAAAATATATTTAATTAATCATACACTTTTGTCATCTCATAGGTAGTTCATTGAACCCTTTATTAAAAAACCATGGGGGCGAGAATCAATAGACTCTTTGAAGGCGGTTTGGACTGACGCATCGGAGTTGAATTGTTTTACTTGTAAGAAGTTGTCCAAATTCCGAAACGAATGGTAATCTGTTGGGGCAAGGTCCGGAGAGTACAGTGGATGTCCCAGACATTCCAATTATAGCTGCAGCTATCTCTGAAGTGCTTTGTGATGGATCCGCTACCACAATAGCCTTTAATTCTTTATTTTCAACGTTGGTCTCCCGCCGTCTACGGGGTTGGTTCTGAAGGTCACAATTTCCGGAACGAAAACGTTGAAACCAAAAACGTACCGTACTTTCTCTTGCGATACGGGCGCCGTACGCATCATTAATCCTTAGAGCTGTTCCTGCAGCACTGGTGCTGGTGCCACGGTAGAACTCGTACTCGTAAATATACCGATATTTCATGTTTTCCATTGTGCTGTAATAAGCGACGCCAAAGAAAATAATAATGAGGAAAAAGCAAATGAATGACTGTTTTCAAAACTCAAATGTAGCAGCTAAATGAATTTATAAATTTGAATTTGGAATTCTTAACCAAAGAGGAGATATTTCAGATCAAAGCGGTCAGTGCGACAAAACGATAATTTCATATTTAAGGACATAATACATTTAATAGTTCTAGTTTATTTAATTTAACCTAAACAGACAAATGTTATTAAATAAATCTATTATAATTATACTATTATTGAGATTTCAAAGTTAATTATGAATGGAGGCTTTAGATTATATTAGATATTATAATTATAAGCAGCTGATCATCAGACAGAAATAGAAGACGTCTTCATACATTATGATACTGCTGTATTACTTAACGTGTTTCAAGATAATGATATCTACTCCGTTTTCATTTTTTTTTTCAATTAAGCGATCAGACCAGTGGAACGTTCACCTGATGGTAACTGATACGCCTGCTCATAACGTATTGGCGCTGGTCAGGATGTTATACACCACATTGTGCTCTTCGCCTGAGACGTAAGATATCGAGTTCTCTAACTCCAGTAGTTACAATAGCCACAGCTTCAAACCGGAGCACAGTTATATTTGCACTCAACTGTTTGGTGGCAGAAATAGACCCTGCGGTTGTACTTACCTAGACGATGTCCGGCAACAAAGATCTACCACCAATAGTTGGTTCTATATATGGCATGTATAATACCTCGTTAGTAAGGAATGATTCTCGTTTACGCTTATTAACAGGTGAACGTCCTGCTACGTATAGAAACGGCAGATGTTACTTAGCAATATTAAAAAAAATCGGTCGAAATCGTGTCTAATCGATTACTACCGCATCGATTGTATATTTACGTAGTCCTTACCATATAAAATTAATATGCCCAAAGTACTTACTAGTATATAGAAAATATTGATATTTAATAGAAAACCACACTACAGTCTCTTTTACTGTAATGTGGGATATTTATATTTTTTGTATAATTTATTATTTATATCAACATAAAATAAAAGGGGATGAAAAGTAACGTCATAGAGTTAATGACGAATATTAGACAAGAAATATTTATAAAAAGTATTTTGTTCAAAATTTATTACATTACATTGAAACTTAACCTTATCTAAATATTTTCATATAAGTTAATTATATTAGTAAGAAAAGTATAGATTAATTTGCATATATCTTCTATAAAATTTTAAAGAATAATATATACCAGACTTTTAAATACAATAATAAAGTAAAACGCCATCAATTAATCATGGCAGCCATTTTGTTTTTACAAAGAGGACGCTGTTGAGAATCTTTTGGTTGCAACCAATTAGTAGGTTCAACAAACGAGCTGGTCATATATTAGCCACATTCTAAAGCTAGTGCAGAGATTTTTCTTATCGCCTATACTAATGTACTGTAAAAAAAAATCTAGATTTTGTGTCAATCCAAAATAGTGTGCTTACCCGGAGAGTAACAAAAGCAAACTCCACCGGGATGATGCCAACGTCCTACGACGCATACGCTAAATATAACGCCTATTCCGCTTTGACGGCGAAAGTACTATCTGTGAGGGATTCTGTATCAAACACGTTTCCGTATTGTGAAGTTTATTTATTATACTTACGTTTATAAAGGAGTACTCCTTTCGAGAAAAAATCCCCCAAAAAAAGGAAATACTTTTTATTCCCCTATACTCTTAAGAAATCTCTATCGTTTTAAAATAACAAATTTTATACATATACAATTATCAACATATTTTATGGAAAGTAGAGATAGGAATTATATGTTAAGGAGATGGATTTCAATGCTTTCATAGTTTTAATTTGTGCACATATATACATCTAAGATAGAAAGAAGAGTATCCGTGGAGCAAGCGACAACACTTAAAGACAAACTTGCATATTAATTACGTCATCTGAAAACCTTGAAACTTTTGGTGGAAATTTTTAAAGGATTTTTACGAAATTTTGATTTGTACCAATAGTTATGGTGGCATAGCCGCCACTTATGCGAGGAGTTGTGTAGATGTTGCAGAGCTGTAACTTTTCGCAGAGATGTATACCGGAGTTCGAGAACGCGGCCTTCATGGTGCAGATGGAGGCAACTAATACGTGCGGTGATAATGGTCCAAAGATGTACTGCATACAGACGTCGGCAGGCAGTTCTTCGGGAACTAGGTGAGAAAATAAATACCTTAAAATTTCTTCCTTGAATATTTCCAGGCTAAGAAAAATGACAACCGTACAGTTGTATGATGAAGGAGTAGTGATGTTTGAGAATTGTAGATTTTTTTTTGTGAAATATGAAATGATTTTTTAATTGAACAGGTCTTGTGACTTCTGCCAACCTGGTCAGTTCTCGAGTTATTTTCTGACGGACCTGCATTATGAACAAGACAATCAAACGTGGTGGCAATCGGAAACAATGAAGGAGGGCATCCAATACCCAAACCAAGTTAATCTAACACTGCACTTAGGTGAGTTTTAGTGAGGGGTGATTTTTGTGTTGTGCACAGTGTTAAATTAAAAACATTCTTAATATTTATATTCCCAGGTAAAGCCTACGATATCACATATATTAGAATCGTTTTCTATTCACCAAGACCGCAGAGTTTTGCAATTTACAAGAAACGAAGCGAAGACTCCGATTGGGAGCCTTACCAATATTACAGGTGAGATAAAATTGATTTTCTTAAACATAAAAATTTAGTTTTTGTTATAGCAATTAAGGGCAAGGCAAATATGGCATAGTTGATACATCGTCTCGATAAAGGATTTCATTCAATAGAAATTTTACAACTCTGACTTCGTACTATAAGGGAAAGTATAAATAATTGTAAGTCGAAGAGGGTTCGTTTAGAAAGAATCTTAATTTCGGTATTCAGATCATCAAAATATCTCACACGTATTATGGGTGAGAAATAAAAAGGAATTTATCTTATGTGCAGTGTAACGATAATATGCGAGCAGAAAGGATATCGCAAGCTTTTATTAAACGTCCTAGCGTAGTCGGGTAGGATGTTCTCATCTACATCATTTAGATGGTGAGGTGGTTGAGATCCATTGGATAGACTGTTTATATAAACATACATTGTTCGTAGTGTCTCATGTCGCGATACTTACGGCGTACTGGAGCAACGGGCTGCGGACCTCGGTGCCGAAACCAGGGCACTGTGCACCAGCGAATATTCCGACATCTCACCGTTGTCTGGCGGTAACGTGGTGTTCTCAACTTTAGAAGGCCGACCATCCGGTTATACGTTTGAAAGCAGTCCAGAGCTGCAGGTAAATACGAATATGTATTAAACCATTTAAGTTCTATTATTTATATGCATTTTTAACATCTAAATGTTTGGATAGAATTTCTCTTATAGCATTATGCTAACCATTTTAGTTATCTATATTTATTCTATGGAGATGCATAAATAAATATACGATTGTTGTTATTAACAAAAAAGCTTTTTTGATTTGATATATTAAAAAACTAATAAACAATAAATTAAATTTTTAATTGTTCATGTTATTCAAAATATTCGGAATAATAGATGTATGCTATTGCTCTGTACCAGATAGGGGAAATAAAGAGCCCGTGTTCTGATTTATTTGCCTTAAAAATATGACTACTGATGTAGTATAAATGTGATATTTATATCATCATCATCATCAGCCGATAGACGTCCACTGCTGGCCATGGCCTCCCCCAAAGATCACGTATTATATATACAAACACAATTGTAAAAATAGAACAGGTGTGTATTAGGTAAATAAAACAGGTAAAAGCTGTTATCAAACATTGTGTTGGTAATAACTTGTTGTGAGAGATTATTAATAATGAAATAATAATAAAACATGAGCTGTTTATTTTTAATATGATTGATAATCCAACGTTGGGTCAAATCACTTAATAGAAACTTCAAAGTATTATAAAATTAATTTACGTTTACAGGAATGGGTAACAGCTACCGATCTCCGTATCTCCCTAGACCGCCTCAACACGTTCGGTGATGAAATCTTTGGTGATACACAAGTACTACAGTCTTATTGGTACGCCATAGCTGATGTGTCAGTAGGGGCCCGATGCAAATGTAACGGCCACGCTTCCATCTGCGATTCCATAGATATGCCGGACGGCTCCAGAGCCAGATCCTGCAGGTATATACTTTAAATTCCACCATAATAAATGCACTTGAACTATTAATGATAATACTTATAAACAAAAACGAGTATGTTAAAATAGTAAAATTAGATTTGAGTTCTTCGATAAACGTCCTTCAAACATGAATAGTAGGGGCATGGTTAAAAAGTCACAACTTTTTTTTTTTATTTCAATTGATAATTTTCTGTATAGATGTGAACACAACACTGCTGGTCGTGAATGCGAGAGATGCTTGGACTTCTACAACGATGCTCCATGGGGTAGAGCCTCTCCTAACAACGTCCACGAATGCAAAGGTAAGTCTTGATATAGTTTCCTTTAGATATTATTTCATTTAAATGCTCAGCGTTAGATTAATATTGATTTATTGATTATATGTTTATGTATACCGTTGATATTGTAAGCGAATATTTCTATCAAATAACGAATAAGATATATAAGCGTCGCAATAAAATATTTTTGCTCTTAAGCGAAATACTAAATTGTTAGTTCTTCTTCACTTTCTTTGCGATATCGCTTTTAAAATCTAGACACATTCCATCTTTATAGTATTCAAAACCGTAAAGAAAATGCCTATACTCTACAAGTCTGTATTCTTTGTTTAGTTTATGTTCTAATGGTAATTTTAAATATTGACCATTTCCACGTAAAACTATATAATTTTGTGATTTAGTTGAATTATTATTATTTTTTGTCTGAATCCCTAATAAATTCTAACCATCGTTAGTATCTCATTCAACCTAAGATAAAACTCAAAAATATTCACAGATCATCATAATAAATAGCTTTCGTAATAGCTGTGCTATTTCTTTTAGCGTTTTTAATTTAGATCCGTTAAAAGCTTGTAGTATCATCATCGTGATGAGGAGTGGAGGAGTAGTATTGTGCTGTTTTCGAATAAATTATCTATATTGCCTTAATTATACTCATTTAAACTTTTTTCATGAAAATTTTGGTATTACATTATGTGTTATGTAGATATTGATATTCTATGTGCTAAAGGCGTAATTTATGTTTTTTATTTTGAAATAAAAATGTATAAATAATTCACATATACAAATAAGTTATATTTGCTGCAACGGTTATATAAACTTAAACTTTGTAGCTTCGCGTATGTTTAAGTTTTTGTACAGTTCTGTTGCGTTATGATAATATAAAAAAACTCTGACGATTGTTGTATCGTATGCGATACCTGATGGTAATTGATTAATTACTTCTCTAATTAATTAAAATTGTTTGGATAATACCAAGTAACCCTCGCTTATGCCTATATGACATTTCATAAACTCTCTCTCATTCAACAATAAAGTTCCAAAATGCAATATATTTTCTTATCGAGCTGTAGTAAGACAGATATGTTTTACCAAGACAAATGTAATTCAAGCTATTGCGCGAAGACAATGTACTGAACCCATCTAAATAATTAAACATATCTTTAAGTTCCATTGAAATCATAATTATAGATTTATCCGTTTCTTAGGCTTTTTATTACTGCAACGCATTGCAAATGTTGTCTTGTTCATTTAGGCTATAATGTCGTCTACTGCATCTTATCTTAATAAGAAGAAAAGATTGCTATATGCTGCTTTTATATTATCAATTATTATTCATATCATAACTAAAACTTTGAACCTTAAAGGCTTGAACCACCTGTGTATGCAGATCTCCGAGTGTTCTTAATAAACGTAACCTTTATTCACATACCTAGTAATTTGTTATTTTGCAGTAACATAAAAAGGTATCAAATTATGAATATCTTTAATTTATTACAAAACTTGATTTGTTTTAAGTTTATCAATATTTGAAATATTTTGTAACTGTACAACAAATGCAAGCGATTATTGTGTTAAGCTATAAGCACAAAAATCCAAAAGAGCTGCAATTTTGAAAATAATTTTTAATGAAGTAATAATGAGCTTTAATAAGAAACACAAAAATACTATTTAAGGCGATATTGATACGTTGAAAGTCTTTGCTGGGCTATGCTGCTTCGCTAAGAATCTTGGTGTTATTTTTAACTACAAAAGTATGCGAATCGCGTGATGGTTAGAATCTAGGGTATCCCTTGTTGGTTTCCGACCTTGATCATCATCAAATTATGGAACAACATAAAATGCTCCGTCCCGTTATACTCTGAAGGGTATTTAATAAGCTATTAGTTCGTCTAGAGTTATCAGGCCACTCAGAAAGTTTTGGGAAAAATAGTTTTTATGTATAAGACACTGGCCACTTGTGATTTTTTTAAAGGAAAAATACCACTGTTCGATTTTCAAATTTCGCTCCCCAATTTTTTGAGAGCCAATTCAAATGGTCTTGACTCATTATAAGATTGATCTGCGACGAGAACGTTTTCGTTCTATGATTTTTTACGATTTCAAATGTGGCTTAAAACCTGATGAGTCATTTGATCGACTTCGAAATGCTTTTATGGATGAAGGACCTTTAAAAGCAACCATCTACCGCTGGTATAGCAAGTTCAAACGTAGTTGCCTTACTTTGGGGGATGAACAAAGGAGTGGTCGTCTTACGACAGCTGTCACCGATGAGTGTGCTGGCTGTAAAAAAAATATTTCAAGAAAACCGACGAATTACGTACGAAGAGATTCAAGCATACTCTGCAAATTGGTTCAGGAAGTGATCACAAGATTTTGCACGAGCACCTTCGCGTAAGGTGGATAGTTTCCTGCTGGGTGCCGCACAATCTCACCGAAGCTCAGAAGCAGGCCCGTGTGGATTGGTGCCGTGATATGTTACAAACTTTTGATGCAGGCTCGTCACGACGCGTTTATGGCATTGTGACAGGTAACGAATCCTGGATTTATCAATACGATCCAGAAGCAAAGCCTCAGTCGACAGTTTGGCTGTTGCAAAATGAACCAACGCCTATGAAAGTGAAGCGATCGAGGAGCGCAGGGAAAGTTTTGATCGCTAGTTTTTTTACTTTGACGGGGTACCTAATTTCAATTCCACTTCGAGACCAAAGCAGCATCAACGCCGAATGGTATAGCACAAAATGCCTGCCGGAAGTTTTTTCTGCAATGAGCAACAAGTGACTGAACAATGCGCCCGCGCACTGTGAGATCAAAACGAGGGACTTCCTGGACTCCACACCGGTCAGTGTTCTGGGACACATTCCTTACAGTCCTGATTTGGCTCCGTGTGACTTCTTTTTATTCCCTAAAATTAAAAATCAGCTCAAAGGAATACAGTTATTATCGTCGGCAGACCCGCTAGCAGCGTTTGAGAAGGCCGTGGAAGAGTTGTCTGCGGAGGACTGGAAAAAATGTTTTGAAAATTGGTTCAGACATATGAAATATTGTATAGAGGCTGGTGGGGAGGTCTTTGAAAAAATTTAGTAAGGATATTTTTTTCATAGAAGTTAGTTTTTTAGCTTCTCAAAACTTTCTGAGTGTCCCACGTATTTTTGATCAAAGTAAAGTAACACATACAAGGAGCATACAAATATTGTTCACAGCTTGCAACTGCAACGGTTTCTCGAACAAGTGCTATTTCGACAAGGAGCTGTACGAGCGCACCGGGCACGGCGGCCACTGCATCGACTGCGCCGAGAATCGCGACGGCGCCAATTGCGAGCGGTGCAAGGAGAATTATTTCCAAGGCGCTCAGGACATTTGCCTGCCTTGTAACTGTAATCCTACCGGTAAGTAACAAGTCTACCTTTCCCATTTTGTCTTTATCATATTCACCGATTTAACATTCTGAATTCTACCGGAATATCGAGATAAGCTTTCCAATACAATTGGCTGTAGGTTACCAGCACAACTAATTGTGCATCGACCCCATAGCCCACATATCTTTTGTTGCAGAGTCTAGTCATTTCGGTTTGCTACAGTTTCTCGGGCTTCAAAATACTCGAATCAGCCATAGTCTTAGTTAATTTTAACCTTAAGATTTCTTCGCCCGATCTTCTTGAAAAGCGCCTTAAACTCTGACAACTTTTAAACTATTGACATCATCACTATTTTTCATTAGGGAATTTGTCTATCTTTCAGGTTCGCGCAGCCTCCAGTGTAACTCTGAAGGCAAGTGCCAGTGCAAACCAGGCGTCACTGGTGACAAGTGTGATGTTTGCGCCGCGAATCATTTTGACTTTACGATGCAGGGTTGCAAACCTTGCGGGTGCAACGAATCCGGTTCCTACTCCAACACACCTCAATGTGATCCACAGACCGGTGTCTGTCTATGTAAACAGAACGTGGAGGGGAAACAGTGTAGAGAGTAAGTCATATTATATATTTTAACATCAGTATCAATATGATAGCACATTTTTGAAGTAGGGTTGAACTCCTTTGATGAAACGAAGATACTGGCAAGTTTCAAAAGCACCAGCTTTTGTGGTCATGTAAGATCTGCCAATATGTACTTGATGAGAGTGGTGGATAAATAATACTTATAACTTATTTTTGGGAGAATACCAGGAGTTGGAACATAAACAGGCTTCTCACTTTTTGTTGGACATTGTGCGGTTAGATGCTATCGCGATTTTAACTACAATAGTAGTTAAAATCGCGATCCAAGTATCCAGTATCCAAGCAGTTTTCTTCTTAAGTTTCTGTTTTAATTTTTTTAACCCCTGGGAGATATGGGCTATAATAACCTCACCACCATTGCACCCTTGGTATGTCGGGTTGGGTACGAGTCCACTTAGGAGGTTTAACTTAATCTGATGCTATCAACTAAATCATTTCAGATGTAAACCCGGATTTTTTAATCTGGACTTTGAAAACGAGTTCGGATGCACACCATGCTTCTGCTTCGGTCATTCCTCTCAGTGCAGCTCCGCTCCAAAGTATCAAGCAAGTGAATTAACAGCTCACTTCATTCGAGATGCTGAGAAATGGGGTGCTGAAGATGATCAAAAGAAATCAGCTCCTTTACTATTTAATGCTAACGCTCAGAATATAGGTACATACATAATGATTTAATTAACCAATGGGCCCATAGTGATTTATATAAATAGTTATAAATATGTTGTTGATAAATAATTTATTTTTCTTATTGTTCTTCCCTAGCTGTAAAATCGAAAAGTGCCGAAATTATCTATTTTGTGGCTTCTCAACTATTCCTTGGTGATCAGAGACCTTCTTACAACCATGACTTAAAATTTAGTCTCCGATTGGGAGAAAAGAGAGGCTATCCTTCCTCACAGGACATAATATTAGAGGGCGCTCGTACCTCCGTGTCTATGAATATTTATGGCCAGAATAACCCAGAACCATCTGATCAGGTATAAAGATTGCTTAGTATTAGCTTCGCGAGCTTCGCATTATATATAGCGAATTTACTTTTACTTCATAAGGTGATTTCAATTTTTTTAATTTCTTTCTTTATCAAATATTTGTAATATTTATTCTCATAAAAAATATGAAAATGAATGAACTACGTCTTGAATTGATTTTTATATAAAAAATACTCTAAATTTATATTCGTCCATATAACCGCAGCTTGTGATGGTGTATTTAATTATAAATCCTTGTTCTAGTTCCAAGAATACACACTCCGTCTCCACGAAGACCCTCGGTACGGTTGGACCCCGACTCTTTCTAACTTCGAGTTTATGTCAATATTACAAAATCTAACCGCAATAAAGATCAGGGGCACTTACAATAAAGGCGGTGAAGGGTACATGATGAGTTTTAAACTCGACACAGCGAACATCGGCAGGGAGAAGGGATCGGCGCCAGCTAATTGGGTAGAAAAATGTTCTTGTCCAAAAGCTTACGTTGGTGATTATTGTGAGGAATGCGCTCCAGGATTCAAGCACGAGCCAGCCAATGGTGGCCCCTATTCCACATGTATACCTTGCGACTGTAACGGACACGCGCATATCTGTGACACGGCCACAGGTAAATAAAACATACTTTTACTTTGGAAAGTTTGTGTGAGCAAGTATGTCCAACGATTAGCATATCCGTACTTCCGGACTCGTTGAAAAAAAACTGATATATCTGTTACAATTTTTCGGCTAATTAATAATAGCACGTTATTAAATAAAGATGAAAAAATGTTTCTCATGCGTTATTATAAATTGAGAGGAAGGTGTAATATTTCAATAATTATCTTACACAGGTTTCTGTATCTGTAAACACAATACCACTGGAAGCAATTGCGAACTCTGTGCCAAAGGATTCTACGGTAATGCTATTGCTGGAACCCCTAGTGACTGTAAACCATGTCCGTGTCCAAAGGACAGTGGCTGTATCCAGTTAATGGATCAGAGTATTGTTTGCACAGACTGTCCATTGGGATATGCAGGTACTTTTAAATCAAAAATCTATCACGGAATTTGTTTCTTATTAATTTCATTCTGTAAGATGGAGAGTTTTATCTGATAGCTATGATATAAATTTCATATACCGTTTATAATTATGGTAATATAAAACTTTAGACTCTTATTTTTATACCGGTGTTCGTATAAATTAAAAAAAATTATCAACAGGATGTTTGTCAGCACTATATTACCTCCAACAATTTGAAGAACTGATTTAACAAATATAAGTGAAATTTCTCTATTTAGCTTACCCTAATTACTTCAGTTCATAACGACCTAGATGTTGGTCCAATTATCTGCCTACTTTATGTACTTATTTTACAGATTCGGTATTAAAGTAATTGACGGTTTAGTAAGCCGGTAACATTTGCAAGTTTATTTAACAAATACGATATTATTATAGGACCCAAGTGTGAGGTTTGCGCAGACGGATTCTTTGGTGACCCCACCGGACAATTAGGACCACCGAAACCGTGCGAAGAGTGCCAGTGCAATGGCAACGTGGATTCGAATGCCGTTGGCAACTGTAATAGAACAACGGGAGAGTGCTTAAAATGTATTTATAATACAGCTGGAGAACATTGTGATAAATGTTTAAGCGGTAAGTGTTGTTGGTGGAATAAGCAGTGGCTGTGTCACCATATGTCTAAAAGCAGTGATTGCTTAAATAAAGCAATGCAGATAACTAAATTTCATGACCCATAATTGGTGTAATAATTTCTGTTGACGACGAAGATAAAGACATAATTGTTGTAATAAGTGTATGTATGTAAGTATAAGGGTTTGTCCTGTACTATAATCTCGGGTTGTAAAAAATATTACTGACATAACACCTGCAAGTAGTAGAAGCTGATTAAAATAATCTTCTGGATCTTGGAAATTGATTATGAAGGCTCCCATCGCGGATTACATTATTCTTAGACGGATAACAAATACGATGTATTTGTCATAGCTATTGATCACCGTTAATTGCCCCCTGGGACATGCTTAGTGCAGGAGGTATCGATATGTTCCATGGGAGACTTCAGGGTTCACTCTTTGGGTCTCACATGAATCATCTTCATCTAGGACTGCAACAATGACATTAAACATATGAATTAATTTACTTATATGTATACATTTTAGGATTCTTCGGTGATGCGTTGGATCAAACGAAGAAAGGTGACTGTAAACCTTGCCAATGTCACGAAGCGGGAACTCTCGAGAGTGTAGAGGGTCCCCCTCAATGTGATGGCCTCACCGGTTTCTGTTCTTGTAGAGCGCATGTTATTGGCAAAAACTGTGATAAATGTGAAGTTAGTAATCATATATAAAGTATTAATTTGTTATTAAGATTCCAAATACAATTTGTATATATATATAAGATCTATATATATATATATATAGATTGTGTTAACGAGAGAAAAAATTATGTATATTACATACCTAAATGCTTGCTTTTTTTCTGCTTGCACCGCAGGATAAAGTAAGTTCCCACCACCACGAACGCAGAGTAATCATAAAATATATATATATACAAGCTGTTCCCCGCTCGCTTTGCTGGCCGTAATACAATTTGAGACTTGAAACTTTTCCTTGAGAGCAACCACAACCGCAAACGACTTTTTATATTAATTGTTGCTATAGCAACCGCAAAAATAAAACTAAATGAAAATGTTTATAAATGTTAATTAGAAATAAAATGATGCAAGATCTATGAAATCCAAAAAATAAATAGCTTATAACCATCTACAAATTATTTCGCGTCGAGTGGTGTTTCTGTGTCGATACTTTCACTACTTTTCACGTGATTAGCGAACAAAGAAAATCCAATTTAATTTTATGTATATATATATATATATAAATAAAAGCCAAGTATAACTAACAACAAATTTTGCAAGAGTTCTTTAATACTTATTATATATTAATATGACTTTTTTATGACACTAGGATGGTTACTACAACATTGACTCTGGAGAAGGTTGCATACCTTGCCAGTGTAACCTGGAGGGTTCATACAACGCTACCTGCAATGCTGTTTCTGGCCAATGCTATTGTAAACCAGGTATTGATGGGTAAGTAAACATTATATACTTTTAATAGTTAATAAGTTAATGTTAGTTATTAACCAATTTCATGAGCTTTTACTGTAAAAATATAACCTTTAATTTTATGACAGAAAAATTTCTTGAGCGCAACCACAACCGAAAATGACTTTCTATTGCAACCGTTACTATAGCAACCGCATAAGTAATACGAACTGAATATGTTTATTAGAATTTATTAGAAATAGAATGACGAAGGATATATGAAATTTAAAAAATAAATAGCCTATAACCATTTACAAATCTTTCCGCGCGGAATAGTCATGTATCTGTGTCAAAACGTTCACTAGTTTTCGCGTGATTGGCGAACGAGGGAAATCCATGTTCATTATATATAAATATATACAACTAATATATAATTATTTTTGGCAGTAAACATTGCGAGCAATGCCGCGCTTACCATTACGGTTTCTCAGTGGAGGGCTGCGTAGACTGCGACTGCGACGAATGGGGCTCCACTAACTACCAGTGTGACGTCAGTGGCCAGTGCTCTTGCCAAGAGAACGTTGAAGGGCGTAGATGTGACAGGTAAGATATTCACCTAATTGTATTCTGATGACAATTTATGAATTCGAAGCATTATAAAGTTATTTTGCTCATTTTCCTAAATAGATGCATGGAGAACAAGAAACGAAGAGCCGACGGACTCGGATGCGAAGACTGCCCGCCCTGTTATAATCTAGTTCTTGATGCTGTCAATGAACATCGTAGAAAATTGAAAGAATTGGATGAAGTAATTTTGTTTTCAATTAAGCTTTTTGCTATAGAAAAAAAAAATTTCTAAACATATATAATGAATACATCTATAATGAATACGTAAATCTCCAACAGCTATGACTTGATTTGAATTTGTCAAAGAATACTCTGAAAATTTGTTATGATACGTAATAAATATGTTTGTTGTAGATATTAGCAAAGATTTCCAAAGCACCTACGGTAGTTGAGAACGCAGACTTCGATCAGGAACTTCAACGTGTGCGTGGTGAAATAGAAGGTCTAGTACAAGACGCGCAAGCTGAACTAGGAACCGGCCCTGGGTCCAGCCTCACTAGCAATCTTGCCGAGTTAGCAGACAGATTAGCTGACGTCAGGTGCGACTTTTCAACATAGAGCTAAGAAATTCCTAAACTTGTTTAATATCAAAACACAAGTGTACAAAAACCTAATTTTATAGTTTGATCAGAGAAGTATTTATAGGTGAAATAATATAATTTAGATATACATAATTTTTACTACACAATTTATTTATAATTAATCTCTTTTTTAATATTCATCTTTAATGATCAGCGTCTTATTAACACGCTTAGGAGTAGAAATTATAATATTGATTATTTATTATATTATAGTTATTTTGCTACCACTACTATCACTGATCCATGTACAATGATTTACTCTTAGATCTGATTATTGTCGATTGGTGTAAATGTTTGCCAAGTGTTGATATTTAATCAAAATAATTAGTACGCCTTTTAGTACATATAATACAAATATACTTAAATCCTATAAAATAGGTTTCTTGGTTTTATTCAAATAGCTATTATTTTGTTTTAAATTTTAGAAACATGCTTTATAAGATTGAAGACGAAAGTTACGAAGGAAATGAGTCTGTTGAAAGAAGCAAGGGCAATGTATCTAAAGCTGAAGATACAATAGAAGCTGCACAAAAGGAGATTAACGTATGTATTCCATAACTCATGTGAATTGAAGTTTTGAAACATCAAAACTAAGGTTTTTAATTACTTTCAGAGTGCGTTAGAATATCTTGATGGTGAAGGAGCAGCAGCGTTAGCTAAAGCCCGTAATAGATCTGATCAGTTTGGTAAACAGTCTGTGGACATGTCTGCATTAGCGAAAGAGTCTCGTCTTCTCGCAGAAAAGTTGGAGAATGAAGCTAAGAATATTAGAGAAATTGCTGAAAAGGCTTTTAATACTTCACTACAAGCTAACAAGATTGCGAAAGACGGTATTAATAAGCAAGCCAATATAAGGTAATATTTGCCAGTAGTGTTAGTTTTCTATTCATCTTGTTTAGTTGGATAAGAAATTGTGTAATGTTCTATTTTTTCAGTAATGAAGTTCAAATTCTGGCAAATGAACTAAATGCGGCTTCAGGAAAATTAAGCAGTATGGTAGAATTGGCGGATCAAGCGTTGATGAGAGCGAAGTCTGTATACGATGACGCACTAGGACTTTATGCTGAAGTGAACACAACTTTATTGCCTGATATAAAACTGAGCAAACTTCGTCATGATGCAAATGAGATGAACAGAACAGTAGGTATTTTCCTAGTTCAGGATATCCAATTGCTAATAAAAGTTGACAAAATTTAACAAGATAGAAAGTTTGAAATGGTACGGACATTTTTGCTTCTGTGGCGCAGATCGTTGCTCGCCTTAAAACGCGGAATTTCTTGCCACGAATATATTTAAGATTGTTTTTCAGCATTTAATCTTTTAACGAAAAAGGAATTGAATTCGAGAAGTCTCCAAATATAGTATTCTAATCCGCAACTCTAACGTCTGATTACATCGGAAACCTCCAAACTATTGGTTCATAAGTTAAGTTAAAAACATAAACTATAAGGATTGTTATGTTTTTTTTAGATTGAAGAGAAAGCAGCAGAACTAGAGCAGTTAATGAACAACAATGAAGAAACACTTAACAATTTGGACGAGGCTATCCGGAAAGGAAGGGATTTATTAGACCAAGGTCACGATAGACAAGACGAGCTCAATGATCTACTTGCCAAACTCGACGAGTTACAAGCACAGGCTAAAAATGACGTTGAGTTGACTAAAGCAACGCTTAAAGAAGCTAACGAAATATATAAAACTCTAAAAGGTATTATATTATTATGATGAGTTATAAAGGCTAATTATCTATTAAATTTATATAAACTTTAATAAAATCTTCTCAGAATTTAGTGATCAAGTGGCAGAATCTCGACGTCTTGCCGAGCAAGCCGCTTTAGATGTACCAAGCGTGCAAGAAAAAGTCGCAGCAGCTGAAGAGAGTATCTCTAGCATCATTGAAGAATTAAACACCGCCAGTGATAAAGCCAAGGAGGCCAGGGATCTAGCTCAACAAGCTCAAAAGGAATACGCTGATAAAGCATCAGAAGTAAAACAAATTTTATTTTGTTATTTTTTGTTATAAGTTTTCAATTTAAATTTTCATTGTAATTCATATTTTATTGTCGATAGTGTAAAGGCAAATATTAGGGATTACGTGTAGATGCAAAATTTGGAATTCAAAATTGTTAGTAAAATATGGATTGTACACAATATTTCTAATTGTGACATGAGAACTTATTAAACAGAGGCAACCTTCTGTAGCGCCTGGTTCTTCTATAAAGAATTCGTTTGCCACATGTAAATATAGATTTATATTAATTTATTATTTTGATAAAGGCAGCGCACGAAATACGTAAAAAAGCATCAACATCTCGCGTCGAAGCTGGAAAACTTAGAGATGAAGCAGATAAACTATCTAGTAAGTATAAACTATTTCTTTCCTGTAATGTTAAAAGGATAATGAAGATACTTAAAAGAAAGTATAAACAAAAATTTATAAAAATTATGTTATGATTTATAACTTTAATTCTCAAAAATTGTATAAAATAAAAATTAATAATAAAGTTTTTATTCAAATTTAATTTTAGCACGAGTAAAGGGAACTGCAAAGCAAATAGAAGATCGTGAGAAACAAGCAGAGGAAAATATGCAATTAACCCGCGATGCTAAAATGAAGGTATATTAATATATAATAAATAAACACAACATACAAAAGACATTTGCTGAAAAGATGAGTAAATATGTAGAACTGAAGGACGAAGTAGCTAGAATCTGGAGACAAGATAAAGTATATGTCGTTCCCATAATGTTATCCACAACAGGTGTTATATCGCATATCTTCTCCGCAGCCTCAAGTTAATAGACCTACAAGAATCCCAATACATAATCATACAAAAAGCTGTAATTTTAAATACTTGTAGAATCGTAAGAAAGTTCATGCAAGTAGAGGATGAGTAGACTAACACACTTCACACTGTATTTACTTGGCTTGGGCCCGTAAATGCAGTTATTACCAGCCCAAAAACTGAGGAAAAAAAAAACTCTTCACAAAAATAATAATAAATTTATTGAAGCGACGTGCGAGCGGAACATTTACCTGATGATAAGTGATACGCTTACCCATAACAACGTCGCGCTAATTAAGATTGTATATACAGAGCACCACATTGTTGTCGTTGCCTTGAGATATAGGATGTTGTCTCGTTACCCCAGTAATTTCACTAACTAAAATTACCATCATTCCGAAACACAGTAATGTTTGCACAATACTCTGCTGTAAAAATAGGAGCTGCGGTGGTACCTACTTAGACGGTTCCGCTAAAAGAGACCTACCACCAGAAAATACCATTTAATATTTAATATTTCACAAGAATGAAGGTTCTTTTAATCTCTTCGTTGATAGATTTTGGAAGTAAGAAATAAATTATAATGAATATTATATCTGTGTATATTGAGTTCTTTAGTATTTTTCAATTTTAAAGTCACGATATTTTTTTATAATTTCTTACTTTATCTGTCTTTTAAGAATGTCATATTTATGACAACATTGATTTGACGTACCATCGGCGGGTTCTTTAAATTGAACCAGAAATGCAGACAGTATTTCTTTTAGTGCAAATTAAGTAGTAAGTTTTTTATTTATATCTGCAAAATCGCTAATGCACAGGTAGGGCAAGCTAATACAGACGCTAGAGAAGCCGAGAAACAGGTATCTAAAGGATTAGAAGATTTGAAGGTTATAATGGACGAATTGCTTAACCTTCCCACGTTGGACGACGAAGCATTAGATAGACTTCGTAAGTTTTTGTTTTTTATTTAACGGTTATCAACACAAACTGTATTGTTACATTAAATTGGTTTCAACAAATTTATTTGAAATTTTGTATCAACCATAATCATTACTTTCGAAGTAATTTAATTAATAAAGAGGGAAGCTCTTCATTGTTAGGTGTAATGATGTGTTTGAAATTAGTTGAAAAATATTTATTCATGACTTTTTTCTCCATATTATTTCAGAGAAGAGCCTTGATACTGCTGAAAGCGCTTTACGTGAAGTGGACTTGGATGGAAAGATAAAATCTTTAACAGAAGCAAAGAATAATCATCAGAGGTAAGTACTAATATAATTTTACCTCTTAAAATCTATAATTAAATTATATATAAGAAATATGTCAGTTTGATTGTTATTTAACTAATAAATTAGTCGATTAGTTGTTGAATCATTTATTATTGTTAATAAACTGTGATGTAAATTATTAATGATAAAATTTATGATGTGTAATAATCTAAATTATATTATTATCATAGATGGATGAAGCAATACCAAGATGAGCATGACCATCTTCGCACAGAAGTAGACAACATTAAGGATGTACTAAACCAACTGCCAGAAGGATGTTTCAAAAGGATTGTTCTGGAACCAACTGAAGGCCCTAGTAGAGCAGCCAATTTCAGATAGATCTAGGCATCCTGTTTACTAAGTATAAAAGAGAAATAGACTAGATAACTCTGGTTCGAACCAGTTCTAGTTTGTAAGTTTAATTTCTTTTTAAAATCGTCTGAATAAGTTTTCAAAAGAAAAGTAACAATTTTATGTCTATCATGTTTTATTGTTCAATGTGTAGAAATGTAAGTGATCATAAACAAATGGGTTTATTATTAATTTATTATTCTTACTAAAACATAATTTTTGTATCATTTGATTTACAGATTAACTCATTCAAAATATATATATTTGAATAAAACATTATTTTAAATTAATTTTACATATGCCATCTTAGCAAATTATTTTAGTATACTCTAATTCTCTTTATATTTTTTCGAAATATAAAAGCTGCATTTATTTTGTGTTTTTTCTTATCATTTGCATATTTTGAAATGAAACTTATCTATAGTTATATCTTTTGTCGTGCCATATGTTATGTGTTGGTACAAAATTGTAAATATAATAAATAACACTGTTAAGTACTAATATATAAACTGTATTCTATATATCTAAATAAATTTCATCAAAAATTATTTCGTTTATAATCTCACCAAAGAAATATGAAATGGTAATTAATTTAGATAACTCATTTAATTCTTTTTTATGTATTCATTAACACGAAACTAAAATTGTGTGGGTGTAAATGTAATGTATCGTAGCTTATTTATTTGTAATACAAAACACTGAAATTTTATATGTTGTTTTATTTTATTAGTATTTTTATTTACATAGTTTACTGGATGGTATTAGAACAAACAATCTGTTAATGCGTCCATGATGCAGTGGGCCCCTTTTTAACTGAACTAGTACTCTTCTATTAAAAATCTGCTGCTATACCATCATTGCTGTGTTTTGTATTACCATCAATATATGTGGTTTTTAGTACAGCATTCATCATCCAGCGTTTCAATTGAAATTCAGCTTAAGCATTATGTTAACGGCAATCAAAAAGAAAATAAGCTTTTTCTACTACAATTACCACCATACTACGCTTGTTACTCGCATCACCCTTTTGGGAAGATACAAGTTTAATGGTGGAGACGCTGTTATCTTGTAAATCACTTAGGAATTTATTTTACCACATTGATATGTGGAATCATATTTATATAGGTTCCTGTTGTACTAAAAAAAGAGAAAAACGCATAAAACGTAAATCAGCTTAACCCTTAAATGCATAAAGTAGTAAAACTGCAACATACCATTCAAACGACCATAAAATTATTAGTATGAGTTCAATGCATGCTGTTGCAAGATTATTACTATCATGGTGATATATTTAATCGAGTGGCAACACACTTTTTTTCTTCACGACTGTCAAATTTAAATTGATTTTGACAAATCAAAGCCGATCGTAATTTTGGAGCGGATGAAAATTGTGTATTTGCTTTACAGTGTAATTATTTGGTTTTCGAAGGTACGTTCAAACAAAATTAGTTATTTTACGTAATAATTCATCTTCTTTTCAGTACAATTTATAAGTTATAAAAAAAACTTTTGGTGTGTTCGGAAATTTTGTTGTTGTAAATCTGCAACAATATGCATTTACTAGAAAATGTCCCTGTTTAGTTACTAACTATCACTTTTATTGGTTTTCAGATGCCATACTTGAATCAAAAGCAAATAGAAGAGTATTTAGCTCTAATAAATGATGGAGAGATTTCGGAAGATGATCTTGAGGACTCGGATACAGAAGGTAATGAGAATTTTTATGAAAATGGAGACGATTTGCTTCACGATCTTGAGAGTCCATTAGAAGAGGAAAATGATGACCCCGATAATGATCCATTCATGGCAGGAGACCCGCCATTGATAAATGAAGCTACAGCAAATGATCAAGTGCCACAGGTTCCATTCCCCTCAACAAGTCAAGCTAGTCGCCGAGCAACTATGAGAGGACTCGTATGGAAGGTAAAAAAAATTGTTTTGAATTCTGACCAGACAGCTTTTCATGGAGACACTACATACCCACCTGAACTGAAGGATGAGGCTACTACTGGTACTCCCTATAGTATTTTTTCACATTTTATTACATCAGAAATAGTTCAAAGGATTGTGGAAGAGTCTAATTTGTATTCCGTTCAAAAAAATGTGACTAAACCATTAAATTTATCTGAAACTGAGCTAAGAAAGTTTATGGCGATACTGATATACATGTCTGTTATAAAATATCCCAATGTACGGCTATACTGGTCAAATACTGTAGGTTTTCAACCAATCAAGGACATAATGACTGTCAACCGATTTGAGACTATTCGTAGATTTCTACATTTCAACAATAATGAGAAACATTTACCCAAGGAACACCCACAACATGATAGGCTCCATAAGATAAGCCCTTTAATTAGCCATCTAAATGAGAAATTTGCTTTAGTTCCTATGGAACAAAAACTCTCAATTGATGAACAGATGTGTGCCACAAAAGTGGCACACTTCATGAAGCAGTATTTACCTAATAAGCCCCATAAGTGGGGGTTTAAATTATATGTGATGTGCAGCGTGAAAGGTTATGCTCATAAGTTTGAAATATATACTGGCCAAGAGAATGAACGGCTTCCAGATGAACCAGATTTTGGGCCAGTGGGAAATGTTGTAGTCCGGCTTGCTAGAGGTGTCCCAAGGCATATAAATCATATAATTTATTTTGATAATTTTTACACCTCTGTACCTTTAGTTACCTATCTTGCCAAACAAGGAATCTATAGCCTAGGTACTGTGCAATCTAACAGGCTAGTGAACTGCAAACTGCCGGACAAAAAAACAATGATGAAGAAATCTGTTACTTGTGGAACTTATGAAGAGCAGATGACTGAATTTGACGGTATTGATTTGACAGCAGTTACTTGGAAGGACAATAAAGTTGTAACTTTTCTATCTTCATATGTTGGAGCTGATCCTTTGGGCCAAGTAGAAAGATTTGACAAGGCAAATAAGACTAGAATTAAAATTTCATGCCCACATATAATAAAGGAATATAATGCCCATATGGGCGGAGTGGACCTAATGGATAGCTTTATTGGGAGGTACCGAATTGCAATGAGAAGCCGAAAGTGGTATCTTCGTATCTTTTACCACTTATTGGACATGACGGTAATAAATTCTTGGCTTGTGTATAAAAATTTAAAAACAACTGAAGCCAATTCATCAGTTCTAAACCTATGTAACTATAGACTGGAACTAGCTGAGGTATTAGCCAAAGTAAATAACTCATTTGAACTCTGCAACAAAAGAGGAAGGCCAAGTACCAGCAACAGTGTTGAAATGGAAATACAAGCAAAAAAAGGAGAGGACCAGCTCAACATATTCCTCCTAAGGACATAAGGACTGATAATGTTGGTCACTGGCCTGGTAATTGTGTTCGCAGCAGATGCAAAATGCCTGGATGCAAGGGATATACGCAAAACAGGTGTGAGAAGTGTGGAGTAGCTCTTTGTCTTACCACAACCAAAAATTGTTTTAAAAATTTTCATATGTAGTTATTGTCTAGTGAGTGCATAGTGTTGTAGTTCTGCAACAAATGGTTTTTAATAAAAATAGCTATGAAAATAAAAAAAACTATTTTTTTTATTATTTTTCCCTAAATCAGCATATTCATGGCTCCAAAATATATTTTTTCTCGGTCTAAAAATAAAATCATGCATAAAATCATGCATTTAAGGGTTAATACTTAAGCAGTTTGTGATAATACCAGAAGACGCGCAGGTTAAATAGCAGTAAAAAATTTTTTTTAGTGACAAGTTGTTGCTCGTAATTGAACAAGAATTAACTTTAGTCAAGTTTTTCTTTGTGATTGTTCAATTTTTTTTTAACTATATTACCTTTTAAAGTCGAAGACTAACTAAAAGAAATATGGTAATGATGATTTACTATTTATACTTACATAGAAAAAGTAATTCCCTAAAAAGCACTAGATTAGGGATCGGCAATATTTTTAGCCGGTGACCTATGTTAAAAAGACGCCAAGGACAGAGATATTTTCTTTATTATTTCTTTTTATATACTTTAACTTAATTACGGTTTTAAAATATGTGGCGACTTTAATAGACTATGCCGTTTAATATTTGTTGCAGGTGTTTTATTCAATATTATTTTGGAAAAGGATAAACTTATTTGGCAAACAGTAAACTGTCTTAGCTATTTCTTTGATGGCACTGTGATAAACTTCTTACTAGTGTATGGATTTACCACGCGGGAAATCATGTACAGGTTTAAAGTAGAAGCAATAACAATATACTCCGAGTTGAAAATAGTCGGTGAGCATAGCGGCCCTAAACGATGGCCGTTCTGTGTGTGCGTATCCAATGAGGTTGTGTTTCTTGAGACTACATTGAACAAAAGTTTCAAATTTGGCGGATAAATTCACTAATTTACAATTCCTTTTAAATAAATAGCTTGTGGTAAACCTCAGTTTCTGTACCCAAGTCTGATCACATCGTCAAATAAAGTCTCAATTAAATATTTCCTTAACATGTACCACTGTTTATGTAGAAATTTTGATTTGGACGAATGATACGTTATTCCGAGTGACAAATGTTTATTATTTGCTGTCAAAGTTCCAAATATAATAGACATATGTTTAAGACAAGTCGTATATGGTTCGTATTGCCGTCCACTTGCTGATCGTCTGCGTATGGTTGTCCGCCTACCACTCAGTATTTTCAGAGAACTCGTTTTTCTCATTCAATACGGATTAATTGTTATAACGACTCATTGTTTATTATAAACTCGCCGCCGGATATCCTTCTCGCGGCTTGTCGTTTTCTATATTTTTCAGGAATCATAATGATAACTTTTAAAATAATACTAATTAGCACCACATTGCAATGTGGGGGTGTTCCGTTTGACATCAGATGGATGTTCATCTCGTCTCTGTCTTTTCGTCAAATAAAAAAAAAATGCCTCAAAGTACTCAGAAAGTTTTCATGTGCAATTGGTAACACTACTCGGCCGGTATGCAAACAGTACAATTCCCCGGAGGAGCACAATTTATGGCGAGCATTCCACAGAATTTTCTTTTGTTTTCAAAAATAACGTACTCTCTCTTTACATATTCCTTGAGCTGTTTTAAGATGTATTTTTAACTGCACCTTGTGTAGAGATGACTTTAAATTTTAAAACTTAAACACCTCTAGCAACTGCGCGAAGGATATTGAAAATTTTATAATAATTTTCACGCTACAACAACCTCAACCTCTTTTACATTTTATTGATTTTTTTTTGTTTAATATTAATAATAAAATTCTCTTTGTGTTTTATATTCCTAACTTTATTCGGTGGATGTTATATTATAATTAAATTATGTGCGATCAACTTTTAGCTGTGATCGCAAAAGGTGAAAATAGTTTTTGTCATGTGAGTAAACAAGTTACCAACAAAACAAATTTACAGCAACTAAATTGGTAAATATCTCACTGTCTAGGGGCGCGGAGTATCCGAAATGCGGCGATAAAGTAAAACTAAATAAGTGGCCGAAAAATAGGTTATAGTGACCAATTTAAGTAGACCCACAATTTGGCTTATATTTGCGTTTCGCTCGAGCGGTTCGTAAGCGAGTTGAGGGGAGAGGCGGTTACGCTTTAACCGGTCGCTAAAAGTGGAAAAACAAAGCAGGTAATCCAAAAACTTTCCTTAATTACATTCGTACGAAACTAATTCCCAGAACGAATTAAGTGCAATGTGAATTTGGGCGAAGTCCGGGAACAGATTACTAAAGCTGCTGTGCCCTTGTCAACCCGCTCACTATGCACGAAGATCACATTCAAGTGAGACAATTTTACATTAACGACTCGACTGATGACATTCAAAAGAAAAATAAATAAATCACTAATACGAATTACGTTCTTTACTATACCCAAGTGAATTAACGAACGAAAATAACCCCATTGCTACCAGCTCAATTTCCTACTCTTTTTCTACATGAAAGGTGAAAGCTATTGTTAATGCCCATTTTAATGGGAAAATTTATTCCATTCCAATAGCAGTAATTTAAAATACTAAACCTATTAGACATACGATGTAGAAGTCAATGTAGTCTAGATCTAGGATTTTCGTAGAACATGTGGAACATAATGAATAACCAGGTCTTTGTTTCAAATAATTGCTTTCCTTTTTAAAATAATTCTCCTATACTTTTCATTTAAGGGGTGTAAGGGGCCCCGAACAACAACCCACAGGACCCAAGATAACCCCACCTGCTCGTGGTGCATCCTGTTAATCAACAAACGAGAATCTGGCTCCTACCAATCCGCATTGGGACAACGTGGTGGGAAATGGCCCAAATACTCCCAAATAATCCTCTACAAGTGGATAACTTTGAGGGATGATGATTTCATTTAAAGTCCATTAAATTTACTAGTAACTCATAACATATTTATTTTAAGTTATAATTGGCCATTCGGTTATAGATTAGTAAATATAAATGATTGGTTTGATTCGACGTAGCGAAGAGACGAGAGAGGTGATCACCTGATGGTAAATGATACATCTGCTCTTATCAACGTGGCGTTAGTTAGGATGATACGCTGCACCACATTGTGCTCGTTGCCTTGACATATAAGATGTGTTGTTTACCCGAGATATTTCAATAGCTACAGCGCTCTTCAGGCCGGAAAACAGTAATCCCCTTATGGTACTGTATGTCGGTAGAGATGGGAGCTGCGGTGGTACCTACCTAGACGGTTTCCGGTATTATTGTTATTAGTAGAATTTTAATAGCTAGTGTCTCCTACTGACACTAATATACAACCTATCGACATTCATATTTAAAGGTTTACATTTTTATGAGTAATTTATCGAATAACTTTAGAGAAGAGATATAAAACGTATATCCGGAATAATAACTTTCCTCCTACACAACACCTTCAGACCCTCGTTGCGGTTAGCTTTGTAAAAAAAAAACTCCATGAATTCCGAAACATTCTTCGTGAACGTACAAACTATGTAACATTGTCTGGGATGCTGTTAATTTTGTACATACATTATTTCCATCAATAATTTCTGTTTAATTTATAGATTTTTAACTAAAAAGTTTAGTGCTTGACGAGGATCCTAGGTTATATTAAGTTTTAGTGTTAAAATACTGAACAGCCTATTTACTCTTGCAGGTACGTCATAGTTGTAAGGAATTATTGTTATTCAGTATTTTTATAATGATATGCAAATTAGAACTTTTGGTATTAAAAAAAAACTGCCACGTGAATATAATAACAGAATGTGTTCATCATCATCATCATGGGCCGGTAGAAGTCCATTGTTGGATAATGGTTTCCCCTAAAAATGTCCACGTGGATCGATTCAGCATTGCAGTCAGCATGGTCTCCGGCACCGCCAGGCATTAGGACTCGTCTGTAGGGGTTCATATGGTGGGATTTGGGAACAGATTTAGTACTCGTTAAAATTTATGAATTAGTAAGTAATAAAGTAGTAAGATATAAGTTTCTCAATTACTATAAAAAATTAGCGTTAACAGTATGATTACGTATATATTTGCTATACGGCACAGATTAACTTTATTTACATAAAAACTAATTATAAAAGTAAGAAATTGTAAAGAAGAGATAGTAAGAAGAAGAGAAAGAAATCATAGTTGTAATAATACGGCTGTAAGTCCTGTAAGCTACGTCCCTGAACTTTTACATTAAGGGAAAGAGTAGAATAAGTAAGAAAACTACACAAGTATAAATTTTTTTTGATGTAGTGCTTACTATTAAATTCCTTTAAATAGGTTTTTAAAGAAGAATTAAATGCACCGGAATTTAATGAGGGTTCAGGAAACCAAAAAAGGTATAAGTTATAGAAGTTGCCGCCTGCTCGTGGTGCACCCTCCTATTTAACAAATAAGGTTCTGGCTTCCACCACCCCGCATAAGGCGAGCGTGGTAGGAAATGGCACACATCTCTCCGTATGTATTCCTACCCGATCGATGTGGAAACTTTTGGAAGAGTGATATGCCCAGCGGTGGGCTGATGATGATGACGTGTTGTGTCATATATGAAAGTAGAACTTACAGTAATTCCTCCTCGTTGACGTTTCATCGTTTCGAAATTGCGACGCATTACGTTTAAATGTATCGATTATTGGAAACCGTTTTGTCTGTTTGTGGCCTGAACTGTATATACATGGAGTTGGGTAAACATGGGAAGGCATTCGTAGAAATCAATTTAATAGTGGGTAGGTCTCCGTTGCCGGAGGTCGTCTAGCTAGTTACCACCGCTGCTGCTATTTCTGCTGACAGTCAGTACTGTGTTCCGAACAAGGACAGAGGATCAATAACTTGTAGGTAGTCAAGAAGGTGTACGTGGAGCCGAACAGAGGCTAGACCGTGTACGCTACTCCGCGTTTCGGCCCGTCTGACGGTCGGTGGAACTATGGGAAGTTAAAGGGTTGTCCCTAATGAACCCCATTTCACTAGCTATAACCCTCTTCAAACCAGACCACGATAATGTTTGTACTGGACTGTTAGGCCGGAGGCTGCGATGCTAGACGGTCTCCGGTAATAGAGACCTTTCACTAAGGCTTACAATACCGGGATTCCGGACGATTTTCATCCGTTATTAAATACCGATATTTTGGTATTACGTTAGTTGATAAAAATTTAATTTATACACAATATAAATCTAATTTAAAATAATATTATTTAATTACAATAATTTTTTTTTTGAAGATAAACAATTTCATTGTATTAACATCTATATCAGGCACATTTATTACGTTATGAAGCGATTGTTTATGTTTTACGTCTAAGGTCTACTACCCAATGACTAGGTCTCGTTTATCTGAATACGTAAAGTGTCCTAAAACAAAAATTATTAAATAATTTAGATTAGATTGTTTACTATTGTAAATCAGCTGTAGTGTTTACAAATAAAAATCATATTTTATATTTTCAATTTTTTTTTTCATCCCATTGTGTCTTGTACTGTGTGAATTATGTCCAATTGTTTTCTTTCTAATAATTGAAAATTATATAACGGTGTTTAAATACCGATTAATCCATATTAATTATATGATATGGTAAGTTTATATTTGTATTAATGTTATTTAGAGTGTAATTAATTTACAAATATTAAAATTAATAAGCATAAACCGCTATAACCCGGAAACATGAATACATTTACGGAGCACCGAAAAGGACAGGACGAAACTTCAGTTTGGAATCATTTTTTGATTGAAAAAAAAAAAAAACGGACAGGTTGCTAAATGTAAAAAGTACGCGAAAGAAATAAAGTGTACGGAAGGATCCACAGGTGGCCTTCACACTCACTTAAAAATGATACATGTACTAAAACTTAAGAAGAAATGTGTCCATGATGTCTAATCAAGTGTTTCTAAACAGCCTAAATTGGCGGCTGGTTATATTTGTACCAAAATTCGGTCCTCGCTTGATGACGAAACGATTGATTGTCTAAGTTTTTTAAGAGCGTACTTTAATAAACAAAACGCAAGTTATTAATATTATTTCGTAAATACTTTAATTTATTAATATTTTTTGCTTCCTCTATTATATAATGCGATACGAGCTTATTATATGTAAAATGTAACATAGAATTTAATATGTAGTTTTTTTTTTTTTTTGTGTCTATTTACTTCTACTCTCTATGTAATAAAATAAATAATATGTACTTATTTCAGAAGAAAATTTATTGGATTTCATATATCATTTGTTAACAAGTCAATATAACAACTGAGGTAAGTAAAAATATAACTAGTAATTTTTTTATTAATAATACCGGTTTTAATATCGGTATACCGATATTTCAAATATCAAATATCAAATACCGGTATTCACATTTTAGTTCGGTATTTTATGCCCTACCTTCCACTAGTGTCAGTACCCGTCAGCACCATGTAAGTATCAAGTCGGCGAGCACAAGCAAACAAGTTATTATTAATGGCAGACTTATGATATAGCATCAGGTGAAAGTCTCGTTCACGTCGGCTTAATACGTTAAATATTAAACATGCTATTTTTGTCATTATAATGTTAATTAAACTATAATCAAGAAATCAGTTATTAAATGAGCCATTTTTAAAAGTGTAACGAAATTTTATTAAATTTTTAAAAATATTACTCTCTCACAACGCAACAGAACGGTCATTCCAAAAACCCCCAAGGCTAATAAAACGAAGTATAAATTTGTAAATTTTCGCACGAGTGAGCACTGTTCGCCGCTTCTTTAATTTAGACTTTAAAGAAAAAAAAAATTAATTAGTCAGCGCCGCCCTAATGAAAGTGCAGAGAGCGGGGAAAACTTCACAACTAAGTTAAGCTTTAAGTGTCGTAAAAATATCGAGAAATTTCCGTTCGTACATTTCTTTTCGAACGGTATAATTCCCCTCGTGGTTAAATTCTCCCCCGATTTAATTAATCAAAGAAACATTGAAGCTGCAATGGTAAATATATGTTATTGTAAAACGCGTACTAATAATATTGGTGGTAGGTCTGTTGGTGGGAACCGCCCCGGTGGGTAACACCGCTGATTCCACATCTGTAGCCAAACAATTGTGTGCAAACGTTAATGCTTTCCGGTTTGAAGAATGCTGGGATGCTGTGGCTAGTGAAGCCACTATGGTAACGATACTTAACGTCCTGTATCTTAAGGGTCTAACTACCGTCACGTTGTTATGGGCGGTGGTATCACCATCAGGTGAATTTCTCGTTCATCTCGTCGCTTCATTGAATAATATATATATATATCATCAGCCGATGGATGTCCTGCTGGACATAGGCTTCCCCCAAAGATCTCCACATCAATCCGTCACGAGGCGCTCGTTAGCAGTGGGTTTCCACGATTCTCACCAGATCGTCCATTGGGTATTATATATATATATATATATATATTTAGCTCAAAGGGAGTTGCTATCATTGTTATCATGGCCAGCAAAGCGGGGCACAGCGGATGTTTACATAAAATAATATGTCATCATCATCATCATTCATTATTATTTCTACTGGACATAGGTATCTTAAAAGATCTGCTCCGTAGTTTCAAGTTATCAGGAACAGGGCTAAGGTAGGCCCTGTCTGTAGTAGAAGGGGTTTGGGTTCGTGTGTATTGTAGGTGGGGGCTTTCATCGCCCACTAATCGAGACCGGGGTGGACGACAAAGGCGAGGTGGTCTTGTTAAATTGCATAGCGAGGGTATCACGGAGGGTAACAGCGCTCCTTGATACTTCCTCGTAGTAGAGTAATATCATTAGTGCATTTAAGTATAACCAACTAAGGATGACCAACGAGAAGGTTTTAGAAATCAGAATTCCTCTCCGAAGAACATAAGAACACAAAAATACAAGAACACAAGAACACTAGAACACAAGAACACAACAACAACACAACAACATAACAACAACACAACAACAAAACAACAACAACACAATAACAACAACACAACAACAAAAACAACATCAACAACAACATCAACAACAACAACATCAACGACAACAACAACGACAACTACAACTACAACCACAACAACAACAACAACACAACAACATCAACGACAACACAACAACAAAACAACAACAATACAACAACAACAACAAACACAACATCAACGACAAAATCAACAACAACAACATCAATAACATCAACGACAACAACAACATCAACAACATCAACGACAACGACAACGACAACCACAACAACAACGACAACTACAACAACAACAACAACGAAACAACAACAAAACAACAACACCATAACTACAAAACGTCACAACAACAACGACACAACAACACAACAACAACATAATAACAACAACACAACAAGAACAAAAACAACATCATCAACAACAAAACGACAACAACAACATCATCAACGACAACAACAACGACAACTACAACAACAACAACGAAACAACAACAAAACAACAACACCATAACAACAAAACGACACAACAACAACAAAAACAACATAATCGACAACATCAACAACATCAACGACAACAACAACATCATCAACGACAACGACAACGACAACTACAACTATAACAACGACAACGACAACAAAAACACAAAAACAATACAACAAAACAACAACACTACAACAACAACAAACAAAACATCAACGACAACAACGACAACGACAACACAAGAACAACAACAACACAACAACAACACAATAACAACAACACAACATCAACGACAACAACATCAATGACAACGACAAAACAACAACAAAACAACAACAACACAATAACAACAACACGACAACAACAAAAACAACAACAACATCATCAACGACAACGACGACGACAAAGACAACACAAGAACAACAACAACAAAACAACACAATAAAAACAACAAAAACACAACAACGATAAAACAACACAACAACAAAACAACAATACAATAACAACGACACAACAACAAAACAACAACAACACAACAACATAAAAAACGACAACAACAACATCAACGACAACGATAACTACAACAACAACAAAAAAAACACAACAACACAAAACAAAACAACAACGACACAATAAAACAACACACCATCAACGACAACAACAACATCAACAACATCAACGACAACAACAACGAAAACCACAACAACTATAACGACAACACAACAACAACACACCAACAACATAACAACAACAAAACAACATCAACAACAATAACAACAACACAACAACAACATCAACGACAACAACAACAAAACAACATCAAGAACAACAATATCAACAACATCAACGACAACAACAACATCATCAACGAAAACGACAACAACAACATCATCAACGAAAACGACAACGACAACAACTACAACTATAACAACGACAACGACAACAACAACACAACAACAATACAACAAAACAACAACAACACAACAACAATAAAAACATCAACAACAACATCAACAACATCAACATCAATGACGACAACAACGACAACAACAACAACAAAACAACAACATCAACAACATCAACGACAACAACAACATCAACGACAACGACAACAACAACAACTACAACTACAACATAACAACATCAACAACAACAACAATATCAACAACATCAACGACAACAACAACATCATCAACGACAACGACAACACAAGAACAACAACAACAAAACAAAAACAACACAATAACAACAAGACAACATCAACGACAACGATAACTACAACAACAAAAAAAACACAACAACACAAAAACAAAACAACAACGACACAATAAAACAACACACCATCAACGACAACAACAACATCAACAACATCAACGACAACAACAACGAAAACCACAACAACTATAACGACAACACAACAACAACACACCAACAACATAACAACAACAAAACAACATCAACAACAATAACAACAACACAACAACAACATCAACGACAACAACAACAAAACAACATCAAGAACAACAATATCAACAACATCAACGACAACAACAACATCATCAACGAAAACGACAACAACAACATCATCAACGAAAACGACAACGACAACAACTACAACTATAACAACGACAACGACAACAACAACACAACAACAATACAACAAAACAACAACAACACAACAACAATAAAAACATCAACAACAACATCAACAACATCAACATCAATGACGACAACAACGACAACAACAACAACAACAACAAAACAACAACATCAACGACAACAACAACATCAACGACAACGACAACAACAACAACTACAACTACAACATAACTACATCAACAACAACAACAATATCAACAACATCAACGACAACAACAACATCATCAACGACAACGACAACACAAGAACAACAACAACAAAACAAAAACAAAACAATAACAACAACACAACATCAACGACAACAACAACATCAACAACGTCAACAACAACGACAACGATAACGACAACGACAACGACAACCACAACAACAACACCAACGACACAATAACAACACAACAACAAAACAACAACAACAATAACAACAACACAACAACAACAAAACATCAACAACAATAACAACAACACAACAACAATAAAACATCAACAACATCAACGACAACAACAACATCAACAACATCAACGACAACAACAACATCAACGACAACGATAACAACAACAACAACAACAACAACAACAACAACAACAACTCCAAATCATAGAAGAATTCCTCTCCGTTAAAAAAGGTTTCTTGTAAGGTATTCCATAAACACAGTCTTACACTGTTAGAGTCCAGAGTCTCCCAGTGATTTTTTCTTCTGTCCACCTAATGGGGCTGTCCCAACGCTGCACGTTCCTATGTGGTATCTACATGCAACACTTTGAATGCCTATTGTCCACCAGCTCTACGCGCTATATGCTCTGCCCAATTGCTACTACAGCCTCAGGACTCAAACGGCTATGTTGGTAATTGATCTTCTGATTTGTCATAACAAGGTCTTTGATGTAATCACTACTATTGGCGGGTGGGCTGGTGGTCCCAGTGGTGACTCCTTCGCACCAATAGCCCACTGTCCCGTTGTTAGTTGGTGGTATTTAAGTCAGTATTAGCGATGCTTATCAACGCCTCTTGCGCTCTTACTCGTCTTGGAATTTTCTATTGGGCATAGGTATAAATAAAATTCTCCTATACTTCACGATTTACTTCTTATAAAGGTTACTGTATGAGATTAATGAAATAAAAATCAAATAATTGTTACTAAAACACGCCTGTTGTTAGTTCTTATTATAAATAACTCACATCCTCCTGGTACAGTCAATATTAGCTTAAATATTACTATGTAACTTCAGGGCGATAGTGATCAAGTCGCAGTAATTTAGTTAAATATAGCGCCCTTCGTAACGGAACACAGTAATGTTTGCATGCTTCCAGGCATATTGTACAGTAACGTACATTGTACGTTTTAGAATATTTTTAATTGTCTTTGTTACATTTTGGAGAAGTTAACATCGTGTAATACCGGAAATGATTTTAAGATTTCTTGTCTTTAAAAGTCATTTTACAGATTTCGACGAAAAGGTATTTCAGGTATTTTAAACTTTAACTAGGAAATTGTGTTTGCAAAAACCAATGAAGTTTTATTTAAATGAAAATGTTTAAATGCATTATTGCTTTCAGAGTTTCTTTTTTTATTATAATTGTTAACTAACTGTTATCTTTTAATCGAGAGTAAATCACTTGACTTCTCGTATATCAAAGAAGAAGGATGTAAGGTAGTCAGTCTAATACAGGATGTCCTGTAACAGACTTAGGATTTCTTAATTAAATTAAAGGAAGTTATTATTTTAGAATATACATATATTTGTCATAAAAAGAAAGACGAGACATGCGGATTTTATTTTTTGAAGATCACTCCGTCCAGATGTGTTCCATCGCGACGTACACACTCGCGGAATCTTTCGAGAGTATTCTGAGTGTATCTCGCGAAGGAGGTTCATGGTGGCTCTTGCTGTGTGAGGCGTCGCCATCATGTTGAAACCACGTGTAAGAGCTGTTCGATGGATGTTCTCTTAGGTTCGGTATAAAAATGCGGCGATAGACATCACCATCAACAGTTACGGTTGCTCCACGAGAATTTTCAAAGAAAAACGGTCCAATTATTCCATTGACAGAAAGAGACACCAGTCCACTGCGACATCGTGACTGACCAATCGGCACAAATGCCGCGCCAAACTGTAACCCCTGCCCGGTCCCCCGCGCAACCGCTAGAAAAATATTCGAATTTCAAATCCTAAATCTGTCACGAAACACCCTATACAAGTTGTCAATAAATCAACATCGTCACAAAGTGAAACCAATTAATTTCATATAAACAAAGGCCAAGCTCGATGGCATAATGAGAAGTCGCACATTGAAATGATGAGCTGCAGAAATGTGCCACGTTGCCGAATGAAATAACCCGCAAAGAGTCCGGAAAATCACTGGCGAGCCTACTGAAGAATTCACACGACAAAACTGGTAATGAGGGTTGCTAATAAAAATTGCATATGTATAGGGATGAGCAGAATTATATCGATGTGAATGTCATTGTTGTCTCTACAAACTCGATGGGAGCTGCTGGATGATACCACCGCAGCTTCTATTTCTGCGACTAGACAAGTAGTGTGTGGTGCTGTGTATATCATCCTAACTAGCACCACATTTTTATGAACATAGCTATCAGTTCGCGGAATAAAAAAAAGCTAATTTAACATTACTTAATACTTTTGTTTATAAAAATGATTTTGTAAATTGGCAATTTATATGGGAAATTATAATAATGATTTTATACGACAAATTATAGATAAGTATATTGAAATTGTTCTGAATAACTTAACGTTCACATGTTGATTTTATTTCAAATTTTAAAGTAATAGTTCACTTTATAAATAAATAATAAATTCGATAGTAACGAGTAGAAGTGTCGCCTCACTATAATACTTGTCTAGGAAGGAAGTGAGGGTGCAATGTGCAAGTTGGAAATGGGCCTAGTCGGAGAAGGTTGCTACACTGCAGTACACCTTGAAACTTAACTTTAATTTATAGCAAAAAAAAATTAATTTATTCACTTATAACTTTATAGACAATACGATTATTTTGCAAGAGTAATATTCAAAAAGATTTCTACATGAATTTAGAATTAGTTTGAATATATATATATATCTAATCGACATCTGTCCGAATTGCTGGCTGTAATATGAATTTGGACTTGAAATTTGTCTAAAATATTCCTTTAACCGCAACCACAAATGAATATCTATAGCAACCGTTACTGTAGCAACCAACTGATAATACGAAATGAATTATTTTGTAAAATTTAATTAAATATAAAATGAAAGATATATGAAATTCAAAAATTAAATAACACATGACCATCTACAAATCATTCCGCGTCGAATGATCATATTCCCATTTCGATACGTTCACTAGTTTTCACGTGATTGGCGAACAAACAACACCCATTTTCATTATATATATATATATATATATATATATATATATACATAATGAAAATAGGAATAGTGCTGTATCATATAAAATGTATCAATTCAGTTTATTTATTATAGATGTCAACATTATTATATAAAAAATCATCATCATCATCAGCCGATAAACGTCCACTGCTTAACAACCACGGCTCTGTCTAATATGACTTTAGACTGAGTCTCATTTCTTCTCTAGTTTCAAACTCGAGAGCTAGACTGACTAGAGCATCCCGTTCTTCAAACGAACTGTAATTTTTTTTTTTAATTTTAATTACGTAAACTACTACCGCTAAGAATATTACGTGGTGAATTTGCATTTGTTGCCTTATACGAGGTAAGCGCCTATTGTTCACCTCGGCTCCGCCCGTTGCGCTCCTATTGTCTTCGAGTTAGCTTTGCAAGATTGTTTCTGCACCCGCCAACTATATTAGCCTAGTCTCCATTATTATAATAAATTAAATCCCCGAGGGTTGGACGCGATATTTCTTAGTAAAGCAATTAAACCTTTTTAAACAATGAACATCGTGAGTTATTTCCAAGCGTTGCTAAATAACGCATATGTATACGAAAATATGATTAAACCCGACGATCACGTGAAATATGAATAATGAAATGTTAGATGATTGGAAGGATATGGTATATATTCGTTGACGTCACTTAGCCGCAATGGCATCCAAAATACTAAACCTGAATGCTGTGCACAATAAATAAATCAATTCGCAACCGCATGGGGTGTCCATGCCGCCCGGGGAACTCTAAATTTTCTTAGGGTGTCACTAAATCACTGTTATTGTTAAATGTAATGTCCGAAGAGGCACTTACCGGCGAGGACAATAAATTATCAGTAAGATATGTTTAAATCATTTATATCTATCACATTTATAACCGTAGTGGAGTACAAAGCGCCGGAATCAAAGTCGAAGCTCTTTTATACACAGCGGACTAAGATGTGGTCTCTCACTTGGTGTCAAGTGATGCTGGCTCAGAATACTATCTTCTATATTGATTTAGTATAAGGTTGGTAACTAATGGAGGCGTGATCGAAACTGCGTGACACTGCGCCATAGAAGCAGTCCAGCAAAGTAAGTCAACTTGCGGTGGTACTTGAGGTGGTACCTCCTGTTGGAGACCGTTGAACTAGGTACTACCCTAACGTCTGCTTTTATTACAATTACAGCGTTGTAGTTAATGAAATTACTGAGATACTTAGACTTACGTAACGAGACTAGGCAATGAGCCACGTGGTGCATCATCCTAACTAGCACCATATTTTTATGGTCCATGACTTAACAATATGTGAATGTGCCTCTCCTCGCATCGCGTCTGCGGTTAAAGTCGTTAAGGTTGATTAAATATCACTTTAGCATGGAACTTTAAATAACTTGACGTACCGACGATATTAATAATCGATAGTAACTTGCGTAAAGTAGTTTTAACTGAACACTGGCAAAATTTAAACTTTTTCACGATTTTTTTTTATTTTATTAATGTTTAAGTTCTTTCATTAAATTTAAAACCTGAGCTTGAAATAATTATAATCGACTGTCAATGTATATAAAGGTTAAATTAATATTTTTAACCGACGACAAAAAGTAAACAATGCTATCATGTTTTCCACTCCTTCTTTATATACAATCACGATTTTTTAGGGTAGTTTAATAATTATAATTTTAGAAGAGTGATCTTTAAATACGGGTGGTATGACAGGAATAACTGTTTTTACTTCTGTAAATTTCTATTGCATCATCATCATCATCAGCCAATAAACGTCCACAGCTGGACATAGGGCATACTATTGAATATTATTTATACATAGTATAATTAGAAAATAAATTATATATCGTTATAGTGTAAGGGTTACCGCACAACTCACGGGATGCAAGCCAACCTCACCAGCTCGTAGTACACCCTGCATCAACAAACGAGACTCTGGCTCCCACCAACCCGCATTGGACCACCGTGGTGGGAAATGGACCAAAATCTCTCCATATGAATCTTTGGGGGAGGTCTATGTCCAGCAGTGGACGTCTACGGGGTAACGATGATGATGAATGATGATGATTTATCGTTTTTAAGAGTATTACACCCGTGAACATAATTTTTTTTTTGTACTGACGTAAACATTGTTAGCAGATTAAAAAAGATTAGTACAGTTTAGATAATAACTAAGTTTATTCATTAATATAACAGCGATATTAAACTAAGCACTATATAAATAAACCCAGTGACTAAATTATACTGTATTGAATATAAGAACATTCCATCAAAGGGATGTCTTAAGGATACGAATCCTTGAAGAGCATTTCAAAGGGACATTAAGTGGATTATCAAATACTGTTTACCCCTATTAATATTTATACAACAACTATTCACAACAAAAACTATACTGAAGCAACAGTAAATGTTTCTTAGTAAAATGATGTATTTGTTAATAAATAATGTTACTGTTGATTGTTTATCTGACGTCATTGATTTGTCGTTGATGCTATGGACTTAATGTACAAAGGAGTATTGCTAAATTCCGTTGGGTGCTCGGCACGAATCAGTCCAAACATCGGCAAACATTCATCCAATTAGAACGTTAAACCAAACAGCTAGATTAGCCAAATATTGTTTGTGCTACACAATACGAGACCAATCTCCATACATCCAATATTAGGGAGCAACAATCATCGCACTAAAGGGAAAGCCTGCCTCGGGCGGACGCTCCCGCAAACAAACCACCCTGCCCGCACCGAGGAAGCGGCTAAACACTATATCCTATACCTGTACCGAAACGTTCGAAGCGTCTAAATTTTATTCTACATACAAGGTGGCGCAAAAATAACCTTCCGATGTTTTTTGGCTGTAATTTAAAAAAAAAATGAAAAACTTTGATTCTTCTTGTGGATTATTTTTATTTGGTCTTTTAACTTTTTTACGTCAAGTCGAGAATATGATGTCATGTAAATGGCCACCGTCACAGTTGATTGTCATTAGGGGCCAATCGCAAAATTTATAGAATTTTCTGATAGAAGGATTACTTTTGCGCCACCCTGTACAATAGAAATTATGTATTCAGTAATAAATAACATTTGTTTGTTGTAAACAGCATACGATGTTTTTAAACTAATATCTAAAACTGATCAACGTATCGTATTAACGAGGAACTTACTATAAAAATAACAATAAAAGCAACCCTTGTCGTTGTCTTAATACCTATATCTATAGATACAGTGGTTGTAAGTTGTTATAAAAAAATGCGGTTGTAAATAGTTCATGTCGTCATTCAACAGTACAGATGATTATCGGCCGGTCAAGTGCGAGTCGGATGACACACGCACAGGGTTGTTTTCCTTGAAACTTCTCTATTTTCTCTACGATATTTCCCTTACCGATAACTATAGTTTAACTTTGAAATACTTGATAGAAAATCAATACATATTTTTTTTAAATAAATACATAAAAAAAATGTTTTTAATGTTATTAAACAACAGTAAAATTTCTATCCTTTGATCGTCTTTAAAATGATGCGATAGAGCGAATAACAGCAACATGTTAACCGCCCTAAGCGACGCGTGCACCCCCCGGACTTAAGTTTGCATATTGTAATTGATTCGTTTTTCGATTGTGTACCAATTAAACTCTACAAATTAAGCTCCAGTTGGTATTTTTAATTATTACAGTTGTTAAAATTAAACACAATGTTTAAAGTTGCAACATTGTTAACTTATAACATCTTAATGTCTTTTTTGATCTAACCTCATTTTAACTGATAAATTTTGAGGCAGATGAATAGCGTCACAGCCCTGTAGTCTCGGGCTAGTAAGAATAGGACTAAGGTAAGCCCTGCCTGTCGTAGAAGGCGACTAAAAGGATCTAAGAGTTCCGCGTCGGACAGCGCCTGGCTCCGCGATGGTGTCTAAGAGGGTCTGGCTCTTCTTCAGAGACGTGCTAACACAAAGTGAAGAGAAGCACCGGTACGTTCTGTAAGAGGTGCCGGAGCCTCTCCGAATGCACTGATGCATACCACCGAGGGAGTTTTAGTGAGTAAGAATCTCACATAACCACGACTTACCCATAGAAGCAGAGTATCTTCCGAAGAATTCCCAACCAAAAAAAAAGTTGAACGGCGTCAATAAGTAACAAACGTAGAAAGTAAAGAAAATGACCGTCGAAATATTTCGGTTGGACACATTTAAGTATCTAATGTAGAGATAAAGTGAAGGGAGTAAAGGAGGCGTACCTTTGAGTTACATCTTCGCCGGGTTGTACGTTATACCCCTTGGGGGATAACTGACCCATGCCGCTGTCTCACTATCTTTAACTACAGCAATAAATATTTTTTTTTATTCTAAGAAGCGACGAAACGAGCGAGTCCTTCGCTCGATGGTAAGTCATATGTCTGTCTACATCAACATGACGATAGGATGATCTACACTGTACATTGCACTCGTCGCACTACCTTCAAACCGGATCACAGTAATGTTTACGCACTACTATTTGGCGGCAGAAATAGGAGCTGACAAATCTTACCATCAACATAAACAAAAAGCGACGACATCAGCGAGATGATCACTTGATAGTAAATGATGCAGGCGCATTACCAGGATAGATAGGATAATATACACAGTACATCATTCTAGTCGACTTCAGATATAAGACGTTACGTATTCATACATCGGTAATTTCACTAGCAACAACGCCCTTTGAACCGGAATACAGTAACGTTTAACGGCGAAAACAGAGACCTGAATAAGTTGAATAAGTAGTGCAAGTATCTAACAATTGGTTTTAAGTTAAATCTAATAAACTAAATTTAGTACTATCACACTTGTGAGTAAATATCTCATCTTAATTGTTTATAACAATATCTATCTTCTATTTATTTATGTATAATGATAATGGGTTTTGTTTATTCGCTAAACACTTGAAAATTAGTGAATGTATCGACACGGAATGATTTGTAGATATTCATGTTATAGGCTGTTTTTTGAATTTCATAGCACCTTCATTATTTTATTTCTAATTAACTTCTATAAACATTTTCCTTTGGTATTATTTAAGCGGTTGCTATGGTAACGGTCGTTTTCGACGAATATTTCCAGTCTAACATTGTATTACGGCTAGGAAGGAGGGCGGGGAAGAACTAGTTCAGTATATAATCGGTATGTAATATTTTAACATATATAACTAACATGTATGTGGTCGACAGGTGAACATGCTATGTAAATTATGTATGTGTAAGTTGTCATAACTTAGCTACTTAAATTTCATTAAAGATTTCAAATGTAACAGAGAAATAAACGTTACAAGTGTAGTTTATAAAACATCGAAGATTGATCTTGTGTGAATCGCATAACAAATGTTTTAAGTTGTGGGTTCAATAAAACAAATATTGTTCTAATATGCCTATTATCAATTTATTGTTTATCTGTTTCTGCAATAAGTTTCCTTCATTCATTAATTATAATAATCATACAATTAAGAGTTCATAGATTGCGAAGTGAAACTACTGTTAACTACTTACAATATGTATTAACTCGATGAGCTTATTTTATATTATGACAATTACAGCGTTCAAATTCGGTTCATTTATAACATTTGTTATTGTTATATACAAATGATATTAACTTTTAGTTGAAGGCAGCATTGTTTCTCTGTAAAAGTACCACTTTTTTTACTACATTTCAAAATATAAATTTTAAGATACTCAAGAACGCATGGTCTGATGTTTGCTTAAAGGAAAACATCTTATATCAACTATTTCATGATGAAAAGTTCTGTGAGCTTTATGGTAAATATGATTCGTACAAATACATAGTAAAGAACTTTAAGTTATCAATTCATAAATAAGAGACAGTTTTCATTATAAAAAAATTACGATATTGTTTTTGTTATAAATAACAAGAACAATATTTATATTGCAACTATTTAGTAGTAGTTAAGTGAATTTTTTATTTACATCCTGGCAGTGGTACCGAATATAAATATTATTTGATTTCTAATTCTTAAATTACTAATTTATTGTTTTAAGATAATAAAGCGATACTATTTCTTAGTCACTGTAAAGCGAGTGATAACGGTTTCAGTGATTAAAAATATATTTAAACTGGTCATTCAGGCACACCCTCGTTAGGCGTTGTATGCCCTTTGATAAATTCCTTTATTCAACCTTTGAAATATAGAACATCACAAGTATTTTATTTAATTATAAAATATAATATTTTAAAGACGTTGATGGAGGAATCAAAAGTATACATTAAATTTTAAAATAATCACAATTGTACTTGTCGGAAAGAAAACCACTGTTGCGGTTATTCTGAAAGAAGTTAGCTAAATCTTGTAAGCATCTCTATTTATTTATTAAGAATTATATAAAAATATTTAATAAGATTTCCTTGAAAAGTCCCAAGTACCAGTGGGAATATGTAGAAACTATTTTATTTATATTTATAAGTAACAAGCTACATTACAGTGTTTTTATAGCATTTGTACTTAAAATTTTTCAGTGGCTGTAATTCTAACGAAGGACATAGATCTTAGTAAACATTGCCATAAAAAAGTTTTTAGATGTTGCTCGCGTGGTTTCCACTTTATAATGTTTGTAGTGTTTAATACATTAACGGAAACATGTTGCGTTTGTTATAAATACGATTAATGAAAGCTTCATTCTGATGCACAGGAAATAAATAAAAATAGTATTTAAATCCAACAATTTACAGTTTATTACTCCATCATAAATTTAAGCAAAGTATTAAATAGTCTTAAAAAATATAAAAAACAAATAATAGAAGCGGTGACTAGATATTAAAAGAGATTTTTTTTTTTTTTGGTACGAATCTTTCCCATTAATCAATAAATTCCTAGCATTTAGTTATAATTATTAACCGAACTCTAAATTGCACGTTTTATTACTTAACTTACAAGTGTCCTCCTATATTTACAAAACTTACGTTTTAAAAATATTATTTATAATTCGCAATTTTATCATTCCACTCTTTAGGCTCAGTTGTTTTTCTTAATATCTACGTTATAATGAAATTCATCAGAAAAACTATCGCATCAAGGTATCCAAATACTGAAAAATATTTGTTTATCGTGTAAATTAAAAATTTGTGATGATAATTTCAACTGATGTTGCATTAATACCATTCAATTTAGTAACTATAAGTTGACTAAAACGCTATTAATTATTAGAAATGTAAATTATTTACAAAAATTTTTAAACACTATTTTGGCTAAATGTCGCTAATAAGTCCTTAGTGTTAAATTGTGCCTTTTGTGATATATTAAGAAGAGCTGTCGAAGAGTAAAATGAAAACAATTAAATAATAATAACATTAATACTAGAGCGTTGCTAACTATCTACAACTTATGCAAGAGATATTACACTTAAGTTTATTTTATACACATTCAAAAATCAAAAACAAGGTGTCCAACAAGTTTCGTAATAGATATTAATAAAGAAAATGCCTGTTCATAGATTAGGCAGAGTAACATGCACAGTCTCGTACGCGCATACAAAAGGGTAAACTGTCCACAGATGACATTGTTCTACATCTTAAAATATATTCTCCTCTTAATCGTAATTGATTATCAGTTATTACATGTTAGAGTCCTAATCTATTTACAGACGCAATTATTTCGAGTACTTATGCGATGACTGTATAAGGACCACCGTAGTCCAACAGTGTTCGCATCTATGTATGCGACACGGGATGAAATTACTAATATTAAACACAGAATATTGAATATTTGCAAGGCACATTCTCTTAAAAAATCTGATTCATTCCTGAAATTGATTTTCATGCTGGTAAACGTTAATGCGTACAAACATCGAAATGAAAACGCAAATGATTTATTTGAATCGAAGCGATTTCTATTTACCACAACGATGTGTATATAATAAATTATATACTCCGTGTCTTGAAGGTACAAAAGGTGTCCAGTACGAGAAACGGAAACCGGTTCATATCGTGGATAAATATAACAGACATAAACTAATACTAAATTGCGATCGATTCGAGTGGGTGTGAAAATGAATAAGATTTAAACGAGATCCTATTATTGCTCATCAGTGTTTACAACCAGCGCCGGAGCGCCGTTAGAAGGCCTCTTGTGGTGGTGGTCGAGACCATGGCGGTTGCGGACGGCGGCTCAGTATCCGTAACCGGTTCCGGGATACAGGAGAGCCGCGCCGCCGCCCGCCGGTCAGTGTTGCGCCGCGAACTTCATGCGCTTCTGTTTCTGCCTCTGATTACAGAACCATACACGTACCACGTTCTTTTTTAAATCTAGCTTCTCCGCGATGGCCGCGATCTTCTCCCCGGATGGGCGAGGCTGCACTGCGAAATAAGCTTCAAGACTTCTTTTCTCCGGTGCCGCTATTGATGTTCTCTTCCGTTTCTTCTCGCCGGCGGGCAATACGCTCGGTGCATCCGGATCTCGTCTCTTGTTCTTAGCCTGCGCTTCGGCTTCCTCCAACCACGCCTGCAGTATGGGTTTCAAAGCTATCATGTTATTATGGCTTAAGGTAAGGCTTTCGAATCTACAAATGGTGCTTTGCGAAAGTGCTCCGACGCCCGGTAATTTAAGGTTTGCCAGAGCCTTGCCAACGTCAGCCTGTGTTACGCCTAATTTGATTCGTCTCTGTTTGAATCTTTCGGCGAACGCTTCCAGTTCTCTCGGATCGGTGTCGGTGTCGGGGTGCAGAGCGGCCGCCGGGTGGCCCAAATGTGCAGGCGGCGCGTGAGTTAAACCGCTGGCGTGATGGTGATGATTCATTACGTGGTTCATCGCGCCGTAACCGTGAAGTTGGTGATGAGGTGGTGCCGCCTCGCCCATAGGAGCTAAGGTTGTCATCGACGACGAGGTTAGGGGGTCTAGCATGTCAAGCCCTTCCATTCCATGATGGCTCATCTGAGGAAAAAAAGGCTTTTTGTAATTCTTTTTATCATACTGTCAAAATTATAACGATTGAGGAGGATTACCACGGCGAGGGGCCGGAGCGATCATTATTGTCGAGCGCCGAATTAACTTCTGCATTCATGTTAAATCACACATTTTATTGTAAATAAAGTAGGGGGAGCAACAATGGCCGTACTCGGGGACGATATGGCAACATAAACAATAATCTTTGTACAGATTTGCACTCATTCTTTACGAGTGCAAACACTTTTTTTTTCAATTGCGAGGGTGAGTCTGTTGTGACGTTGATTGGTCGCAAGTGTTTTACCAATATGCTTACGTTGTTGACCGGCATTGAAAAGAAAATGAGTATCCCGAGTGCTCAGGACGGGTACGTATAGAAATATGCAACGTGTCCTTTTTTACCAATAATTATTTTACTTCTATCACAAGTGTGAGAAATTAATTGAGATATCTGTTAATATATATATATTTTTTGTTAAATTTACATTGGATATTCGTATAAGTGAATTGGATAGCGGTAACTAAATCAATTGCTAATATAACGGAGGCAATCTATCTCACTAAAAAAACAGGTCGTATGTCTCTCGCTAACAATTTTTCGGTGTGGCGTCCAGGGGTAGGGTATTAGGTGCAGCCGGTACTGTCGGTGGTCCCTGGAGAGCAGTAGATCACAATTACAAGACAGTGCCCGCGTGTGGCACGTAAACTTACATGCCTCAAACAGTTTGCTTTGTTACTATTCTATAATGTATTTTGCACATTTCCCTCTAACACCATATTAGATATATCCCGTTTAGTTTTTATTAACACTCATACGACTCAAAGTAAATATCGTATATGCATAAAATCAATCTTTAACGTGAAAATCTATATAAATAGGAAAACTACATACAAAGTATTATGTTATGGGGATGAACGCATATTAAAAATTTATTATTTCCATATTACAGATTCCTTCATTTTATTTAATTGTATAGATAATGTATGTAATTAGTATAGATATATAAATAGTATAATATAATGTGTATGATATGAACAACATAATAAAACGCAATACTTTGCGCTTACACTTGTAGCACTCAAAAACGTTCAGTTACAAAAACCTCAAAGGTCTCAACGAACAGGTGCGTGAGTTTCGAAAACAAGTGCAATTTGTTCGGGCAATCGCACGCATGGGGTAACCGTGATGGGGTATGGATGTATACCGTTGTGTAATGCACCCTACGTTGCGACATTTCACTATGATTAGTAAGTACAACAAAATTACGCAGCAGTCTACTTCAATAATCATCCCCGCTGTGGGAAACTTTACAACGTGACACATTATAATAATCATCTTTGTTAACTTAGTATTTTTTTTTTAATATAAATATGAAAATTTTATACCTTAATAATTCAAGTAATAAATCTAACTGGTGATGGTGTAACATACGACAAAAATTTGTTTTGAGATATGGTATTTGAAAATTATTAACTAAGGATACTTTCTACCCCTCCACCCTCCATTGCGATTGTAAGTAGATATTAAATAAATTATATTCTTTTAATAGTGATTTGTATCACAACGTTATGATTTGGACAAGTGGCCAAATTTGTTCGGGGTGCGAAAGTTTGGGCCATGAAATAGGAAAAATAAATTTATCGTTTTATCAACGTTTTGACGCCAACATAATTTAATAAAGAATAACTTTCTCTTGTTATTATAAAGCTTATTAAATTATTTATTTAAAGCAACTTAGATGAAAATTTTTGAAAAAAACTATAACAATACGTGTATTAGCATACATACATACATATATATCACGCCTCGTTCCCAATGGGGTAGGCATAGACTACCTCTCTCCACTTACTACGACCCTGACACACCTCTCTCGCTTCCTCCACTTTCATGAACGTCTTCATGCATGCTCATCGGTTGCGAGTATTCTTGACCCAGACTTTCTCTAGGACATCTTAAATTTGATCGGAATATGTCCGGATGGTTCGACCTGCACCGATTTGTCCAATTATTCTTATCGTGTACACCTCTTTTGTTAATCTCCTTTCATCCACTCTTTCAACATGGCCGGACCATCTAAGCATCCCTTTCTCTATCTTTGTCACTACATCTTCAACCACGCCGCATCGCTCCCGTATCACACTGTTCCTCACTTTGTCCATTAGCTTCAGTCCAGTTATACTTCTCAAGCTTCTCATCTCCACAGCATTAATCCTACTTTCATGTTTCTTCTGCCATACCCAACATTCACTACCATACATCAGTGTGTGGATTATTAACACGCGTCTATGCAGAGCCAGTCGTACTCTTTGTGATATCTTCCGGCTATTCATAAAGTTATGAAGTGTCCCATTCACTTCATTCCCTTTCTAAACTCCTCTTTTCATTTCGCCATCATATTTGCCATCTCTCGTAAACTGTGAATCCAGATACAAATTCTTTCACTTGTTCAACTTTTTGTCCCTCAATCATAACGTCACAGTTTGTCACACATTCTTCTCTTTCAAAAACCATTGCTTTCGTCTTGCTTACATTCACTTTCATTCCTTTGCTTCTTAAAGCACCATGCACCATGTCTACCATCGCTTGCCACTCCTTCTCCGTGTATTCGATTATGTTAATACTTACAAATAGTTTATTTGATATGACTATACATTGCAAGATTGAAGTATCATAAATAAATCTACACCCCCAGTTTTGATGAAATTTAAAGTAGAAATAAAAAGGTATTTTTAATAACAAAAACTACACTGACAGAGTAATTAATAAAGCTTTTTATATTAATAAAAATATAATAAAAAGTAGATATTAACTTTAGCGAGTATTTTAATACCTAGTTTGATTGTGGATCCTAATTTCAAAGAAGTCATAAGAAGTAAAATAATTATTGTAAATGCATCAAAAAATATTACGAATAATCTCAATTTGTATAATGCTTCATAAAATTTTTTTTTTTGTAAATTATGAATGCAATAAGGGAAACTTTTAATTAATTAAATAGAGTAAAAAAAATTCCTATTATGGATTTTTAAAAATAACAATAGGTAAGGATAATTATAACAAAACAGTTTACGTTTCATGTCAAAGTAAAAAGCTTCTTAAACATTTTTCTTTTCATTTAAAAAAATAGAAAAAAAAAACAAAGCCGCTGGTTTTGTGGCCCATTTGAATTTTTTCCCGGTTCTTCGGCGCGGTGAACGGAAGCTCGTTTGACATAAGCTCTAGCTGTGCATGTGTTCGTGAGTTGGGGCTGCGTGAATGTATTATGAGTGGTAGTAAAAGGATGTTTTGACCATCAATTGGGGTTGAAATTCGCGCGCCACCTCAGTACCGAGTTATGACAATTACGTTACAAAATTTTCAATACAATTTAATGATGCACGAGTGTTTTGAAACAATTAGTAAGGTACAGTGAAATTTCTATTGTCATTTTACTATCTCTTTATTATTTAAAATATATTTGTAACAAAGATAAATTATTTAATTATAAAACTAAACATTATTGTTATTGAAGAATTATGTTTGAAATGTGATCTCATCATGAAATCAATATATGATTAATCTATTAAATATACAAAATAGTGTAAACATAAATGTAACTATATACGTACAGCGTCAAGCAAATTAGAATCAAATAACTTTTTTGCAAGGAGATTGTAAAATTCATTAATATACAATACTAGAGAAGTTCATGTTGACGGATGTTACATATATATGAAATTCATTACTACGTCGGTCTCATTATGTTTTTCACCACCGGAAGCTCGAATCTAGCGGTGACCGAAGCCGCTAGTTTTGAAGCGCCCGTCAAATTCAAACGCGAATTGTTTCTTTACATTTTAGTTTCGTGAAAATGTCGCAAGTCTACAGTGCCGTTATGTTGGGTTATTAAAAACAAAAAAAAAAAAGCGGCAGTGTTGATTTTTAAGCAGCGTTGAACTAAACAACGCACGGCCATCCCTCCTGACTCGTCCCAAGTGGCTGAAGCGACAATTGCACGGCAACCTAGTAAAAACGGTCGTATGCTCGCGCTCCCTCGAGTACACACTTGTTTTTTTATCTCCCCTTTCCCGTAGTTTACTTCATGTTTAAGTTTTGCTGTTTGTTCTAGTCCTTTTTGTTGATAGCGACGGAAAAGGGAAAAAAAAGTTACATACATTATATACGTTTTGAAAATCAAAACATCACCACAAACCTAAACGACTTAAACTGAACGACATACTTATTATGATATTCATAAAAAAAAACACGACAAATATAAATTAAGAAAGTAGCATCTTATAGTTATTAATATACGGTTTAAATAGAAACATGTTTCAATAAATAATATTGTTTTATGTATATTTTATACATTTGTTATTTAACATAGTCCTATGACTATAGTTAACAAATAACCTAATCCTGTCGTTATCAAATAAATATATCATACAAATTGTTATATATGATTTTGTTAGTTAATTATGAATAAACAATTAGAACTTAATGTTTAGGTATAGATTAATCAAGTAATATTATAGAATTTTTTTTTTTCGCCTAATTATCATTCTTTAGTACCAAATGTTAAATATATGAAGTATTTACTGCTTCATATTAAAATCATGTTGACCCTTAATATTTTAATTGTTTTTTTTTTAATTAAGTTATCATCTGTAATTAACTATAAGTATAAAGATAAAAGAAAATATTCAAAAAATTTGTAAACTTAATTAATATATTTAAAATAACATATTCATTCTTCCGATTAGCTTTATAATAATGAAGATATACTCGTATTTACTATATAATGTTATTATCGTAAAGGTTCAAGTTTTATAACCCTCGTGATCAATTATGATCATCATCAGTGTATTTAATAGAAGGAATTTTAGTGTACTATTTTAAGCGTGTCCTTGAAGTTAAACCTCTCCATTCTACAATGGCGTAGACCTTGAAAAAGAGATTTGTTACTGTATGTATCTTATACGGTGGGTAAATGTCTCGTAGAGATGTCGTCTCAAAGTGCTGGAATGTGGCGACCATGCAGCATTGGCAGACCCACAGCTTGGTGGACAGAGGACTTAAAAAGGAAAGCTAGGAGTCACTGGATTCAAACAGCATAGGACTGTGTCTTGTGGTTTACGTCACAGTAGACCTAAGTCCAGCAGTGGTCGTCTATCGGTTGAAATGTTGATGGCGATGATATATCTATGATCTTTTTTAAAATATTCATATAGTTTTCTGAAGACACATTTCGTGTTATCCACTTCACCACTACATGTCTTCAATATATAATTTTTTTATCGCCGTTTTGCAATAGCGATGAATGTATGTATCCAGATGAATTGACTTTTGCTATGTATGTGGTGTTCATTTAGTTACCATATAAATTTATACATTTACAGTATATACGAAATAAATTATTTCAAATAAAATCTAATATTCATAGACTATATTATGATTGATTTAATAATGCATATTACAAAAACGTTGGAATTGTGCATTATGTAAATAAAGGGAGACCAAATATATTTCGTATCAACGATTGTTTGTACTGTTTCTATATGAATAGAGTTGTGCAGTTGGCAAAGATTAGAAGATAACTAATTGTTCTTTTTTATTTTATGAAGCAACAAGAGGAACAGGACATTCACCTGTTGGTAAGTGATACGCTTGCTCGTAAAAACGTGGCGCTAGTTAGGATGGTATATACTGCTCTAAATTGCGCTCCTCGCCTTGAGACAGGATTTCTCATAACCCCAGTAATTTCACTTGCTACCGCGCCTTTCAAACCGGAACACAGTAATATTTATACACTACTGTTTGGCGGTAGAAATACAGACTGCGGTGGTACCTATCTAGATACTCATACATATAAGTGGTCTATTGCGGGAAACCTAGATAGAAACCATTGTCGCTCTTCTAACCGCCGTCAAACAGTAATGCGGAAAACTTTTGTGTTCCGGTTTGAAAGGCGTTATAGCGTGTAAAATTTTTTAGCTAATGAAAGCAGATCTTATGTTTCAAAGTGGTAAGCACTATATGGTGTTGTGTATATTATTATAAATAAGCGCGGCATTACTATGAGCCGGTGTTAACTAGTTACAGAACTTTCTCTCATAAAAACTTGTCATATATATAAAACAATGAAGTTTCTATTAAATTAAATGGAAAATTTGTCTACGTGTCAAATTAAGGAAATCCTGCAATCGAGACCTAACTTATTGTTCCTAGATCTCCGTTCTAAAAGGACGCCTAAATATGCACTAACGTAGCGCCTTTATCGGCTGCCGAAAAGTATTGTGCAAAGATTATTGTCTTCTGATACGAAAGGCGAATAGTAATATAACTGTCGTATGATTTATTATCTGTTACATATCTCTTCATTGCTTAGTTAAATATAAGTTTATTAATGCTAATCTATCGTTATTTGAACTGATGTTTGCCTACATAGTTACATATGAAGCGAGGGCGGGAACACAATCGTACACATTATATCGAACAGTGCATAAAATTACCTAATTTTTATAACGTAGCGTATATATTTCTTACATGTTACACAGCCCTCTCGTCTACCCCACTCGAGGCAAATCCCCGAGGATTGAACCCTCCGTTACCGACATATGAACTCTCAAAGATTTTCTAAGGTGGTACGGGGCATACAGAAATGCATTTACTTTTATTATTATTATTTATGTCGCAACGGAGGCGAGGAGCATACCAATTTGGCAACAATTTTATGAGATCTCTTTAGTTTTATAGTCTCGAAATTCGATTCGTATGATCCCTATTGATTTTTCCTTTGATTTTAGTTGGAATATGAAAAACTTAACATAATGCGTCCTAAAGAAAAAACCTTACTTCACATATCACATTTAAAGTAAGTTATAATTATATTGTCAGTATAAACAATTCGTACGTTGACTTTCTAAATCACCATCCGTTTTGACTTAATTAATGTAGAAAGTCTTATAAAGAAATTACCATTACTTTTTTTAAGATTTTTCGTAAGATTATTACATAAGGTAATAGTTACAAAAAGAAAGGTGTGGATAAAATAAAATAAAAAACGATGAAAATTTGTAATTTAGTGGCGCAATGAACGTCGTCCTAGCTGGACACAAATGTACCTGATGCGGTCGAGCGTTATGTGATGGCGGTCCTCCTACTCCGTGATGGTATACCATATCATGCTTCAGCTGGGAGAGGTGCGGCCCCGGTTGGGGTCCTGTCTGGTGCTTCGAGATGTCAACAGCTGCCAAAGCCTCCGCGCGACTTAGCAAGCCGTCGTTGAGACCGCCGAAAATATCGCCCTGTTGCAAACAAAAGATAAAATCACACATTTGTTTTAACTTATTGTAATATATGCTTTTCTTACTATACGCGCTATAAACAAATAAATGATTTTTGATAAAATAAAAACAAGCATCTCTTTCTTTTCCATTTATTGTATTAATAATCATAGATATATTTCCAAACAAACAGGGAATCTACAAAATCTGATCACACTGTATTGTTGTGTATCTGTGCTGATAATAAACAATGTGACAAATTGATAACATTCTCGTTTCCGTAGGTTAATGAATGTGCACATACATAAATGAACATTTACATGTATCCGTTTAAGTATCTATGTATGTTTTGTTTAAGTGAAGTGTTAATTGTATAACAAAAAGTAATCAAGTGTAAAGTAAGGTAGTCGCCGAAAGAGCTGGTTCAAAGACCGGTATAATTCGTGGGAGGTATTACCCCGGCCGCATCAAATAGTCATGGCTGCTCAACCGGCAGCCCGCGGACAGGGGTTTTTGCCGGATTACTTTAAATTATTTATGAGTGACTCTGACCCCGTATTCCTCCGTAACTCGTTACACGATTCCGCGGTTCCTCGAAGTCGGTACCGACAGATACGGCGCGCGCCTCCTGACTCACAAATAGGCAGTTTTATAGTGCCGGGGACCACTTTTAAACTGATAGTTTCCCGTTTCGATTTACCGGCGGTGCACACGTTTGCTTGTTTATTCCAACGCCTCTGCTCCCACCCCCACACACCCTCATTTTCCCTATACAACCAGCATTGGAATAGCCTCGCTGAAATCGAACTATACTTCGTTTGTACGACGGTAATATTTTAAAGATCTATAAACTTAGTTATAACGCGTGAATAGACCATAACTAGTAACACTAGTTCACTAATTAAAAATTTAATTAATATATAAGATAATAATTCATTATTAACAGAAACCTAATACAAGTTTCTGTTGGTGGAGAGCTTTAAGGTGGGTGTCACCGCAACTCCAATTTCCATAGCCGAGCAGTCGTGCGCGAACATAACTGAGTACCGGTTTGAATGGCGTTGTAACCAGTAAAATGATTGAGATAACAATGCATCTTGTATCTCAAAGCCAAGTACATGCCAGTGAAGTTCATATAATCACTTATCATCTAATGATCTACCTGCTCGTACCGTTAAATAGAAAAGCTTTAAGTTATACAGGGAGCAATGGAAAGGGCTATGCTCGGGGTTTCCCTGCGTGATTGAATCGGAAATGAGGAGATTCGTAGGAGAACTAAGATCACCGACATAGTCCAGAAGATTGCTAGTCGCAAGTGGCAATGGGTAGGACACATCGCTCGAAGGACTGACAGTTGATAGGACACTAAGGTCCTCGAATCGCGACCGCGTATCGGTAGACGTAGCGTTGACAGACCCCCTACCAGGTGGCCCGACAATCTGGTGAAGGTTGCGAGAAGCTGCTGGACGCGGGCAGCGCATGATCGGTAGATGTGGAGATCTTTGGGGAAGGCCTATATCCAGCAGTGGACGTCTATCGGGTGATAATGATATCATTATCAAAACTAGCCGGAGCTGTGCTCAGCGGCTTTCTGCTATCTTACGCACATCGTCGGTGGACGTTCCTGGGCATCCATCACAACGGTATACTATAGAGTAACATATACTAGAATTAATTTAATAATAAATTCGCAATCGAATGTATTGTAATCAAGCGTGGGAATCTAAATTTATCTCCGCACCCCATCGCAACGTTAGTGTCGCGTTACAAAAGTGGTGCAACTAATTCCCAACTGATTACTATTGTTAAACAAATCGTCCTCACTCACACCCCCTTCCCCCTCTTAACCCTCCACTCGAAAAGTAACGCAGTAATTATAATCAAAAGGGCACAAGTCCTGGGTCATATTGATAATCAGTTTCCGCATCCGAAAGTACGTTGACAGTTCCGTGGAAATTCTATGTTTTACTCACAACGGATTATTATTTATTTACTACTGTTATATATATATATATATATATATATATGATTTTATTATGTAACTTTAGGCTTTATTATTAATATCTATGTCATGTAAATTTAGATATACTGTGTAGATTTATAAAACTAAACATTTCCTATACAAATAATTTGTATGCATATCCAGGTAAATTTAATTGCATATAACAAACTCAATGTAAAAATTAACGTTCCTAATGAAATAAATTAATTATTATTGGAGTAAAAACAATGAAAAAAAAAAGTGTAACAATACCGAATGACCTGTGAGTGCAAAAAATAATATATATAAGCCTTTGGCTTTAAAGTCAGGTACAAATTGCGCATACAGATCCGTTGGAACGTGAATATTTAATAAAATGTTCCGAAGTGGAGTTCATCATTTTATTTTCCTTTTATTTACGAATATTTTTTTTTTATGGGTATGAATAAATAGTGAAGGATTGTTAAGAGACGGGAGAGGATACTCCGATTTGTGTAAGAGATTCCCTTTTTCTTTCGCCTAACGGCAGGGGAAGCAAGATCATCATCTAATAAAATACCCAGTTGAATCGGTAAACACTAGTCCGAATTAAGTCTACGTAATTCAATTAATCGCAACGCTATTTAAACCGGAACATAGTAAAGTTGGCATGGAACTGTCGGTGACGGAAATAGAAGCTGCGCGATGATGAGGCTAGACGGTTTCCGGAGTGAGACATTCATCTACAAATTACATAATAAACAAAGTAAATATAGAAGTGTTTATTATACATGAGACGTATGAGTGCATATCTATTTTGAATATCAGCTTCAGCTTATATTGCCAAATGTACTTAGTATACACACTAGATGTATTTGCTCTTTCGACGGTAATATTAAAGCACATACAGCACGTCACTACGTTCAGCTTCGGCTCTTCAAGGGGCTTAATGTTCCTACTGTCGTATTTTACAATAGGTTTACTTGATATTGGATGATATTTCGTTTAGTGAAACGAAAAAAGATTAATCTATCATCGGTATATCCTGAAAGGCGAATAAAGACGGAATGATTTCAGAACAAAGCGGAAGCTTTTCATGTATCCGTTATCAGTATATTGTCTTCGTCATGCGCCGTCATTAGTATGGTGGTTGATAAAAAAAATTGTTTCTTTGTAGATATTTAGTTCAAAAATTAATATAAAATTCATAGATTATATCAACATTTAATTATTTTATCGCAATACATTAATTTTAAAACAGGATACTTTGAATAAAGACTTATAATCAATTTCCTGTAACTGTTCTCATAACGGACGTTATTGACATAGAAAAACTATGTATATAATAACTTATAATTACTATATAACTTCCAAAAATAGCAATTAAATAAAAAATTGTTAACAGAACAATCATTTGTGTATTCAGTCAATGATTTAGATCAGCTTGCCGGTGCCGATGATGGATTAAAACAGTAACTATATTTACTGACTATACGTACAGCACTAAAATAATCCATTACTATTATTACTCGTCAACGTTCTCATTTTAGGGTTAACTGGCGACATCTCCTGATCCCCTGATACATCTGTGCCACGTAATGTCTGTATCAAATGTCACAGAGATAGATGTAAAAGCTGAGGGTTTGTGCGGCCTTAGTTCACGATTAAGCAGATATTAGACTCTCACATACAGATGCATACTATAGCGTGCATTGTAAATGTAGCACTGTTATATTCATAGTAATAATTAAATTATTAATAAAAAAAAATTACGGAGACATCACATTGTTAAATTCCAAGCACTAGTCAAATTCTTTATAACATTTAACCCGGAATCCGATTTCTTCTCTTTACACTTTGCTCTTTTAAAATATAGAAGGTGAAGACTAAAAAATTACGATTCATTAATAATTACTTTAAAGTAAAGTAGTTAAAAACTGATGGACAAGTATAGATTTATCTGTTATCCAATGCAACATATCGTCAACATAGGATTGTACCAAAGAAATTATAATACACAATGTGTATCAAGTCTAGCGATAAACTTCGTCCTTCGTAAAAAGATCTCTAAATATTTATTTAAAAGAAAACAATTAAAAAAAATTGCATACGTTCTTTAGTGCTTGTAATAAAATCCTAGGATAAATAACTATACAACTAACAAATATACAATACTGTGATATAATATCTTTAATTCCGAATCCAAATGATCGTTATATAAATTATATTGCTTTGGCTTTAATGTAGCTATATATATACATATATATATAAATATTGCCGGATATGTATTAGACATCAAAACGCTCCCTCCCGTCACTGTATCCCGACCGCAACAGCTTTAAAATGAGTGAGATTACGGAATGTGCACTTAGCTGCTACGATTATGTTTTGCGGAACAGCACGAGGGTGGAAACTGTGAGTTAATTCATGAAAATGCTCTGAACTTACAAACGCTATATATATAACGACATGAAAAAAAAAAACACTAAAGCTTCAAAATTATTTACTAATTAGCACGAAATTATAAATTCACTTTTTTTTATTGAAAAATTAATAATTTATATTAACATCTTTCAATATATCAGCAGTATCTAAAGAAGTTAATAGGCTGGACGTTCACCAGGGGATGATACGTCTGCTTGTAGCAACGTGGCGCTAGTTAAGATAATATACACTGCACCGCATTACGCTCATCGTGATACTTAAGATGTTGAGTCTATTTACCCCGGTAATTACAATAGTCACAGCTCTCTTCAAACCGGAACACAGTAACGTTTGCATACTACTGTTTGGCAGTAGAAATAGGCGCTGCAGTGGTACCTACACGATCTCTCCCAATAGAAGCTTACCCCCAGATACTGCTTTATCATAGACTCTCTGTTATCAGGTGATGATCATAGTGAGGTGATGGTATAAATACACTATAGTTATAATAATAATTTATTTGTAGCATTAGTATTCTTTAAATATTAGTCGTAGATTAAATAGTGATTGCACTACAATTGGCTATTGAATAAATTGCTTCGATCCTTTGCAAGAAAGCCCCGAGTCCCAGCAGTGGGAAAATGAAGAAGGCTTTAACATGGAAATAAAATTATTACTGTATGCATTATTTACCAATTATATTAACAACAATTTGTTTATTATACTGTCGTTAAAATGATTACTAATTATTAATCATTGCGATAAGGATCATTTGGTACAAATTTGATGTTTTATTATTAAGGATATAAACTGAGATAATGTAGTGTAAAATACAATTTCTTGAAATAATTTTTAGTGCAATTTCTGCATCGTTTGGGTCAGTGTGAACATACAGGGTCCCAAATTAAAATGGTATGCGGTTCACAATTGGGCGAATGGATTAGTCCCGTTTGTTGTACTTGGCCGCTTCAGATCTCCACAAAGCACACTTATGATTAAGCCAGCTAATTAGTACAACCGCGTCGGCCTTATTGCTTATTAATATACTTGAAACAACAACTTACCTTAGGACGGGTAATTGAAAAAGATTTCCAATCAATATTTGTGTAGCTTTAATTATTACAGCGTTTATTTCGTTTCGGAGAACATCTAAGATTTCCTCTTGTTCACCACAAGGAAGTTGACTTCTGAATATCTAATTCAGCGTGGAGGAGTTCAGGAAAAACTAACTTTTTGAAAATGAATTTAAAAATAACGTTTCGCTACAACAAATCGACGTATTTATAGAATAGAAGTAGTCTAGAGAGTCATGCGATGGTCGCTACCCTTGTTAGACGCTTTTATAGAGCAATGAATGAATAATTTTTCTATTAACCATTGGTAGGCAATCAAGGTTCGACATATCACGATATCCGTTTCGACTTCTTCGACTTCGACGACGGTTTAACTAATCCTTTTTTACCTTCTACTTTTTCAAAGGTCAAAAATAATTGTTTTATACCGTTTGATTTATTATATTTTACGGGTACCGCTCAATGTATTACGGGGCCCAAGTCTACCTTAAAAACAACAGACGGGGCTCTTATCAAACACCAACACGCATTGGGCCAGCTTGAGCTTGAGCAATGGGCCAGGTTCCTCCTCAATTAGGCTCCTTAAGGGAGACTATGCCCAGCTGTGCGCGTTATTCCTCTGATGAGATCGATTGGGAAAGCTACGATAAATTCTCGTTAGGTGTATGTGAAGCTTTGTACGTCATTTATAATTACGAATTGATAAAATTGAGATAACTATTAAGATTACGAGTACATTGATACAATGACGGCTCTGTTAACCAACAGAAAAATAAGAGAATGGTTTGTTTAATGATGATAATCAATTTGTAAACGGAAACCCGTTAAAATAGTTATTACTACAAAGCGCCGCTAGTATCTCTTAATCTGTCACATTAATTAGTTTGCTTCGTTGATTAGAGTTATCTTAACATTTGAGAATCTATTAAAACCATTTTAACTTGATATATATATAGGAGATATCCAGAGATTCACTCATCACGAGATCTCCAAAACTATTAGACGTAAACGCTCAAAATTCGATAGAGATATTATTTCCGCCTCATAGAGGTCAGTTAACTACGGATGTTACAAAATTCCTTCACCAAGGGGAGTCATTGGGGGTGTTACACCTCGGGCAGGGAACAGGTGGTTTTATATGTATACATCTAATTCTGTTCTCTATCATAAATGTAATTATGTATATGACAAAAGTAACTGTGTTTATTTAAGGAAAATTTATTAAGGTAGATATAAATAATAACCGTTCTTAATACTTTATATCGAGAGGTTTTTTTTTACGATAGGAAAGATTCGATTTTAAAATAACAGTTATCTTAAACTTCGTAAATTTTTAATGATTATATATCGTTAGAAAGTACCATTAAATCCCATTTGGGTTTACTGAATACTTGAAAAAAGATATGAACCTTGTGTATGAGACAATAGTAAAGATTAATAAGCAGCTTTTGATAACTGCTTAGATTATGTTCATCATTTTCTATTATCTGTCAGTTCTGTCTTTGTGGAAACTGTATAACAGGTAGAGTCCACTCATAAATCAAAATAATTGCTGATAAACCCACTAACATATGTAGTACTTTTTACAAATAACAATGGGATGCATTTCAAAATGTACATATCCGTTTTGGGACTTCAGATAATATATAAACAGCATTTATTGTTATTTATTATAGTATAAGCGAAACAAATACAAATATGTAATACATTAAAGTAGAGTACGTCTCCGAAGTTACGTAAAATATATAGTTTTAAGTTTATTATATTATTTAAAAGTTAATTTAAGTCCATCAGAATACCACAGCGTCATGTAAACTGCAATTATCTTTACTAATTAGCCGCAATTGAATTCGTTTAACATACAATGTTATAATGAACTCGCAGTACAATTAATGTTTAAGTACTGCAATTAAACTCATAATATTAACCGCGGTATGTATGAAGTTAGTTAAATAAGGTTTTTTACTAATTATACGGTAATCTATACGCTATTTTCAATGTCTTTAAAACGTTCCATCCATCATCAATATCCATTTAGAAGTAGCGTTGGGAGGCCTCTCACAAGATGGACCGATAATCTGGTGAAAATCGCGGGAATCCACTGGATGCGAGCAATGCGGGACTGATAGACGTAGAGGTTTTTAGAGGAAGCCTATTGAGAGGTGGACTGATTGGGCAGCAGTGTCGACTGATGATTATGATGATGTCACTCAATTTTGTTTCAACTAACTTTATTTTCAATATATCGCGTAAGGAAATAATTTTTATAGACAAAACCAAAATAGGCACAAGGCACATCCCCCATAGGATAGACCGACGATCTAGTGAAGGTCACAGGTAGCACAAGACCGATTAAGATGAAAATACTTGAATGAGGACTATGTACAGCAGTAGGTGTTGTTCAACTGTTGCCATAATGTATATAACTTCAACATTATCAAGCCGATAAAAGCTCACTGCTAGATATAAGCCCTCCCCAAAGATCATAAGTTAGTTCTGCGCTTTATCAGATCGTTGGTCGACCTTGTCGAGGATGTTCCAGTACTACATCTGTTACACGACTCTCACTCTAGGACCGTACTGTCTTATCTGTCTCATCGAGCAATGTACTTCGCCCGTTGCCATTGTAAGTTATTGTTGGTGACTTGTTTACAGAAAATTCTTATTTCATCTATAACTTTTTGTACATCCCATAACGAGGGAATAATTGTAATAAATTTAATAAATAAATTTCTATATAATTATGAGTATTTCATTTAGACGCTTTACTAAATAATTTTTGTATAAAACAATTTATTTATCTTACGCCATGAAACATTTGCTAAGAGCACCGAGAGAGTAGACTCTGTGTATCGATAATAGCAATTCTAAAAGTACGGATCAATAATGAAATACTTGTGAAGTTTTTAAAGTATCAATTAATAGATGATAGTAAAATTATCAATACTTGAGAGATGAACGATGAGAACTATGTATTATCACTCCGTCAAACTTGTATGACTATCTTATAGTGAGAAAAGCTGATTACCAATAAAGGAAACATAAAGAGCGCTTATTTATAACACAAGTTAAATAATCTATGGAAATGCTAATAATAGTTTATGAATCTATCCTAAATATTACAGTAATTTTGAACAGATTCATAAACTATATGTTATATTATAATAGCAACTATATCAATGGTTAAACACAAGGTTTAGGAGCAAGCGTTGAATGTTTTTCTTCATCTTGTCTTACCGAAACTCTCTTCGCTAAACCGTGTACTACTGTGGACGGAAACATGCATTAAACTTGCATATTTTTTTCCATATCCTCGATATCTGAAAACGCGCAGCTCACACATTATATTGATAAACTAATCTTTGGCCAAAGATCGCAACGGTACGCATAGCAACATAATAATAATACTACGAACAATTTTGATATGCGAACATGAATTGAAAAATTCGTTTATAAATTTTACTTACATTATGCCTAGGTGACCACGAGTTGCACATCAAGGAAGCGTCCTCCAGGATTCGGGTCTGCAAAGAAAATACTAAGTTTATTTAGATTGTTATGGCAGTATATGAATGAGTTCCCGTAGCAACACAAAGCGTAGAAAGTAACCCCGCGGTAATAGTCTTTCATAACTCTTAAATAGATCTCACCATGGATAGGTATCTCAAGTACAGTATATCCTCGACAAGAGAAATCAAGTCAACTATATTTAAACTGATCTTTGTTTATAACTGAAACAGATACCGTGGAGAAGAACATAAGACAACTCTGCCTACCAGTCACTGCGCCGGCTGGAGCTCGTCACGGTCTTGGTCCAAACGTTCACAGGGCACGGGGGATTCTCCGAGTATCTTCAGAAGTTCAAGCTCAAAGAGAGTCCCTCGTGCCTTTGTGACTCGGCGATGGACCAGACCGTGGTGCATATCCTGTGTTCCTGTCCCTTATATGGGACCGATAGAGTAAATTTAGAAATAGAGATAGGAGAAAGGATAGATACAGAAGTCATTGCCACTCCGATGAGTGAGGACGATAGTCGCTAAATATTTCTAAAATATTGTAAAAGAGTAATAGATGTAATAAAAAGAAACAAAATATGACTATAAAAAATTAACAAAATAAATAAAAACAATACAGGCTGTATACGAGAAAGTAGGAAATTTTTTATTGTAAATAAATAAATAGAAATAAAGAAAATAAAGTTTAAATAAAAATTAAAAGAACGAGAAGACAAAGAAGAAATGAATGAAAAAAAAAAAGAGATGATTTGTTCCAGGTTCGACGAGGCGACTGTCTTCACTCATTTGCGAGAGGTATGGCACAAGGAAATGGAATGCAGTATGAAAGAGAACGGAAGTGTGACAGATAAGTAGAATAAGAGAGATAAGAAAGTAGGAAAGAAGAGTATGAAGAATAAAAATATATACATATATAATATGGTAAATGAATTGTATAAAAAAGGCTCAGACTCGAAACACGCAGGGGAACAATTAAAAAAAAAACATAAGACAATTTTATTGAACCATTAAAGGTTTAACTGCAGCTTATTTATTAACTAAAAGACCTATAAACAAGATTTATATTATATTCTGTGTAGATAACCGTAGTTAAGTACTTACCGACTTGAAGTTATCGATCAGAGAATAAAGATCAGCTGATTTGATTTGATGTACACAGTTTAAGATGCAATACTATTTATGTAACTTGCGACGAATGAAAACCAAAGTCATTATGAGCTTAATCCCTTAATAACCCTAACTGTACAGTGACGTTTCACTTTTTGCAACCCCGTATTTATTACCGTACGATGCAACGAATCAATAGAAATTATTAAAAAGTACACGAACAGTAATTGTATTATTATATGGAGCATACAATTTGTAACCTTCAGACGTGTGTATTATTTATACGGTAACGAGTGCTTCCGGGCCAGTCCAACGTTTATTTAAAATGGAATTAATAATGCCTTAAAAACTTCCTAATGGTTAGGCAAATATTAGTTCCCTTTAGAAACGGAAATATACGGCGATAAATGACGTGCTCCATTCGCATTATAACGACACACATATATATATCACCATCAGCCGATAGACTTATACGTACGTATATATATATATATATGAGCTCTTAACTTGAAAGTGGTATAAGTCATATATTTCTTATTTTATTATTATGTTATTTTACTAGTATTTGTAATGAAATAACCGTTAAACTAGATTTTTGAAATTTTAGACTTATACCACTTTCACAATCAAGGGCATGAGCCTTTAAAAACTAAGTATAAATATACGAATATATATTCTTAGTTTTTAACTACAACTTATTTTTTGGAGTGTAGTAGTAAATGAATAAATGAACCGATAGACATCCACAGCTGGACAGACCTACCCCAAAGATCTTCACGTCAATCGGTCCTGCACTACCCGCATCCAAGAACTACCTGCGATCTTACAGTGATCATTGCCTGCGGTACCGCCGGGCACAACAGCCCCCGTTTGTAGGGGCTCATATGGCGGATTTGGGTCATTTTCTCACCACGCTGGCCCATTGCGGGTTGCTGAGAGCCAGACCCTCGTTTGTTGTTAGCAGGGGGCACCGCAAGCAGGTGGGGAAGGCTCGAATCCCGTGAGTTGTTGTCCGGGACCCATTACGCCCCCAGTTACTGAATCTTGTCTCCAAATATATATAATGCACTATAATATAAATTTTTGACGTTAGATAATTTTTTTTTTATTAAACGAAGCGACGAGACGTCTGTGATGTTCACCTGATGGTAAGTGATACGCCTGCCCATAATAACATACACTGTACCACATTGTGCTCGCCGCCTTAAGACACAAGATGTCGAGTCTCATCCCCTCAGTAACACAACGCACTTCAAACCTGAACACTGTAATTTTTGCACACTACTGTTAGGGCGGCAGAACTATCAAATATTATTTCCACCCCCAGCCGTATTACATCAATGCAAACCTTACTACCACTGTGTCACCGTAATGACAGTGACAAAATGTGAAGTGCGAATGAAATATAATATGAATGTTTAATGTATAATACACCGAATAACAAGTGAAACAGTAAATTTTACCCGTCCATTTAAATGTTCATTACTCAATTAACTTGACCAATAAATAAACGTGATTAAAAACACGTCGATTAATTAAAAATTAACTTTGGTATGGTCAATAACATTTTTGTAGCTTTTCATACATTTAATATTTGTATGTGAATTGAAAGTTTGGTGGCAGGTCTCCGTTGCTGGAGACCGTCTGGGTAGGTACTGCTGCGACTCCTATTTCCACCGGCAAACAGCAACGTGCAAACATTACTGTGTTCCGGTTTGAAGGGCGCTGTAGCTAGTGAAATCACTGGGGTAACAAAACTCGACATCTTATCTCTCAAGGCGACGAGAACAATGTGGTACTTAGTATACCATCCTCAATAGCGTCATTATTGGCAGGTGTATCACTTACCATCAGGTGATCGCGACGCTCGTCCCGTCGCTTCGTTGAATAAAAAAAAAATTGTGTATTTCACGTTTTTTTAGGAACTAGCGAAATTTTGGTGTTTTAGAAAGGAAAATTTTAGGAAAATAGTTAATGGTCCTCGAACATACTTTAAACAGGTTTAATTAATATTGTTTTTTTTTATTATTTTTATTTATGTTATTATTTACTGGTAAATTTTATTACTTGTACAAGTTTTTAATTTCTTTCACCTTTTCACTTTCACGTTTTGTGTTTCTTTTGTATTTTATATGTATGTATGTTATCGTAAATGTGTGCATTTGTTGGTAAGCTATAACAATATTTTTTTTTATCAATGTTGTTGTACAGTGTATTACCTATTAAATATATAAATAAAATAAAAAAAATTAACGTATCCGATGATGGGAGTTTTGTAAAACATTTAAATGAATTCAAACTTTCTGATACACTTTTACATTGTAGCTACATAGCAGCAGTTTGATGTATTTTTTCTTTACCCTATTCATCTTTATTATTTCCTTCAGATATTTATACTAATTATGTAAAGTAAGTAAATTATCAATAACATTCCTTAATAATATTCTTAATAACTAAATTCGTTCATTATTATTACCCGTGCCGACGATGTGTTGAGGCTGTTACTTTTCTTTTCATTTGTGCCTTCGAGGTTATTTGTATATTATTATGACGGAAATGACTTAGTTGTGATTATCATATTGAATGTTAAAATTAAACAGTCTTTGACATTATAATTCGCACAATCAATATTTCACTTTTACGCCTGAAAAACTTCGCTGTGAAGTATAAGAGCGTCCAGAGTTCAATGTGACATCTTCTGCACGACTCCGCTCCTGGTCGCGTAAATAATTAATTCTTAGCCCTTTGCCGCGCCTGTTAAATGGCCTGACTAAATAAGGGAGGGTCCACCCTTCCCCACCGACCTCACCGACGCCCCTAACCTGGGCCCGCTGAAAACTTTTAATACTGTGCGTTTGTTTTAGGATTATTTTAACTAATGTTACGCGACTAGTCATCGGAGTTTACACGAAGCCAAAGTAAACGAAAGGTTCTTATAATCAATAAAATGTTATTATACTAGTTAGCTTAAAAACTTAAACAAAATTAGGAAAAAAAAAAAAACAAATATATTTGCCTTTCTCTATAATAAATTATAAATAGATATACATTTTTACCTATTTATTACTATTTTTAAGGTATACAAATTATGATGTAACTTAATTAAAAGGTGTTTTACTAACTACATTTAAATTTTTCTTACAAATAAATACCTTATTCTCCTTTCCAATATTCGTACTACCCTTTAATTTTAGATAAATTACGCTGATAATTAGTATAGTATACTTTCTGTTTACTTGCACGTATTTTTTACATGATATTATAGAATTTCCGTTTGCATATATAAATGTATACGTAGCATTTAAATAGGTCTCTGTAAATACTGTGTTAATTTTAAGTAATACATGGTGTTACTTAGTTGATGTAACTTTAAATAATAATAAGGATAATAACATGACTTACAATATATTATATAAGACAATATATATATATATATATATATATCACATTAATCACAAAGAAATCAGATTTGAGAATTGATCACATGTCTTATTCCCGTAAACAATTAAAGTGGCAAGTGAATCGTCGCGAGTTTACGGAATAATTACTACCAGAGTTGACAATTTAATTTATACACATGGCTATTGATGCCGCACCAGCTGTACAGTTTCACACGAAGTGGAAAGTTTCAGCATTGAAAAATAAAAATTACAAAAAAAAAAAGAAGCTTATTCCCGCAATTACACCAACTTAATCGTATCCAAAGTACCCAAGAACTCCGAACAATCTTACCTAAATCATGAGAGAATGAGCCGTAAATTTGCCAAGGAATTTTAAAGCTTTGATAGAAAGAGACGACGCTTCCTAATGAGTAAGGAACGAAAGAGATCTCTGATAAGCACCAGAGATTATGGTAATGACGATAAAAATATCCAATGAGGGTAGCGGTACTTAGAAGCAATTTAAAGATATTGTATTTAATGCTTTAGAGAGGAGTTATTTTGAAGCAGGGGTCTTGAGAGGGTGGCGGCTTTTAAAAGAGTCGGATGCGAACTGGATTTTGTGAATTGATAATTGGGGTGCACTCTATCGACAGATTTGAACGAGGTTTAACGTGTATGCCTAATGGATTTTCATTTCACCCGGCGTAAAATGAGTTCATGGAAAACTCTTCAAAACACAAATAAAATAATTATAAAAACTGAAATGAAAAATATGACTGCACATTTTAATAAAATGTGTTATTGAGGGATATTTATTAAAAAAAAAAAAAACAAGAATACAATGTTATACCTATGTAAGTGAAACTATCTTATTTGGACTTGATGTGTACAATTCGTCTAATTAGTTTAATACAAACTAGGGGAAACAAGTAACTGACTTGTTTATAAATATCTAATGCGTGGATATCCGTCTGCAGGTAAGTACGGCTGGGGTAATCAGCTAGGCTGTAACAATAATCGTAAACGGGTTTCATTAGTAACGTGCCGGTGTACATACAACCTCCTATCGCCGTCGTTTGCTTCTAGAGCACTCCTAGTCATACTTATATGTACACTTAAGATATTAAAACAGATCCAATGGCCAATAAAATAAAAAACCCTAACCCACGGGGGAAGTAATTACTTTATTTCTTATATTGACTTAACTTATATAAATATGTAAGTACATAGATGTGTCAGGGCAGTGTATTATTAAATACTACGGAGAAAGCTGCAGCAGATCTCAGTTAATCAAAGATCACGTAGATCAACAAAGTTCTTGTATAAAATATTTGTAGGCCTTTACTGTAATACATTGTTACTGGTAATTGCATTTACAAAATTCACATATAACTATATGTAATAATTTAGCTTTCTATGTAATTCATATTAAAATTTATACAGTAGCGAAACTAATAAAATTTAATAAAAATTTTGTCCATCTGTATGTCTACGTTTCTTCCGTATAATCTCCGTAACGGCGGAAGTTATTTTAACTACACTTTGATTGACTGATAGATGAATGGTTAAGGCACAATATTATTTAAAAGAATACCACAATGTTATAAATTATTTCGTAAGTTAAACGCAACTATGTAAGTGCACAGTTATGAAATAAGACATTTAAGATATGGATGAAAATACCAAACCACTAATGAATGAGTTTAATTATTTCATTTATGTCCAATGGCTGCGCCGACGGCCACCCCTAAAAGGGAGGCTATGCGACGTCAGCAAATAGCACGCTGCATTAACGTTAGGCTGTTACAATAACCGTTAACCGTTAATTGTTATTGTCAATGGGCTCTCGCCTTAAGAGGATTTTAAGTTGCGGTAAGTAAGGGCATTTGCTAATTCACTCTCCAACTTGTAAGACAGATAAAACCGCTCCGCTCACACTAAAGAAGATTATATATTAAATGAAACATTCTCATCGCATCACGTGTCGTCTCATACGTACAGTGTTTTGTAAACGCTGCTGTTCTCCAGCTTGAAGGGCGGTGTGGCTAATATAACTTGATGAATAAAATTACAATAATACGCTTATTGTATTAATAACTTATTGTCGTTTCGTAACATCAACAACCAACTTTCGCTAATCGGAAAGGTTTATGAAGAAAAAGTAATGATTTGTTTAAACTTTTCCTATATGACATACTGATGCCTCCATGCCCGTAGCTGGTCATAGCTTCACCCTGATATCACCATGCCGTGCAATAATAAAAAAAACCCCGCAAATACGCCATTATCTATTTACCTGTAATTATGTTTAACGAACTCTTCGTCCAAGCCGAACCGGCAATGTCCAATTGTAAATAATCTGTTCAAGAAACTACAGCAATTAGCTTCGTTCAAGGTTGTTAATATTTTAAAACGGCCGGTAGTTTCGTCGATTGCTTTAATTGTATCGAAATATTGGCCACTAAATTCGAGAAGGACTTAGCTGTATTTTGTATACAGCGAAATGCATACGGGTTACGCTCGGAGCGTTTGCGTTGGATTCGAATTAATGCGCTCGGTTGAAAATCGCTGAGTATTGCATTTAATTCGAGCGTTTCACACAAAACATGCGAACGTGATACCTCTTAACATGGCAGCTCACGAAAGAGTAGATGGAGGCAGTGCGGCGCACTTGGTGTTTCAGCGCAACTGGGCGGGACTGATCAATATTGGGCGTGGCCACAGATTTGACGCTGCGTGCCAGTCTGCGCTCCACTCCAGTCTAATTGATTGACACAGACGGACTGACAGCCAGACGCACGCCGTTTTGGCGGCTTTTTATTGTATCCTTTGAAGGTAGACAGGGGATCCAGAACGAACGTTGTGCTCATTAATTCCGCGCAATTATTGGCATTCGTGAAGCGCACTCTACTCCCCACGCGTACGCGTCCGTAAATGAACTAAAATTAACAACAGAAAGGTGGGCAATAATTTACCTATTTAAAATACTAATTTCAATAACAGAAAATCATTTATTTAAATAAAAACATTATATATTTTTTTTAATTTAACGAAGCGCTAAGACGAGCGGGACGTTTACCTGATGGTAAATGGTACGCCTGCCTATAACAAAGTGACGCTAGTTGGGGTATTATAGTTTGCGCTGGTTGCCTTGAGACATAAGATGTAGTCTTTCTCACCTCAGTAATTTCACTAGCAACAGCTTCCTTCGAAACGGAACATAGTAATGTTGCAACACTAGTTTTTTGGCGGGTGCAATAGGAGCTGCGGTGGTACCTACCTGGACTGTGTTCAGCATCAGAGACCTACCACCAGTGCTACATATACTCCTTGTAAATTGAAATGAAAAAGAGCATGTAATAACTGTGTATGATATCAATTAATTAATATTAAAAATGTTATTCCAGTATTTAGTACTCCATAGCACATATATGCAACATGAATAACTTCACATAACAGAGAATGTTAAGTTTCTTAAGCTTTGTCAAGTACAGAGACACACTGGACAATATACAACTTTATCCGACATGTTCGGAGTTTTAGATACAACGTCGAACAATATAAAAGTTAACTTAACAATATTAGTTTCTTTGATATATCAATAGTTGTACCAAATATTATCTTAAAAAAGTTTAAATTTGATATATTATAATTAGACGAATGATATATCATCGTAAAAAGCTCTCCAGGTCTTTTACTTAATTTAAAGTAATTGTACAGAAAAGTACAAAACCTATTCCAAATGTAACAGGTGTTGATACGGGTACTAGTTTAAATAACAGAAGACAAGTGCAAAAAACCTTGGATGGTATGCATGGTTATATATATATATATCTATATATTATATGGGTACATAATAACAACTGAAAATTTTTTATTAGTATTATTAATAAAAGTAATGAATATAGTATTGGAAAGTTTCATAGTATATTGTATCCATGACATTGTTAGTTGGGAAACGCTGTGTGTTATTTCTAATGGGAAAATTATGCTCATCAACCTGGCCATTGGCAATGTCGGACTTTTAATGTAACGTTGCCAAGCCATGGTAGTTTATTGCATATAGCTATATATAAGGTAAGGTAAGGTACTTGGCAAAGTAATATGACGTCTAATTGATAACGCGAAAAAGATTTAAATCGAAACGCTGTCGATTTGTATCTAAAAACTTAGTAAGTACGTAAGCTAACATTCATCATCATCACAGTCTGCGGCAGTCCACAGCTGGGCATAGGAATATGACAAAGCTAAAAGAATAATTTCTCCCTTTTGTGATGATGTTTTCCTTTTCCGAAAACTTAAGGCCCGTGAGAATATCTAATCTTCGCCTACTTAAAATCTACAGAGTGCGTAAGTCCACGACACCAAGTTATTTTATGACCACTTTAGTACAGTGCGCTGATATCCATCGTGTTGCAAAATCATAACAGATGCACCGTTATAAAATAACGCTCATAAAAACATTAGGGGGTTGAGGTAATGGCGCTGATAATTATCAAACTACCCGCAATACACTTGACATGTTTGTGAATGAGCGCCGGAAGCCGGGGTGAATCCGGAGTGGTCACGTGACCGCACCCGTCCGCCATCTTGTTTTAACTACACACTTCCGTTGCGGTGCACGTAAATGCAGCGGTCGTCAACGGTCGGCAAATTGTATTAAAGTTTTATTACAGCCGCTTGACTGCTGTAGCAGTTTAACATACTACCCTGAACAGATCTTCAAATTGCATGTAATTTTTATCTTATCTCCAGATGTGTATTACAAAACTATTACTTTATTATATTTTTCAACACATCCAATTAATAGTTTTCTGCTCCTTCAAATACAGATTAGTTTATTTATATAACAAATTATATAAATATAGGACGAGAGTGAATGTTGTCGCGCCGTCAATGAATACAACTGAACGGGATCAAAGAGGATTTGGAGACCGAAATCTTTGTCCGAATCGATCCCCGACAGTTATGAAAAGGACGCATTTGAAATAAGGAAATCCAGCTAAGCCTCCGACCGGGGAAAACCTCAGCACGTTTTATCAAAGAAAATATTTTCTTGGAAGTCGCGTAAGTTTCGTTTACACTCAAGGACTTACAAACACGACTCTCGCCGTTTATAAAAATGTACAGTTACTTTAACTGGTGGGAATAAAGTCGACTATGGTTTGATTGTTGGCTGTGGTACTGTTGGATTGGATGTGCGTTAGAGCTGACGTAGGGGACGTCAGCGAGTCTCCTGTCACCGACTATCAATATCGGCTATAAACTGACGTATGGGGTAGCAAAGGCCGTCTCAAATCGATAAATTGTGTTCACTTGCTACTTAAGAAAGTTCCGACAACTTGATTGGCTTTATTGACATGTTGCCGTTTAAACTTTAGCCAACGGCCGTCGGCATTCTATTCCACTTCATTCGATGAAATATATATAATATATACTGGTGGTGGTTCTCTGTTGTCGGAAACCGTCTAGGTAGATACCACCGCAGTAGCTCTGTAATTTCGGGCTAGTAAGAATAGGAGTAAGGTAAGCCCTGTCGTAGAAGGCGTCTAAAAGGGTCTAGGAGTTTCGCGGGCCTTGAGGGTGAGCGCCCTTATCGCTCAACAAGCCAACCTGTGTGTGGCAGCGTATAGTTCAGCGATGATGCCTAGGGACACCGGAGCGTTCTGTAAGAAATCCCGGGGCATGTCTGAATGTACTGATGCAGACCACTGAAGGGATTTTAATAAGTGAAAATCTCATATAAGCCCGACTTCCCTTCAAAAGCAGGGTATGTTTCGAAGATCTTTCTCCCGGAAGCAAAAAAAAGGTACAATCGCTGCGGCTATTTCCGCCGACAAACAGTAATGTGGTAAAATTACTGTGCTCCGGTTTGAAAACTCGCTGTATCCATGTCTCAGGCGATGAGCCCAATGGAGTACAGTGTATATCATCCTAACTAGCGCCAAGTTGGTACAATAAAAAAAATCACGTATAAACTTAATATATCCAAATGTTTATAACTATTCACCGCTGTGTAAAAAAAAAAAACTAGCGTGCATGTAACCGGAAACAACACTGTCCCCAAATCATTGCCGAGTGGTGACCACGTTGGCGCACGTGCTGCTAATTACCACCGGTGGCTGTTTTAAATCATAACATAGGACTAAGACAATTAGATAAAACTTACTTTTTAATTGCACCACCATTTTTTTTATGTGTTTATCAATTTTAACCCCTATCGAGATAAATTTTAGTAGACTCGCCAAAAAAGGGCACGGTCACAAAATATCAATCAGGATACGAGTACATAGTAATCGAGCAATTATTTCAAAGTACTTACGATTTTTAGGCGGTTAGAGTTTTTAGTGGTTATAGGTTGGCTGATGGACTGACCAGGTAAAGGCGGCAGTAAATGGCTCATCATCACCACTACATGAATGCACTAGGGAGGCGGCCGTCAGAGAGGAATCGCGACGTGTTGTAAGGCTTGAGACCAACACTTAACAACCACTCTGTCAGATGTGATAGCGACTAAGGAGAAGAAGAAGAAGAATAGACTATTTAGTTTTTGAATTTAGTATTTTTTTTATTTATATATATATAATGAAAATGAGTTGTCTTTGTATACGATTCACGTTAAAACTAGTGAATGTATCGATATGGGAACTTCATTTCTAATTAAGGTAAGGCAACAAACGATCACATTTGTTTTTATTTTTATTTATATACGTCACTTTTTTTCAAGAAAATTCTATTTAGTTTTATAGATTAAAAAAAAAATCAATGCAATAAGAATAAAGGGCCGAGCGTGAGAGCTGACACATGCTTTGGGCGTGTACAGCAAGGAATATGATAAGCCGAAATTACTCGCCACCAGTACCATGCAATCGATACCACTGAGGGGTGAAGGGGCGAAATCCCAATGTTAAAGAGTTATCCGTGTAGTCGTACGCCGAGGGTGTTCAATGCTACTTAAGCGTATGATTATAAATATTCTTAATGCTACTGCTAATGCATCCTACGATCATATGGATCTACTTGTTACTCGGTCAGTACTTGACGGATTTTATGTATTAATTAAGTGATACTATCCATTAGAAATAATCGCTAATTAGGATGATATACCATCACAATGAGCTCGTTGCCTTTAGACATGTCTCGTTACCCCAGTAATTTCATTGCTCGAAATACAAATCGCAATAAAAGGATGTTTAGTCGTGGTGGCACCAACACGGTCTCCGGCAACAGTGATCAACCATCAGTAGAAGCTGCGTCAGTGTGGCGGTTGAACGTAAAGTAAACATTTTTAAAGGTGAAACAATTTTAATGTTGAAAATTAACTTGTCACGTTTTCACTGGATCTACAGTGATTTGATTAGTAAACCGAGCTGTGATATATAATTTCATAAAATTTTTATTTCGTTTTAGCAATCGGGTGAAGTGTTATTTATATATTTATTTTATTCTATCAGGTTATTATTTTATTCAACTAAAGGGACAAATAGGCATACCGTCAGGCTGAAGGTAAGTGGTCACTACAACCCATAAACACCAGAGGTACATAGGCTGCGAGTTGCTGATGTCCTTTCTTTATGAATTTTATATTATAATTCCCACTGAAAATAGTAAGTCCCTCATTCCGCTGAACATCTTTGTAACCGATCGACCGTATAAGTGAATTCGCTAAAATTTAGTACGTTCTAGAAAAAAATCGGAATTCTATACATACACAAAATATTAACAATTAAATTGTTCCGACGGTACACATAAACTGTAAAAAAAAAAAACACAAATTTCCATAGAAACCAGTACCAACGATTTAAAAAATAACATTAAGAGAAGCAAAAACATTTTCAGTTTATAGGAACAATTGTATAGTAAAATTTTTCAAACAAAAATTTTCATCAAAAACGAACCTCTGAAAAGGTTTTCGAAGTTATAATAAAAAAGGGAGGAAATAAAAAAAAACACAATAGTTCAATTGTGTAAACATTCCTGTTGGTGTCGGTTAAAATAGTTTCACGCTTTCGTATTGGAATGGTTATGTATTTTTTTTTTTACTTGCAAACTTTACAATAAATGTTCTTGTTACTGTAACTATTGTGATAGATATTATTATTATGCAGTAGAAATTATTTTGTTTTAGTATATCTATAGGTTTACTACATTTTATATTTATTACTATTTCTATCCGAAAGTAAAGAAAAAAATTTGGAATGTCAAATCAAATCTAGTTTGATGCTGTGAATTAACTCTCTTACTTTATATATAAATCTTCCTTACTTACATAAAGTTAGAAAGATTTTAATATAATTTTTTCATTTTAGGAATTTAAAGATATAGCTGGTTATATTGTAGAAGCTTGTAAAGCGTGAGATAAATTTAACTCGAGCCTTCCGAGGCTGTGTAGGGTAAAGTAATCCAATCGCCCCCACCGGCTTGGTTCTGAACGAGCTGTCAAGTTACGAGTGCTTACCGCGATCCAATCGTAAAAATGATAACACGCATAAACTTTCCCGTAAAATATAGATATGATAATATGCATCCGATCTAACCCGGCGTGATTCGTGAAAACGTTGAATTATTCCCCAAAGCGAAATACTATTTCACACGCGGCTCTACGTTTCAGCATACTGAAACGAACTCAACTTTATCGTCGTCAGAATGTCGTAGGTAATATTTTTCATACAATAATAAATAATTAGGAATTGTTAGACGCAAACATTAGCTAATGATTGTTTTATAATTTCGTATAGTTGTATCGAAGCTCATTGTTGTATTAAAACGTTATTAAAGTGAGTAACAACAGAGTTGAACGTGGCAGCATATTCATGGCGGAGTGCATATCCCTCCCGTGGGCACCAAGTTAATTTCAAGTTTACCAAGCACCGCCGCCGTTCTCTCAGTTATTAAAATGCCAACGTCTTAGAGCTTAACAGGGTTTGGTAACTCGGTTTCATGTGAAAAGTTGTTACAAACTACACTCGCGTTACGGAGGCTTTTGATGTGTCCGGTTACTTTTTATTGGTAGATAGAGGAAACGAACGTTTTAAACACTTATTCGTCGCCCCTGTAAAAATTTAATTTAAAGTTAGACGATTACAAATTTGCGTTCATCATCTGCCTCTCTGTGACAATTATCCAATGTAAAGTTTAACTAAACTCCTCAAAAAATGTGATGGTCCAACTGGACAACGAAGATAAAGAATGCTCTCGATCATAATGCAATTCAGTCGAAACGTTACTTTAGTATTATAATATGTTAAATTTTTATACCATACTTAAGTTTAACTTAATCTTTTTGCAGTTTATGCAAAACGATTCACCGCCGCCGCAATACGAAACACTGCATTGAAATAGACTTTTCATTATTCGTGTGTAATATATGAAGATGTGTCAAGTTCACCAAAACACAGTGCTGATTAATACATCCAGAAAACTCCTAGAAAATACTTATATTTGCATGATATACAGCATCGCCGATGTGGTGGCGAATTGACAAAGGTGTTAGCCAGACGAGTTAGAGAACACTATATCGCCGTTCACTCCTCTACTTGCGCATCCGCGGAATAGAACCTGCAACCTTCGTCTTCTAAGTTAATCAAGAAGCAGTTCCGTTGGTAAATAAAGTTATACATGGACATATGCATACGTTGTTTTTGAAGAGATGTACTTTATTGTTTTCGGTGTACATTATATATTCATAAATTCTTTATCATACTATAGTCCTGAGACTTGCTATAAATATTTCTTGTATTTTGAATAATTATAAAAACTTTGTAATTTATGTACATATTTAGTATTTCGGAAATTCACTTCTACCTCTCGTTGTATATTATTAAATCTGTCTCTTAATTTCTCAACATCGGAGCGAAAGGAAAAGATTTGAAATCGGTTCTATACTGAAAAGCAGCTTAACTGCTTTCGAAGTATTCGATAAAAGTCAAGAGAATTATTTTTAATTAATTATTGGAAAATGCCAATTAAGGCGTTCCATCCGGTGAGACCAGGTCTTGATAGAGTCTTAAACTGTAATAAATCATGAGCTCCGCTTTTCATTGTTAACATTACATAGTTTCTTTTGGATGTAGTTAAATCTTTTCTAGGGGACCTTTAGAGGAGGCCCATGTCCAACAGTAGGCTTTTATCGGTTTATGATGACGTTGAAAAGCTTTTTTAGTACATTAAAAACTTGTAGCAAATATTATTTTTGTATGTAATAAAATGAAAACTAACAATAAATCCTGAATTCTTCCTAGTCGGTATTACTCTTGACAGAGTGGTCGTGGTCATTACTTTAGGTATTAGTCGCAAGTACAACAACAACAAAAATTCTGAATAATAACCTGTCATTACTAAAACCTAGAAATTAGATGATACGCATACGTAATTTTTGTTTACATAAGTTACTTTACTACATACTTATCGCTACAGTTAATGTTTTTATAAATCAATAAGCCGGTCGATGTTACGACGTTAAAAATAGAAAAACAGTTCCAATGCATTAAGTTGAAGCCCGACAGTATATTCGGTTAGTGTTGCACACTCAATTATGACTTAACTGCGCCGCGAGTTAACTCGGAATGTGTCGCTAACTACAAGTTAAATATTCAACGCCGCGCCGTATTGTGTCGCGTATGAAACCGTACGCGAGCGACGAAAATAAGCTAAAGTGCTTTCAATCGGGTTCCGTGTTCAGCTATCACACTTCAATGTAATATCTTTCAATGTAGATATATAACCGTAGTCGAAATTATATTTAACAATCGGTTAAAGTTTATTCGCATTATTTCATAAATAGACAACTCGTTCGCAACTTAACATTTTCCATATATCTCTACGGAGCGAACATTTGGACTATAAACGCAGCCGATCGTAAGAGAGTAGACGCGTTTGAAATGTGATGCTGGAGACGAACGCTGAACGTATCCTGAACAGAGCATGGGACCAACGTCTCCAATCCAAATGCGCCTTCCAACCGTCTGTCTGCGTCGGACACATGAGTTTGTCGGTCATATTGCCAGAAAAACAGGTAATGACTTGGAGAAACTTGTCGTTACTGGCAAGATTGATGGTAAGAGGCCGCGTGGACGAAGCCCAAAACGGTGGACTGATCAGGGGAAGGAGACCATTGAAACGCCTGTACATGACGCTATACAGAAAGCATCAAATAGAAGTAATTGGCGTAACATCAATAAGAGCAGGTTATCGATAAGGAGTCACGACACTCGGCATTGAGGAACCGACATGAAGAGAGAGAGAGAAAGAGAGAGAGAGAGATATAGAACTATGGGTATTTAAAGCAGGCATTTTTTCATGCCTATAACCTAACTTAACCAGATATTCCACTGGTGGTAAGACTCTATTGTTGGAGACCATCTAAATAACTACCACCGCAACACCTATTTTTGCTGTCAAACAGTAGATGGCAAACATTACCGTTTTCCGGTTTGAAGGGCGCTATTGCTAGTTAAATTACTGGAGTGATGAGTTTTAATATCTTATGCCTCAAGGCGATAAGCACAACATGGTATAGTGTGTAACATCCTAACTAGCGCCACGTTGTTCTGGGTGAGCGTGTCACTCACCATCAGGTGAACGTTCCGCTCGTCTCGTCGCTACGTAACAAAAAAAAGCGATGAGCATAATTCGGTACAGTGTACATCATCCTAACTAGTACCATTTTCTTACTGATGACGAATTATGCTCTCTATAAGTATCTGTATATAACATCATACTTCTTCTTTTTCTTCCTCCTGCCCTTATCCCAGCTACGTGGGGTCGGCACAGTATGTACTTCTCTTCCACATCCCTCTATCAGCCGCTATATCTGAATTCACACTCATCTTACACATGTCATCTTTCACACAATCCATCCACACTTTCTTCGATCTTCCTCTACCCTTATAACCATCCACATACGTATATTCATTCATCACACTATTTATTTAAATAGTTAATGAAATGTAATCTTACACATTTATTTCTAACTTCTAATTTATCTTAACTTTTAACTTCAACTTAACGAGTATTAAAAATCAAAAACATAAAAACAGAAATTTTGCTGTTTTTTTATCATCCAGCCTGAAATCTGTTGCTTTGCAAGTTTAACACACATTCATCTTATTTTCGATAAAATATGACATATATATATACAGTGCATTGTAATCTTGTATTAAAAATATTTTAATCATGATCAGCCGATAAATGACTACTGCTGGACATGGGTGTCCCAGGGGTGTCCAAAACGTCCATGCTGATCAGGCCGTCGCCGTGCGCGATTGGCGGTCATGAAATAATACATTTAAAACTATTATATAATATACTTTTGGAACGACTTGTGATCCACGAATGCCACTCAAACTTAAGTGACAGATCTACAAGTCGGTCGTTAGACCTGTCGTATCGTATGGAGCTGGGTGTTGCGCCACCAAGGGTTCGGATGAAAGGAGATTACATGTAGCCGAGATGCGAATGTTAAGACGGATGTGTTGTGTGACGAGGACGGATAAAATTAAGAATGAGTATATTAGAGGAAGTCTGAAAGTTGCGCCAGTGACAGAGAAGTTGAGGAGCAAGAGGTTAGCGTGCGACATATAACAAAGAAAGTAATGAGAATGAATGTGGATGGTTATAAGGGTAGAGGAAGCCTGCAGAAAGTGTGGATGGATTGTGTGAAAGATGACATGTGTAAGATGAGTGTGAATTTAGATATGGCGGCTGATAGAGAGATGTGGAAGAGAAGTACATACTGTGCCGACCCCACATAGAATGGGAAAAGGGCAGGAGGAAGAAGATGTAATATACATTTTCTTTGTACTAACTTTATATATTTTATATAGTAATATATGATATTTATATACAATAGTATATCTATAGTGTTATAAATCCGATATTTATCTAACGTCGCTGGCGAATGTCGTGCGAAATAGTATAGCTGCGGTTTTACAATTTCGTGAGGTACTTTATATATCAATTTTAAAAGCAGATATGGACAACTATTACTTTTTATTTTTTAAAAAAAAACAATCTACTAATATTTGTAAAAATATTGGTTTTTAATAATTTCAAAACATACCGTTCAGTGAATTTACTTTCACGTTTCGTAATCATGATCCACGATTACTTTGTTGTGATACTGCGAATATAATGAATTGTAATGAACGCGTTTATGATTCAAACGTCTCTAAAAATCACATTTCAGTTAATTTGACCGACAGGATTAAGAAAAAAAAATACAAATTCATATAACTTAACTATTTTAGACAACAACGTCAATTGGTTTTACACTCAAAGCAAAAAAAGGATACACAATCTTGTTTTTCTTTAACTGCTCCTTTTATATGAGAATTCATTTGTAATAAACAACTTTTTTTTTTCTTGATAATTAGCTGTCATAAAAATCTGTATATTTCATATTTTTAATGATAAAAGAAAAAAGGCTTGATTTTGTACATCCAAATTTATCTCCGATTGTAATAAAAGATCGTATCGTATACCCTGAATAATACGACGTTCATATTGTTTTAAACGGAAATATTGATTTTCATCATCATCATCATCATCATTAGCCGATAGACGTCCATAGCTGGACAAAAGTATCCCCCAAAAATCTCCACACCGATTGGTCCTGCGCTGCAGTCATTACAGCTCCGCCGGGCACTAGGATTTGGGCCAATTCTTACCACGCTGGCCTAATGCGGGTTGGTGAGAGCCAGAGCCTCGTTTATTGATTAGCAGGGTGTACAACGAGCAGGTGAGGTTGACTTGGATCCGGTGAGTTATTGTCCGGGATCCCTTACATCCATTATATAATAATATTGTTTTTGCTGGCATAAAAATAAATTTTAGGTATTTGTGTATTCGTTAAAGTATCTGTACATCTACTTTTCTATTTTTTTTTTTTCATACAATTCAATGTTTCAATGGTCCTAATACATATCATGTCTTTAAAATTATAATTTTTTTTATGTAACAGCACCTAACCAGTTGATTAAGTTATAAGCTATATAAATACCAAAATATTGTAGCGTTCCGTTGTATATTTAATGATCCGCAAGTTACTATTTCCGCTTTAAATTGTATTTGGCACGCAAAAATCGAGCTCGTTCATCAACGCAGCCTTAATGACTTTACAGCTATTAAATAAAAACCGTTACATTTTAATTATTAACGTTGAAGCAATTTTCTGTTTGTTTGATTATACCATTCCCTATTGTCGATTTGAAAAGAATAATATCTTTAATTAAAAGCTTCATTAATTATATTAAGAACTGATTATTTTAATAATAATAATAAATTTATAATCAATATGAAATCCATTTATATCTAGTATTAAATTGTTATAATAATATTTAATTTCTACTCTATAATTACAATCTATAAAGAACTAGCGTAACTTAAGAAAAAATTAAGAAAACGAGTATCTGAAAGGATTCAGCTCGTTTATATGGAAATGATAGATTTTTGTTATCATCGTTTCATCTATTTCCGCCGTCGAATATTAATGTGAAAATATTACCGGGTTCAGGTTTAAAAGACGTTGTAGCTGGTGGTAACGAGATCCAACACCCTATTAGTACGTCTAAAGCACAATGTGGTCCAGTGGATATCGTCCCAAGTAACGGTATGTTATCACTTGCCTACAATTGGACTTACGGATCGTCTCGTTATTACGTCCAATAATATATATATATATATATATTATTAAAGGTTTCAATACATGCATTTTCCTTTTTTATTATTATTATCGTTCTTTCTTTTATGAACGTAGACGTTACTATATAAGTGGAATAACAATCGTCCGTGGCCGCTCACCCTCGCTTATGTTTTGTTTGCAGTTGGCCATGGGAGGCCTTGCCGTCCTTGCTATTCGCAAGATACTCCGTATAAGGCCTTCTCGCCACGCGGCGCCTCGCGCCTCCATGAATAAAACAAGAGGGGTACCGGCTGACTCTCGCCGTCTCCCTCTACCCACGCAACTGCGGCTCGTGCCAAAACGGGTGGGTCGTATTGAGAAATGCAATAAAAGCGCCTACACGGGAGATTTGTTTCTATATATAAGCTTATAGTTTTGACAGAAAGTGAGGTAGATGTTTTATTTGCTCGGCGGACTCTTCACACTTGTTAATTTCCGTTTAATTTCGTATAATGACATTGCTTATTTCATTAAGGAATTTGCTTAAAAAAATTCAATTGGTATGAGGTCTTTTTAGACGGGTTCCTATTAACCTTTAACTCCGCTTTCCTTTATTTATTACTTTCAATAAAACAATGTTTGTTTGGCGTTTTTTTTGTACACTGTACATCGGTTTTAAAAGTAATTTTTTTTCTTAATGTCACGACATACATTTTGCATTTGCGGTCTTGGAACTTGTCTTAATTAATACCATATCTGGATTATGCCAAATAGATTGTGATGAGTGAACATTTATTTAAAAATTATTACCCATCATTGCAAGTAAAGATTTAAGTAAATCCGATACACTTATGTATTACATCATTATATTTATGTAGAGGTAACAGTAGAAACGACGGGCTTTTTTCAAACTTAGGACATGGACACGCAAGTTATTATAAAAATTATAGTTCCACTAGGTCTTGAGAAGTCAAACCTAATGGGGAATCAATTTCGCGTCCATAGTTCATTAGATGGAGTCAATGTATTTATTATGCATCGCACAATGTTTCGTTTGGAAAAATATCATATGTTTACTTATATGTGCAATATAACGATGCATTTCGCATTCTTCAACAACTCCCAAGCTTTTGAAGTGCCTCCGAGATGTTCAAGGAAGTTAGGAGAATACCGGATTACTTTGCTATTATGAGAAGTGTCGATGCACTTTGTAGTAGGAACAACCTTGAATTATTAAGTTTTGTTCTGTTCTCTTTGTGTAATGTGTTTATATCTAAATAAAGAAATTATTATTAATATATATAACAACTTTTCCAAACAATACTGCTACGATATTACAAAATAACTTAGCTGAGTATTTTTTTTATCGCGTTAAAACTTGACTATTTTATATAATAAAATTCTGTAATACTTAGTTTACTTTATATACATATAAAACAAAAGTGTTTCTTCGTTATATCAAAGTTATTTATTATTTAATTCCTATGATACTCGGAAGGTTACTAAAAAATATTTAATATTTTTTGTGTTTATTTTATATAAGTTGGCCCCTTAGTTGGGCAATGAAGAGGGCTGTGCTTGGAGTTTCTCTGCGCGATCTAATCAGAAATGTGGAGATCCACAAAAGAACTAATTTCACCGACATACCCTAAAAGACTGATACTGGCACATTGCTCGAAAGACCGACGGCCGATGGGGCAGTAAGGTGGCGCCCGCGTACCGGTAGACCTCCAACAAAGTGGATCGAAGATCTGGTGAGAATCGCGGGAACCCACTGGATGCGAGCAACGCGAGACCGATCAATGTGAAGATCTTTGGGGAAGGCCTGCATCCAACAGTGGATATCTATCGGCTGATCATGATTCTAAATAATCATTAAAGAGATTGCAATTTCAGAGGACATTTGCGGGAATATATCTTTATTATATTTTTAAGAGTAAGTTCCGTCTGATGACAGACACTTCATATAAAAATAATAATTATTAGTTAAAACAAAACAAAAATCGAATGTTAATAATTACAAGAAAAGAAAATGAAAAATAAGTACTTTCCGATTAAATGTTTACAACAGTACTGATATATATATAATATATTTGTTTCTCATAACTTATTACTTATCTAATATGTAGCTATAGAAGAGATGATTATTTGTTTTAATTATTAATAACCTCATTATAAATATATATATAAAAACCTCAGTTTAAAATTTATAGTTTATTTATCACTTAACTTTCAACCGTTCTTTAATATAAAGATAAGTATTGACAATACGCGTTTTAATATAGATATTAAATATTTAGTCAAATTCATTGATATATTGTTTACCTACTATAAATAATTTAAATATAAAAAACCATTAAAAATAATTTCTATCGTTCTTTATCAGGTACTAAGCATGAAGTATACTTGCGAAAATAACCATTAACGTAAAATATATGAACGTTAACGCTTTAAACCTCAATGTACTGTTTTGTTATAATAATAAAAAAATTAAAACCCATAATAACGTTAATATTAATTTGAAACTCATGCCAGCGGCGGATACAAAATGTGTTATGATGCAGCGATATCACTTGTTATTATTTTCATAACTTACGTTATTAAACATAACCCCAATGTAACGGGTTTTAACACAACATACAAGTAAATTTATATTTTATTTAATAAAGACTATTGAGAATTAATTTTACTAAAATTTCAAATTTATATTAATTGTTTTTTCTAAACTGAGATTTCTTTCGTCACCGTATTGAAATTTCCTTGCAAAATTTAAATGCAAAAAGTCACGCCATACGAAACTGTATTCCCGTCGGCATTTTGACGGTACAATTGTTTAATTCACTATAAAGCACAGCTGAAAAAAAAACCACGTAAGAAATATAACATGTGGATAAAACCTGAAAAAAAATCTATATCATTATGATACACATTTGTGCATATTTTTTAGATTTTTCGAGAAGTTTTACTCGAAAAAGTACCATGACGAAAAATTCAAAATAAAGATGAACGCGTTGAAGTTTTTTCTGAAGAAGATTTGAGCTACAAATAAAAGAACTAAACCAATTGTCTCCAATAAAAGAAATATAATGAAAAATTTAAATAAATATTTAAAAATAATCTATTAAAAAAAAGTTACGCTATAAAATAACACTTTTAGTTTTTAATTTAATAATCATCTTTTTCTTGAAGAAATATTTTTTTTGTAACAATTATCGAATTAACTAAAATCTATAATACAAAAACACTACTAATAAGTAATTTCTAGCAAAAAATTTATTTATTTAGGTTTTATGTATATTAAACAAATATATTAGAATACTATAAAAAAAACCTAAATTAAAATTAAGGAATTTATTATTTTATATATGTTTTAAATAAATAATATAAATGTCTGTGAATTAATACTTAAACTTTGCTAAAAACGTAGCGGCTGCTGGCTACGCATCGCTACGGGGCTACACTGTAGCCGCCGCCGACGGAAAGCAAGTTCTCATTCTAAATCAAGTTAAAATGTTCAGTTAGCCTGAATTCCTTTATATACTGCAATATCTATTAATATAATTATTTATAATCTTTAAGTAACATTAAGTGTTTAAAATTGTTTATAGTATAAATATTTAAACATGATTAATATTTAAACAATTTATTTTGGTACTATTAAACATTAGTACCAATTGTGTATGTAGTTAAAAAATAAGAGAATTCTTAAACAAATAGGCGCATTCAAAGTTTGGATCCTTAAATGATCATACCAAGAAATTAAAAAAATATAAATAAAAAAAAATTCCCTTACGAATAATATTGAAGCAAACCAGCAACTAAAATAGTAAGCTAAAATAGTAAAATTAATGTCGGTAATTCTAAAAACTATGCACAAAATAACTATTAGTAGGATATTCGCTGAAACAACAAAACAATACCACCCCATGGAGCTCCATATAACTCGCAACGGCTAGCATTGCTAGCATTAATAAATAAATAAATAAATAACAACAATTCGCGGTGCAACAAATAACAACATGCGTAAACAGAAAGCTCGTGGGCATTCCTGAAATCAGAAAAGTGTTATATGTTATGTTGTAAATAAAGTGTTGTTGTCAGTGGCCCGTGTGAAGCCTCCCGGAATGGACTTTGGCTAGAACGTTAACAGTACTCACGGATGGATTTGGGACACAGCGGCGCGGGTCGCTGCTGCGGTACGTTGGACTGTACCGGCCTGGGAAGCAGCCCGGTGGAGCCATCAGGCCACCACCGGACTTCATCTTGTCCGGGGAGTACATCGCACATGACCCCCAAGGGTCGTCCTCCAACTTCAACACCTTGGAGGGTGAGTGATACTGACGGTCGAAAATTTTGGCGACTTTATCGTACTTTGGGGTTAAAAAGGCGACGCGTCGCCGCGACCGCTACGTGCGCCGGGTGATGACCGACTGAGCCGGGAGCCTCGTGACGTCACCGGCCACGCCCTCACCCCTCCAGTGAGCCCTCCTCCAACAACCCCTCGCCCCTCACACGCATGTTTACGTCGCCGGCGGCGACTCCACGATTAAGTGAATTATTTAATTGGTCCATTCACTTCCCGTGTCTGTTACCTTTTCACGCTTCTAACTCTGAAAGGCTGACGGATGGTCCGTGACGCGATTGGCACAATCTCTAATTATTCCTTAACCGACGTACGAGGAGAAACAACCAACTTACATAGTTACTAACAAACGGTAACGAGAGGGATAAGCCGGCTGTCAGTGCTGACTCTTTGTCGGCCTCTTCCTCTATATAATCCAGCTAATTACAATATAATACCTAATTTAGTTGAGTATACACAGCAAATTTGAGGGAAATATTTTTTTATATATTAAAACCTATGTCATAACTTAACTGTATTACATTGTTAATCAAATAGAACATGAAAGGACAACATATTCAGATTTATTACGTATAGCTATGGTAAGCATTCAGTATAATAGTATAATCGACTACAATCATCTATTTATTTCACTTAACCCTATAGCTAATAACAAATAAATGTATTTTTAAAAAACTTAAAACGCCTTTAATAATTGCTTTGTGCTTACTTGTACTATTTATTTGTTTATGCTAGATATATATATATATATAAATATATAGAATAAACATCAGTAATAATCATATATCTTTTTATTCTAACAATAACGTACAAGAGAGGTAGTCAACATAAAAACTAAGTGTTAAAGGTAAGTTAACTTAATTTCTTAGTAATATAATTTATAAGAACAGAAGCAATACCAAAATTGGTGATAATACCAATTGGTATGGGATTGGAACTTTATAAACAACACCACTCGTGTATAAGTCATAGTCATAGTATAGACATAGAAACTAAACCAAAATTATATACATGCTTACAATTTACTTAATAAACATTTCATGATAGATTTATTAACTTTTTGGACTAATATAAAAAGTAAAAATCTTTCTATAAAACATACCACATAAAAAGACTTTCAATACATTAAAAATTTAAACGTGGTAAGGAGAAGGCAAGTTTGTTAGTACATTGTTCCTAAGGTAGGCCTTTCTTCGAGCAGAACTAAGACTTGTTGATAAAATTTCTTTACTTTACTTTCAGCTAACCGAGCAGAAAAATTACCTCCGTTCGTACATTAAAGTTACGATAATTTTCAAGCCACTGCTTGATGTGTTTGTGGTATATCATGTAGTACTTAGCGACTGAAATAGGCGCTGCGGTAGTGAAATAATCTTTCTGAACAGAGACCTCCTAAACTGTTAAATAAACAACTAAACTATCTTATGTTTTTTTTTATATTTACGCATATTGTCTATAATATACTAGAATATAGAAAAAAAATTGTAATTGATGATAAAAGTTCAAGACAGTATCAAAGTAGTTTATTTAATAACTGTATTTTAATAACCACATGCTGTATTTGTTTCCTCACCATGATTATGATGTTTTAGTGACACTTTTAGTGTTAATGTATGAATCTGAGTAAATAACGCGAGACTGATTGATGTGGAGATTTTGGGCCTACGGCTGATGATGATGATCATGATATATTTTTTCAAAAAGTGAGGAAGTCACGAGACGAACGAAATGTTCATCTAGTGTAGTGTACACTGCGCTCGTCGCGTCGTGACATAAGATGTTAAGTCTACTTACATACTGATGTGTCTAGACAATAGCTAGTGAAATTACTTAATTTCACTTGCTATATCAACCTGATGCGGTGTGCCTACGGAGAGGTATATACAGCAGTGGACTGCCGCAAGCTGATGATGATAATACTACCCTTTCATCCGGATCATAGTAATATTTGCACAGTGCTGTTTGACGGCAGAAATAGGGCTGCGGTGATAGGTACCTTTTTGTCAAAAGGAAAATCTTTAAAAGATACCCTGCTTTGGGGAAGAAAGAGTGGGTTAGGTGGCATTTGTACAAACTAAAACCCCCTCGGTGGTCATCCTTTGCTAGAGGCGTCAGGATCACCTACGATTCACACCGGTCCTTCTTTGCACTGGGCCTAACCACATCCCACAGAGTCCTTTAACGCTCTCCAGCTCTATCTCTTTATTCCGACAAGCACATGAGCACATCGTCCTTGTCGTCGACCCCGAGCTCGATTAGTGGGCAATGAGCGCCCGCACCTACAAATCTCACGAACCCGAAAATGCTTTTAGTCGCCTTCTACGACAGGCAGAGCAAGCGGTGATAGGTAGCAAAACGGTCTCCGATGGAAGAGACCTACTACCACTAATTAGTTTACAACACCGTAATTAAGATTACCATAAGCCCTACCCTAGCTACACTATATGTTAATTATTTGCATGAATGTTTCAGTGGAAATTGAGAAGATTCTTATTAAAAACTGGCACCTATGTTCTGCAGTGCCGCGTCGTACCTACGGGGAGGGTGAGTAGCGTTATGATACTTGATATGTATGTGCATAATTAGCAGAGATCATAACCCTGCAAACCGGCGGGTACATGTCAAAACAAGAGCAACCCTTCGCGTAATTATCCGGGCCCGGCCGGCAGATGGCGGGAGTTTAATTTTTCGATTTTGGCCGTCCGTACATTATGCATGACGCTTTTATCGCTCGCTGTGGTTCCTTCGGGACTTTGCTACATAACGATCAAGGCACAAGCTGACGCGGGCTTCATTCATTAACCGGCAACATTATCACGAGCCGCCTTCTGCAGACTGTAGTTTGACTGATAATCATGTTAAATAATCTTTCTTTAAACATTTTCTTAAAATAATTCTTCTGCTTGTACTCTATCTATAATATTAAATTTTTTTAGTACTTTTGTCTGCACTAATCCGATGCTAATTTATTTATATGATTAAATGGCCTATTAGTTTTAATATCTTTATTATATTTATGTACTGTATGTAATAACATATAGTATACTTACATAGTTCTATGTAGTGCCTATATAATATTCTTGTCTTTAGTCATTATTAAATATAGATTATCTTGTAAGAGACCGGAAACGAAAACAATATATATGAATCGTGTTGAGTACATAATTTTCATAAATTCGTCTACCGTATTTCGATTTGAAGGGCGTTGTGTCTGGTGAAATTACTGGACTGGTATGCTTGATATATGTCTCAAGACGACGTGTACAACGTGGTGCAGTGTATATCATCTTAACTGGAGCCGTGTTGTTATGGGCTTTTATAAAAATTATTATTTTACGTTCGGTTAAATGAAAATGTGACTTTAAACATGAATCAAGGTATTACGACAGCGAAGGCAAAATTTTCTTAAAAAAAAAAATATTGCTGTTAGCTTTTCATATAGACCGAGAAAAAAACAATGTACCCTTTTTAAGGGTCTTGTAGATAGACGCGGAACCACGGATATGCGCAGACGATTTGCGAAAGCAAAACGCAATGTACCATAAGGTACTCCTTTTGTAATAATCCAACGCATTTGTTAAGTTAAACAATTGTACTAATATAATAAAACTTGAAGCACTTTAAAAACTATTAATAGCAAAAATGTAAAAAAAATAAAGTTGCTATCTATGTGTTGAAGGAATATAGTGAAGATTAGTGGGCTTGAAAAACACCCATTAACATATAAACTTCACCACAAGTGACTTGGAATCGAACTGAGGACATCAGCGTTAAAAGACGGTTAATCATTGCTTGACTGAGACAATCGAATATTTGTAGTACTCCTATTATAAAACCTAGCTGTTAGGTTAGTATTTTCGTATATAGACTATATTGAACATATACAATAAAGTTTATTATATTGATGTAGTAATAATTCGATAGAACCTTTATTGGACCTAATACCAATTAAATTATAAGAAATATACCAAATTCATTTAGTACGTATAATAATTACTAAAATGGTAGATAATCCCTCTTTTTTTTATCCTCTCTTTATTATTTAAATAATGCCTTGTGATGTCCTTTCTGAACGTAATAATGTTAACTTTAACTTGTTTACTCAAATTAGCTCTCTTAAATGTTTCCCGTGCGTAAAACGAAACGGAACAATAGTAGGTTTTCGTTTATACAAAACGGGGTACGTCGGCATCCGCCGGATGTGGCCGCCTCCCATCTACCACCCCTCTACGCCGGAAGTTTACGAGCATTACCGACGAAAATCAGCGTAACGATTACAAACGAATTAATAATATGTACTTAAATCATTTCAGAGGAATAATATTCAAAACATATATTCGTTCGTGTTTTCTACTCTCTCTGTATATATGGGTAAAGATTAATTGGTGATCCGACGATCTGGTGAATGTTGCGGGAAGCAGCTGGATGCAGGCTTCGGGGCAGGTCTATGTCCAGCAGTGGATGTCTGTCAGTTGATAATGATGATGATGGTGACGATGATTCGTCAAAAATAATAACAATGAAGTAAGTACTATCGATATAAAGGAAATCATTTTTAAAAAAAAAATCCGAAAGATATAAATATCTATTTGAAAGCTTATTAAATTGTTATTATAATAATTTCCAGTACCAAATTGGATGATGATTAATTAAATTCGAAACTGATGGTGCAGCATCAATCATAGGCTATTAAAAGAAGGATAATAACAAAAACGCTTTCTCCATTAATACAAATTTTCAAACAACTTTAACCATGCATATTAATTTAAAGGTGTAAGGGGTCCTGCAAAACAGCTTACGGGACTCAAGCCAACCTCACCAGCTCGTGGTGCACCCTGCTAATCAACAAACGAGGCTCTGGTGCTTACCAATCCGCATTGGGCCAGGATGGTGGGGAATGGCCCAAGTCTTCCCATTTGAATTCCTACGATCCGTGGTGCTGGGCTATACTGATAGTGCGGGACCGATCGATGTGGGGATCTTCGAGGGAGGCCCGTGTCCAGCAGTGGACCTCTATCGGCTAATGATGATGATATTACTATATATGAAATGTAATCAATTCCCTGCCAAGTAAAGGTTAAACTAGACTTTCTTTAACTAAGCAATCCGAAGCGATTTATTACAGATTAATAAATTATTATCAAGTAAACTATTAACAAATCAATGTACAATTATGTAATTAAGTTATTAAGTGAATAAAACCTATGACAGATGTGAACTGAAATGATATGTTCACAATGAGAGTTATCATCATCATGAACTGATACACGTCTACTGCTAGACATAGGCATCCCTCAATGATCTCCATAGAGATCATTGAATGGAATTGGGTCTTAGCCCACCAGACTGGCTCAATGCGGGTTGGTGGGTTTTCAGAGCCTCCTCTGATATTTTGCAGTGTACCGCAGGAGAGGTTAACTACAGCCCTGTAGTCTCGGGTTATTAAGAATAGAATTAATGTATTCCCTGCCTGTAAAGCGACTAAAAGGGCGTATGAGGCGACTAAAAGGGTCTTCGGGTTCGGGAGTTTTAAGGATGAGAGCCCTCAAAACTCAATAAGCTATACATGGTGGTCTTGTATTTGCCGTAGCATAGCGCGGGTGCTAAAGAGGGATTTTCCGCGGGTTGTTTTAGCCAGAGTGCAGGGAGGCGCCGGTACGTTCCGTAGGAGATCCTACAGCCCCTACTAATGCACTGACGGAGACCACAGAAGAGGTTTTAATGGACCTAAGCCCCACATAACCGTGTCTTCACCCCAGAAGCAAGGTATCTTTTAAAAAGATTTCCCTCGCGATAAAAGAAAGGTGAGTTTAACTTGGGGTCCGTAAAGTTTTGGTTGAAACCCCTTACACCCCCTGCATAAAATGCATGTTATATTTTCACCATGTTAAATATAATTGTGCTTATTATTCATAGCTTGTGGATAGAATGACGCTGCGAACTGTACATCGCTGATAAAGGATGAAAGTGAAATCTGTGCAACGAAGAAACATGTTATTCGCGCGCTCTCAATTAAAAACATAATTAAGGTTGTATTAAGAGCGAGCGCTAAACCTAATTAGTACAGTGTTTAGCATTCCCTCATTCCTTTTACATCTTTTTTTTTGTGTCGTCCTTCTATTATTTATAAGTAAGACCGGATGGAGAATTAAAAGGGTTCAAAAGATCGATCTTAATAAAACCTCATTAAAATAGTATAAATCAGTTGAATCTTGATGATTATAAGTAGTTTTGTGATATTTTTTTTTTTTAACTAGGACGTTAATACATATTTGATGTTATAAAAAACATTTTAACAAAAAAACATGTATTCTGGTTAAAAATTTATATTTAAGCTTTTCAGTAGTACAAATAACTATTTTTATTATACATGATAATTTTAAAGTTATTCATAGTGATGAATTATTATGGTCAAAGTCTGAATTGATTTCTTCACGTCTCACTATGGAAATTGCCTTCAGGTCTGCATTGGACCCAATCCCCACATATGACCTCTACAGACGACGGCCACTGGTGTCCGGCGGTACCGGATCTCGTGCCGACTGTGTGAAAGTTGCGAGAAGCCGCTGGATGCGCAAGACCGATCGATTTGGAGATTTTAGGAGGAAGCCTATGTCCAGCAATGGACCTCTATCAGCTAATGATTGATTAATGAAAACTGTGATATATTTCTACCCTTACGAAGATACGTGTCCGTGTGTGGCATTTTACCATAACAGCTTACCGTCTTCCGGTTATCAACTTATGAAAATTAGAGTATTATGTGAGAGAACAATTCTCATCATCATCATCACTTCTCATCTGGTACTATGTATATCAAAGTGCTCTACCGTAGTGACACTTATAGAACATTGACATTTCTGTACGGTTGTAATTGATTTTGTTTTTAGTGTACCGGAGAGGGTGTCTCAATTTGTATGATTACCAGACACGTGCCATCGCGATGCCACCAAGGGGGGACCGTACAATTTTAGTACTCTATCGGGACACTTGTAACCTATTTATTCACTTAAACTTGTATATTGTATTATTACAAGCGGTAAATTTACAGCGAGTAAAATTATTACGAGTGAAGAACAAAAGCTTTACGTAAATACTTCATGTATAAAACATCTAGACATTTTTTTAGTTATAAATCATTATTATATACTATGGCGTCTTATTTCTTAAATTATGTTATATATATATATTTAGAAATATAACAAGAAACAACATTTCTCTTATTTTTAAAATACCAATCGCTTGATGACTTGACGTGTATTGTTTGGGAACGTACGAATGCATTATAGACTCAGGTCCGCCGTACAAGTTAAATTAAAAGTTAATTTAACTTATGTCACAGCTTGAAAATATTATTGAAAAGCACTTCCTCTACTACATAATACAATAAACAATTAAATTTCATATATATCGTACCTTAACAAAGATAAAATGAATCACATTGGTTTGATGAAGGAGGACAATAGACTGACTGGAACGTCAATCAATGGGGTTAAAATTTAGGATTTTTTTTTGTGTGTTGGAAGTAAGATTCATTAATGCGAAGCACTTGATACTGTGTGACGTCATTCGTTTAGTCTCCGGGGAGTAAGAGCAACCGTCGCGTGGCGGGCCTATAGCGAATAGATTAGTTTATGATTCGCATATAGATTATGTTCATCGGCCATAGAAGCCAAGCCTGATGACTGTAACTCTTCCGCGATATTTAAAAGTAAAACTCAAATGATTTTCAGATAAATTACACTTTGTGGTAATCAGAAATTGGATAAATTTTTAATTTCGAAGTGTTAACCGCTTTAATATTACTTAAAATTGGTAAAACTGATTTCTTAATTGAAAATGTTAATTTGTAAACCGAGTGCCGGACGGGGATGAATATCATCGTGTGAAATGGATAGCTGAAGTATGCAACAGTTTTTTCAACCTGATCGACGAATATCAGTTTCTAGAATGATGATGATTTATAATGATAAAAAAAAAGGTTTTATATATTGAAAGGTTTTATATATTGAATTTCAATCTAACGATAATTTTTTCAATATACAAGAAAACTACTACCGGTGCGTTTCAAACGATAGATTTTTGGTATAAATTTTATTGTACTGTACTATATCTTCTTATCAGCCGGACAACTATATTATATGTATGTGTGAAATTACAGAAGGTCATCATCATATCGACTACTGGACATTGGTCTGGTTACAGAAAGTAATATAAGATCATTGAGTAACCATTGTGAGGTTATCTACATACAGAATATGGTCAAAATCAAGTTCCAATTTAAAATTTGACAACAGATACGTCAAGTTATAGTGTTTAGATGTTTAAGAAATATTTATTATGTGTAAGTAAAAGTTTTCGTAGAGTTATCGAACACTGAACGGAGAACTGAACAAGTCGAATAGATATTGCAACGACCCCGTAGCCAACGTCAACAATTAGCGACCTGACACCAAATTGTCGTGTAAACTTTAACTGATGGGTTCGAATCCGGAGGCACGTGTGTGGCACGCGTCTAATTTTGGGGCTTTTACCCTAACCAACGGCACTAGACCTCCACCATCCGACAATACATTCGGGAGACCGTTTGTGTTATATTTGAAACCTTTAAAAATGAATATCACTTGTGACTAGTCGATGTCGTAAGGTAAACGCACTTGCCTAGTATTTCTTTATTTGTTATAAATATTGAGGGTTGATTTGAGTGTTTATAAAGAAATCGTGGTGCGTAGATGTGGCGTAAAAGATCTATTGTCATAACTGTGCAACATATTTTTTTTTTTGTTATTATAATCAAAATATTACGTAAAGCTTTGCGTTGCTATCCGTTAATCGATTCTATTAAGATAACTTGCACCAATTCACAAAATATATTCTAAACTAAGAGAGATGATGATGATGATTATTCTAAACTGAGAGTATATAGTACTTACCAAAGGTACAAATAATAACAATTATTCCATTTATGTTTAATATAAGGAATATAATATACTTCTTTGAGTCTTCCTTAATACTTTTTTTGCTTCTAGTTTGTCTATTGGAAAGAGGAAAGTTTTACTTGTTGGTGAAGTTAATACATTTTAAATTGATAACTTATTTATTCCTCTGTCTGTTAAGTTCTCTATACATAACACTATCCCTCTATAGAAACAAACAATAAACGCTACAGCTATAAACTATATAATCTATATAAATGATAACTAATATATTTATAAGAGTTCTGCTATATCCAGTAGTTATGAGCCTCATTATACAAATTGTAGAATCTAGTCAATAAGAGTCATAAAACAATTTTTTTTTATTCCACGAAGCTATAAGACCAGCGAGACGTTCATCCGATGTTGACATACCTCTTCACAACAACGAGGCACTAGTTAGGATGATATACAGCACCACATTACGCTCCTCGCCTTGAGAGGTAAAATCCCAGCCTTTCTTAAAGAAGTCTATGTCTAGCAGTAGACTGCCACAGGATGATGATGACGATAGCGTTTTTCCAACCGGATCACAGTAATATTTGCACAGTGCCGTTTGACGGAAGCAATTAGAGCTGCTGTGATATACATCAACGACAACAGTGACCTAATACTACCAATTAGTATATTCATTACACCGTAATTAAAATTAACATAAGCCCTAGCCTAGATACGCTATATGTTAATTATTTGCATGAATGTTTCAGAGGAAATTAAGAAGATTCGTATTAAAAACTGGCCTATGCTCTGCAATGATACATCGCGATCACAGGGAGGGCGAGCAGCGTCCACAGTGTCCTTCAAACCGGAACACAGTAATGTTCACATACTACTGTTTGTCGATATGAATATGAGTTGCGGTAATACCTAAATATAAAGACCTAACTACCTGTTGTTATTTGTCTAAGCGCTATCTCCACTCCCACACGCGCTGTGATGAGATACATCAATTTCATCAACATTGATGATAATCACATCAATAATACAAAAAAAAGAAAACATATATACCGTTATACTATCATTAATTCAAGGATTTTTTTTATTTAACAGATCATAAAACGTTTGTTTAAGTATCAATCCAAGAAATCAATCGCGAAAAGTCTCCACATTGTTCAACGACGATTTGGGGACCATTAAAATTCTAGCCGTCTAGGGTCTGAAGGGAATAAAGTATAAGAGGTCAAATTCAACCGAAATGCAACCCACTGGGGTTAATTACGTCTTTTCTTCACATACGAAAAGAGAATAAATCACGGGGCGAAATAATAAAGTGTACAGTACACGAGTTGTAATAAAGATTAAGAGTATATAAAGTTACAAAGATGAAAGGAAATATTTGACTGTATCACCTACTGACGACTTTTCAGTATATCATCATCATCATCATCAGCCGATAGATGTCCACTGCTGGAACTAGGCCTCTTCCAAACGTCAATAATATATACAAGGTGGCGCAAAAATAACTTTCCGATGTTTTTCGGCTGTAATTTAAAAAAAAAATTAAAAACTTTGATTCTTCTTATGGATTATTTTTATTTGGTCTTTTAATTTTTTTACATCAAGTCAAAAATATGATGTCATGTAAATGGCCACCGCCACAGTTGATTGTCATTTGAGCCAATCGCAAAATTTATAGCATTTTCTGATAGGAGGATTACTTTTGCGCCACCCTGTACTATCTTTTCAATACATAATAATTATAGTTTAACACTCACGTCAATTATTGATAAAGGAGAAGCCCCAATATCACAGTTTTTAAGGTGTTTAGCTCTCGAGGAAATGTGTGTTCGATGTATAATAAGCTTCTGCTTCCGGTAAAGGGAATACTTTACGGGAAATCGATATACTCCAAGAGCTTTCGAGGATATGTGATGCCATCTTGCACTTTGTATTGTCTGAGAACGTATCGGGTCCTACGAGTAGGAACATTAAATGGGCTGCTTGTTTACTTTATTATTTATTAAATAATTCAAACATAACAATATATTAACGTATATTGAAATTTTATTTAAAAAGATACAATATTAGTTTTTTAAAAAAAAAATATAAATTAAATCCTTATTAAATGAAGTCTTGTAACTAGTAATGATCTACTTGTTTCATTTGTATCAGATTTTAATTCTGATAGATTTTGATTTTTTTAAAAAAAAACCCTTTGAAAAAGATTACTATTGAAGTATACCGAAAAAAAAAAAGAATTTTATAAAAATAAAGTAACTCAATCGAATTTTGTTTATAATTTTAAGAGTTCCTTTAATTTATAGGTCAAACTTAATACTTTTTCATAACATATGTTACGACGTTGTTACTTTAGATATCTGAAAAATATGTGTGAAGATTAACCGGAAGGAATAACTTACATACATATATTTATCATTTTGTTACTTTTTTTTTAATCATCGCGGCAACGAGATGAGCAGGAACGTCCATCTGATGGTAAGCGATACGCCTGCTCATAACAACGTGGCGCTAGTTCAGTTGACATACACTGCCCCATATTGCAGTCGTCGTCTTCTCGTTACCCTAGTAATTTCATTAGCAACAGTGGCTTTTAAATAAGAAATAGGATCTGCGGTGGTACTTAGACAGTCTCCGACAACAGAGACTTACCACCATCATATTCTTTTGTAAATTTAGTATGAATATAAGGAACGGTCGCATGGTAAAGGAAACATCGTCGAGTTGTCCAATGATGAACACATAGAACATAAATATATTTTCCAATCTCCAAGCAGCGAGCTTGTTCCGTTCCTCCTCTCTCGGTTCCAGTGATTTCTTCTTAATATTTTATTTACGAGATTAAGCCGGTCTCACAGTCGGCGCATCGTTAGAGCCTCTTTCGTCCATTACGTCACTTTATGATACTGCTTCGCGCGGGAAGTTCCGGGAAAGAATAAAATTGTTGACAGTCCCAAGTTGCCCCGCGAGAACTTGCCAAATTGTTTTTTTTTTATACCAAAATGAAGACACGGTGAAAGTTTTCCTGGTAAACGTGTGAAATGCGGTAGTTCCCCCGCCAATCGATCTACGCAAGAACTGAGAAAGCAAAGGCTATATACATTGCTTCTATTTGTTCGCAACGAATTTTTTTTTTATTGGTCAAAACGATGAGATAAAAGAGATGTTTACCCGATAGCAAGTTACACGCCTGCTAAAAAGCAGCTAAAAGTTTTATCCTCTAAGTGATGATTATTAATTTAATTTAATAAAACAATGATTAAACATTAATTATTACATTAAAATTTGTGTAGAAATAAGTAAGAAATAAAATCGATTTTTTTTCCTAGAAAAACGAGAATTTTTCGAAAAAAATTAATAACTACAGAAGCATTGTTTTTGTATGGGCTATTCCATACATAGATAGATAGGATACGAGCTATACTTTAGCTCCTCCAGATCTTTTACAGCTATTACCTCTCACCCTGTATAATGCAACATACTGTGCTCGTCGCTTGAGATATAAAATGTTAAATCTCGTTACCCCAGTAATCTATACCTCACTCGCTGCAACGCTCTTCTAACCGGAGCACAGTAATGTTTATACACTACTGTTTTGGCGGCGGAAGTAGACGCTGTAGTAGTACCTACTGAGGCGTTCTCACGGTGAAACCTACCAACAGTAGATACAAGAACATCATGACTGTGGCAAAAAAGGAAATAGATTAATTATTAAAATACTTTTCTACTCTATATTATTTGCAAGCGTCGTTTCCGGTCGTGTAAATGTATTTTCTTCATCGTACACGATGTAAAGCATTTACTGGTACTAAGTTACTGGTGGTAGGTCTGTACTGCAGGGGACCGTTGGAGCCTATTTCTGCCGCCTAACATTAGTGTACAAACACAACCGTGTTCCGGTTTAAATGGCGCTATAGCTAATGTAATTACTGGAGTAACGAGACCCAACATCCTGTCTCAGGCGACGAGCCGAATGTAGTGTAGTATATATCATCATCACTAGCGCAACGTTGTTATGGGCAGGCGTGTCACCATCAAGTGAATGTTCCGCTCGTTTTGTCGCTTAATTGAATAAAAAAAATCGCCAGAACTAATTCCCCACATCATCTACAAATAACGATAATGTACGTCAGGTAAGAGGGTACCAGGCCACGGGGAAGATCGCTTATGAGTTGAACAGATCAGATAAAAGCGGCAGTAAATGACTCATCATCGTCACCACTATATATATGAACTAGGAAGACGGCCGTCAGAGGAGAGTGGCGCCGTGTTGTGAAGCTTGCCACCAACACCTGAAGTGATGACCACGACCACTCCGTCAAGAGTGATACCGACGAATGCTACAAGTTATCAATACGTGCTTAAGGTGCAACAATAAACGTCAAGCGACAATCGATAATCAACTTACAATAGACGTCAACAGCACAAATAATAACTATCAAAAAAACTACCCCAGAATGTAGGGTAGAGCAAATGGAATTGAAATAACAATAAAATTAGAGTTGAACACCGACAACATTCCGCCCATGCGTTTACCAAGGGATCGAGTCCCGGACCGACAAATGGCCCAGCAAACCATAGAACAACATCCACCACTACCCAATGCGGCTAGGGGATGTTTGATTTAGCAAAATAAACTTTATTACTTTAATAATACACATCGCTACAAATTGATTGCGACGAAACAAAATTTGTATTAGTACTAGTATAGAAATAAATTTCGGGGCGTATAATCGATTATGTTGTATTATATCTCCATACCCATGGGATTATATGGCTGAGTGCTTAAAAGGATAAGGGTGATTGTTTGCTTAAAATATGTTACTTTTGTTCTCGAATTTAATTATTATTAAACGCGACTCGCCCCGCTTATAGAATGAAAGTCATTAACTGAACTTACGCTTACTTCCGCCGAAGATACGTTTAAAATTCTAGGTTCTGAATGAGAAACAAACAACCAGAACGCTAAAATAGCATTATTTATATAATATACATAAAAGATACAATATTAACATATATATAAATATTTAAATATACAAAGAAAATTATATTATTTGATAATATATATTTAATAAAGTACTAGTAATATAACAAATAGCACAGAGCTTATAACAGTTTTAAATATATAGGAAATAATACAATATCAAGAAAACCATTTAATGATATTGTCAATAACTTGTACACAATTATTTATATTAAGTTTTTTTTTTTCAAGTAATACTGTTGATTTTTATAGATTTATCATTTTCAAATCCAACTTGAGAGGAAGAGCCGTAAGTACCCAAACAACATTACGTCGCACTTCATTTTAGGTGATCGTCAAACGAAATCATAAGCCAATAGTGTTCGGGCTCGGCCGAAATAAAAGTTATCTTAAGTCACCTGACAATAAAAGGTTGCCAACATCGAAGTGCAAAGCCGAGATCAAAGCGAGGCTATCTAAATCCGACTAAGTACATTATTATACCCGTAAAATGTCTGCATCTGTTGGTTTTTTGCTATTAGATACAAATAAGCATTGATCTAGCTGGTCACCCCTCTTCAATCTTCATATCATTTCCACGATCTAATTTCGCTCTTAAACTAATTACAATAAAGATCAAATTCAAACGCAGACGCGGTCGACGCGTGTTTGAAAGATTTGAAGCTCTATTCTTCGTGATATAGAGTCCGATATTTTTTATTAAAGGTCACCCAATGGGTCAAATCCTCCCTAATTCAATTTCCACTTGTGCCCCTGATCTGATTATTTTTGGTGCAGCGGGCGACGTTTCACTGCTGCCTTCCCCATTAAGCACTTGTGCGGTGGCAGTTTTTTATTTGAAATAAAAATAAATAATAATAATACTTAAAAATGATTTTAAGTTGGTGTGTAAATCGTGTGGAAAACACGAAAAATTTAACAAACTTCATTAGAGCCAACGTCAAAGTGAATTAACGCTGTGGTCCAATACCAGGCTCGAACTGTTACTATCGGAGCCGACGTTGCTCGCTGAACTGTCGATTTTAATTAACGGAAACGCGTAACCGTACGGTGTTAAATTTGGATTTTATTTGCAGTTACAAGGCACACTCGCACATCGAATAAACAGCATCCACGGTACGGGCGTTTTGATCCGGTCTCGTCCTAAAGTTAACCGCAATGGGCTACCAGGCTACACCTCAGCGCCGATCGCAGCCGACAAACAGTAGTGTGCAAACATTACCCTGTTCCGGTTTTGAAGGACGATGCAGCTAATGTAATTACTGCGGTAACGAAACCCAACATCCCATGTCTCAAGCGACGAGCATAATGTAGTGTAGTATATATATCATCATAATCAGAGCAACGTTGATGTCAGCAGACGTGTCAACATCATGTAAAGGTCCCGCCCGTTTTATCCCTTAATTGTATAAAAATAAATCGCCAGAAGTAATTCCCTACATCATCTACAAATAACGATAGTGTACGTCAGATAAGAGGGTACCAGGCCACGAGGAATGTCGCCTGTGAGATGGACTGACCAGACAAAAGCGGCAGCAAATGACTCATCATCGTGACTACTATATATATGCACTAGAAAGGCGGCCGTCAGAGGAGAGTGGCGCCGTGTTGTGAAGCTTGCCACCAACATCTGAAGTGATGACCACAACCACTCTGTCAAGAGTGATACCGACGAAGAAGACATCATATAAGAAAATACAAATATTTCATAAATTTAAGCTATCACGTAAGTAAACAGCGAACGTTCATTTATAACAACATCTTAACTGTATGAAATAAAGTTTGTTTTATTAGTGTTCTTAGATTAATCTAAATGTCCTAAATTTAATTCACAATAATTTGTTATATTTTTATATGAAAATCGAAAAGTGATGCTGGACTATCATCTAGTTGTATAATCGTATGCCTGTACAATGAGCTACAAAAAGAGACGTTTAAGAACCACCCCATTCCGCTAGTTACCTTAAGTTATTATTATTTTTTTATATAATTAAGTGAGGAGACGAACCGGATATTCACCCGATGGTAAGTAATACGCTTGCCCATAAAAACATGGCGCTAGTTACTATCATATACAAAACACCACAATTCGCTCGTTGCCTGAGATAAAGATGTTAAGTCCCGTTACCCCAGTAATTACACTAGCTACAGCGCCTTTCAAACCGGAATACAGTATTGTATGCACACTACTGTTTGAAGGCAGAAATAGGCTCTGCTGTGTCCACATAACTAGACGGTCTTCAGCAACATAGACCCACCATCACACCCATCACTTTAACCATCGTTTCCTAATAATTTCGCTAGTTAATTTGAGCATACTATTGTTTAATAGCAGAAATGCGTATTGTGAAATTATCTCCAAGTTAGTCCACAAGTTAGTCTATTGCTTAGTTACTTTGTACCTTGGATGTTATTCAGATTCAAGGATTCAAGGAGATTCTCAAATAGTTACATTACTAATTCAAATACAAACCGACATGTAGGTTTGATTAAATTAAAGTATGAATAATCAAACACAAAAATTCATTTGCTTTCACAGTTATAATGTTCGCTACATTAATAATTTGCGATAACTTCTCAGTAGTTAATTTTTTTTTTTTCACATCTCCACCACATATTTATGAAGGGCGAAAGAAAACGTTCAAAAAGCATAATCTGTACATACGAAATGTAATATATTAGATCTAGAAGATCTTACAGCAATAGGTGATCGATGAAGGCAATACTTTGAGTACGATGACGTAATACAAACATACCACTTTATGTTCCCACAGCTGGGACATCAAATCTTCACAAGATAATTGAAGTCACCACGCTAAAATTAGGGGTTAATAAATCTATTACCATTCTTGAAGTTTATGTTATGTTATTCCACAAGAGGTTGAAATCTAATGTTCAAGATATAACACATTTCAAATCTTAAGTAACGTTTAAGTTACTTATACGTATTTTAGGTAAAATACAAAAGATTTAGACGACCTAATCTTAATAAATCTGTATACATTTTAAAATTACTGGTGGTAGATCTCTGTTGTCGGAGACCGTCTGGGTAACCGCAGCGACTATTTCTACTGCCAAAGAGTAGTATACAAACATTACCGCGTTACGGTTTCAAGGGTGCTGTAGCTAGTGCTATAACTGGGGTAACGAAACTCAACATCTTACGTCTCAAACGAGTGGAATGTAGCGCTGTATATATCATCCTAACTAGCGCCACATTGTTATAAGCAGGCGTATCATTTACACGTCGTATAATTACATAAAAAAAAAATATACAATATTTACAACGGCATGCGTTAATAAGCACCCGGAAGCCTCAAGACAAAATAAACTTGATAATCCACACAATTTGGCCCGGGGGTTGTTTGCGAGCCAAAAATAAGAACAACATTTGTTCAAGGCAATAGAGTTCGCAATAAAAAATTAATTACATTTTTAATCTGCAAAAACGTGCACGCCAAGTGAATAACTTGAATATAAAGCGGCTAGATAACTTACACAACTTCAGTACAACGGTATTTATTATAAGTATTTAGCTATATAAACTCTTTGTAACTTACTAGTAAAAGCACGACAGTCGACAGAATCGACTGTTGTTCTAGTTACAATAAAATCTTCTAATTATCATCAATGTTTAATTGTTATGGAAATTTAATTAAATAATGATAATTGCATGCATGCTATCACTGCACATGGACTGATTGAATTCTTTGCCAATAAACCAATAAGCTATCGGCGACTTAAGGCACACTTAAACTGCATATCAATAAGATAAACATCATCATGCGAACAACTTCTTAATACGAACAGCGAACGATTGGAATAGTCTGCAGGTGTTTCTGTCCAAGTAAGACGTACAGATCTTTAAGAGAAGAGTAAATAGGCTAGTTCTAGACTAGTGCGCTTTACCACCAAAGGCTCCATTGCCGCTTATCATCTCTATCATCTATAAAAACACTACAAGTAACTATTATTTATTTCCTTCACTTAACTGTATTATTATATTATTCTTCTTCTTATTTTCTGCATCAACCCTTAGAAACTGGTGACCGAAATCTAGCGTTTAGGCTACAATTAAGAATCCCGCTATTAACATAGGACAGCCTGTTAAATTAATTGAAAATACTCTGTTATTAAGAAATTCATCATTATCATCATCAGCTGATATGTCTACTGGTGGAAATAGGCCTTCCCTAAAGATCTCATCTATCTGTCCTGCACTGCCGTAGTTCCGGCGCCATGCCAACACCCATCATAATCAGCATGGCGTCCGGTGCCGCCGGGCGCTAGGGGTCGTTGTTTGCCGTAATACATATGGACTATTTCCCACCACGCTGGCCCAATGCAGCTTGGTAAAAGCCAGAGCCTCGTTTGTTGATTACCTGTTTTCACCACGAGCAGGTGAGATTGGCTTAGGTTCCGTGAGCTGTTCGGGACCACTTACACCCCCAATATTGAAATATTAGCAATCACACAATAGTAAAATACACAAAAAAAATAAAATAAAAAAAAAACAAACCGAAGCTTGAATGTAATTCTTGAATCTATGTCTCTTCCATAGATTTATAAGCGCCGTACTTGTTACAGCCCTCAACGACCCCGAGACGTGTACAGTGGGCCCTAATGTGATTTTATAGGGACCATAGGATGCCGATTAGATGGTGCTAGTAAGGGGACTCAGGGTCGCCTATTCTACGGCGCTCTGTGGTAATTTAATTTTATTATCGGGTACAAATTTATTTTTTCCCTCAACCTTCTTTTCTTCGCTTTACCGTCTTAAATGTATCCTCATTTTTCCTGTGTTTCATTCAGCGTGAAACATGAATTATCAAATCAAAATTCAAAACAAATGGAATTTAATATCAATCCAAACCCAGACATTCTCTGACCACGGCGGATCTGTCGCCACTTGAACCGTTTCAAGTTTCGGCAGGAGACTTCGTCAGGCAAATGCGATGACGCCGTGGTGGAAACGGCTCCTCATTTGTTACTCCGTCAGCAGTCCTATAGGTAAATACTTAATAAAAAAATTAGAAGTTAGTACATAAATTATTGCTTAAAAATATATAACAAAGTAAACAATAGAAATAAGGATAAGTAAATATTCCTTTATATATATGGACACAATAATATTCTCTATAATATTAGATAACATAAGCCTAAATTAGAATATGTCGTAAATAATAGGATAAAATAAGGTCGTGAATAATAATATTAGGGAAAATTGGAAAAAAAAATAAAATAAAACCAGGTCAACGTGTTTAATTGCATTAACTCTTGAAGCTGAAATATGCTTTCAGATGGTAGGTCTTTTGTCAGACACCGTCTAGGTACCACTGCATTACCTAGTCCCGCCATCTAGAGGAAATGTGCAAACATTCCTATGTACCAATTAGAAAGGTGTTGTAATTAAGCAGGAGAAGATCCCTCAGGTCACATAAGTTAAAAAACCCCATAGATTAAATTATGCAGTAATCATCATGCTTGATCATTAGTAAAAATAATCTACTCCAGTCTAAACATCGATAAATTTGTTAAACAAACATAGGACATTTCATTTCATTTGATCAAGATGATGATGACCTAACTATGGTCTACATATTAGAGATATATGATGCCAGCTCCGACAATGAAATACAGATACTGTTTGATACCAAGCTCGTTGAGGATTGATGTGTGAAATCGGAATGCAGTTCAAGGTATATCCAGTACCACTCTTCAAACACGTCTATTCTCAGTCTTTCACTCTATCACTTGGAGGAATATGGAGACCACTAGTGATTGAACTAGCCTGATCTAGACAATGATGTATTTATCAATAATGGAAGGCATTACAGTATGAAAGCAGAGCAGCCGTGAGGTGGACCGACAAGATCTTAGTAGCAGTTAGGCAAAAATGGAGGCGTCTGATGTAACTGTTCACTGCACTGCTTGATGACCAAGATCAGTCTGTCAAGACTGTTACAATCGAGAAGGAGAATTATGGTCTAAACTGAACAAAAAGTACAAAGGTCCAACCGTTTTTAAATATTACTCTTGTATATATATTAGAATAAAGATTTCTACGGTAGTTACCAGCATACTCCGTCCGCAATCCAACACCGGTAGTGATGGTTTCATCATAATTGTCTGTATCGGGAAATGCTGTCCAGCAGTGGACATAATGAATCTTGATCGTATGACACTCACTAAATTATGATGGCCCGTTACAACTAAACAAAGACTTGTATATTTGTGAACGTATTTTTTTAACAATCACAATAAGTATAAATTAGTTTTTTTTTTCAACTACAATAATCCTTGACTACCGTGACTACCTTTGACTTCATGATAAGTGACAATTGAGGAGCTCATATAACAGCCGAAAGTCTCATATTACAAAGGATGAAGTTAGATACTGTGTTCATCATAATCTCAACCGATGGACGTCCACTATTGGACATAGATTCCTTGTCGGCTTAATTACTTCATTTATAATAATTTCAGATAGTCTAGACTAGTGCTTTCCAACCTTTTTTCGTACTCTTTAATAAAACATTTCATCTATGTGTACATCTTCCCTGATTACTATACAAATTCCTAGACATTTGTATCCGTTTCTCCTAAACTCTTTTGCCAATCTTAACTTTTAAATATATAATTTTTATTCTCTATTAACTTATTAAGTTATTCGTTATGAAGTTAATTTTAAACTACACATTGTAAACTTAATACATTATAGTTATAATTTCTCAGTATTTCCACCAGTGCCAATATAAGGGACTAAGTGTACCACAGGTTAGGAATCTCTGACTAACGTAAGCCCTGCCTATCGTAGATGGCGACTAAAAGGGTCTAGGAGTTTCACGAGCCTTGAGGGTGGAGACCCTTATCGTTTAACAAGCGAACCTGTATGGGATAGCCTAGGAGGGTTAAGTCCCTTCTCAGGGACGAATTCAAACAAAGTGTAGAGAGGCGCCGGTGCGTTCTATAAGAGATCCCGGAGCCTCTCCTAATGCACTGATGCAGACCATCGAGGAGGTTTTAGTGAGTAAGAATCTCACATAAACCTGACTTCCACTTAGAAGCAGGGTATCTTTCGAAGATTTCCCCCCGTAATCAAAAAAAAAAGGTTAGGAATGTCTAGTCTAGAGCAACAATAAACTGTCAACCAATTATATTTCACCATCATCATTTCAACCAATGGTCGTCCACTGGTGGGCATAGGTCTCTTGTAATATGTTTCACAAAGCACGGTCTTGCTACATTTGTGTCCAGTGGCTACGAGCGATTATTTTTATTTCCTCTGTCCATCTAGTGGATGGTGTGTCAACGCAGCTCTTCCCTGGCCAGGGTGGCTATTTCAGCACTAAATCCCCAACGTCCGTCGGTTCTACGAGCTATATGCCCAGTTCATTACCATTTTAGCCTCACGACTCGTAGGGTAGACGACCCTGGTTCTTCACTGTCTGACTTAAATACTGCACACTGTAATCGGGCAGCAGAAATATCGGTGCGATAGTCAGTACTGAGATCACCCACCTGCCAAGCGTGATGGTTATAGCAAAATGATTCATCAATCATTATCAGCCGAGTCCACTGCTGAACATAGTCCTCCCCCAAAGATCTCCACATCAATCATTAAGGGTAATTGGGCCGTAAACCCACCACGTTAGCCCAGTACGGGTTGGTAAATGATCAGAGACTCGTCTGTTAAATCTTTCTATATTGATTATATTTATTTCCCCATCATTTGTGATCACGATCATAACAATGCCGTTTTAATAGCAACCAAAACTATCACAAGATGGGTGGTAAATTATGAAAACTTTTTTAACACTCTTTCATTACTTCCGTCACAAGTAAAAAGCGAAGAGGGCCGAGATACAATGAAGTGCACCTTAAATAAGTTATCGCTTCTGATAGTAAGACGTCTTTAAAAAAATAACTATCGCGTAAATATCACTATGGTTACTATCAATATATATAAATATCAATATTTGTTACAGTTTATAATACTATGATAACAGATGTATCTATTACACTATTTATTTATATATTTTTTTTATATATGAAGTGACAAAACGAGCGGAACGCTCACTTGATGATAAGTAATACGCCTGCCCATAACAACGTGGCGCTAGTTAGGATGGTATATACTGCATCACATTGCGCTCGTCCCCTTGCGACATGATGTTGAGTCTCATTACCCCAGTACATTAGCTACAGCTACCCTTCAAATCGGAAAACAGTAATATTTTTAAACTAATGTTTGGAGGCAGAAATAGGCACTTTGCGGTACCTACTTAGACGGTCCCTGGCGACTGCGATCTACTACCAATATATAGATCGATATAGATCACCTATGTTTGACATAAAGAAAAAAAAGTTTTCTTAATACTAGTTGAACTAGAATATATGAAAGTAAGCATTAATAGTTATTTCATGTGTTATTTGGTGCCAAAGGAAACTAATTAAAAGCATTTAATACTGTGAATTACATTTTTTTTTAGAAATCGTAATTTTTCTTTTATATATATATAGCTTTAAATACAGCTTATATCTGAAGCTATTGACAAATGAAAAATCTGTAATAAGATAATTAAGTTAAAAGCTTTAATTTTAATGTTACGGACGGATACACAATATTATCACAGTCCGTATATATATTTTACAAGGGTCACAAAAGGTGATAACTTAAGTTATTTAAATAATGTTTAGATCAATCTCGTATACGATAAACGACATCTTCGCTGGAATTTCTTATGTAATTTTAATTATGTGTTTAAAGCAAGTTATCACCCGGGGCATACAAGTTGTAAGTAATTCCATTATTAATGTATACAGACGTAACACTGTCATACCGTACCGGGTTAACTTGGCCCCGAACATAATCACAATAACAGTAACAACACGGCGGAATGATCTACAGGATGTTTCCTGTTAATCTCCGATATGAGAACATTTAAAATATTTACTTGTTTATTTATCACTGGCTGAAATCTACAAAGTCAGTCCAATGTATTATATTGTCTATTGGTCAGGCTTGTTGGTGATCAAGAACTTGTCGCAACTAGCCTTGACAGCCTTGAACACAGGCGCCGAGTGGTCAGCCTCGCAGTGCTCTATAGAATACGTTATAGAGAGTGAGCGAGGGAATAATACGATATAATTCCCCCAACCCCTTATTACCACCAGACGACCGGCCGCACGGCGAGTCACCGCCCTTTATGTTCAGGACATCCCCAGTTTGCGAAGAGAGAGCTTCAGCTCCTCGTTCTTCACGAGAACAACGAAGGAGTGGAACAACTTACCAGCGTTGGTTTTGCCATCCAAATATAACATAGGTGTCTTCAACAAAAAAAGTGAATAGGCTGTTACTAGATTAGTGTGGTTTATCACCACAATCACATCATCACTTAACATCAGGTGGGATTGTAGTCAAGCGTTGGCATTGTATATATATCACATCAAATGAATTGGTATTTTAATATAGAAGCTAGTGAGAAGGTTAACTGGTGGTAGATCTGTTGCCGGAAACCATCCAGATAGGTATCACTGCATCTCCTATTTCTGCCGACCAACAGTAGTATGAAAACATTACTGTGTTCCGATTTGAGAGGCGCTATAGATAGTGATATTACTGGAGTAACGAGACTTAACATCTCACGTCTTAAGGAGACGAACACAATTTGGTGCAGTGTATATAATTAGCGCCACGTTGTTATGGGCGGGCATGTCACTTATCATCAGGTGAACATCCCGCTCGTCTCGTCGTTTCGAAATAAAAAAAAAAATTAAAAAGTGGGAAAAGTTTGTTTCTTTTCTATGTATAACCACGCACAGGTTTTATTTTTTAGCAGATAAGTAAAAGAGCTGGTAAGTTTACTACTTAGGCATATCGGCATCACTTCGCACTTGACCTTCTCGTTAGAATTTTTGGAGACATGTTTTTTTTTTAACAAAATTGGTTTTAATCAATTAATAAACCTCTTAACGTTCTTGATACTGGGATTTAGGGAAAGGTAGTACTCTCTTAGTAAAGGAGAGAGTCAAAGCGATTTGCCCACCGCGCTGGTCAAATGCTAGTTGATAGTTGACACATATCGATGTGGTTATTGGAATAGATCGGTGCCATCACCATGTTCTATCACCGTAGCCCAAGCTCAATGGCAACAGGAGTGTAGTTCGTATGATCGCCATACAAAGTGTAGTATCACAGCTTCCTCTCCTCAGTTTGTTAACAGTGATATTTAATAATAATAATTTTATATTATTATCTTCAAGCGGTATACATGTAACACCCTATATTCACGTCGATTCAACAACCCTTTCCCAAAAGTAATTATCATCGGGACTAAACTGCAATCAAAAACATACCAAAAACTGCTTCACCGAGATGCCTGTTAATATTACAACAGCTATCGAATTAGATCGTGCGCTGTTAATCACCAACCTCACCCCCACCAAGATAATTACCTCGCAAAACAACGGCTTTAACCGAAAAACGTAATCTAATTTTAATTTTAATAATGGCAACCCTTTCGGGAGAGCAACTTTGGAATTTCCGTTTTCAGCGGTCGCGTTTAATGTTTGTTCAGAACTTGGACATAGGTCTATCGCTTCCATTGTATATATAAAAAAATATATAAATAAACAGACATTATTCTAACATATAGACCAACATATCAACAGGATATAGAAGATAATTATATATATATATATATAGACACATACTAATGATATTTAAAGAACTATTTATACAACTAAAATATTAGCATATAAATATTAACTTATCCTTAGTGTTTGCTTATTTCTTTAAATGAACTATATATCTATTAATTTCATCCCTTAATTTTACGCTATTTGTTATATAAACAACAACTTAATGGTTAAGTTTTAAAATTTCTGCTATAGGAGGAACAAAAGTTTAAGTGTAGTGCAATTGTGTTTTTTATAAACTTTAGTATATTAAATAAAGATAAGAAGTGTTTAAATTTATTTGTTATTAATTATTGTAAAACAATTATAGCGTTTCCCGCTAGTATCTGGAAGGGTGTCGATAACAAATTTTAAGTCATCCCGCAAATGAGTGTAATAATTTTTACGCGAAAAGGGTCAAAAGAACAATTCATCTTTCTTACCTCTCTTACACAAAACTGAGTTGCGCAACTCTACTCTCATTGCTTTGGTAATTTGTTAAAGTTAACGCACGTAGCGACCAAGTTGGGGTAAACTTAACCAACGTAGCAAGGACCCTAGGACGCCGTAACAAGAACAGGTCCCGGCGTTGGGATTCCGCTCGTTTATAGGAACAAGGGAGATCCAACAACAGCAGTCAAGGAGGAATGATGATTAGAATCATTTATCATTTTAATACGACTGCTACCCCTTGTTAATAGGTTGTCGAGGGAATTAATAGACTCGACATTATTTTCATTGTCAATTTTGCGGGTTCAGACATGTAATTGTGTATTGTAAGCAGCGGCTTCATTATTTATTAACATGTAACGGTATTTTAAAAAGCATACGATAAGACACCTCTTATTAACTTACAATCGCTGAAAATACTGTAATCAATGTATAAGGCAATCATTTTATAGTATATAATTAAAAAAAAACAAATTAAATGTCGTGATAAACTCTGGAGTTGCTTAGTACGTAAAAATGTTGTCTTTATTACCTTCAGTGCTTACTTCCATTGTCAAACAATATAGTGTAAACTACTCTGTTCTTATTTGAAGGATGCTTACAGCTTGTACGGGCTAATGACTTATCGTGTGATGTCATAGTAACGAGCGTCAAGTGAAGCTACATGCACCTAAGTAAATACTTTTTAAAAGAAAAGTGGTTGTTGTGCTCAAAGTTTATTACTTGCGTATAGTAGTACGCATAAATCAAAGAGTACGTGAAGTTTTACACAGATAAATAAATAATTTTATTCTTCTACTATTTTCATATCGGTAACATTCGTGTGAAAGTAAAAAAAGAAAAAACATAAAATCTCTGTAATATTGTAGACGTTTGTGTCTATGTGGAAGTTAAACACATATTTCTCAAAGTCCATGAAACATGCAAAGCAGTCCCCGTGCTCGTTGTATTTTATACGATATTTTGTCATCTGGCCATGCCATTCGAGGACGTGGCTCGGGTGCGTAAAACGATGAAGACTTTTAAATAACTTATGAAAAAGAGACAACTTTTTTCAAAACGTATTATATACGTAAAACACGCCGGCAACAACAAAACTATAAAGATGCCGAGGAAAAGTACACAGTGGCGTCGGCGTCATACAACAATTATATTTTCTTTGTAATTACTGAAGCAATCGAAACAATTTTATCTCAAACATAAACTGAATAATATTTGATTTATAAAATAAACATTCTGTGATAAAAGAAAATAAACTATTTGAAGATATTCAAGACCTGACACGGACATGGCAACAATTAGCTAGACTTTTCTAGAGATATTAGTATCAATTAATACTCTGCAATCTATGAGTATGTATATTTTTCCAGAAATATCTTCCAAATTCCAAATTTTAGCTACTTCTTACCATTGTAATGTTATGTCATAAAACCATAGACATGCTGCCCATGGGCAGGGCATAGATTCAAGAACCATACTGCCTCTCAAGCACCAGCTATTGCGTGCCCATTGGATTTTAAATCCAGCAATTCTTCAGCGCCGGGTACATCGCTATAGAGATTTTTCCTGGCGGCCCACGTCCAGCAATGGCTCTATATTGACCGACAATAATGTATTTATATTTACCAATATTCAGTACGTATCACTGTGCTATAAAAACCTTCTATATAGTCTTTATCTATCACGACTGCCCCTATTTCATATAAATATAAAATACTTGTGTTAACGTATGTTTAAATAAAAAACGAACTGTAAAATATAAGTCACGACTGTATTGTAAAAACCGCAGTTGCGCTTTTTTCCTTCATCATACAAAACAATATACTTTCACCTTTGTACTCCTGAGTGAGGACTTATTTATATTTAGCATTCTTTCGCGTTCTCATTCCGGTGTAGAACTGTATGATCGCGCTCGGGTTTCTTCGCTTTTAAATTAAATAAATAATGCATACAATTTGTGCGCAATAAACTTTGGAGGTGTAGGTAGTCTTTGCGTTGAATTTCGCGCGCCCGCCCCATTGGGAACAATAACGGTTGGCGTTAGCGCTAGGATGCTGCCTTCTTTTATTACTATAACGGACATTTTTAACGCTTATTAGATTAAAAATATAACCCATTCAAATGCATATCTAAACGTCACTTCGTTTTCCGACAGACGTCCTCTGCTGGACATAGGCCTTCCTCAAAGAGCCCCACATCGATCAGTCCTGCGCTGCCCGCATTCTGCTGCTTCGCGACCTTCACCAGATCATCGGAGCACTTAGTGGGTGGCCTGCCAACACTGCGTCTTTCGGTGCGCAGTTGCCATTGTAGACCTTGCTGTCCCATCGGCCGTCAGTCCTTCGAGCGGTGTCTTGCCTATTGTCACTTGAGATTAGCAATCTTTTGGATTATATCGGTGACCTTAGTTCTTATGTTATCACTAAATTTTATATTTTGTTAAAAAAATTAGCATCATTTTACTATAAAAATCATAATCAACTTAATTAGTCTTAGTAATACATTTACTTTCATACCTATGAATCAATAGGCATCTGACAACTTAATCGTTGGTAGCTATGTCCAAACGCGATCCGGCTATAGTCGGACACGACAAACGTGTTGCAAGCAGAAGTGTGCATCATACGTCACAGGACGATTAGCATAATTGTAAACATCTTATTGAGAATGAATTATAATGGACACGCTAATCGCTTAACACAATTCGTTCCTCCAAATCTTTAAGCCGCCACGTCATAGAAAATTTAAACATTGAAAATACTTGCAAATTGAACTAATAAGTTCTTAAAGAATATCTTTATTTTGTTTCGGGGAAGAATTTTATAGTAAATACAAGTATTTTCTTACCTAATACGTATTTTTACTAATACGTTTAATTAGACTCCAAAATATTTTTTAAAATGTATAGTTGTAGAAATAATAATTTTTTGCTATTTTAATATTGAAAACTTCTTAAAATGTTGCAAAGTAACATTTTAGTACTCCGTCAGCTATACCTAAAGGTGGGCTCACATCGGCGTATACCGAAGCATTGTCATATTTCCGAGCACGACCCCGAGTTTGAATAGCAGCGGTCTACCTCCTGTGTGGCTACTTCCTGTGTATAGTGTTTACAATACATAAATAGTAAATAAGTAGAACCTATAAACAGGCTTATAGGAAAGTTTTATTTCTGCAAGAAACAAAATGTAAGTGATATTTTGTGTCAATTTAAAACACACTTTTTATTATTTACGCTTTACATAACTTTTTCTGTACCGTGCGTAAAGCTTGATAGGTTTGTAATTAATGTCAGTATCATTGCTCTAGTTTTAAATGAGTGCCACCCGTCTAAAAATTGACAAGTAGAAAACGTTAATTAAAAATACGTTATTAATGTTAAAACTAAAATCATACCTATCGTTAATAATTATGGATTTTAATTTATCATCATCATCAGCCGATAGATGTCCACAGCTGGACATAGGCTTCCCCACAAATCTTCACAACGATCGATCCTGCTCGGCCCGCATTCAGTGGCTTCCCGCGACCTTACGGTCACCAAGGCCTCTGATGCAGTCGGGCACAAGGGATCGTCATTTGAAGGGATACGAAATGATTTGGGCCATTTCCTACCACGCTGGCCGAATACGGATTGGTGGGAGACAAACTCTCATTTGTTGTAGCAGGGTGAACTACGAACAGGTGAAGTCGGCTTGGGTCCCGTGAGTTGTTATGCGGGACCGCCAACACTCCTAATTACAACAAAGAATTACACCCATTTAAAAGTTTATAATATATGAGGCGAGCGATGGTGAGAGCTATGCTTGGCGTTTCTCTAAGGGACGAAATCCGGAACGAAGAAATTCGACGGAAAACTAAAGTTGTCGACGCAGCTTTCAATATCTGTGAGCTGAAGTGGAAGTGGGCTGGCCATGTTTGTCCTGTCAGTGACGGGCGATGCGGAAAAGGTCTTGGAGGGGAGGCCGCGTACATGTCGCTGAAGTGTAGGACACCCTCCCTCTAGATGGACCGACGACATTATCAGGGCGATCGGAAGTAGGTGGATACGAGAAACTGAGGATAGTATTTGATGGGAGAGATTGGGGAAGGCTTATATCCAGTAGTGGATAATAATGATGATAAAAAGTTTATAAAATCACTACTTTGTGAATTTTTCAGTCTCTTGTCTTTCTTGCAATAATTATAATATTACAAAGCACAAAATGCAAAAATCCAGACATACAAAGAGTGAAATACCGCAGCCGAATAATTATACTCCCAGTATGAACAGTACTTGAATTTTTAGATTATTATTAATTAGGCCATAAACCTTGGGTTTGTGAATCTAGTATTAGAGAATAGAGAAAGCACAAAATTAACTTAGATTACAAATAAAAATTGTCTAGTGAAACCTACTATTAAGTACGACGTGCTGTTTTTTTTTTTCTTATTATTGGACGATTAAGATGTGCTCGATGATTACTTGATAGTAAATGAGCGTTGACTCGTAATAACCATGTGTTAGAATGATATAATCTGCGCCACATTATGCTCGTTAACTTGAAATATACGATATAAAATTTTGTTATCACAGCGATCATACAAATTCTTTAAACTACAACATAGTAATAAATATAAACTACCGTTTGATGGCAGAAATAAACGATGAAATGGCATTTTCCTAGATGGTCTTTGACAACAAAAATAAAGTACTGTAATTCTACTAAAACTAATAGACTATTTTATAAAAAAAATATAGTTTTATTAATTAAAATTTATTGAAAAATTTTTTTTATTACATATTAAAAAGAGCAGTTGAATCGCAGGCCAAAAACCTTTCATACTTAGAGGTATAATTATGACATTTGATCATTTTTTGTCTTTGAATTTAGTCGATGAATACAATGGAAGTCAAATTAATTTTATAAATTAAAACTTGTGTACCTGAATAGTGCAATATTATTCTATTTTACATTGAAATCATATTTTTTATCATGTATTATAAATTTGTGATATGTACTTTTATGTTCACGTGCATATTGTTAGCCTCTGTAAGTATTACAATTTAAGAGATTACAAATGGATCATTTATCTAAAGTAATCATTTGCATTAATTACATTTTTTTAACATTTATCACTACGTTTGGCTCCTTTTAGACCAGCAAGCGTATTTTTGTATTTTGTGAATAACTGCATGACCTGCATAGGTCAAATTAATACAATACACTGTCCTATATTACTTAATTGGATTAGTGTTTGTTATAGATATGAAATGGCGAAGTATAAATAAAAGTAGATCCGTCTAAGATTATGGCAAAGAGGCATGTGAAACATTTTATTATGTAAAATGGTGCATTAACATCATTAATCATATTTATTTTTACAATTTTGTAAGTTGTAGAAAAAATTATGTTGACAAATCTTTCATTATAGTATTGATTTATGTTAAGTAACACATTGTTGTTATTTAGGTAGATTAAATTATTTTATGTTCTTGCTTGATATTTTATATTTTATATGTGAAACTATAAAAAAGTAAATTAATAACTATTATCTTTATACATAGGGGCAGTCATATGAAGATAAACGGTGTATGTGTGTATGCCCCAGTCCTGCTGCAGTACTCAGTAATACTGCTGGGTCCGATAGCAAACTCTACATTGGAAATGTCCCACCCAACAAATGGTAGTTCCTTAAATTTTATTAAAACTAAATTACCAGTTTTCTTTTTTAGTAGCATTAAAATCAATTCATTAATTTTAGTGATTGTGATGGAGTGATTTTGCCTCGGGTAGGAGACATAATAAAAGGACGTGAGCAAGAATTTTGTCCACGTTGTGAGTGCAAATATGAGAGCAGGAATACCACCATTATCAAGGTAAAGATTATCAGTGGCCTTTTTATTATTCAATAATCAGATTCATTAAAAATGTGTAATTATATATAGCCTATTAAATAATTAATAAAATGTCTTTTTTGTCTCTTTTATAGGTAGTAGTAATAATTGTTATTTGGATGATCATGCTGTTGGTGGTATATATGGGATTTCTTATCTGTCTTGACCCACTAATCAATAAGAGAGCTAAAGCTTCATACCAAGAACACACCAATGAGGATGTAAGCTCTATTTTCCTTACTGATAAGCTTCTATTATTTAGAATAGTAATAAATAAACATCTAATAAATAATGTAACCTTTTCCAGGATGAATCTACTTTAAGTGGATCTTCTCAGCATCTTGGGGTACGAGGCAATGTCCTTAATCGTGTTACTCATCAACAAGATAAGTGGAAAAGGCAGGTTAGGGAACAGCGTCGTAACATTTATGATAGGCACACTATGCTTAACTAGTTATCGAACCTGGGTCTTGAATTAGAAAATATGTTACAATATTGAATTAACTTTATCACAATGACATACTTTTCAAGTTTTACACATTTACCAACAACTTTGCAGCTGTTTATATTATTATTTTGCTTGATTTTAACACATGAGAATGATGTCATTATACAAGTCATCCTGTGCATTTTAATACATTAGTATTATAGTGCACAGGATGAGTAATGAGTATCATGAGAAAATATTTATTATCATATTTTACATTATTATCTATATGGTATAATTTCATAATGACATTGAAATATGTGATCAGTGCTTAACTTAGTAAAATCTACCAGCACTAACAATACCTATGCTGATATAACAAGTGTTTTGTCTACACAATATTTTGATAACTTAGGTGTTACTGCATCATATGTATGATGCAGTGAGGCCTAGGATTAATTATTCAAAAGACTACAGAAATTAGTGTACAATAGAGTAGCTATCTTTAACGCCGATCACATTAAACCAACATGTGTATGTCTATCTGAAAATGATAAGCAATCAATTGAGTGTCATATCGTGTCACTTATGATTCGAATAATATATTTTACTTATTTTAATTTACTGTTAACAGTTTATGTAAATGTAATATTTCATAATGGTAGCTGTCTGTATTATTTAAAGAGGCTGCTAGTTGACTTCACAAGCTATGCTGATCTATTGTTCTTATGATGCCACATCTATCGCGAATTCCTATTATCACATATCTTACTTTTAAATGTATATTAATCCAAGTATGTTCACAATTTGTGGTAACAACCATGACCATGAAACAACTAATAAATATATATATACAGTTCCATTGTTTGCAAATCTTTATACTTAGTCTCAGATGTGTTTTATTATAAAAAAAAACTATATTGTTTACTTTATGTTATTTAAATAATTCACTTATAACTTTTCCATTATTTAAATAAATACAATGAATTGTTAACTTAACGTCCACAAATAACAATTGTTACTAAATCTGTTTAATAAAAGGGAAAGCAGCAGATCCTTTTCTAATATGTTACAAATTAAGAGGCCTTACATCATGTAATTATTATCATTATCTATATATATGTAATGATAATTATATTTTTCTTTAATAACAAGCAATAATTAATATATATAGGATAAGTTTATAATATTAAACTAAATTAAAACATTGTTATTATTAAAGAAAACTCGCACCCCTCGTTTTACAAGTGAGTCTTAGTGCCTCATTAAATATAGAATGCACATGTTGGAGATTATTGACTAAAATCGAAATTGTGTATATTAGAAGATTAAATTTGTGAAATAAATTATGGGAAAAACACTAATGACATATTATCATTGAAGAGTTTAATCATAGCAAAATCAATGAGGAACTGTCTCCACTGATGTGACTAAATATTAATAATGATAAAATTGTAGTCGTTTCCATCACATCCGAAATTAGTTCGTTTTATTTTAATTATATTTGCGAATATTAGATATAATTAAGTTTTAATGTATGAAATATCAATGTAGTGACATGATGAAATATTTACTAATGATTCTTAAATAGCCTGGAAATGATATCATTGATCATCATCAATAAGAACGAAATTATCGATCCAATTATATTTTATCGGTTTGATCATGATTTATGTATCGATAATAAAAAACAATGTAAAAAAAAAATCACAAACCCTAGTTTAAAATGAATTTGAAACACTTCATCACAGTAATTCTTCTAGTATATACCAGATAATGAAATAACCGTCAGAAATTAGAGGCATGTGATTATTAACGCTGTAATATATCCAATTTACAATATATAGAGAAAAAAAATATTTACATAAACAATAAAATATTAAATTTTTTTTCTGTTTGTCCCTTCATTGGGAACAGGCTAGGATTCTAAGATCATACTGCCTCAGACATTTTATTCTTCGATGGGACGTCATTTTTTTCTCGGTCAGTGATTGGTTTAACTGGTCAATAAAATATTTTATATACTAATAAAAAAAAAATTTAACTTGTTTTGTATATTCGCGTTAGTTTAATAACAAATTAAGCATCACATTTTTTTTTAAATCGTACCTGTTGTAATAATACGCTTTGTATATTTGTATTTACTACTTTGTAACAATAGAAGTAAAATTACTGGGTGTTAGGAGACGAGTTCTGAAAACGAAGACAGACGATAGTAGTAACGACACCTTTGATGAAGGGTCGGAAAAAAATCGATCCCGATTAAAAAAAAATTAAAACGTTTTATTAGCATTATTTACGCTCCGTCATGTTAGTACAGCGAAATGAAACGATAATTTCATAGAAAAATACATTACCAAAAAAAAAAAAACAGGAATAAAACAAAATCAAAAACAGCTGATGCTCGGATCAACGAACGTCCAAGCCCAGCAATCTAAATGCTCCGTGGCCCTATGGAATAAGGTTCAAATTGTAACCGAATACATGTCGAGTTTCCGTCGCGCCTGCGCGTTCGTTGATCCGAGCATCAGCTGTTTTTGATTTTGTGTTTCATTGCTGGTTTTTTTCCTTCGATACTCCTTTCCGGCATAAAGCCGTATTGGCGGCTACTGATGTACAGCGCAGTGTACCATCGGATCCTCCAGACCATCATCTTGTCGAGGATCTTGCTCATTACGGGCAAAAGTCCGATAGGCCGGTAGGATTTCGAGTGCGTGTAGTCGTCGTTATCGGGCGTTCGCAACACTACGACCGCTGCTCCTTCCATCTCCTGGGAAAGTAGGCGAGAGCGAGACACCGGTTGGAAAGCTTGAGAAATAGTTCGGCCGCCCAGTAGATGTCAGTTGTGAGTCCGTCAGCACTAGAAGCCTTTTTCTTGTTAAAGGTCGACACGGACCAACGGAGCTCCTCCATCGTGAAAGGGGGTTCATATGGGTCATCATGATCCCCCTTGTCGATTTCATTGAACTTAACTTTTACAGTACTGCCGCCCGCATTGTACTCCCCGGAGTTGTCGTCCGAGAAGAAGACCTCGGCAAGCATCCTGGCCTTTGCCGTTGCCACCCTGGATGAAGGAGACGTCCTCATGCCCCACCACCGTGCAACGCATCGCATGATAGATGCCGTTCCACATGGTCTCGCGCTACTGCCTCTCGCAGAACCGCTTCCATCTAGCGGTCTGAGCACGGCTTATCCCGGGACGGTAAACTTCCTTCGCATTTAAGTACTCGCGCAGGACCAACTCCTTACGGGTGGGCCGCGCTTTCGAAATCCGCTTCTTCCTCAAGGCGTTTGCCTTGAGGAGAGTAGGCTGTTCGGTCCTCCAGGGCAATTCTGTTCTCTTCCTCCCGGACACCTTCGACAGGGCTGAATAACAACTGTCCTCCACGGTTTCCATATACCTGTCGATAATGCTGTGTAACGCCTCCTTTTCGGTTAGACCTCAGTCACCTCGGCGGGCGTTAAACAGTGGTCCAAGAGCAACTGGGCAAAAGTTCGTTTGAACTCGCTCCAGTCTGCTCTATAGGCCCCTTTGGCCTCACGAGGTTCAGTTCGAACAGGATGGCCCTGTGGTCCGACGAAGATTCACCGTCTGCAACTCGCCAGCCCTCCACTCTATCGAGCAGAGTGGTCGAGCAAGCTGTAACATCGACGCAGCTGTAATAACACTTTCCGCCCTCATAGGTGGCAAATGTAGGCCCAGACCCCCGGTTCAACAAATGCAGCTCCAGTTCGTCGAGCACGGATGCAACACCAGTCCCCCACTGTTTTCCAGACTGGGTATCCCACCAGGTGTTGTAGACGTTCACGTTTCCTCCCAGTACCACGTTTGCAGTCACCAATCTCTCCACAAGCGAGCTGACCCGATCCAGGTATGGTCCGACAGGCTTATCTAGCTCCAGGTAGACGGATACCACTCCCATACTTGCAACCTCAGTCTGGCGATTGCAATGTTACCAGACGTAAAGTTGGGGCACTGGGTGATGTTGATGGTATCGTCGAACAGTACAATGGCGGCCTTGACCACCTACCCGGCGCTTCGGCCGACGTATTGTACCACCTTGCCCCCGGGTAGTGGCGTATCGCCAATTGCGCCTATGTACGCCTCCTGAACCATCGCGAACTCCCACCCTCTCTTCGGCGCTTTGCATATCAGCTCGGCTGTGGCGACCTCGGACCTTTGCAGGTTTAACTGCACAGCGTGATACTGATAACGCCCAATCCGGATAGAGCGATCGGCTCCCTGGGCGCCGTTAGCAATACGCTACCGACCCCCGCGAGATTGCATCCCACCTACTGACGGGGCAGTCCTCGTCGAACGCCCCATGGTCCCACCGGTCTGCTTTCGCTTTGCATCCGTCCCGGCAGGCGGGAGCTTTCCCGGCTTGCCAGTATAAACACTCGCCTCGGAGATTCGGTCCACCGCAGTGGGTGCACCGATCCTCACGTTCGGCGCACACTTCGGCCGGTCTTGATATATCGGCGAAGACAACGATCGGCCGATTAAGAAGTGACCAGGAAGGAAGTCGTGAGGATCGGAGGAAAGACGACGGAAATTTAGAATGTCTTTCACGTGCGTTAGCATCGTGGTAAACTCTTTTAAGTTTAAATAAGCATTGCGGACGATACGAGATAGAGGATGTTTGCAGGATGTGACTCCAGTCCCCCATAAACTCCCGAAATGAGCAGTGTAACAAGGGATGAAATTAAGTTTAATAGCTTGACTTGTAGCGTAGTCCACGAGATCAGCGGAATTATTTTTTATATAATTGGCAAGTTCTTTTTTTGCTCCGACGAAAGTCTCGCCATTGTTCGAAAACATTTCGTTGAGCTTACCAGGGCGACAAGCATATTAGCGCCAAAATGTACGTCGCAGCTGAAAGGTCACCCCTGCTCTTCCGCGTAAGAATGAACACTGGTCCGGCGTAATCGACTCCACAACGTACGAACGGATGAGTGGGAGTTAATCGTTCCTCTGGCAGATTTCCAATTATAGGACACAGTGTCCTTACCTTTCAGTCGCTTATACACAAAACGGTCGTTAATGACTTTCCGGGCGAGATTTCTCCCTCCAATAAACCACCACTGTGTCGGATGCTGTAGAGTAAAGCCTGGGGGGGCTATGTGCGCTTTGCGTTGATACTCACTCCGCATGAGCAAGAATAAAAAGTGATGTTTTGAAGAGCATGTTGGATGTCTTTGTTCGCAGTTGAAATGCCCTGAATCACCAAGTCTGCCGCCGACACGCAAGATACGATTGTCGTCAAAAAATATGTTTAATTTAAAAAGACTAGGTTTCTTTAGCGTATTATTTTTAAAAATTAACTCGTGTTCTTCCGGGAAGGATTTCCATTTTGGACATTCTGGCTAGACTTAACTCTGAATCCCTCGGCTCGTCGATAGCCTTCCCGAATGTCGATGTGCTTCATCACGTCTCCTGCTCGTGCTGTCGGAATTTTTGGAAACGGAGAGAAGCTGCACCTGGTTTTGCTTGCAGAACGTTCACGGTACCGACTTTAACTTCGGATAAATTTTCATGTGCAATGTTTAATTCCGACGGGTTTTGGATAGCGCTGTTAAAATCTATATCACGTAGGAACGGCGGTCCTTACCACCATAACGGTGAGGAAGCAAGCGTGAGTGGCACCGCGTGTAATTAGATCCGTTGGGTTGTCTTCACCATTAATGTGTTGCCATGTTAAACCTTCCGTGTGTTCGCGGATTGCTGCTACGCGGTGGTCATGCGCAACCATCCTACAGCTATGGTTGAGTCGCTCCAAAATACTCCATTTTTTTGAAATGGCGATGGGAATCGCGTATCTTGATATACAATGGAGCTCCTAGCGATGGTGTTTTAATGGCGCTACTTTCCCTTTGAACATAATAGTCTTATTCATACCGATGCTTTTCATTATCTTCATATCGACGCCGTCTATGACTAAATTTAAAAACAATACATCATGATGTTAAACGTTATAATAAATGTTTTAATTTATATATACGTACTTTTCTATTATTATAGAGAAGTTATATTTACATCCGTTTTACGGCCTGCTTTCTATATAATACAATGATGTATATTTAGTACAGCTAGAAGTGTGATCTTAGATTGATTGTATTTTTTTGCATCCGAAGCTTATGTTAAATTTGTATTTACAATATTTAATACAAGATATTTATTATTATTATTATTTTATTATAATCAATTTTTAAGATTGTATAACACAAATATTTTTTAATCTTTTAGCAGCACTACCGCTTTTATTCTTATAACCTGTTTAGTGTGTTTTATAGCTTATACATTATTATAGAAAATTAAATAAAAAAATAAAACATAAATTAATGTATTATTTATATAAACTGTCTTCTACATTATAGCGACCTAGTTGTAGAATAAAAAATTATTAGTCAAACGAAGATTCTAAAAACGCTGTAGCTAGTCAAATTACAGGGACTTGGAGACTTAACATCTTATGTCTCACTCAAGGCACGAATACAAAGTGATGCTGTGTATATCATTTTAACTAGCGCCACGTTATGGACAGGCGTATCACTTATCATCAGGTGAACGACTCGCTTATCTCGTCACTTAATTCCATAAAAAAATAACTAGAACATTGTTATACTTAGCAATGGATGAACATCCTACCCATCTCATGTCTTCATTGAATTAAAAAGAAAAATGGATATGGTAAAGTAAAACTAATGAATGTTGCTCGAAATTTATTTCATGAATAAATAAAATCAATAAAAAAAAATCATTAATTTCAAAGACCATCATGTTTCAATCCTTCCAAAGGACTTTATACTACAAGTCTTAAACAACAGTAAGTGTCACAACATTAATTATTTGCCTTATAAACATTCAACAATAGATTTTTAATCACCTCCATTATCATTCATCTCAAGCAGACTCTGGGCCTGTAACATTTAACAAATTAAAATACTCATAAAAAATATATGTTTATTTTCATAGTATCATATATCAATCATCATTTTTAAATATTAGATGACATATTCATTATTCCGGTTATCCGGGTAGCAGCAGCAACATATTTGTTTCATCACCGCTGCATAGAAATAGCTTGCACCCATAAAGACTATAACCAAACAGTAGGAGTATCGATTTTAAGCATCTTACAGTTTTTAATTATTGATAATTTATTATTATAAAACAATATATTAGTAGCATAGACATAACTATTTACCTCTACACTGTCATCTTCCATGTACTTCTTCACAAACTTTTTATTGATGAAAGGGTCTAAGCACATTAAAAACACTAGATATATCACTAACATTATCAGAACCGACATCACCAGTATGACAACCACCTGAAAACAATAAGGATAATTTTTTATTCAAAGAAGCATAACAAACTAAGGAGTCACTCATTGATAGTAAAGTTATGTCGCATACTAAAAATTTTATAAAATGTATTTATAAAGAATTAATAATCTTTTACCATAATTATAGTAGTATTCCGAGTTTCATATTTGCATTCACATCGTGGACAAAATTTTTGAGCTTGAGATACTATTTCTTTGCCCAGTCTTGGAAGAATAACATCGTAGCAATTGCTGTAAAATGTAACAGATGTCAAAATGTAAAATATTGGAAAGCAATTTGTATTTTTCTCCCGTTTAAATAAGAAACCTTATTAACCATATTGTAATCCAAATTAGATGAAAGTAACAAGTTACTACTTATGTATCTAGTTACAAACTAGTAGTGCAAATGAAATGTCTAACAAAATAATGTTACCATTTATTTGGTGGTACATAGCTAATAAAAAGTCTATGTTCCTTCTTTTGCTTGTTTCTTAAAGATTTATTGAATACCACTGCTGCGCTGGGGCATACACAACGACAACGCTTGTCTTCATAAGCCTGGCTCTGAAACAAATAAAAATTCTGCAGAAAACCATAAATTTCATCACAATCTGGAGCTGAAGGCAATGGAAATTATTTAAACTGATATTTCAGATATCTCTTTATGAAAAATCAGGACACTATCGAATTAAATTTAAATGGTGACAACAATGGTATTTAACTTTAATATAAAGCCTTTGCCTAGCTAGAACGCCGCAGTTCGATGATACCAACCATTAAAGATTATCATTATCTGAGCCATCTGATAGAAAAAAGCATTTGTTTATAAAACCTTTTACCATATCGGTACTGAAACTACTACGGCTTCATAATATAACACAGAATAATAAAATTAATCTATAATTATAAGAAATAAACTTACCGAAACAGTAACAAAACAAATAAAGAAGGGGATGAATATTGTGCCCACCATGACTACTTTATTAGATTTATGCATTGAAAACAATGTTTAAAAATAGCAATATAAAGCGAAATGAAATATTGTTCAATATTCCTGTTAATATTTTTGTCGCATCCTGTTGTTATTGTGGACATAAATAAATTTGCGGTTATGTTTATAATAATTAACGCGGCATCCTAAAACGTCAACTTGACTTTTGACAGCTCATTTTAAATGTTAAACCAAATTTTTTGGATAACATTATAAATTTACAGTGCCGAATGAAAAAAAAATATAAGCTTTTAAATAATATTAGTGCTATGGTAAAGAACAAAAGAAAAATTAAAACATTATAGAGCTTATTAATTGGAAAATGCTAGTAATAGCAATGAGTGATGTTGCCAACTCTATTGTTGAAATTTAGTCTTCATGAAGGTTGAAATAGGTAACGCGAAATTTTTTTATAAAATTATAGTTAAGATTATATATACATTTAAAGTATAGTTCCGATTTAATATGTTTATTTATTGTAGATTCAGTCATTATTTTTAAAAACATAGCATGCATCAAAATCTGTTTTATTAAATATACGATTTGTTCCCTACAGCGACATATCACCAGAGGACAGATCTTTAAATTTTAGAGATATTGTATTGTATTATTATGATTGTTCATAATAAAATTGCTTGTAATGCAATAGCTCTACTTTTTATTTTACATCAAACATTGATTAAAAGCTTATTCATATAATTTTCTGCCCATTGTTGAGCTTGTGTTCAACAAAGTAGATAATTCATAAAGCATCACATTGATTAAGGTACCCTTAAATACTCTTGATAGTATAAATTAAAAAAAAAGTTTTAGTAACAGATAAAAGAATAATTATTGTTTATGTATTACTTTAACAAATAATATTTTTCCTCCTCAATGATTATTGATAGATGCAGGGGCTAAAGAGGTGTATTTATTTTTTTAATTATAAAACATACTCCATGATGTCATTAAACGTATTTGTTGTATTGCACAGTTATCACATAAATTAATTATTACATTCATATTTTATTATTAATAATAAATACGGGCCCGTACACAATGGTTATAAATTATATAATGAATTAGTTTTACGATGTAATTCTTTTAACTTATTTAAATTATTGGTAAATTTGTCATCAGCTTGATATATTAAAAAGAAATGAATAAGTATACTCAGGCTATCACCCCGCATTGGGCCAGTGTGGTGAGAAATGGCCCACGTCTCGCCATATGAACCCCTTCAAATGGTGGCTCCTAATGCCCAGCGGTGCCTAAGGCTATGCTAACTGTAAATATTGCGGAAAACCGCTGGATGCGAGCAGCGCAGGTCCGATCGATGTCGAAACCTTTAGGGGCGGACCTATGTCCAGCACTGCACGTATATCGGGTGATGATGAATACTATCATTACAAATATTTAAAGATATATCAAAGTGTATCTATTATGCACCATCATATACAACTTTAAGTTACCGTGTTGTTAAGAAAGTAAAAAAAAATAATGTTTTGGATAATGCACAAGGTGCAATGTGGAATGTAAATTGTATTGAAATTAAATATACAAATGAAAAACAATTAAGTATTCAAGCACTTTAATGCGAAAAATAAGAATTACACACTAGCATGAAAATAATATTATTATATACTAGCAATAATTAAAACACTAAAGTAATGAGAATATATTTCATGTTTTCATTTAGCAGCGCTTTCTCTGCTATCTTAATAATTATTTAAAAAATTTTTTAAAAAACAAATTTAATACTATATGATCATTCTACTGGCCAATTTATAAATTGCTATTTTTAACATTAACTATATATGATTTTGGGAAACATTAGTGATAATTGTGCAATGAGAATTTTATATGTATATGTAGAATTATGTCAGTTTTTCATTGTAATCTAGATCGATGGTCTTAAACAAATAAATAAGAGACTTACAATAAATCTCACAATTTATAACAATAGATTTATCAATTTTTAAATCGTTCGATTATTACTAAGACACAAACTTTAATTGAGAATAATTATCACGTGTATTCCTCGTTTCAATTTTAACACTGATATACAGTGAGAAAATAAAATATTAACACAAATTATTGCTTTCACGATTTTAGCGCCTTTTTAAACTAGATAATTCGTAACATAATTTGAATTTGTCGAATATTTTCACTATATAGTAATAATTTTAAAAATAATTTATCTAATACATCTCGTTAAACACTAAAAAAAAAATAGTACGCCCGAAAAATATTGCGAAGCAGGAACTAATATTACATGACATCATGTAAATGCAATACTATAGATATGTCTAATCCTAAAAACCTAAATGTATGGTGTAAGATCAACGGAAATGACGTGAATAGATATTAAGTTTAAATGTCAATACATAGTAATACATTATTATCAGATTGACATGGAATACTGCAAATTGTTTTTTTTTTCTATTTGCAATTTAAAATATTTCTAAATAACAAGTAATATTATTAATAATGGATGGGATCTTATTACAGTCGATGATGATGGGGTTTGACTAAGTTTTCATACAAAACATCTCTATATTAGTACGCCTATTAAATTAATGACAGTTTTCAAAATTTCACCTTCAACAATGACAAAAGTCATATTTCGTTTTTTAAACATACTTTTAGCTAATTTATCTAACCACATATCATATCACAATTTTATAAGCAACGCCCAATAACATCGTCATTTCAGCCTATTTTAACGCCATTACTGGTAATATACATAAGAAATACATACCACTCCAAATGGAGGAATATAGCAATTTTTTTTTTTTCAATTAAAATTTGAAATGTATCTTCGAAATATTATTTTTACGTATAAAATTATTTATTATCGACTAACGAATTTAAAATTAACAGCACCCTTATTCCTATATGATTAAAGGTTATTCTGATGTAGATTCTTTAATAAATCTCTTCGTGTCTAAAAGTGTTATTTCACTGAAAAATAAACCAAAACAAAAGTTTTTTTTTTTTTGTATGCAATGGAATATAGACGACCGGAATTTCATATGGCGTTAAATAAGGCCACGAATGGAGAAGTGTACTCGTGCGAAATATTTACCTGGCTCTCACATGTTAAGGGCCGAAGTACTGCATTAATGGCGACAGCCATACAATAAAGGGGTGGTAGTACGACAGGTGGGTTAGAAATAACTTGTTATCAACCAGTCGAACATAGTACCTCCGTAAGACAAGCGCTCAGCCACTGCGCCACGGAGATAGAGAATTAAGGAACTAAAAAGATCATCATTAAAAAATATATATAATTAAGTAACATAACCTAAGAGGAATAAATCAGAAATTATTTATTTGGTGTGAAGCTTCCATACGTTATTACCGGATATTGTTGAAGGTGGACTGGACTATGTGATGCGACGGCTATAGATAATGTTGTTTACTAATATATTAACATTATGTGGGTGTTCGCATGTGTATTTATTGAATCTGCGTTGCTCTCATCTCATGAACATCATTTCCAACCAATATTTGTGCTAAGTTTTTGAATCGAATTAATTAAATACATGCGGATCTCGACTCCATATCTTTAATTAAAACCAAAATTCATTATCGTAATAGATTAATGTACAACTGCATATGCTTTCGTGTGCATTATTAGTATAGTGTATATATAAGTACATATAAATCAAATAACTATTTTAATTTTCTTGTTAACTGTACTAACTAATTATAATTAACTCATTATGGCCAATACACGACATAGATTGTCATTGATTATATTATAATTTGATACTAATTCCTATTTAAGCGATTTCTAATTCTTTTAGGAAGATCGACGGAAAGAGAGAGAGAGAGAGAGAGAGAGAGAGAAGGAGAGATCGAGATTGTATATTTCAAGATCTTTTATGTAATATTTATATATATAAATTTATTTTACTAATAACATTCAGTTGCTATTGATGTACAAATCAGATACAGTATTCAATAAAGGAAATTATCAAATAGACTCACACATAAGAAAGTATTAAAAAAAAAATAAAAGAATTATGTCAATTATTACCATAGACGAAAGTCGACGATGACAAACAAAAAAAAAAAAAATTAAGTAACAGTAAAAATTAAGTAATATTAATATATGAAAGGTCGCTTCACAAAATCTCTGTGAAAATGGTCATATATCATAATTTAACAACGAATTAACCGTAAAGCTTTACTTCAGTCTCGACGCAATTCTTCATCAAGCTGTCCAAGTCTTCTAATGAATTGGGCTGGCCTTTGTAATTGGTAAGATATTCCTCTATCTCAATGATGCAGCCTTCTTCCATGTCTTCCAGTATCTTCGTAATGTTCTCGTTGTTCTCCTTCTGGATGTGGTTAGCGTGGAGCTTGTACAGGTGATGCTCTCTTTTAGGCTGAAAGAAGAGAGTTTTTATATATAAATATTCTATAACATGCTAAAAGAAAATAAAATATTGGCAATACCTCATTGGGGCTCTCAGTGAATGAGGATATTTGGGCATTCGGAGTAAAGACAAATGGTTTGAAGTAAGATAAACTGGGATCTGGAGTGCCGGTGAACCAATGCACGCTAAGATTCTTGGCTGTCAAGGAAGACACCTGAAAAGAAAAAAATTAATGTGGTTTAATAATATCTTATAAATCATTGAACGAAATATGTTTTTATTATTATTGGAATAGTTGTAGTAGGTTTTTTTATAGGAACTCTTCATCATCAACGGCTGAATAACCAATGTTAGATGTACTGGGTGTTAGGAGACCGCTTCCGAAAACGAATACAGACGATAGTACTAACGACACCTTTGATGATGGGACGGAAAAAAACGATCCTCGTTAAAAAAAAAATCATATTTCTAAAACGTTTTAGTACAACTACAAGAAGAGATAGTTTTATAAAAAATACATTATTAAAAAAAAAAAACAGCAATGAAACACAAAAACAAGAACAGCTGATGCTCGGATCAACGAACGGGGTAGGGATTCATATGGTCAATTCTCTCTACGCTGGACCAATGCGGGTTGGTGAGAGCCAGACCTCGTTTGCTGATTAGCAGGTTGCACCACGAGCAGGCGAGGTTGGCTTGGATCCTGTGGGTTGTCGTGCAGGAACCCTTACACACCCTCGCTCGCCCTGTATACATGCTTTTAAATAGTGACGGTAAACAATAGTGGTGCGGCAATAATACGAGAGAGGGATGTAATAATCTAGACCTTTCTTTTGCAAAGCACTAAGGATGACTACCGATGGTGTTCTAGTAGATATAAATCCCCTAAACCATGACTTTCCCAACACGAAGGTTATCTTCTAAAAATTTCCCAGTCGACAAAAAAAAATATTAATTTAGAATCGGAATAGTGGTCCTCATGTTATGTAGGAAGAAGTGATGGAGGCTGGTGATGGTATTTTATTTAATGGAGCGACGAGACCAGTGAGACTTTCACCAGAGAGTATGTGATACGCCTGCCGATAAAAACGTGGCGCCTGTTAGAATGATATACACAGCATCACATTGTGCTGGTCGCTTGGAGACAGTATACGACTGTTGATAAGTCTTATGATCCCAGCATCATCACTAGCCACGACCGCCTTCAAACCGAAACACGTTAATGTTTATACACTGCTGTTTTACGGCAGAAATGGGACCTGTGGTGGTAAGTACTTAGACGGTCTCCGGCATGGGCTCTACCACCAATAAGTAATAGTGATAGGAATTGTATTGATAATTAATATAACAAGAATTTCACCTGGCTGCCCTGAGTGGGAAATGTGTCTTCGCAGCCACGACAGATGCAGCTCTCCTTGTCACGGAGTATTGTGAACATATCTTTAACATCGAAACAAAAAGAGGAGCTTGCTTCTTTCAACAGCCTCGCGCCCTCTCTCTGACGATCCTTATCACCTCCAGAGGAGAAACAAGTAGTGAAGTCGAATGGTGTCTATAATAAAAATGTTATTGAATTTTCAAAATGCTCTCGTGGAAATAAAAAATAAACAATCAATTGAATGTTTTCGCTTCTGCCAATTGGAACCATCTCTCCCAAGAGATAAGTCCCAACATTATGGTTAAGTGTCTGATTGATGTTGAGAAAGTTTTTCTTCTTGGTCATCAGTATTCCATCGCCTTTTCACCACTGGACGTATAGACAGACATACGGCTATCATTCATCATGCAAACCGCTAAGGATTGGAATGATCTGCCGTTGTTTCTAAGTCCAGATATGCCGTGGGAGTCTCTAAGAGAAGAGCGAAGAACGACTTCTAGACCTGAGCGCTTTACCACCTAGGCTACATCTTCGTTTACCACCAGGTACATCATCTTTAATACATGAAAAAAAAATATATTTAAGCCGCTATTCGTTTACGCATGCTCACCCGATAATAAGTGACGATAACACAAACAGTATGTTACAATTACTTTAGTTAGATTAGACGACATTTGAATGCCTTCTTTAACGCTAACAATTTTTTTTATCATGAAACAGTTACGTAATCAGTTTACAGCTAAGCAGTGTGCATTACTCGCACAGTTTTTTTTAATTATATGATACACATGTAAAGTAACATACACGAGTTAATTGAACTTTCAAATGTATGCAACAATTTATACAAAATGTCCAAGGAGTAAATTCATTAATGACTAAATTAATACGTATTTCGACTAAGCATTTTATTTTTATACGCTGTAAAACATTAGACAAATTATTGCAAAAAAAAAAAATATTTATATAGATGAAATTATGATCGTCAGATCCATGTCGACAATCCAATGAAAATATTTATCGATCGGTCTCAAATAAAAAAATTTATAAACAGAAAAATCGTGAATAATATTTCTCACCTCGCCGTTCCAAAAGCCTAAAGCCTTTGCTTTCTCAAACAACCTGTCGGAGTGACGATCGATTTTAGTGCGAATTGTCAAACCATTAGATATATTTCTAAAACCGGATGAAATTTTCTCAGCGGCCCAAAGTTTCCCACTGGTCTCCAACACCCAAGCTTCCTTGGGATCAGCGATCATAAAAGAGTTGTGGTAAAAGTGGCTGTCGTCAAACTCGGAACATGGCCCTCCTTGTCCATACTTTTCCAGAAGATTTGTGACAACAGTCAGAGCTTCTTCAGCTGTACTTCCTCTCTCTAGCCCCAGTCTGCAAATTATTAAACAGATTATAGAACATATAGTTGAATACCATAAATTTGAAAAAACATTATTGTAGCAAATTTTTTTCAGAGGTGACCATACAATTTAATTTAAAATAATATGTTTGTGATGTTACTTAATTAAAACTTAATCTAGATTAAAAGAAAAAAAAACAGCGGCATTTATAGTCCTGTACAAATATCAACAGTTTTCTTTTAACATAATATAAATAGATTGGGTTGGGAAGCCCTCGGCTAGAGTGACTTGATATTATATATCAAATTACAAGCTCATCTATTTGTCACACTAGATCTGCTTCGCAACCTATTTGTGTTACTGTACCCCTCCCCTTAATAAAACTTTTCATTTATAGGTACCTCTCCCCTGATAACTTCACACCTATTCATGAAAATGTTTCTCGTTTCTCTTAAGCTCTATCTCTCAATTCTTACTTTGCAATGTATACTTTGTCCCTCGCTTTATTTTCTAGCACTTAAATAAGTTATTAGTTATAAGTTTTATTCTAAACTACATATTGTAAACATAATAATTTACATTAATGTTTATATAAGTTAACATTTGTTACTTCTTAGTATCTCAATTATTACCAATATAATTTTCATATACCTCCAATGATAATCTGCCGACTTTCATGGGTATTAATAACATATGTTGGGAATTACTGCTCTAGTTAACAAAATAATATTTTTTGGCCTTCATCAGTATCTAAATGCAAAAAAAGATAATTTATCTAATTCAATACATTATAACATTTTTATTAGTGATAGATCTTTATTGCTGGAGACCGTCTATATAGGAACCATCGCATAGCCTATTTCTGCCGCCAACTAGTAGTGTGCAAGCACTACTGTGTTCCGGTTTGCAATACCCTGTAGCTGTAATTACTGGGGTAATGAGACTCAACAGACGAATCTCCACATTTGTTATGGGCAGGTATTTCTTATGTATTTAATTTACGATATGTACTTAAACAACAACAAGTATTATGCTATCTCTCCCTTTCTCACCCTTCATATGAAATTATTATAATAAAGAGATCAAGTTTCTCAGTAATCACAACAAAGTTATTGAGTTTCTTACATCATGTTGCACTTTGTCATATTTATGTCTACTAGGCAATGCAGTGTCTCTATGTGAATATTTTGCTGATGTGAGTGGCTGCATTGGTTGTGGTCTGTGATCTATGAGTCATCTGTTATGTTATTGTTGCGAGTTGAAAGAACTCAAATTACTATGAGCATTACAAATTTATAGTTATAAAAGTAAGACCTGCACTTGAGGTTTTCTTAATCAAATCTCGTATAGACTCACCTCACCAAATCCATTCCTAACAGTCTCTTCTGCCTAGCATCGCCTTCCCCTTCATTGTTGTTTGTCCACACAGCTTCATTGCCAATGACAACATTTTTATCATTAGCACCCATCTCCGCACCCCACATCCATGCAGGCTTACTTAGTATAACACTATTTATTGGATATATACTCTCATCTATTGTAATATGAGTACACTGAAATAACATTACTTTTAACAGTAAGTAAAGAATGATTAACCTTTCCTCATTTTGCGTTTTTATTATTAATTTTAATGTTTGTCAAAAAATCAGTGCTTAGTAAATGCAAATTAAGATATATGTATATAAATATAAATATATATATTTATACATATATGTAATATGAAGGTATGTATATATAGACAAATGCTATGTAATGGTGACTATTGAAAGTCATGCCGTTGCAATTGCACTCAAGGAATATTTCACAAAAATTTAAGTTTAATGTTTATATTATAGCCAGCAAAGGGGACACAAAACAGCTAATATATATACTAGCTTCCTCACATAATTCCATGAGAGCAGCCGCAAATGATTTACTGAGCGATCGCATTAATAATACAAAATGAAAATTCAAAATAATTTTTTTTGATTATCTGGAGGATATACCATTGGAAACTAGAAGAGAAATGGTGTTCCAGCATGACGGTGGTCCCGCTCAGTTTCGTCTCGGCGTAAAACAGTAGTTAGACACTACTTTCTCTAAGCAATGGATTGGCTAAGGCAGATCAATACTGTGGCCCGCAAGGTGTCCTGATTTAACACCTTGCGATTATTACTTATGGAGTCATATGAAATCTTTAGTATACAAAACACGAATTAACTCATTAGAAGATTTTAAGTTACACATTATTGTCGCTGCTGACAAAATAAGAGAACAGCTCACAGGGTGAGTCACTCGATCAGGAACTGTGGCGGTCAGTTTGAGCAAAATTTAAATTAACTGTCACTTTAAACTTTTACTCTGAACTCAATATCTAAAATGACAATAATAAGTTCCCACTGTTACAACAAAAACAAGTGTCAAATTAAAAGGGTAGGTGCAGCATTTAGTTTCATCAATCTACAGTTTTATATTTCATGGTACATGGTTGTGGTATTTTTTTAAAATTTTAGAAACTATGTACTTTCTTACACCTTGTTGAATATGTATTGAAGTCAGGTACTTATTTATGTGCTTTATAAATTATTTTTTTTAAGATTAATTTAAAATTTAAATATGATGCCTTATTTTTACTGTCACAACTTTCAGAGAACTTAATTTAAAAGTTTTAGCCTCTAAGTGATAATTATTAATTTAATTAAATAAAATAATGATTAAACAATAATTATTACATTAAAATTTTTATAGAAATAAGTATGAAATAAAATCAGTGAATATTTCATTAAAAATCAAGAATTTTTTGAAAAATATTTAATAAATTAATAACTTCAAAACCATTGTTTTTGGATGGGGTATTCCATACATAAATGGATAGCATACAAGCTATACTTACAATACATAAATATATATAATTTGCAATTTTTTTATGTATATAATATCATTGAGTTATTATTACTTAATGAATGTGCAAGGACCTTTTGTTTAGTCTAAGCACCCAAAGTTAAAAAGCGATAGAAATTAATAAACTTGTTACCCCAAAATATAACATCTTTGCAATAGCAAATGTAAACATTTAACATTTTGCGATGTAACCATATTATCTCAAAAAACAATCAAATGTTATATTTTTAGAGGATCACATCAGGCAAGACTGAAATCATATTTATTAGCAATCAGCAATAAGATATAATCATGACAACTCTACTACTTAGACTAACATAACTGACTTTCGAGTCTATTATTATTTCTTAATTACAAGAAAAACCATTGTGTAATATTTTACTTTATTACAAATTGACATCTTTTAAAATATCGTCTTTTGTGTAATAAAGATTTTAAATCAAATGGGTCACATGAAGAAATAATTCATTAATAACATTAAAAATTGTAAAATGTAAAGATCAATTCTAATTACATTTTTTATTGGATAAGATTTTGGTATTTCTTGTGTGTATGGAAATTTATTACATAACATTTTTTTTTAAATTACTTTTCTCTACGTAAAATATTTTACCTTCAATTTTGATTTTCGATCTCGCTCTTTTACAAAGATCACTTCTTGGACTTCATTCTGTGGACGATCCGAATTTTTTCCAAATATCACTTCATTATTTTTCGTGTACGGTGGTAGAACAACGAAAGTATCGCAAGACTTTGGTAAATACATTATTTTGGTAAATGCTATAAATGAATGGAAAAATCTTTTATAATATTTGAGCTTTGACCTCGACCCCTACTTTGTTTATACGTTTAACATACAAAGCGGCGTACAGTTACAACGATGAAGTGACTAATGAATTAAGGAATATTTTTCTTTCGCATGACAGATAAGCCATAAGATTTTAATCATTCAGCCACATAAAACTATTCTTCACTTTTAACGTATATTTAAAAAATTAAACATTTTTATTTTAAAAAATTACGGACAACATTTTATAAGGCAAATTTAATAACAAGTGGCATTAAGTTAAAGTTGGAGATTTGAGCAGAATTGAGTCTGTGTGTGAAAAAAAAGGAGAAAAAATGGTATTGAAATAAATAAAAAAAAAATTAACTTATCAGTAAATGCGGCACTGGCTAGGTATTTTGTAAAAGGCGACTTAAAAAAATGCATTAGCATTGAAATGCACTCTAAAAACGTATGTATGTATTCGTTTACACATATGTTATAAATTTTTTAATATTTTTCATTATCATTGCAACGCTTTAATATCTAATGCTCAACATAGTTCTTCCCACACAAGACTTCTTATATTTGTCATTTACGCAAATTTTTGCTGTTTCTGTGCAACTAATCTTATGTAAGTCGTCGGCATAAAGATGATACGAGAATATGACAAGGATATCGCTACTAATATAAAATTCCATGTTCTGACATTAGATTTCCCGTAAAGTAAACAAAAACTATTACCATTTTACTATATCTCACACTGCGCTGCGTTGTTATGTTATACAATCAGATCAACGTCTTATCTTGTCTTCTCGTCCAATGAAATCAAAATATGTCTAGATTGTGGAGCAATTTGTGGTGTAAAATAAGGTGATAATTGCGAAAATTATTTCATTGTATTTAAAACTATTTTTTAAATAATTTTTAAATAATATTGGAGCAATACATTATTTCTTTCTACTTTCTAATTGTTTTAACAATAAGGAGTTAGAAATAAAATTTCATATCCACTATTAATTAAAATAATTTATTACTGAAAATTTCAGGCATTGATATTTGCCATCTTTTAATTCGGCAATGGTAACAAGTTTTCCATTACGTCTTTATGAATAACACATTTCGTTCCCGTGCACTGAAAATAAATGTTAAAATAAAATGAATATGAGCTTTACTCAATAGACTAATAGTATACTTTTCATAATGTAGTAGACACAAAACATAAACTACACTTTCGTAGCGAAGATACCGAGTTAAAAACAATATATTGAAATTAATAAATTGTAAAATACAGGCACAATTGTTAATATATTACATCGCGTAAACTATTACTTTACACGTTTTTAAGCCCATCATAAAAAATAATATTTGTTAATAACTTCTATGTCAGAGATGTGTGGGTATGAAGACTTTTTATAACATGAAATAAAGTTTTACTTAAATAACTTTATATTTAAGTTTCTACTGCGACCTGGCTTTTTTTTTAGTAGAAGAAAAGTTAACTTCCATAAATTACGATGCTTATTTGAAGAAAATATTGTTATTAACAAAAGAATCATTAACATTCATTTATTAATTATAAAAATATGGATTATGTTCGTACCTTTGCCATACAGTGCACTCCTTTACACTTATAGGAAGATATTAAAAAAAAATTAATAACTAGTAGCTATTTGAAACTATATTGAATTATAAACTAATTCTCTATTTATATACTGAGCCTGATACTCTATGTACTGAGCTCCATTTGTACCATTGCAGCGCGCATACACCCGTACCTAAACTGCACTGAATTATAACTTTGTGTTCTAATTTCTGTTTGTTTTATATTTTTGTGTATGTGGTTTGTTGTTTCAATAAACATAGTATTTATCCATCTATCTATCTATTTTATGTTAAGTATTATTTATTTTATGTTAAGTACAAAACAAAATAGTTACAGCTAAAATTAAATTTTAGCACAGACTAGCCTGTTACACTGAACAATATCGCGTGTGCCTACGTAATCTATTTAGCTATTTTGACATTTATTTTGTATCATCATCACAGCTGATGAATAGTGATGATGGGTCTCTGTCGTATTTTTGCCGCCATGAAATTACTGGATTAGCGCAATATGATAAAGAGTATAATGTGGTACAGTGTATGTGTTCCTACTAGCGCTCCTTTTTTTTGTTTTGCGTGAATGAAATGTCTTCGTATACCTGCCTTCGCGGGGACAAGGATAGGTTATGTCCAACCCTCGATGTTCCACCTTCGTCGCTTTACGGTGGGGCCAAGGGAACACTATCTAACTCCGTTGTGACCCCGCCAGTGCCCAACGCAGTCCTATCTTAGGGAAAGAGACCCTTTCAGCTCACCCTTTTCTTCCCGGTTTCTTACCGTTACCTGGGCGACGGATCTCTCCCAACCTGTCACCCAAAGGCTTTGGAAGCCAAAAGAAAAAAATCTCCCGACGGATCTGGTCTTAGGCTCCGCCGCCAACCGTTATATAGTCGCTGAGGATAGGTAGAAGAGCGGATGCAATACCGACCTTCCCCTTCCCCCTCGGCCCCATCGCCACGGTATCAACGGCGCGGCATTAATTGTGAATAGTAAGAGCGACGAATCGCAATACCATAATGAGGGTTACTGAGAACCATCGCCACGGCGGGAACCTATTATGGGAGCTATTACCGCCATGTGGTGTAGATAGAAACATACTTTATAAAAAGGTTTATTTCCTGTTTATCTAATGGGTTTATCGAATAAAAAAAAAACGGCCGAGACAAAATAATAAGTACTTATAGGTTCTTAACTTAGTCCATTTTTAGCATTACGTATCTTAAACTTTTCTATACGTTTCTACATGGGACCTACTCCCAGCTCAACGGAGTTCAGTTTAAATGTTCAGCTCAGCATTCTGATAGCGTTTATTCGCCATTTATATTTAACGGTGCTTGTAATTTTAACTGCGGATACATCTATATACGTGTGATAATTGTTTACAATAGTTAAGTTAGATACTTACAAAAGCGAGGCAGTTTTCTGAATTGCACTAAAAACAAGTTTAAAGAATTAAAAATTATTCTGTGTTTCTGTTATGTTTATAGAAGATTAAATAGAATAATACCAGTGATGAGCAGTTATTTCCTTCACACTGAAAAATTAAATTACATTAAACACATTGTTTATTTAGTTTTCATAAATAACAACTTTACAAAAAATCACCTTAATTTATGACATAATTCATACAGTTGTATACGTCATTAATAAACAATACATGAAATTATTATACATGACCAATAAAGGTAAATTGTAAAGCTATTATTATAAATTAATTCATACATTAGATTAATATAATATATTTCTTATTAACAATAAAAGAATAGCCCCAGACCATCCCCGTCCGGTAGAGTATCGGGTAACTAATAGCATAGCCTCGCTGCGCTGGATGGTGAGGTTTATTCTTTGTGTAATATAGTTGCTGGCTAGACAGAGAGACCCCAGGGTCAAGCGTGGCTTCCGTTAGTTTTTTGGAGATATTAAGCACTCCCGAAACCCAATACTATATGGTACTGGTTTCCATCCATAACGGTTCAAATAGAAATCTACGCTAAGGCTCTCATATTTGCACCGTTTGAGGTTATCCGGGTGGTATGCAGCCGCACCAGCAATACTTGAAGTGCGGTGGACATGGACAAGTGTATCGGCGCAAAAACCAGAGTCATCCCATTCGGTCTCTTGCGATGGTCGCGCGCTAGACCAGAGAGTTCCAGTACCTCTGGCACACCGGCGGTGACAAGCACCCGACGAAGGAGGTCAATTAGAACACGGTTCCGGGAGGCATGTCCGGTGCTTCTCGCAGAAGACAACCCATAGTGTCCAGAGCTGTCTACGTTTACGTCGCAAACACACTGGTCTGGGACGACGAGGGGGACACCAAGACGCAGCGCAGTGACTCATCGTCACGTATGACGGTCCATCAATATCATCAAAGCGATGCAACCGAAGGCCTGATTTCCACCTTCCCATAACCAAGAGACGAGCAAGCTCTGCAGATCTATAAGACGTCATGATAATATTATTTCCTAACAATCTGCAGAGAGGCTTACCACAAACTCTTGGGATGAGGTATTGAAGGGTACATCCCTACCAACCGCGTCGATCCAGATATCGTCCACATACAGAATCATTATGAGACTCTATAAGCGCTCTAGGATTGTACAATTTTCTACTTTTATTATATTATCGTGCTGGTAATTACTAGAGGTTACTCACCCCCGTTTCACAACCTTCCCCCTTGCACTGAGAAATATAGTAATGATATTATCATCGATAGGTTAGAAGGCGACTTCCGGACTTTTCTGATCACATATAGATATAAATATACATATATAGGATTTTTCATTTAAATACAACGATGATTTTGATGAGATGAGATGACTTTTATTGATATCTCTATGTCTTCCTGCTATGATGTTTTGACCAATTTAACCTAAACCAACGGTGGACTTTGTGAACCATAGTAATGATTGACCACCGCCGACAACACCAACATGTTTCAAGATCTATGTATATTAGATAAATAGCATAAGTATAGATAATGTAAAAAAAAAAATAATAATTAAAAAATATATATATAAATTAGTAGTGAATATTTTGTAAGTAAATGTTGTAAATAATAGGATAAGGTAAAGCCCTGAATAATAATATCAGGGAAAATTTGAAATAAATAAATTAAAAAAAAAAACTTCGATGACGTGAGACACTCTTCAAACTTTGCTTATTGGTACCAAGGTGGTGGAGTAAAGGCCTCTTTCTTTGTGAAAAAAGGGGCACATATTCATCGTTATGTTCAATAATAAAAAAAATATTATTCTTCATCTATTTATATAAAAAGATCTTAAAAAAGATATTGAAGCTTTTCAGATGTGGCATGTTGTTCATTAGCTGGACTCGGAGAGTGATCAATGTCAGTGTTCTACAACGAATTGGCCAAAAGCGTAACCTCATGCTTACGGTTAAGAAACGTAAAATCTGCAACCTCGGTCATGTACTCCGTGATCAGCGATATGATCTTATGCAGCTGATTATAATGGGTGAAGTTTTTGGAGAACGAAAGGTGGGAAGAAAGAAAAAGGCATGTCTGGGGCGTCCGAATTGTTCCGCCGAACCAGAGACAGAAAGGACTGTACCGCGCTGATCGCAAATCTTCACTAGTTGGAGAGGCACTTTAAGAAGAAGATCGATATAAAAATATATTAAAGAACTTACATTTGAAGTACACGAATGTCCAAAACACTATAAAAATTTTTAAAATATATTTATAGCTGCAACAGTAGATTAGATTTTCTACAATTTACGTATTAATAGTTTATATACGTACAGCACTCCTGCATATTTCGCCATTGCACTGTAACATCATATTAAGAATTAGAATTAGAAGATGAGAATTGCTGGATCATGAGATTCGTATCGTATTCCACTTTTACATCATTCACAAGCTTCGTTTCAACCTTCATCATCAGCCGATAAATGTCCACTGTTGGACATAGGCCTCCCTCAAAGATCTCCACGTCGATCGGTCCACGTTGAGCTTCGTTTCTTCTTCTTAAGTGCTTCTCCGACTAGCGGAGGTAGGCGGTCAGTTCACCATATCTAATCTGGTTTCTTGCGAGGCGGAACAGAGGGTCGGCATTCACGATCCCGGTCCACTCCCTGACGTTCCACAGCATTGCCTCCGTTTAACTATCTATATTTCCTATTTTAATTTAAAATCGTAAAACACCTAATTGCGTATTAACCAGGATAATCTAGGAAAAGTTTTAAAGTCAGAAAACATGAGTTGTACTAATTAGGAGGTTTCCTGTTTAAATTTCGATATAGGTAAGTTTGTATGGCCTATGTCGAGTAGTAGACGTCTATCGGCTGATGATGATGATGATGATGATAATGATGATGATGATAATGATGATGATGATGATGATGTGCGATGCATGATTGGCAATAATAACAGAAGAGCTATCTATCAGACGAGAGCACATTCAATTGTACAATTTTCATAACGCACAGTTGAACGTGTTTATTCAATAATATTGAACGACGTCCTATCAATTCTTATTGTAGTCAATAATTCAGACTTGACCCCATTCTTACGCTGGTGCATTATTGACGACATACAATGAATAGTTTATAAAGCTAAAAATTATACTTTAAATCATTTATTCATATAGATAAAGACGCAGTAGAAAATTGAAAACATGTTTACGTATCTTGGACAGTTTCGTAATCTTATTCATATGCAGCTTAAGTGTGTGTCAGTTTGTCCCGAATAGCTTATTGGTTTCTCGCGTAACAGTACCAGGTAATGGTGTGAAGTTGGCAAGGACTTCAAATACTCCTTTTTACACTGATACCATGCATGCAATTATCATTATTAAATTCAATTTCTATAACAATTAAACATTGATGATAATTAGAAGATTTTATTGTAAAACAGCTGTTCATATACACACACATTTTCACTGATTTCCACAACAATTAGTAATAATTATAAGATTGTTTATAAACAAAACTACCGGTGGCTCTTCACAAATGTACCGCCAGTGGTTTCCTTCTTTGCACTCTACCTTCAATTTAGCAAGTGGAAGGAAGAAACCTTATGGAGCAGTAAGCAAAGGAGCGTCCTCGCCGCCTGCCCTGGGTTATTCAATTTGAATTAACAGACACCATTGCACAGATATTCTTAATCACAATTCATAATATCTAGAACAGCAGTCAATTCTGTTGACTGCCCGTGATCCTCGATAGATCTTTCTCTTTCTATCTCTGGACTATCACCACTTTACTCTCGGTTTGTTGTGAAAGACGATTAATGTGGTAATAACTCTAAAGAAACTGCAGCAATCTTTCTTGTATCCGTCCCCATTATAATGTGTTGGCTTTAGCCAAAGTATTTATGTTCAGCAGTGGATATCAATCTATTAAAAGGATGATGATAATGACTGTTTAATTACCTACGAAGTAGAGTCTACGAGTGGGATCTTCCTCTGATGGTTAGCGACACTTCTATCCTATGTGGTACTAGTTCGGATAATATGAACTACATCAAATTGTACTTATCGCCTTAGTACATAAAACGTTATATTTCGTAGTACTTATCAATGCGAATAAGACACATATAAGAAATATTATATATATATATATATAAAAATCTGAAAAATATTATACCTTTGAAGTACATCTTTTTTCATCCCCAAGACACTGAAACGGGTATTAAATTTAACTAACTTTACTATTACTATCTGCTTTTTCTGTGTAATTAAAGTTTTATTTTTGAAAATTATTCAATACTGTGGATGCCATTTGAGACATATTATTATAATGAAAAATATATATACGGAATTAAAGATTTCTTACGCTTGTTTTACAAAAAACACCAATGCACTGAAAATAAGAACATATGGACATCTAAGAGACATTGGTTATTGAGTCTATTTAAAGTGCTTTCCAAATTGTCTAAATACCGGAAATAAATTAAGAGCTTTATTTTAATTATTATTTACAAAAGCGGACACCTTAATTAATCAAATTTAGTACCTCTGCACGAGACATTTCACCAAGAGCCTGTTAAGTAAAAATACTATATGATTTATAAGTATATATTAGGGGTGTAAGGAGTCCAAACAATAACTCACAGGACTTAAGCCAACCTTACTTCCTCATGGTGCACCCTCCTAATCAACAAACGAGGGTTTGGTTCTCACCAACCCGCATTCGGCCAACGTGGTGAGAAATGGTTCAAATCCCTCATATTATGAATCCCTATAAGCGAAGGTCTCTGGTGCACCGGAGACCATGATCACTATGACCTGGTATCGGCGGTATATATGGAGCGATCGACGTGTAGATCTTTGGGGGATGCCTATGTCTATCGGCTGATGATTGATTGTGTGTTGAGTTGTGGAGGATAAGTAACATATTATATTATATTAAACGATAAAAAAATTGAGATGTGATATGTAAATGCTATGCATTTAGAAAATGGTAAAATAATAACAGTAACAATTATAGTGATAGTGATGAATAAGAAGGAATGATCGTATTGAAATCCTCAAGATGGATACAGCGTAAAATTTTCCAAAACACAATGATTATGGATCACACATAAAAATACAGTTTGCCGAAGGTCGCAATAGATCTGAGTTTCACGAAGTGCTACATATTTATTTTGACCTACTAGTGTGGACATCTGTTTTGGTATAAAATGCCAACAAATGCGACTATGAACGTCATATTGGTGCTGAACCAGTCAGAAAGAACTTGCCTCGGTGAATTCTCCATTATAATATGATTACATTGAAACAAATGATACATGGGTTCAATATTGTGAAGAGATCTAATCTTTGCCTTTAGAAGCGAGCAATGAGGAGTATAACTAAAATACTACTCTACGGAGTGCAGTATGAAACTAAAAAAAAAAGTAATTCCTCCAGATACCAGAAACTTACGATGTTGATATGATAAAATTAGCAGAGGAGCCATAAGGAGGTCGGAATGGTTGTGCGCTTCAAGAATTTCCACATAGATATATCCTTCATCAATGTTTTGCTGTTTTCATTGTTACCACCTCACATTGAGTGGCAACAGGTGTACGTAATAATCCTTAGATACTTTGTTATTTTTTTTACTGGAAACTAACATAAAAGTTATTACTTACCCATGCTTCAGATTCGTAACCAACACTCTGTAAGTAATATTATGTGTTACCGCTACATTACGATGACGTAAATGAACACTTCAATGTTCAAGTTTATTAACCATATAAGCTATAAATTTATGATAATCAACATAAAAAATATTTTAGTAATAGCTTAACTATATGGTATGTAATTGGCAATGTTTTTTTTTATATAAAAAATAATAATTTTATAAATATTTTAGTCGCCGGATACCGTCTAAGTTAGCCACTGCGTCTAATACTATCGTCTACAAATATTACCGTATTCAGTTTTGAAGGTTGTTGTAACTATTACTGCGGTAATAAGATAAAGGTGAGGTACGTTTCTTAAAGTAGTGTAAAGTTTGCATTGTTTTAGGTAGATAAACAATCTGGTAATGATTATACGACAATATAGTAAAGTGATTAAACACAGTGTTTCTAAAACATACATACAGAGAGTTCAAAATTTCTGTCTTTGTATACTTTGTACGATTAGGTTAACGTGGTTAAATAGGTGAAATCAACAAATTTGTTTATGACAATTAATACAGGAAAAGGTACATTCAATGATATTTATACCTCCGTCGACGTTAATAATAAAAGCTTAGTAGACAAATATTGCCTGAAGAATAGAAAGCTTCTTTGGTAAAGTCTGGATAGTCTTTTTCATATTAACATCATATAATTGTGTTTGTTTAAAATTTAGAGGTCAATTATTATTACATATCGTAATGTTGTTATTTACCTTGGAAACCGATTTTTTACCAGTACACTGTCGAATAATAAAATTATATTCATATGTAAATGTTTATTTACTTAAGATGTGTTACAGTTGATAAATAGTGTTTACCTTTGCGTACATACCTCTCACCTTTAATAGATACTTAATTATTATTTTCAGTAGGTGGCAGTTAATTTTTTTATTTTTTTTTTTTTTCATTAAAATTAATTGGCGTATCAGAAATAATATTGTTCTTGTTAGATTCTTGTATGAATAAATTTATTTCTGTTATATGTACTTTCATTTAATAAAACCATATTCCCGTATACTGTCGCTTTACATTAACCCAGTTTTTTACTATTGATCTTCTTTTTTAAAATGTAGTCAAACGTAACAACTACAATATAAGATATATGAAGTTATTGTATAAAAAGACACATCTTTATGCTACTATAAATTATTTTTTTATAATAGTAATATTTTAAAAACAACGGTAATGTCTTACATTGGACACGCAGCTAAGGCCTGTACACTGAATAAATTGAATTACTTTGTTTATATATATATGTATTTTAAAAGGTTATCATACTTGTTAAAATTATTACTAACCCCTGCAATGCATAACCCTTTGTGACCCTGCCAAGTAATAAAAGTATTAATTAATCATATGTAAGGCTCCAGGGTGAATGTATTTGGAGCGTTTCGACTGGATGAGCTTGTAATGTGTCCCACAAACCACGGTCTTGCGCTGTTAGAATCCAGTGGCTCCCAGCAATTACAAGACACCTATGTCCAGCTGTGGACGTCCATCGGTTGAAATAATGATGATGATGATGACTTGATGAGCTTCGACGATTTAAATAAGCAGTTAAAGATTTGTAGAGATATAGCAATTGTGATATTTTAAGCAGCTATCACCAATACGCATTGGGCTCACGTGGTGATTATGGCCCATCGCCCTCATATCGAAGGTCACAGGCCTGTGCCCCAACAGTGGGTACGTAACTTGGTCGCTGAAGCAGCTATCTAGCTTTAAGAGAATGCGAGATGGAATACGTCGTGAGCAAACTAATATGTTCATAGGACATTAGACAACTTGCATTTGGCATATCTTTCTCTTGAGGGGAAAATTTATGAGTCTTCGGGGTGAAAAGGGTTTGTTCGCTTTATAAAATTTTTAAATCTGTCTCATCAAATTCGCAACTAAAAATCTATTTGGATTTTAAATGGAATTTGTCATCTGCCATAATAAATAACGATAATGGTAACTACCTGAAGAAGTCTAATGGGTATATATAATGTAGAAGCAGTTACTCTGATTATTTTTCCAAGAAGATTTAAAAGTTTTACTTCAGTCTCATAAAAAAAAAACGTAGTATTTATCAAATTTGTGCATTACCTTCTCAATTTTCAAAAAAGCCGTCTGAAAAAGAAGAGAATTTACTAATGAATGATTTTACGTGTAATATACATCATCATCAGACAGATATCAGCGGATCACCGTAACCTTCACTAGATCTTTGTTCCGCATGGTTCCATTAGAGAACCTTACTGTTTCATCGGTCTCAAGCGTTACGGGATGGTTTCTGTCAAATGACACTTTATCTGCTGCTGATGATGACGACAAATAACCTAACCTATTATGTATGTGTATAATAATATATTACCACTGTAATAAATGCGATGTTTATTAAGATCAGAATCAAACGTTTGGCTGAATACATTGTTAGCTATGTATTAAGCCATCTCTGTTATATTTCACGGATTTAAAAGTGATTTCACCATTCGCTACCCTGATAGACTTTAATGTTATAAGTGTTCTCCGTTTATTATCATAGATAACAGATTCATGAAACCAGTTTTTAATATTAAGAAAATGAAATTTAGTAACCTAATAGTTTATTGGCGGTAGGTCTCTGTTGCCGCAGCCCTGTAGACTTTGGCTATTAAGGATAGGACTAAGGTATTTCCTGCCTGACGTACAAGTCTAATAAAAGAGTCCTCGGGTTCATAAGTTTTAAGGGTGGGGGCTCTCAGAGGTCAATAAACGAGCCTTAGTAGGACTGTTACGGGGTAGGATGATAAAGATTTTTTTAAAATTATTATTTATTAGGATTTAGAAATTTATTACAATTTAAACTTGTGTCCACATACAAATTAAATCCAAACTGTTTCTTTTAAAATGCATTAAAATATAATGAGTCGTTTGGATCAACAGTTGGCGGAATGTCATCCGAGAAGGATATCATAGTTTTAGAACTACGATGAAACGTTCCGATGTGAAGTAAACAACTATGGACACGTCAGCAATTTAATATAGATCAAGTTCGAGGAATGATCTGTGATAACAATCCTCCCGTCATGATCGATCATCACAGATTAAGTGATGAGAAATCTGATAGATTGAGAAAGAGACTTGAATGTGGCCATTATTACAATTATACAAGTAATTAATACTAAGGTATTGGTTTAAGAGTAGAATAAGACTTAATTATATTTTAATATGTCTGTAAGTTACGTGTGGTCGGAATAGGTAGAGACTTTATAGATACATTATCATTTTCAGGGTCTGGTGAATCGGAAGTGTAAGTCACTTTAGAAATACAAGTATTAGGCGAGTTCTGAAAAATATATACCTTTTGCTTTTGAATAGCAAATAAATAAAAAACATGACCGATAGGACATATGTGCGACCCCGCCGGCACTGGCCGCTTTCGCAGCGCCATTTCGGGAGGGAGGGATGAACCTTCTCTTTCCAGCTCCGCAGGGGCACGCCGGAACATGCAGCGCGTCCCCTCCTCGACCTCCAACAGTCGCGCGGGTTCGGATTCCCTCGGAACCGTCTCCCAGAGGCTATGGGAGCCAAGAGAGAAAACTCTTCCTAGCTGCCTCCGGCAGATCCGATGTTGACCCGCCGCCACCCGTTGTTAGTCGCAGACGGTATTCCCTCCGCGACTTCACTTCGGCTACAGAAGGCAGTATGAAACCGCCCCTGCACCCTGTCCGCAAAGGGCAGCATAAAGCCGCCCCTGTAGCCCCCGGTCGCTCCAGTGAGGTCCAGTTATCCACCCGGTGCTCTAACCTGGAGCGGCCGTCTCGGGCTAGCCCTTCACCGCGGGCCGGCTGGGTGAGTTTCTCTCCGCTTCACTGTATCTGTGCCACAGTTATTAAGCCCCTCCGCCACGATAAGGCGAGCACCCGTTGGGGGGATAGGACATATGTTAAAGATACATAATATGTGCTGTATTTCTCTAAAAGAGATGTGTGTGTGTATATATATATATAAGCATTGTAAATAAAACAGCCATGTCGTGAGAACACGAACTTTATTACGTCTGTATTGATGCTATGAGAATTATAATTGCACAGTTAAGAAGATACAATAATAAATGTACTAACACGATAATGCATGCAAGGTTATATCTGAATTACAGAATCTATTTCCAATTATATGTTATAATTAATGTTATTGGATACATATATATTGCATTAATTGCACATTTAAATTTAATCTACAATCAATTTTCTACATTACGGTTAGTATATTTTGCTAGACCTAAAGTGAATAATTAGTATATAGTAAATACATTGATTTGAAATTATATATTATTACGAAGAACAGTTTTATGTACAGCGAACTCATTGAAGAAGGAAGCCTTGCTATTTACACTTGCTTTATGCCATTGTGTAAACCCTGGTACGTAATAACTAGTTGATCCCTCTTACAATTAACAGCTCTTTTCATACCAGTCCACGCCAACTGAATTGAGTTAGAGTAATAGTTTCATAGATTTGTAGAAGTAAATACTACGCACTAAGTAGAGACGCTACGATATGATATCACCCTTCGAAGACTAAACACGCTAAGGACTTAGGAAGAACTTGTTAAAGTTCATGTGATATAACATTTTTTTTTTGTTTTTATTATACCTTTAATAATTAGTTGAAATAACCGTCCAAGTTCCTCTTTTTATGTTCTTTTCTTCCTCCGAACGGAATTAAGTCGACGTCCCCACATAAGATTGTATCATACTATAGTGCCCTGCAGATGTTGGGGCTCCGGAGACGGCGGCGGCAGAGTCGGAGTCATCGAAGTCGATGGTAGAGCAGCGGCCACGTCTTGGTAAGGACCGAGCGAGTAGCTGGTGCTGGGTCCAGCACAGAGCATACGATCTTCAGGATACTCATCTGGAGGTGTTACTTCTAATCCGATGCTTCCGTTCAGAGCTAATTTAATTGCAGTCGCATTTTGCTGCTGTTGTTGTTGCTGGTGCTGTAGCAGGGAGTTAAAGTGCGATATCCCGATTTCCTCGAGGCTACTCTTCCTGCGACGTCCTACGCCGCTTAGTCCTTGACGGAGTGAGTTCGAACGACGCAGTAGGATATCATCGACAACGCGCAGGGAGTTTGAACGGCCGCGGAAGTCGGTCAAAATGGTTGGACTATCGGGTAGTGATAGCGAATTAGCTTTCATGGTAGAAAGGGGCGGAGCACGCGGTTGCTGGTATCCTCCACCAAGTACGGAGCCGCGGCGACTGGCAACACCTTGAGCTTGGATCAGGGCTTGGGAGCAGAAGCTGATATTCGATTTGCGCCGGCTGTTGTGACGTTCGAAAGTCTTTTGAGCAGAAAACGGGGAAGGCCGAACCAGATATCTGGAAATGTTTGAAAATAAATTAGCTAGAGCTTTAATAATTTTCGTTCCAGCTTATTGTTGTAAACAAGCATCACGTAATTTCAGGGGTAATAGTTGTAATCGAAGCGTTTGGAATTTTTGATAAAAGCAAAGTTCACTGTCTTACATAATATCTCCCTCCTGCAAGTTCAGGTCGCAGCTGGGATTTATGATGACGTAAGACAGGCTGTTCCGCTTCTCGCTGACGTCGTCGTAATCAATTCCAGTTAGATTAAGGGACTCCATTCTCGAGCGGACTAGATTTGCTATTTCGGCTCTTTCGATTTGTTGGATATGATTATCCCTTGCCTCATCAGCCAAACTTGTAGAGTACTGTGAAAATTTCATCAATTGAATTATATATGCAAATGTTTTGATTTCATCAAAATATTGTTATAATAAAGCCATCAACAATAACAAGTGAAGTTGAGATGGATGTTTTTTTTTTTTTGCTGATTTTGTGCAATAAATGAAGTTATTGTTGCTGTCTCGAAATGGTATAACACTTGTGTTTGCATGCATGCTGCTCACGAAAAAAACGATATTAAACTTAAATGGTAATGTGAATTGCTTAATTAACTTTAAGGACTACGGTATTAAGATGCGTTTTTTTTTAATAAATCTTAAATATCGTTAAAAACTATTGGTAACTAGAACAATAATAATAATAACATAGTCCCTAAATACAAAAGTACCAACTAAATAGGCAGTACGTTTTTTCCAGCTCGCGTCTTAAAAATTTATAACAAGAACTTGTAGCTATATTACTTTAAGTGTCTACGACTAAAGTCTATGTCTAAAAAACTAGATTATTTTATGTTTTTAAACGTCTATGAATATCTATTATATGAAATTAGCTTAGAAAAGTGTTTAGGTGATTTGCGTTATTTTCTAGCTTCGCTTTAGTTTTCTATTTACAATTATATGTTTGACTGTATACGTTATATTTATTACCTCACCTCGTTTAACCCTTAAACCCACCCCTCTTTTACCTGTTTCATTACAAAAACAATTATTTTATTTAATACTTTCGTATGAGTTTAATATCTGCCACTTTAGCTGTATGAAAATTTATATAATTTTTACGGTAATAACAAGTTATATTTAGTAATAAATAATACGGAGGGAGATAATATTGGAAGTTGGGAGATCAGTGGGGATCGCTGAGTGTGGTAAGGTCAGTGGTTGTCGGTTTGCGATTAGGGCTCAGTTGCTTACCGCAGGGGTGCGCTCGCCATAGCAACCGCCGAGGCAACCGGTCGACTCCCCGCGCCCAGCCGCGCCCGCGCCGCTTCCTGCTGCCTCCTGCTACAACTCGTGAGTCACACACCGCGCACCACCACAACCACCAATCCGAGCCCTAATCCACACTTGGAACTCATCGAATCACTACTCGAATTCCTTTAACACACATTCCTGTATTGTTTTCTAGTATTTTCATTTATCAAGCAAGTATTTTGTTGCCAATCATACTTGAAGCTTAAGCGGTTTGATTCCAGTTCCGGTGACTGATTATGTTTATATATGCAATGAAATTATTATAATTTTTTTTTTTTTCAATTTTCAAAGTCTTTATGCGATTTAGATATACATGTATTTGTTGTTTGATGATTTTTGTTTAAACAAAATCGATATAGCGTCGAATTGATATGTAAGCTTCTATTTTCTAACAAGACATGCATCACACAAACTAAATAATAACATCACAGGCGGGATTGCGATCATCGAGATATTTGCGATAAATATTCGATTTTTTTTGATTTCATATCATATTTATATCGATTTATTACACAGAGCGCTCTTTACCGGCTGACGTATATGACCCTTTGTAAAAGTATTTGAGTGTTCACGCAGAAGCAAGAGATTTATCATTGTTTAGCTGCAGCAACATGTGACGTAAAGATTATTAAACAAAAGCACGTGTACTTTATATAAGAAAAAGTAAAACAAATATTGTGTAAGAGGGAGAGAGAATTAAACAGATGCCAGAGCTAAATACAGACGCACGTTACAGGTGTTAGGCACAAGTAGTAAATGTATACAGTTTACAATAATGAATATAGTGTGTCTGACACACGCGGAGAAAAAAAATATTAAAAAAAAAATATGTAAGTTATATTAAATATGAACCCGAAATACAGTCCAATGACTTGAAACCACTCAAAGTACGTTTGCGTGCTCGGAGTAAGTAATTTGGAAGAACATTTATCATATATAATTTTGATTCACAGACGTGGGATAATGGACGATGCCGTTGACGGACTGTATTTGAGGAGTTTATTGCCTGGTATAGGAGTTGTCGAACTCACCGATGCGCGCGATGGTCGCATTCTCGCGAAGCGTGACGCAAACCACTTTGATGGGGCCCCTGGCGACATACTCACGTGATGCGCGGGCTCGGCCAGGCTTGTGTCCTGGGTGCGATAAATCCCAATCGGGATTTCGCAAGTGGTCGAACACAATTTTTGGTACAGTCGCCCGTACGTACGTATCCACATGTCTTCTTTTGTTATTTTCATCTGTTACAAGTCCACGGGTTAATTTCTTATGATAATTTTGTAAAGATTTAGATTTGGTTTTAATAAAAGTTCGCTTCAATCATCGCTTCTTGTAAACGTGTAAACTCGCTTCGCGGAAAAGTTAATGAAATGAGAATGGAATGATTCATAATATTGTATTCGCAATGTATGCAGTGTTTACATCTTAAAATACTACACATTACATTGCTTGCTTATATCACTTCTTACCGAGGTGAGAAATCCGGATCCAGGGGCTTGATCGACGCCCAGGAGTAGACGTACGAAAGTAATGACATAATCTTTCACAAAACCTGGTACAGTAACGTGTCGAGCATGGATGCAGAAAATACAGATCCTGCGGCAAATGGCAAGCGGAACATGTACGAGATGTGGGAACCACGCTCCTTCTCGCGCTGTAAACGTATAATTTAATAAATTATTAACAAATATTGTGTAAATACAGATATTCGTTTAATTTGCAATAGTTTTACCTTCTCCATTTTGGATAAATGTAAAGCGTATTTGTCATGTGCACGGAATTGCATGAACCGCATGTTCGATGATTGGGACAGTTCCGTAATGGATTTAATCGATGGAAAGAATCTGAAAAAGAGGTTACATTAAAATTAATTTACATAGTAACGAAATGATTTCTAAAAGATACGCAGGCGAAAGTAACTATCATCAAAAATATCGCCAGCATAAAAAAAATTTAAATCGCATTCGCAGTACACACACGCCACATAGTTAATTTCTTTTAAAGTTATGAAACAAAATTTACTTGAACATGGTCTGCACTGCAACTATCGTGTTGCAATCAGCGAGGCTGTCTTCTTCCGCTGAATTGGAGAGTTCTTTATTAACTACCACCACGTTTTCAGCGAGGGTTATTCCGGCGCGAAGCAAATCGTCCAAACTGTAAATAGATATATTGTTGAATCCAATTTAAAGTCACAGACTCAATCTCTAAAATATTCTAAACATCATCTTACCAATCGATGGTACCAAGCATCCAGTAGACAAGAGGGAAGTATGAAATAGCATCCAGAAATGCAATGTCCGGACGTCGCTCCAGTAGCAATATAATTGGATTCAGGGATGTTTTGGACCTAAAATGGGCTCTGAGCGGAATTATGAAGTTGTAGATCCCGTTGGAACCGTAATCGGCTGCTAGAATGATCGTTTTATTTTGCCATTGATACTCCTTAGCGTTCCGATATGCGCAATGCTCGCAGATTTGTGCCAACTGCAGACAGCATAAGGGCTTCTTCTCTTTCAGCAGGTAGCATAGGGTAGGACTTACGCCAATGAACGGCGACACGGGTGGAAAACCCTTTACAATTCTGCGGAAAGCAAGATTTAAGATTAGTCAAGAATTTAGATTCTTTTCTCAATAAAGTTTTTTTTTTTACAAAGGCGGAAGCGAAGCTTAGTTTAAAAATTAATAATACTTTTAAAAGGTTTTCATTAAAAAAAATTCAACATCACGAACCGGATACTTACAACGTACTCTGATTAACTCCAGGCACATACTGTATTAATTATATACTAAACACATATCAAGGGAACATTCAAACGAAGAGTAAGGACATGTGAACAGTTGGTGCTGATCTAACATTCAACATAGAATTTGAGGTATTTTCATGCTTTTCTAATAGGGTTAGGTGCAAATAGTTAAGCCCTACTAGGATCGCCGTTACACAATCTCTGAATAAAGGTTTTAATGAAAACAGAAAATATCGAAATAAATTTGTATGAGTTTTAAAGATTCTTCATGGCGGTTCTTCTTGATGTAATAATGATCCATTTTTCACATGTTCCAGAGCGTTTGACATGAGGTGTGGTGTCCTCACCTCGAGAAATCGTTGCGCCAGGCGCTGCGTGCGTCGCATCCGCCCATCGAGGAGTAGCTGCTGCTGCGGTCGTCGCTGCGGCAGAGGAACGGCGCGCCCGGTTGGGACATACGCTCGAGAGTGTACGACACACAATGCACACAGTCGCATACGCACTCTCTGTACATTCTGTATTACATGTACAGTGCATACTAGTTTTAAAGGATAGCTTTAACGGATGTTTAATGGATCGCTTAAAGCTATTGTAACTAATCGATAAAGCGAATAAAATCCTGTACCGTGATTTTTTTTTTAAATGAACATACAAACTTATTGTAACCAAACAAAAAAAAAATGTATCAACATTTACACCAGAGTTCGGGAATATAGCTGTTGCAATTTCAAGGGTAGTTAAGCATACAATATGAAAATACGGCAAGCTCGATTGTGTGAATAATTGTAAGAAGAAATACCAAAATCTCTCAAAAATAGATTCGTTGTTATTAATGGCCAATGAATACTATAATATAATTATTGCTAGTAGTATTGCTTCTTATAATACTATGTTAAAAAAGCAAGAAACAAAAATCACATACGTATGGTGTTCAGTGTTTGCTGTTGTTCGGGATGATTATCTACGTATGCACAGGCTAAAACAACGAGAAAAACAACTAATGTATGTAGATTGTGTCTGTTTCAATCTATGAACAAACTTTGATACACTATAATTAATTTCGGCATGCAATAAAACAATTAATAAGCACGACATTGGACACTCCGCGTGCATCCGGTAGAAAAATCTAATATGGACCTAAGTGGTTATTGGTACGTAGACAAAAACATAATTAAATTAGAGTGGCTGAATATACAAACCAAAAATTAAGATAGAAATGTCCAATTGAGACGCTAAATGATAAAAGTAGTTATAAAGAAAAAATTGGAAATTCTTGTGATACAGAAGTTGAAATAAAAGTGATATGTTTGAAAGAAAATCAAGGGCGAGCACGTGAGGCGATCGCGTGAAGTTTTCTGACGATATCTTACGCTATTTTCTCTGATGGAGAGCGCCACGGAACGTCATCGTCCAACTCATCCTCACTTTCATCGACTTCTGCTTCCTCGTCCTGATTATCGGACGCTATATTCAAACTTGACGTCACCATGTCAGGCACTGGAAGTATCGAAGGCCTCCGACTTCCCGCGTCAGTGTCTATTGATATTGTAAATTGCATTAGTAATAAAATAATTAATACTAAATGATCATCCATTAGTTCTTAGATACTTATCGCTTAAATTTTCACAGGAAACCTCTGAAATGATCGGACCGTTCGTTCATGGTTTAACTAGACTCTACTGGGAACTTCGGTGTTGTCATCAAATCATCACAAAATTAATAAATAAAGTACAAACTGTCATTAGATCTATCTTTTCTTGTTCTATTTGATTTAAATTTGCAAATGTTTGTTTACAGACCTCTGCGATAGTGGACAGAATCGGGGCTCAAGAAGTTGCTGTCAGGGCGAGGCAGCAGTAAATGGCTATCGCTAGCACTGTCTGTAGCCGGGGATTCTTTTAAACAGTTGCGTGATTCAGAAGTAGATGGCACTCCTTCTCTATTTCTCCCTGTAAAATTATATTCAATTTATTAAAAAACCAGTGCATATCAAAAAAGGAAAACCTCACTTATTAATCTAAACATTTCCATTCACACCTTCTCGAAGTTAGTGAAGAGGTTATTGTAATTTTCGGCAAGGTTATAAATAATGTGAATATCTGAATGTGATATACAACATAAGCGATCGTTATATCAAATTATTGAAGCGTTATAAGATATTTAATTGAAAATTAAGAGGAGTGATGTGGTGACTGTTAAAACACCGGGCGCAAAGTTGTACGAGTGTGGTTACCGTAGTTAAGTATACTATTGCAAGAGAGTATATTGTATACAATTATGAAAACATTGCGCCGAGTGAGCCAGCAATCTTCATGATCAAAATGTTATTGTCACGAACTACTAATAATTTTGTATAATCTCCAATAGAAAACAGCATGCAAGTAATTTGCCACGCGACATTCTTAGCGAATTAATGTTGCCAAATGATTTTTAAAATTTACATGATTTATCTGATATTATGACGAAAATTGATATGAAGCACTTACAGCTCGCTTTGTTGACGGTGGAAGCACTGCAGTTAAAACTCGTGACAGTGTTTTTTAATTTTTAAATTGGTTTAACGTGGAAACTTAATTATTAGATAAATTGAAAAAATAAACACTCCAGGTAAATACACAATTTAAAGAAAAAATTTAACCTATGATATATATAATAATTCAATATGTTTAATGCTTTTAGATTAAAGATATCTGCTATGAACTAAAAACAAATAAGCCGCTCTGCCCGCAGATGGTGCATAAGATTGTAATCTGCAGAAGTAAACCCGTAAACCGCGACAGAGCAACTTTGAAAAATAAATATGGTAAATTGGACCAAATGGAGGTTCGATCATGAAATCAATCGAACCTCCATGATCTCCAAGAGGCATTAATTTAACTGTGACACTCACAGTTAGCGACTGCGAAATGAGTGGATGATACGTTATTAGCTGGATTGATGCGAGATGGCGATGCTATAGGTGTCGAGCTCGCGGGGGCCTCAAGAATCACTTGTGGTAGTTCGTACTGAAGCACATTACTACCGTCTGGTCTTCTCTGCTGGCTAGTGCTTTCTTCAGGGTCCCCTGATTTCTTCTCATTAGATAAAAGACTACATGCCGTTTGATCTTTTGGGATTACGGGCTTGGTTTCCTGTTTGTCGGAGATAACGAAAGCAGAGTTCTCTTCTTTAGTGATGCTCATGTAGTAGCATGTGTCACTGCTTTTCATGATGTGTCGCGGGCCAGGATTCAAGAGAATGGTATCCTCATAGAATTCCGGTAGTTCAGCAGGGCGTACGCCAACCAAAGCAACTCCGTACCTTATAAGAAATTACATATTCAGAGCTTAAATTTTTTAACATATTGGATTAGAGGACTTAAAGTTAAAACACTTACTTCCTATGGGAGTGAAAACTGGCATAAGTAAAGCTCTTGCCTTCGTATTCACCAAAAAAGCGACTGTCTCCGAGAACAATGTGGTATATCTCATTCCCGGAGCATTTACCGTAAAGACGATGCCATTCTTCAGGAGATTGTTGACCCTCCCTGAAAAAAAATCATAATATGTTTTTAGTCTTATGTATTAAGTACATTGTTAATTGATTAAGCGGTACATCACATCCTAACAGTTAATCTCGGCTAACTTAAAGTAATGTCGTTTCCATTTAAGTGGACATTATATTACCAAAACCACATTTTCATCTTCTTTCAGGAGTACAATTGAAAATACTATGAAGCATAATTCCTTGAGTTTGTGAGTTAATAAGAGGTTTGTAGATAAAGGCTTATGCTGATGAAATTGGTGATTATTTTTATTAATACTCTTGGTTACTTGTTCTCCAGTTTTTGATATAAATTGTATAAATAAGTATTGTTCTATTTAATAGGGCCATTGTACGTACTGTCCGCGGCTGGTGTGCAACAGTAGGGTCACCAAAGTGGAAGCGCCTGGGCAGGTGCAGTTGTTAGCGAGCAGCGCATACTTGAATTCATCTTCGCAGACTACGAACTCTGCAAACTTCACGTGCAATTTGTTCTCCGGTCGGAAAATTTGAACATATTGGGGTACATCGGGCGCGAAGTCTTTCACGGCCCAGGACCTGAAATTATTAAGTTAAAATGTTAAGATTTCGATATCAACTGCAGATTTTATAAGACTAGACTATCTTAAATTATTCGATTATTTTTTTTAAAAAGCTATTGACGATAAGAGTTAAAAAATAACTCTTTAAGTTGGAGTGGTAGACGAATTAATTTTCGTCTTCAAGATTCTGATCATAAGAAAAATTCTCTATCATTACAAGGGATTTTAGAATATTATATTAACTTAAATATGTACTTATTTGTTATTAATATTTTATAAGAAAATCACTGAATAACGTTATCACTTACCTCAAAATGGTATGTTCGTCAGCAGCTGTCTTATCAGCGTAGTTACGAGCTGCCAATACAAAGCAAGCTTCAGCTTCGTTCATTCTTGCTCGGATCAGATCAGTGTCCTTCAAGCAGGAGCCTTGAATGTAAATGACGCGCTGTGCCCAAATAGGAACCTGGAATTGACCATACGAATATAATTTCAGGTTCAAGTCAAGAAACAAACAAACGCGTCTGTATGAAAAAACAAAGTAGTTTTTTGGAACATTAGGAGGTATGATATTAAGAAGGTTATTTAAATTGCTAACCTGAAGTATCATACGCATAGTGGTATCTAGCTCCATGGGGGACAAGAGGACGACGTAATAGTCTTGAAGTAGCGGGTGAGCGTAGAATTCGTTGAGGAAGTCCATGATGGTGTCAGCGTGGAGGGTCGTTGAACAAACAACTACATGCTTCTCAGATTGAGCGCGATGTGAAGAATAAGATCCGCCCAGTTTCTGTCTCTCCATCCAGGTGAATGCAAGTTGCTCGAACTGTACATACATTTATAAAATTAAATATTAAGGGTTAAACAGTTTCCCCGTGTGGGAGAACAAATACTTCTACAGCTACGCCATCCTCGGTGTATTCAAAAAAGGGGATTACGAATACCTGTGTGGGCAAGACGACAAGGGCAACTCCGATCATGATGACCATGTAGAGTTGGGATGGCCAGATGTCCGGCACGAAATCTCCGTACCCGACGGTTGAGAAGGTCACAACAACGAAGTAAGTAGCTTGGAAAAGATTTAAGTGACGGTGCCCGGCGCGCTGGAAGTGTTGGATGCCGCAGACGCTGAAGGTTATGCTTAGCATTACGCTCAATTATAAAACATATGCTTACATTTTACAAAGTAAAGCTTAAGTATACACTATCACTTATATAAAAAACTTTTGTTGAGTATAACTTTTAGATGTATATTGATCGACTTTCGGACGAAATATATTGTTTTAAAAGAACGACTCTATTTGTTTAAAAAAAAAACGACTAACAACCAATCTGACTCTCAAATTTATTATACGTTAAACCCTAATAAATATTTAAATAGTAAATATAACAGTAACATATGCATATGTGTTAAAAAATTATAATTACAGCACAACGTCTCCGAGTGAATCATTTCCTTCAATATGACAGCAGCTACAGTCACTGTAATAACGATATTGATAATAAACACCTTGAGTAATTTATCACAGTGTTTCTCTGCTATAAAAATTCTTATTCAAAACCTTTTATTTATTATTTACAAAGAGAAAATATTAAAAGCCAATGTAGTTACGATAAAAGAGCTATAAACAAAGTGAAAATATTTACCGTTAAACGGCTAAGAAAATTGGGTAGAGTGACGTTTAAGAGATTATATTGCTTTACTGGTATGACAATAGCGATTTTATACGACGGGCTTTGTTCATCCGTTTTACGTAAAGTAGAGTGAAGTAATTATTTGATTACGAGGACGACGTATATTAACTATTAAGGTAAACGATTACTTATACTGCGGCCATTGTGTGGATTCGTAAAAGTTAAAAATCGGTGTTAACTACCCCCTAAATTTTCACAACACAGTTGGTAACTTAAGATGCTTTCTTACTAAAGAACTTAGTAACATTTAAGATATATAATATCAAGTTGTATCATGTTAAAAGTGGTGGTTGTCTTCAGTCGGTCGTATGCGATTTATATATGTACCGAAGAGGTATGGTTTTAATACCAATTTAGTTCCAGCTTTTGGCGTAGGTAAAACATCGCGAGGTGATCGACCTATTCCAAGAAATAGGTTTTCGAGGACACGCGACATCCGCTCGAACATGGACAGCGTCGTGGATAAATTTTCTTGATTTTCTTCTTGTGTGAGAAAACACAAAGCGGAGGGAACATTAAGAGGGATGTTTATTACAATTTCGATCTTTATTTCATGGAAAACTATGTGAGACAATTAATTAGCTGATTGATTGACGTTTTAAATTAATGATTGTGCGGTTGATAAAGCACAGTATTACTACATGTAGTATGCTCTACCATGGTAGAGTAGAATTTTTCCTTACTATATATGACGACACCAGTCTTTCCTTTGCAGTTATAATAAAGTAATATGAGAAACTGTGACCGTAGACCATTATCCGTTTTATTATGTAAAAGAACTCTTACCTAGTAAACACGAGACACAAAAGAGTAACGCATAAGATCATAAGCTGCTGGGAAAGAGCCGATTGCGACTTCTGCATAGCACGGTGTAGATCATTCTGAAAATTAAAGTTTTATATACTGTTTATATATTTGTTTTACAACAAAGCGATTAGACGAACATAGAGATGATGAAATGATGCCAGTTAACATGTTTATAAACATTACGCTCTTCTTGATAATAATATAAGTATTTTCTCTTTTTCTTCATATAAAAGAAGGTAATGAATAGATGTTGATCAGAGGGTAAAAATTGGTGCTGCGGTCATATAGGGTGGCGCAAAAGTAATCATCCTATCAGAAAATGCTATAAATTTTGCCTTGATGTAAAAAAATTAAAAGACCAAATAAAAATAATCCACAAGAAAAATCAAAGTTTTTCATTTTTTTTTAAATTACAGCCAAAAAACATCGGAAGGTTATTTAAAAAAAAAATGAAAAACTTTGATTCTTCTTGTGGATTATTTTTATTTGGTCTTTTAATTTTTTTACATCAAGGCAAAATTTATAGCATTTTCTGATAGGAGGATTACTTTTGCGCCACCCCATATTTAACCTAAATGGTCTCTTACGATAAACATCTACTGCCAGGAAATAATTTCTGATATAAGAATGACTAAAATGTTGGAAGTCCACTACTGGATACAGATTTATTGTAAGGGTTGACTTTTCCCATCCACCACCTTGTGACTAGACTATAATTTTATAATTACTTACAAACATATTTTCCAGAGATCGCTTCGCCAACCAGCAGTTGAGGAAAACGGGAATGAAGAGATTGCGCAGTGGTGGGAACAGCAACTACAAGTTAAGATAACTTTTGAGGTTATATCAGTGAAAACGTTATTAAAAAATTCAATTTAAATTAACAATTAATAAAAAGATAGACTGAAGTTATAACTCAAGTGTGTACTTAATCTATTAAATTGATTAATTTTGATGTGAAGTTTTTTAAATTCAGAGGTACTCACGGTCAGCGCGAACGGTATCGTATTCACCATTTCCAGTATGAAGTGGAACGAGAGTATTTGTTGCCAGATATTACCCTTGAAAATAAAAAAAAAGATTTTTATTTCAACGGCCTCCGATTGTTTAATGCATCGCATGCATTCTAATTGCAGAAAAGTAGGTTGAGGTTATCATTGAAGTCATTTCAATCAAATAATTAAAAGGATGACATCGTAACCTACATTGTATGAAAAGAAAATCAATAAGTAAAAACCCATTGTAATACTATCAATAATTTTTTTTTTCGTTTTTATTTATTAATAATAATAACTGTTTTATCAAGTGTTAAATTTATATTAAATTACAAACCTATATGGGAATTACGTATTTTTGTTTAACTAATGATATATTTATCTCTACTACACCGAGTTTAATAAGTGAAGTTGCTTTACCTTATAACCCAAGTAGACCAGCAGGATCGCTTCGGCGAAAGATATCATTGCCAAAACTACCTGAACAATCCACAAGTAGAGTGGACGGTTGACCCATAGGATACCGTCCCAGTTTATAATTGGGTGCTCTTGGAATTCTTCCTCTGTCAAGTTGGCTGAATACTGGAACTCGGTTTTATTGCCGGGCTTACATCCGAAACTATCACGACAGATAATATTATTTTAATGATCGAGTAAACATAATTTTACATGAGAACTAAAATAGGTTTTTTTTGTTCTTAAGAATTATCACTTAAAAATTCCTGTTAGCTTTATAAACATATAATGGAACTTCTAAGTTATTAGTCATAAAGATCAATACGGGATGAAATATTGTTTATATAAAAGTAATGTACGATTTGTATGATTACCAAGAGGCAGAGATAGGATCCCCATCAGCACACACGCGGAATATGTATAAGAGGCAGGCGAGAATCTTGAACACCAAGTTCGCAATTCTAATGCGAAGACCTGAAAAAAAATTATATACCTATTATTAGGAAAAGTTCGGAAGATCCAAAAGTAATATCGATGGCCGATGGGGCAGTAAGGTCCTGGAGTGGCGCCCGCGTACCGGAAGACGTAGTGTTGGGAAGTCTCCCACGAGGTGGATGCGAGCAAAGCGGGACCGATCGATGTGGAGATCTTTGGGGTTTGCCTATGTCCAATAGTGGACGTCTATCGGCTGATGATGATGATTAAAAACAACAGGTCAGTGTTAACGAAAGTATTACTTGTAAGATACTTAAAATTTTAAATAACTTCAGCACTATCAACATGTAAATATATATATATATATATATATGTGTATTTATTTATATATATATTTATACTATTACCATTATAGTTTAAGTCAGTAAGTTATCACCTACCACAACATCTCATCTCACCGAAGGTTGGCTGGTAAAGAATGCCAGCAGGTATTAAGCCCGCCTTTTGTATACCTCGCTATAAGGTTGTAAAATAAAGAGAAAAAAAAATTATAAACAAAGGTTTATAATATATATATATATATATAGATTTATAATATAATAAAGGTATTTATAATATATATAAAAGTTTCTTTATCAAATTGCTTTTATAAATCATTCTCACGTACGAGAAACTTTATTTACATTAATTACGAGACTTAGCGCTTAACCTAATGAAGGAAATTAATTAGGTTAGTTACAACAAAGGTTACTAGTTTACTGTAACGCAGTTGGCTTTCGCTGGCCGTGCTTATTAGTCATGATTATTTCCATGTTGCTTTATATGTAAAGGGCAATTGCTGTTTTGTAATTGTAAATCGTTTGCACGGCACATTTGCTAGATTAGAAATATGTTAATATTTCTCCGTTTTAATGTATTAATGGTTCATAGTCAAATAAATAAATGTCAAAGCAAGGTCATATTATTACACGTGTTGTATTATAGTAGCGGCGTATCATTTTTATTGACCTCATGTGGATATTCTTTGTTCTACACTAGTGTTCAGGACAACAGGCTATGTTTGCAATGGCAAGTTGTTCTAGAGTACTTTAGTTTGAATAGTATATTTTTTTTAATAAATTTATTAGTATATATATTAGGATTTTATTAATATTTAACGAATTAATTGCCATTTGTTTATATCACATTTTAATGACTAATATACATTCACCACATAAAAGGAATATCTATGTAAATTGTAGTATTTTCTTAGTATCTAAAAGCTAAGTGCAAGTTCATAATAAAATTACGTATTCTATGTCATTGTCACATATCACTAATTAAACTCACCGAGCGGTATGTATAATAAAAAAGGTTTTTTAACCTTTGCAGTGAAATATAGTGCAATTACTATAATGAATAACACCGTTTCATACTAATAATTGTGTCGGTCGCGGTTAACGTCACGAATGGAACCAAGTAACTCGCGTTATTTACGTATTTTCATAGAAACGAAAGAAAATCTATAAAATATATAACATATAAATATATCACTTACTTTTGACATACGTGCTTGTATGCTTTAATAGTAAAAACAATTATCAATATGTGGGGTGTGAGGGGTAGATTAATCAAATTTTATACCTCTATGCGAAATAATTCAACGAGAACCAGTTAAGTAAAAAAACCTATGTAATTTATAAGTATATATTAGGGGGTGTAAGGAGCCCCGCACAATCTCTTACGGAAGCCAGGCCGTCGTTACCTGTTTGTGGTAGACCCTGGTAGTCAATAAGCGAGGTTTTGTTTCCTACCAGCACGCATTGGGTTAGCGTGGTGAGAAATAGCACAGGTCCCCTATATGAACACTACAAATGAGTGAAGGTCGCGGGATGTCGCTGGATGCGGGCAACGCGTGACCGATCGATGTGGGATCTTTGAAGGAGCCCTACGTCCAGCTGTGTACGTTTATCAGCTGATGATGACGATGAATCAATAATTCTGATATTAACAAATTACTAGTGGTAGTGGGCTTTTGTTCGCGGAGGCCGACCGCAGCTCCACTAAACAGTAGTGCGCAAATATTACTGTGTTCCGGTTTGAAGCATGTTGCAGCTACTGAAATTACATCGTTAACAAGACTTGACATTTGTCTCAAGACGATTAGTACAGCGTGGTGGTATACCATCCTAACTTTCACCACGTTGTTATGGTTATTACTTACCATCAGGCGAACGACTCGCTCATCTCCTTTCTTGCTTGTATTAAGCGAGTCAAACTCCATTTGGCTGTTTTAATGTAGAAACTCACTTCGGATGTCTTTATTGGTAGAGAATTGAACTCTTTAGAGTCAAGTAAACTATATTACTTACACTGTTACATTTTTATCAGGCGAGTTCCACCCTGTTCACCAAGTTGACGTCGCAAGCCAACGTCATTACCTTTGTGAGGTTTACCGCGAAATATTTAGATTTCCTTTTACGCTCCACTATTTCTCCTACGTGGAAATTTTAAAAATGTAAATTTGATTTACTGAACGATGTCTCGAAGTATTCATAAATTTATCAAAAGCTCCAACCCTGAGGCGACACAAGTGCCTTTTAGTATTAAGTATGCAAAGATGTAACTTTGAAGCATGATATTGGAAATTCTTTACGTGATGTACTTGTTTGAAGACTTGGATGTAGTATTTCTCTCTAAGCTTTTGATTAACGGAAATAATGAAGTGTCGATATCCGGGAAATGTGAAATTCTCTCTTTTAAGACTCCTGTTGGTGTTTTAGAAGTATATAGTGCTTTTACTAAATATAAAAAGTAACCTCTAGGTACAGTGATACTCATTTAGCTCTTCGCCACACTTTAAGTCTATATACTAGTGTTTGAAATAGTTCCGGTGGTAGATCAAGACTGTCTCCGGCAAAAGAAATCTACCACCACCATGTGGTTTATTGTTTTACTGGCCTTCCATAGGAAAAATGGGTATCCTTAGAACTGTTTAAAATGATGACCATAGAAATAGTTAATATACGAATAATTATATGCGTTTGTGTACTTAGAACTATACCAGGTTAGCATGTCGCTGGTGGCGTGCTTCCCCACGGGGCCAGCGACTTACCCCTTGAGCTGTTCACTTTAAGTGTTTCATGTTTTCACTTTATATTACTTCACACGCTCACACATAGCACATACTATATATACACTAGCTAATACTGTTGCCTGTTGTTGTAGCTTAGGTAGTAATATTACTGTGCACTGATGGTCGGTCTCTGTTGCCGAAGACCAACTAGATAGGTGAACGCGGAAATGTAACGTGCAGGCATTACTGTGTTCCGGTTTTGAAGGCGCTAAAGCTAATTTAATTACTATAGTAAGGAGACTCAAGATCTTATGTCTCAGGCGACGGACGCAATGTGGTGTACTGTACACCATTTTAACTAGCGCCACGTTGTTATGGGCAGGCGTATCACTTACCATCGGATGAATGTCCCGTTCGTCCCCTCGCTTAATTAATTAATTTATTTATTCAAACTTTTCACACACATGATAACACTCGGGTTCCGAACTAAGCACAGCTTGTGTGACAGGACCCTAACTTATGAAAGTACACATTTCCGGTATAGTTAACAAACAATTTTCCTTAACATATATATATATATATGTATATATTTGTGACGTGTGCGGTGATGTTTGTAGGTGCCAGTGTGCGTGTATGTTTGTATTCGCTGAGTGTCATCTATTTAATGAGTCTTCTATTTATTCATATGACAGGCTTTAGAGTAGGTTTTTTTTTAATAAAATCTTGCACTTTGATACCGAGCAGTGATTTAGATAATTAAATAAAAAAAAGTTTCTATACTTTTTTGACAATTTAAACAACCGAAATTCGATTCATTAATAGAGCTTATGGTGCAGTATCATATTAATTAATACTACAGCCATCAATAGATATTAAATGCTCTTAAGAGTTAGGGTGCCTGACACTTAAGTTGCTTACAAGTATAAAAAAGGACATATATACAATTAATTCATATAATATGTTAACATAGTCCCACGAATTCCTGTTGAATCTTTTATTAATGTTTATTACATAATTATCGTTCACCGATAGTCCGGACTAATATTCTTAAGTCTATCAAATCTATTGTAAATCCTTGAATAATTCTGAAAATTAAAATTACTTCCTTTCACAAATTTAATCAGAATCTGTGTTACTATAACTGTTGTTTCGTATTTCACATTTCACAAGTATGTGAATGCCAATTAGTGTACAACTTTAAAGTGTAGGCTATTTTAGCATTTAATATGCATCATGTAGCTTATACTTACTGGATCGTTGGTTCTTTATGAAGTACAGCTGTAGGCGTTCCTTGAAAGTATTTTCGTTCACGTAATACTCGACGCGCACCCTGTAATGATAAAAAATATTAAGTTCCAAGAGGGACAATTGTTTGTGAAGTAAAAAGTACCACGAGCCGTCTGCTTCCTAGGTATTTGAAAAACTGTGCATTATATAATATAAATTTTTCACAAATTTCTAACGCTCTTAATCATTTCCGGTCATCCTTATTTAGAATTGTCACTTATGTTACAGATACTATTGTTTTTATATATTTACCAAAAAAACTAAAAGATACATCAAGAGTCATTTACAGGTGGCCTCACACTAAGCAAACCTGTGGGTGCCTAGTTTTAAAGTTATTTTTTCAAAGGTGAAACTGAAAAATTGTTTGATTATCTTCGATTGACCTGTTTCAAATATATTGTACTTACGTAACATAGCAGTATCTTATTATATCTCAAAGTCAAATCATCGAGGTTTCATACTCTTTGTTGAAGAGAACGTTCTCTATGTTGAATAGAAAAGTCTTGGTATCCCATTAACGTAAATATCTAAAGTCGATCTGCAGTAAGTAATTAAATTCGCAATTAATATGCACGTGCAGGAGTTTTCCTTAATAATAACGGGATCTAATTATAGGTTGACCTATAGGTTTATTATTTTTATACAACTAATATACGAAACTAGAACTTTCTGCTAAATAATCCTTATTGTCTACAATTATAAGACGCTCTCAATATCGCTATCTCAATTTATTATATTAATTATACTAGTCTCCTTCAATTTGATTCATACTAGTATTAGTATTAAAAAAATCGCTATGTATAACCTGTCCTATATTTATGAACGATTAATATCTTGTGTCACGTTGGGACTAACACATTATATGTTCTGGATCAGATTGAGGATCCTTCTAAAAACTATACTCAAGAATCATACCAACACTACAAGACTATGTATATACATTTTGATAATTAAACATAACAATGGAATTTTCATTTTATTTATACTTTTTCTTTGTTGAAGAGGAAATCCTCTAAAGATACTCTGTTTATGGAGTGAGCGACAGGGTTACGTGGGATTTGTATCCATCAATACTCCCTCGGTGGTCATTATTTGCTTCAGACCCGGTGATCTACGAAGCACACCGGTTCCTCTCTGCACTACGCCTAAGCACATTCCGGGAGGTGCTGTAACACTCCACAGCTTCATGTCTTTGCTACGAGAAGCAGAAGATCACGTCGTACTTGTCGTTCACCACGGATTTGTTTAATGAGCAATGAGAGCTTCGCAGTTCCAAAGTCAACAAACTCGAACATCTTTTTAGTCGACTTCTACGACAGGCAGGGCTTACCTTAGTCCTATTCTCAATAACCCATATTATTAAATTTAAAGGGCAGTTAATTAGAAATCGTTTTTTTAAAGATGCTAATCTCATTTTGGAAATCAGACAGACAGAGTTCGCGGGTGACGTTTTCATTTCAATTTACAACTAGCCTGTTTTCTGATGAGTGTCGTATTGGATCTTACAGCTCATCTGATACTGGGCTCGCGGGTTTGGATCCAGGGCCTGTTAATTTACAATAGTGGAACGCCGGTTTCAATATAAATACATTGACGATATGCGTTTTCCCTATTAGCCGGATTGGATATCGATCAATGAAAGTATATACGAATAAATCAACGGAGTACAGATACGACGATGTGTAAACAGCACTCTTAATTTTCCCGCTATTGAAAAAAAAAAACGGATAGGACCATGTCGGTTTCCGCACTTAAAGCTCAAGTATGATGGGGATCGAATCCCAGTCTCTTCGATATACATAGCGCCTTCGAAGACCTTACAAACTGAGCTCAGACATAGAGCGATAAGATTTCCTTTATATGCTTGATAAGATTTCCTAACCATTTTAGGTATCAATAAAATGCCTATTTTTTATCTTCAATATAAACTCAGCTGCAACTTCATATGATGCTAATTAACAATAAGGCCGTAGATGATAAAGCGTTCACGGTCAAAATACGTGTAATGAGAAGTGGAACAGAACAATGATGTTTTGGCTGCAGATTTACCATGTAACCCAGTTAGATTAAAAAACCTTACCACCATCAGAACTACACCACCCGCGGCTTCGGAATGAACTAGGGACCGTTCTGTTACAAGTCAAGCAGATATCTGTAGTTATTTTTTATTCTCATCGACGAGACGACATAGACGTTTACACGATGGTAAGTGGTAAGCCTAAGTTGACGCTAGTTAGGATGATATATTATACCACGTTGTGCTCGTCGTGTTGAGAGATAAAATGTTATGTCCTCAGTAATTTCACTAGCTACAGCATTCTTCAAAGAGAAACACTGTAATGTTCGCACACTACCGTCTCCAGGAACAGAGACCAACCATCCTTAGAACTAACTTTGATTGCTCTAAGTTCTCAATGAAAATGGCAGCCTATGTTTCTGAACATATGTGTATATTTGATACGTTTAACTTAAGAGCTAATTTCAAAAAAATATAAGCAAATCTATCGTAGCTATATTTTACCAATAAATATTACATTTTATTTTAAGTTTTATAACTATAAAATAAAACCTAACAACCGATTTCCGGTTTATGAAGATTTCAGTTAAAAGTAAAAAGTCAAATGAGATTCTCGCTCTCCTGAACTTCTAACCGACTTCCACTTATTTACAGATAACAGATCAATATAAAGTTGGAAAAACTATAGTTAAAAAAAAAAAAGACATTTTGTAATAAATGAATTATTGTTTTAATGTTGTATTTTATTTCAATACTTTTTCATATTTCAAGAGTGGAAGATGAATATGCAGCAACAGTTAGGTACAGTATAGACGTCTGCGCTCAAACTATACACAAATCAACATTGCATATTCATGCCCTTGCGTATTCGTGCTTCTACGAAAGCTTTCAAAGCCGCTTCAGCTTTTGAAGCGAAGCAATAAAAGCTTTTACATGTTTTTATAAATGAAAGGGATGCAATAACATTGAAATAAAATACAAATGAACGTCTCTCCTAAGAAATCTTTTAATACTTTCTCTTCAAAAGTATCTTTTCTTGGAGCTGCGACAGCTCATTGGTGTAGTTTTTATCTATTTCAGTTCAATGAATAACAAATTCATGCATTTGTCTGTTAGTTCTTGAATAGCTACGCTTTTATATTCACCATATAAATATCTCTCTCGTGGATCCAAGATCTGTTCATATCTTTAAACGTTAAGCCTCGTAGGACATCTAATTGTTCATCAGTAAGAAGCATATACATTGTCGCTAGATAAAACAGTAGTTTTCTGGCCGAAAACTTCTATTGCATCTCCAGACGGTAGTTTACAAACATTACTATGCTCCAGTTTGAAGGGTGTTGTAGCTTGTAAAATTACTAGAGGTAAGACTTAATTTCTCATATCGCAGAGTTACGAGCATAGTGCTGTGGTTCCACTACAACTAGCATCATATCCTTATGAGATATATTACTCATCATCAGGTAATAGTCCACTCCGCTTCTTCACTTTGGATAAAGAATATTTAATGTGTATTATATACTCCTTGAATCAAGACCGTGCTTTGTGGAATATATTACAAGAGACCTACATCCATCACTGGACGACCATCGGTTGAATGATGATGTAAGAGAGGTGAGGTGAGTGAGAGAGGGTGGAGTTTGATAGAGAACTGTAATATAAAATAAAGAATTAGATTGATAGGAAAAAGTAGAAGGAAAGTAGTTAAAGAAAACAAAGATGGTTATGAAATGGAAAATAAGAAGGCCCCAGCCCCACACAACTGGTGAAACGAGAACAAAGCAATAAACAAAAAAAAACAGCCAGTATAAAAGGGACTTGGGATTCAGAGGTTATTTATAAAACGTATTGATTCAGTGGATCAGTTGGAGAGCCGCAGGTTATTTCGACTATTTTCAATCGGCGAAATGATAAGGTTCTCGTATCATTCCCTGTTTCTCCCTTTTCTTATATAACAAACCATAATTTTTATAAAGACATGCTATAGACAAGACTCTCAATTCTAAGAATATCCTTTTTATATTTGCTTATTTACATTTTTTTTCCTTCCGCGAAGAGAGGAAACGAGCAAGATCTTCATATGATGCAATGTGGCGTTAAGGTGATATACACAGAACCACATTGTGCTCGTCGTCTTTACAAGTTACTCCCATACTCCGATAATTTTTCTAGCTTCGAAGCTCTTCAAACCGAAACAAGAAGGAACTGCGGTGATTTTGATGTAGACGGTCTCCAGCAATAGAAATCTACCACCAGTAAATCCATCTGTTTATTGTGTAGAAGCAACGATTTATAGCGTTTCGATATTCATCGCGTAATTTCATCAAAATGTGTAGTTTAACCTGAATTCTATCAGCATCGGCCGATAGACTTCCACTGCTGGACATAGGCCACCCCAAAGATCTCAACATCGATCGGGTCTGCGTTGCCTGCATCCAGCGGCTTCGCACAACCTTCAGTCAGCATAACTTCTGGTACCGCCGAGCACTAGAGGCCGTCGTTTTTAAAGTTTCGTATGAGGAGTTTGAGCCATTTCCCACCATGCTGCCCTAATGCGGGTTGGTGGGAGGCAGAGCCTTGTTTGATTAGCACGGTACACCACGAACAGGTGAGTTTGGCTTGGGTGCCATGAGTTGTTGTGCGTGTGTAAAATTGTCATAGCATCCGTTGTATGTGAACATGAAAGCTTACAGAATCCGAACATACAACGAATCGAGTCTATAATATTCTTCTAAAATGTAAATTAGATTAAATCTCGAGGGTCTCCTACTGATACGGAATCTATGCATCTAAACCGTACATTCAAAGGTCATTTTAAGGTTATAACAGAACTTTACATGTTGAGATAAACAACCCTTTTGACCGATGCAAATAACATATCATATCTACAATGATAGTAAATTTTTAAATAATTGTATATATTATATATTACTTCTCCCAGCAACGCGCATTGGGCCAGCATGGTCGGAAATGGCCTAAAACCACCCTTATGAACCCCAATAAACGACCGTCATGCTGACTGTGACGGAAGTTGGCATTGCACCGGAACCGGAGCAGCGCGGGACCGTTCAATGTGGAGATCTTTAGGGAAGACCTTTGTCCAGCAGTAAGACGTGTATCGGCCGATGATGATGATATACTTTGATAACTTTTAATATCATTTCATGGCATGAATGTTAGTTTCCTCTAGAATAATGTAAGGTTGGTCTTAGATGGGCAAAAGATCTCATAATTACTGTTATATTATCATTAATTAGATGAAAACTTCGTTAATTGTGAAATACGAGTATTAGTTATATTTATAAAATTACATGTATTACATGAAGATGCACAAACTATAAAGGAATGCCAAGTCAAAGTTAAGACTCGTGCAACTTTAGATAAAGTTTCTACTTAGTTTCGATTATGTTAGACTATCTCTGGAAATAGAAATAGACTTCGTTTAAAAATAATTTATAAGTTTTAGAAAGGAAATAAATCTTGCAACACGAAAGCTTATATCCATTAACTTATATAGATTTTATTTTGTATGAGTTTTTAATAAAGTTAATATAAGAGAGTTGAAGTAAGAGAAGAATAAAAAACATTAACAAAATTTCAGCAAGATTATTAAAGATATTAAGAAATAATTTAAAGTTTCCAAATAAGCATGATTTACATGAGCCGGAGTACGAGCCGGTAAACGGAAAGAACTTGTTGATGACAGATTTCATAATTAACTGTACTTAATTATAACATTGTAACTTAACAAGGATTCCGTAACGACTCTTTCCAACAGAAAAGTAATTACAAAGCGAATGAAATCGCGTAACTGTAATGGAAAAGTCATTTGAAACGAAATACTAGGTCTGGTTCCGGGGGTTTATTGAGGGGTGGAGTGCTTAACTTTTATGATGGTCGAAGCAAGTGTGACGTTACTTTCATTTTAATAGAGTAGAACGGGCGACAAAGAACTTGTCTGCCAACCCCTACGGATTGGTGTTAGATTGGTTTAGTTCAATAACTGGTAATCCATTGATGGTGGTGAATATACTTATAGCATCATGAACTTAAAACATTGGTTCATAAATTTGAACGAGTTTATTGGACTATAGCAACGCTTGATGATGTGAAGATTTTTGGGAGAGGCTTACGTCCAGCTGTGGACATCTATCGGCTGATGATGATGATGATTGGAACTATAGTAGCATCAATAGGTCACACAATATCTACAAACATCTAATTAGAACTAGGAACAGAATTTGTTCATTAATTTCATATTTAACTTGTTTTTGAATACTTTATCTATAAACTACGAACATTTGGCTTGTGTTTTAACGATTTTTTTTTATTAGGTTCAAAAATACTCTTAAGAGTTCCGTCCTCCTCTGTTTTATTTCAGTCAGTATTGTTTGAAGGAGTAGAGCTTCCGTAGAACTTTTAATTGAAAACTTGTCCATCGAACTGTAAAGTTGCTCCCGAAGCAAATATATTTACTTCATTCAATATCACTGTTGTCCTGAGATAAATGGATAATATTTCTATTTCGTTTACATTAAAAAGATGATAAAAGAAGGCGCGAAATTTTATATGTATAAAGGAGTGAGTAATTTTCAAAAGGATAAGTTCTCAAGCACGTCACCAAAACGATCCACCCATAACAGCCAATTTACGTCCCCACTGACTGACTGACTGATGAGGGCGATGGGCCCAATGCGTATTGGTGACTTCACACACACCTTAGAATAAATTCTAACTTTCGTTGTTGCAACTAAAGTTCACAAAATGTACATAACTTAAATATTAAAATCATCGGTACATGCCGAGACTCGAACCCACGACCTTTGGAATGAAGGCCGCACGCTCTAACCATTGAGCCAGCGACCTACACCAAAATGATTCATTTAGTAAACATATAAAATACTTGCAACGTACCTATCTCACATTTTGAACCTTATCTTTAAAGAAATATTTATTTTTGTAATACTTTGTAAACAAATAGAAAAATCATTGAAACAAGTAAACAACTTATATGATTCGTTATATTCACATACGAAATTATCGTTTTGTCGCACTGACCGCTTTGATCTGAAATATCTCCTCTTTGGTTAAGAATTCCAAATTCAAATTTATAAATTCATTTAGCTGCTACATTTGAGTTTTGAAAACAGTCATTTATTTGTTTTTTCCTCATTATTATTTTCTTTGGCATCGCTTATTACCGCACAAAATCGTAAACATGATATATCGGTATATTTACGAGTGCGAGTTCTACCGTGGCACCAGCACCAGTGCTGCAGGAACTGCTCGAAGGATTAATGATGTGTACGGCGCCGGTGTTGCAAAAGAAAGCACGGTACGTTTTTGGTTTCAACGTTTTCGTTCTGGAAATTTCGATCTTCAGAACCAACCACTTCAGAGAAGGTTGCAGGCTTCGGGGTAAGTGACAGAACTGTATTAATCCACTTGAAGTAAATCGATAAAGTAAAAAAACTTGAACGAATCGAACTTGCGAACACGCGTCGACTGCTGCTGCAGTGTTACTTTGCTTAACCGACACAATGATGAAGGGATTTTAAATCGAATCGTTACTTGTGATGAAAAGTGGATACTGTACGATAATCGAAAGCGCTCGTCGCAATGGCTCAACCCTGGAGACCCAGCCAAATTGAGCCCTAAACGAAAATTGACTCAGAAAAAGTCACTTGTGACTGTTTGGTGGACTAGCGCCGGCGTCGTTCACTAAAGCTTTCTAATTCTGGTCAAACAATTACGGCAGATATCTATTGTCAGCAACTGCAAACCATGAAGGAAGAACTAGCTGCTAAACAACCGACACTGGTCAATCGCTCTAGGCCACTGCTACTTCATAACAATGCAAGACCAGCACCACACACTGCACCACAAACAACCACTAAGTTAGATGAGCTACAATTGGAATGTCTGCGACATCCACCGTACTCCCCGGACCTTACCCCAACAGATTACCATTCTTTCCGGAATTTAGACAACTTCGTACAAGAAAAAAAAATTCAACTCCGATGCGGCAGTCCAAACCGCCTTCAAAGAATTTACTGTTTCTCGCCCCCATGGTTTTTTTACTAAAGAGTTCAATAAACTACCTATGAGATGGCAAAAGTGCATAGATAACAACGGTGCATATTTTGATTAATTTAACATATTTTCCAAAAAAAAAAATTGACTTTATATTCGTCCCGTACAAAACGACAATTTCATATGCAAGGACATAATATTTTAGTTACGAATTTAATCTCTACCATCCCCTCGGACCAGATGGTGTTACTTAAAAAAAAAAGATGTTCGGGTTGATATTGAAAACCGATTCCATCTCGTGGGTAAAAATATCTACATCGCCGTTTTTTTTTTTTTTCAATATTTAATTTAATTTAGCGTACTGGAAATAATTGAAGGTAGGCAGTAGCCTTTGTTTTACGACGTTACACCGTGTGAGTGTGGCCTTCACACAGGTCGCGTGCTTAGGCGGGAACTTACTGCCCACCCTCGAGAGAATTCTTTCATTACTACGATTAGGGTGAAAAATAATTTAATATACTGTTAAACGGAAAAAAACCTGACTCGGCTGTTTCATATTTTAAAGATTTTTTTAAGTATCAATGCACCATTCAAAAATAAAAAAATTGGAGAAGAAAGTGCAGTTAAGTAACAATGTTGCAAATGAAATTAATTCATAGTCAAATGCATTTAAATCAAAATGCATCAATTTATTATAAACTCTGATCATCATTTCAACGTTGAATGACTCGTTTAATCTCAAATAGTGATATAACATAAATATCATGATATTGTTTCGCAATGAAATGTTAAGGATAAAGTATTTCTCACCCTAAGGATCATAAATTTCAATCTACGAGTATATTCATCATTTTTCAATAGTAAAGTTTCTATGGAGGATTCTACTCCATTACCGAAACTGAATTTTTCCATGATGGATATGGTCCAAGAGATCAACAGCTACATGCCTTTCAAACAGAAGTTTTGATTTTTATATGGAATCAATAATAATTTCAACCGAGTCCACACAACTTGGAAGCTTCATCTTTTCCTATATTATCTCCTATTGAAAGCTTATCTTATTTCCTGCTGCTGCCTCTACTTTGTCTTTCATTTTTAGTTTATATTTTAACTCAACTGCCAAAAACATTATATTTTCGTTCCATAACCCTATTTCACTATACTTATTGTATGCTCTTCATCTATACTTTTGTGAAGTTTCTATTCTGTTTATTACTTCAACGACTGTTACTATGCTTTAAATATTAGATAGTTCAATTAGTAACTTATGTACGTATGAGATAGAAGTTTTGGCGTTTATATCACTAAATTAAGCATCTGTATCATCTTCAGAATATAGCTATTTAATTAATACTTTACTTTGATATTTAATAATCCATTAATTATTGTCATTCTACTTGCATGAGAGGTATTATTCATTAAATTAAAAATATATTCGACTATCTTCTTAAGTTTGTTCCATCTTTCACTTTACTTGCTTGATTCTATAACTTCTCGGCCTATGACCAGCAGTGGACTTGTAATGGCTGATAATGATGATGATGAATTTTCTCTTCGCATTTTCGTTTTGGAACATCTATCATTGCAAACCTAAATATATTTCAATTCTTTCTTTAAATAATCTAAAGTAGAAACTCTTAACAATCAGGTGTGAGAGAGTATTTTTATAATGTATATAATTATATAAAACTTGATAGTTAAAAACTGATATATGAATATAGAAATTAACCAATGAAATTGATAAGTTTAAACGCCAGTAACTTAATTTTTTTTTTCATTTAAAACATAACAATTTATGTATTACCCTGCTAAAGATACAGTAAGTTATTATATACCCGTACTATAAGTATACCACAGCCAATGTACTAAAAGGTATTCGTAAATATAATAAATAAAAACTATTGTTGAAATAGTAAATATAAAAAATTTTTAACGTTTATAATATTTACGCTGCTCCGATTTAAAACTGCCTGTTTCAGATGCAAAGCTAAACTTTTATATTTGAACTGTCAAAACAAACTGGCTCAGTTCCGGTTAAGCGTTAACATGTTCACCAGTTTCCGTTAAATCCCCGGCTCCACGGTCCGATGTCGAGTTTAATAAATTGCAAAAGTCAAAATTAAATATATACCAATCACATTATATCTCTACTTAGCTAATTTGTTGCAGTTTATAAATGCTGAAGAAGCCAACTGAAATGTACTCGAGGCTTCAAGTTGCAGTCACAAAAATACTTCATAGAGATTATATTTATTTTTTAAGATGTATTTGCAACCCTTGACTTAAAATTTCTTATGTACTTGGTTCTATATTTGTTAAATTTGATTTTAAATATATTCTCTATCACACTATGGTTGTGTTGGCTTCTACAGGTTTAGTTAAGACTGGTGTTTGGACGAAGTTTTGTATGATGAAAAACTAACAAGCAAATTTCACGTATCCATCTCTAGGTAAACGGAAATAAAACTTTGCAACGCTAGAAATAGAAGTTTCCTTTGTGTTTTTAGTTTGGGAAAACTGCTCCGTTCGCGCAAAATTAATTAACACGGCACCGATTAACAATTTATATGTTCATTTAACTTACTACTTACTCATCATCATCAGCCGATAGACGTCCACTGCTCGACATAGGCCTCTCACAAAGATTCCCACTTCGATCGGGTAGAGAATTCATATGGGAGGATTTGGACGGTATCCCACCACTCTGTCCCAATGCAGGTTGGTTGAAACCAGAGCCTCGTTTGTTGATTAGCAGGATGCACCACGAGCAAGTGAGATTGGCTTGGGTCCCGCGAGTTGTTATGCGGGACCCCTTACACTACTTGTCAAGTACTTTGTAATGTTTAAGTTCCAAGCATGAAGAAATAGGCTCATCTCCGACATTCAAATGTTACTGGCGCTATTTCTAATTATTTTTTTTTAAAATATAAGTAAATTATATACCTGGGTATTTTGTCGTAGCTGTCCCATCCGGTGAGGCAATTATAAGAGCTGTACCTGCTTACGGCTGCCATGTTGCACTTTTAACTTTATACTTATTCAAATAGTTATTGTCACTTTATAATACGTATTGCAGACGCTCGAGAGGACCACCTCTCTCAACTGCAGTCGAACTTCTCTGAAGAACCGACGGTTGCAAGCTTACGATTATGGTTCATGTATTCTCCAGCGACTAGTTGTTGACCGTCTATGAACCAATTTAACTATCTGACTTTAAACGTCTAACGGTCAAATATTTTAAAACCTTTCAAAGAATCTACATTTACCAGAAATTACTTAAACTGTACTCTGTTATAAATAAAATCCAAATTTCCGGTTTATAATTAAAAAAAATCATTAAAGAGCTCTTAATATTTCAACTGTTCAATAGATTTTTTAATTGTACATAAAAATACATTTGACATAGTTTCGAATCGCTAACAAAAAAAAAACTAGCACAATGACCTAGATAGACGTATTTATTATAATTTCCCTTTTGCAATCGACGTGTAAAATTTATATATTACACTTTTTTTAAACTGTATGTTATAACAAAGAAAAATGAGAAATACAGAGTCATGTACTAAAAACTGAACCCTCTACTTTATTATTAATCGTCATGTACACATTAATAAATAATAGTGTATTAATGATGAAAAGTAACGATTATTATCGGGGGTGTAGTCATTTATAACGCCGTTTCACCACTTTTAAGAAACACGTGAAAACATATAAATATCACATCAATAATCAAATTCCAAGTAAACGGACAACAAAGGAAAATCTATATTAAAACCGTGAATATACAACGACGTAGTGGTGAAATGTTAATTTATAAGTTAATTTCGAGTTAACTTAACATACATTTACAACTTATATATGAGTAAAAGTGGTTTTAAGTTATATTTAAAGGCGCGGAGCTGACGAATATCGGTCGGTTGTGGGGTAGGCAAGCGGCGTGCCTCGCGTCTCCAACTGACTGACGCCGTGAGCGCCTCCTCCTCCGCCACTCGACTGAATATGGATGTACCATCCAACGTGTTGCTCGACTTAACCGCCAAATGTACAGTCGCGTCTTAAGTGCCTAGCATTAGTGAAATTACACGAAAAAAATGTTTTTGATGAAAAATATCATTTCGCGTATAGATAATTATTCGTTGCGTCTGGATAATGTACAGGTCAACACTTAACGGATCAAGTACAGGCTTCGTTAGAAATTGAGGGAATATTTGTGTTTAGTCTTCACGTTAATGAACGTTCACTTAGTTTAAGCGTTTAGTGTCTATATAAGTATACGATAACGTCACGTTGCATGTGCGGAATTGTACTTCCTTCAATACGCAAATAAAATATTTTTTTTTACTTCTTCTGTTAGACAAGAGATGGAAAGTAATTCGATCCGAATAAAATTGATAAGATATTAATAACAACAAATTAACCCCGTATACATAATAACATAGTATTTTCTTAAAAAATTCTAGAAAGGATAAATTCTCTATAGTCTAATTCTAGATAGGATTATTATCACATAATCTATATTAAAGGAATATAATATAATGTACAGTTAAATAATTTTTTTTCTTATAGATCTCGGCTTAAGTTTAGGTTTAAATGATTTCCATTTGAAAAGTAATACGTAATTATCGTACTTTAATGATATGTACCATAGTGCTAATAGTTCTTATTGTAATTGATATTTTAGAAAAGGGTTCATCGGCCCTAAAATAAGGAAGAACAGACGTTTGTTTGTATAATAAAATTATTTGAGATTTTCTATAAATACAATCATTTGTAGACATACGACTATTTTGGATAAAACGAGCGAGATGTTCCTCTGTTGATACCACTGCAGAGAACTACCACCAGTAAAGAAAAAAAGAAATATATTAAATATATATAAATTTAAATAAGAATGGAAATTTCCATCAAGTATGAAAGGTGGGAAATGGGAAAAAAATCAGGAATATCAGGGAATGGACTGGCATATCTGAGACGTCCGAATTGTTCCGCCGAACCGGAGACAGAAAGGACTGTACGACGCTGATCGTCAATCCTGACTAGTAGGAGAGGCAATTTAAGAAGAACGAAAATCGATATTACAGCAAAACGAATGCGAAGTAATACCATTCCTACAATGAGGTTGTTAAAATCGATTTTCCATTACAATGCACACGTATTACTCGAACGGATTCCGCAGTTTCCGCTATTTCCTATTGATATCAATGCAGTATCAAATTTAACTAAGTTTCCAATGCGTACAGAGCGACTCGCTACTATCAGGTTCTGTCCAGTCGGCTTGATACCCTGGCCTTGCGAAAACATAAAGCACACCCTTATTAACGAATGCACCGATAAGTTAATACTGTTGAATCCTAACGCCGTAGTGTACGATATAACACCAAATCCATTTGCTCCACTGATACAACTGTCAATCAACTGTGCTATATAAGCGAAACTTCTAACAAGAACCGTTGTATGGAATAGCTTTTCTCCAGCGGTATCTCAGGATCGATTCCACTTATGAGAAGAGAATTATATTCTCAAAGGACGACGACGTAGCTGTTACACTTCAGTTGTATCGACTGTTCAAGGACGACTGAAAATTTTGTCTGGATTTTCTGCGAATGATGTAACAAAAAAAAAGTTATATGTTTATATCAAAAGAAAGATTAATATGACGATAAGAGTCAACTGAGATGTGTACTAACGTCTTTAAATCAACTCTTGGATTATTGAAGCAGACATGCATGTTTATATCAAAGCGGCTTTACATGCTGATCAATTACAGGCTGAGTGTTGTGAGGGTTGTAATCCGTTTAAGTGCTCGTCTTTGTGAAGGTGTAATCGGAATAGAATGCATGTATCATGAGCGTCGCTGTAATGCACAGCTCATAATGGATACAAAGAGCATAGAGCAGTAAATTCCTCGTGTGGCAGCCCGACATCAGCAGACGAGCTGGTAAGCCCACCACAACGTTGAGCAGCGATCTGATGAAGATCTCGGGAAATTGTTGCATGCAAGCAGCACAGGAGGATTTCGAGAAGTGGATCTGCCGCTGACGGTAATGGTGTAGGGCATGTTCGTATGAGTTAAGAAAACATACATAGTCGACATTTATTATTCTTAGCTAAAATCAAAGTCTAGGTATTATCGATATAGCCTTGTAATATCAGGCTATTAAGAATAGGATTAAGGTATTCCTTGCCTGTCGTATAAAGTGACTAAAAGCGTCCTCGAGTTCGTGAGCCTTGAGGGTGGGGGCCCTCAAAGCTCAATAATCGAGCCTTAAGAGGACGGCAAATGTATGGTGATCTTGTATTTGAAAATGTTTATAAAGGTTAATTAGAAATAAAATGATGAAGGATCTATGAAATTCAATGAATAAATAGCCTACAAATCATTCCGCCTCAAATGGTCCCATTTCCATACGTTCACTAATTTTCACGTGATTTGCAAATAAAGTAAACACATATGTATTATATATTTAGATTAGTGAAATATTTTTTAGTAAACTATGTCAGTGCTTCCTAACCGTTTTTTTGGATTCCCGTACCCCTTAATAAAACTTTTCATTTGTGTATCCCTCTCTCCATACTCACCCCTAAAGATAGAGAACAAAGGAAACTCATTTTAGTTCTATATTTATATATATATATAACTACAGTAAAGTTTATCTTTAGTATGGACTTACAATGATGTATAATGAAATATTCATATCAATAATTGCTTTATAAATTTTAATTATCCGTACGTAGTTATGCAATGTAAAAAGCCTTTATTTCTATCACCGATATCTTCTCTACATGCTTTGAAAGTCTGATAAAATAAAGTTACTGTATAACGTCGGCCGTTTAACAAGTGCCGATAATATTGAGTTAAGTTTCTTACCATCTCTAACCACCTCAGGAGTCTCGAAGTAGAACGCAAATGTAGTTTCAGTTTCATTAAAATATATATTATTATATATTCCCTATGATAACTCGAAGAAATTTATGAAACTGACATTTTACGATTTTGCTCCTTTTCAAGGAATCTGGGGAGGACTTAACGTTGACTATACTGATTTATGACAATACATTCTTGAACAACGTATGTCGATATATTTTAAACGTCTCCTTGCTAAAAACATTTAAAAAATATACTTATCATTAATTTTTCTACAAGAAAAATACAGATGGTGAACAGAAATACATCATTCTTCATCTAAAAATACTGACGGCAGATGGAAAGCTTACGGAGTACGAAGATGTTACATACTTCTTTATATTTAAGTTATAGGTGTTACATAGGTCATTCTTATATATATTTTTTTAATGACTGACTGCAATAAACCATGATGTTAAGTAACAAAAGCTCCAGAGATCGTGAAGTATACTCGCTGGGGTTTTTTCTGATAGTAGAAAATTTACTATAACACAAAAGCTGAGTCGTTGTGCCACGGAAACACATAAATGGAGAAAGGAGTATTTAAGCAAGGATATTGATAGACTATTATTATTGTTATATAAATTATATCAAGGACCAGAAGAGTTCTTGGTTATAGTTTGAAAAAAAAAGCTCTTAAAGAAATAGACGTGTGTACTAGTGTGCCGTGCTAAGAGACTAACTTATAATTTTGCCAGCTTTATGGATAAACACAATTTTTTTTTTTAAAATTCAAAGCCACAAAGCACTAATGCATTCACTATCTATTTCGTGGGCTTAAATAAAAACGAAAACTCATTAGAAAACTTAATAAAACTTGATGTAATTAAAATTTCTTTCGAAACATTCAATACTTGCGATTTAAAGGCGTTAAGACATTTCTGCAAGTAATAATGTCTGGTGCCTGATCTTTTATTAATTACTAAAACTGCCCGAGGCTTTATGGATGTATAAAAATGGACTTTTTTTTTTAATTATTGACAGATAATATCTCTAATAAATAATGCCTGAGTTTCATATAAATATCAATAAGTAATTAATAACGCCGAGATTATATAGATGATCATAATTCATTGTAAACGGAGTGAGGTTAGTCTCTTCCCATCTCTGGCTTACTAACATTGTTGAAATAAAAAAGAATTGTTACTTAAAATGAAATTTTATAAAAAAAAGTATTTATCTAAACCTAATCTATAACTTAACAATAATTATTCAACTTTTTTGTTCATGTTAACCGAATAGGTATCTATATTAGTTTATAAGAGTACCAGATTGATTAGTTTATTCTACTATTACAATTTGTTTAATTGATATATTAATACACATCATCATCCGACAGACGTCCACTGTTGGACATAGGCCTTCCCCAAAGATCTCCACATTGACCGGTACCGCGTTGCTAGCATCCAGTGGGTGCCAGTGATTCCCACCATCATCTATGGTATTACGTATAACGTTCAATTTCTTTACTATAGCAAAGTGCTAATATTTAAGCTCAAATAATTTTTAAAGTTTAAATAAAGTTCTTACTAAATTCCGTTTCCGTTGTATAGTCTGTTGCAAGATTTGTCCATTAGTTAAAAGCGCACGGTAGAAGCATTTTGACATAAAGATCTATAAGTTAGAATTATGTCAACGCTAATGGAGAGTCTTAGCGTAATCATTTATTCAATAACACTGAATCAAATGGCGACGTCCGCTTTTATACAAAAGCAGAGTAGTTGTAAATAAAAAAAAAAAAAAACAATAGTAACTTTGAAAAAACACTTCGATTATATTATTCAGGTGCTTTCACGATGCAACGGGTAGACATTTACTTAAGTACATCATAATTTTTTAAATGTTGGTAAAATTTTCACGTACCCACTTCACTGGTGACTCTCATATTAATATTACATATGAGATGCTGTACATTCTTCGCCTTCATAATGTAATATCATGTGAAAATGTGCTGACAAGCAGTTTATTATTAAAAGACCCTTGTGCCGTATGAATTGCATCTGCAACCTACTTCAGCACCATTAAATGTAAAAATGCTGCAATTGTGCCACTGTGATGTCCATAATCAATAAGCCGGATGCGATTTACGATTTATACCAAAACTCCAATTTTTCGAGTATATTGTTAAACGACAAAGATAAAGCTTAAGCCATTTATAACAACGTTATATATATATATATATATAATATATATATATATAATATATATATATATATATAATATATATATATATAATATATATATATATATATGTATAAACATAACATTGTTACAAATGACTTTTAAGTTAGGATAGACAGAACGTCATAGCATTTGCTATATTTATATAAAATAACTTAACCTGTATACCGTTGATGAATTTGAGCAAATTTGTTATAACCAGAGATTAGCTTTGCATTTTTTTGTGGTTAAAGTACACATCTAAGAAAAAAAAATTAAGAAGCTTTAAACAGCTAACACCGTAAAGTGATTCCTACACAAATCGAAAAGTTCGTTAATCACTTTAACAATTATATCTTTGTTTCTCTTCAGCCTTATCTCGGTTTTCTGTGTAAATTAAAATGATCAAACATAACCAGCCCGCATTAGGACAGCATTGTCGGAAACAGCCCAAATCCCCCACATGACCTCTATATACGACGTGCCCGGCGGTACGAAAGGCCATGCCGACTGTGAGGGACGTTGACAAGACGCCGGAACCAGGACAGCGAAGAACCAATAAATTTGGAGATCTATAGGAGAATCCTATATCCAGCATATGACGTCGATCGGCAGGTGATGATGGAACATAACCATATTTACATTAAACAGTTAATATATATTTAACCAAAGGTTAAAGTAAGAAACTATAACGTACATGAAATGTTAGTGATACGATATCACACTAGATATCATCATCATCATACAAGACTGCAGCTGTTCCTTCTTACGTTTAAAACGTTAATTTCATTATTCTATTAATAATGACTATGACTATTGCAAAGCAATTTTAAATGCGGGGTAGTCTTAAATATGTTTAAGCGTATTATAAGGGAAAGTTGATATAATTTGTTGACAACCCCGTGTCCTCTGTCTGCGATCGTTTGAACATCGACTTTTGCTCCCTCGTAACTTTGCTATACAAACACACACGCTTTGAACTTTATGCAAAAAGCAAACACAAACAAAACTGACGTACAGCTAGACTTTTTCTGCTCTCAAAGGCTTTAAAGGAGAACACAGTCGGTGACCTAGTCATTGTTACTGAACGAAAAAGAACCGTATATTTACGATAGAAACGAACAGGCCATGGTTACGGGCCTGAGGTGATAGAAGTCCTGATATCATAGTCATAACGATGTACTCACAGCTTCTAACTATTATTTACAATGCAAAATTAGCTGTATCTTGAAGTGTTAAGGTATGCTTAGTGTTAGATTTAATTTAATTGATAATGGGATCCCAAGCAGGTGGTATAAACCATCCATCTTCTATATTGAAATCAAGATTTATTATTTAATTAAACCCCTCGTGAATCATCCTTGGTAGGAATTCTGATAGTTGAGATGATGCAAAGCACGGTCACAGCTGAAATCTGAAATTTCCATCAATCATATCAATTTTAAAACATCCTCATCATTGTTTGGATTAATTGATTTTTATAACACTGCTTGTACAACAATGTTGGGGATTCTCTAATAAGACAGAGCTTTAAGCGCAAATTATGTTATATTAATTATATCTATTAGTACATACATAATTCAAGTTTATGAAACTATGATTTTAAACTGTCCAATATCTTGGATAACAGACGACGGAGCCTGTTTAAATCCAGAAACTGGATAATAAAATTTTATTCCGAACATGATAAGATTAATGACGCCAATATTTCGGTGTAACGACATGCGCACACACGTACATCATTTATTAAATCACACGATGCTCATTGATACAACAGTAAAAAATACAAAAAAAAAATACATATAATAATATTAGCTCTTCCTCGCCCATTTTACTGGCAGTAACACCCTCGCAATTCTATTTGGGGATGGAATCTTGTTAAATCCATTCTTAGCTGACCTCTAAATGGCGAAAGCAATATCTCTACCAAATTTTGAGTATTATAAGTATAATAGTTTCGGAGACCTCATGAAGTACCAATGAAAATCTAGATATCTCCTATATAAATAGATGAAACATGAATATTACATCTCATCATTAACGCTTTAGAAGTATAAATTTAATTAAGATAACCAATGCTGTCGTGGCTCTATAAAAGAATTTCCGATGATATAAAAATATACGAAACGGGTTATATTTTATTTTAGGGTCGTTGTAAAATTTCGGCTATGGTTATTCCATAACAAATACATTTATTTATTTATCAAGCCTCCATTATACGTATTTTATAACAGTCAAACAATATAAAATCGGACAAGGGATGTAATTAGAGCGGTTACCGCAAACATTTGAAAGAGTTCGTAATTTTTAATTTATATTCACAAAGTAAGCTCATTAGGGTCTCCTGTATTCACATATCTCTGTCCCGTGACTGCGAGATGAATGGAATGCAGTACATTAAACACAAAGACCACAATCTAATATTAATTAACAAATATACTAATTATTACTAATTGACTGAAAATAAAGTTATAGAAATTATAGTATTTATAGGGAAACGATATCGTAAAGCGTTTACCGCTCTCTGCACTGAAAGTCTGCTTTTTTTTGTACTTGCACCGCGACTAAAACCCCCACGATGTTCCACCATCGTCGCTTCATGGCGGGGCCACGGGATCGCTTTCATACATCTGCGCAACCACAGAGAACCGCTGCTGTTCCACCTCCGGAAAACACATCGCTCCCTCACCACGGTCTCTTATAGTCACCTGGACAACGGATCCCCGTGAATCCGTCACACATGAGCCATGGGAGCCAAGAGAGAACTCTCCCTACTCTGCGACTGCCGTAGCTCCTGTTACAACCGCCGACCAGTAGTGTGCAAACATTAGCTGATGACGGACTCCATGACCGAGGTAGGAGATTAAACGTTCCTTAACCGTAAACATGAGGTTACGCTTTTGGCCAATTCGTTGAAGAACATTGTCATTGATCACTTCCTAAGTTCAGGTAACGGACAACATGGTCTATATGTCCACATCACATAAGCTTCGATACGTTTCTTAAGATCTTTAACAGTCCAAGCCTCACATCCATACAAAATAACGGGTCATATTTGTTAATACACGAGCACCCTAATATAAATGTATATCATTGTAAAGAGCAGTTTTCTCAGCTTAATTATATTGTCTAAAATACTATAAAACAAGGTTGTCTATGGTGAAAGTCTAGCCCTAAATATTACCAACATATATTACTGTCGGAATACAGCAAAGTAAAAAAAAAATATCAACATCCGAATAAACGAACCACGTTTCCACATGATACAAGGTATGCGTTCGATCGCCACAAAAGCTGTTAAATACAGAAATATATATATATATATATATATATGTTTATTTACATAAAAAAAAAGTATATTATAGTAAATAGTTAAATTGCAGTTAAACTGCGCACGATTTAAAAGTAAATCGTTTTTGTTTACTAACGACTCTTGTGTTCTTCATAATAAAGTTTTCAGACAATTTGCCAAGAGTGATCTGTATACAATAATGGCAGTCGATTTCAGAGAGTTCAGTCGGACATTTTTTTTTTACTTCTCGCTGGTGTTGTGTATAATTTGAAAAGAGATTATATTAGTCGTTATTATAAAAAAAATCTCAGAGAAACTGCGCTTCTAGTAAATATAGATATATTGCAGCGCCTAAGGGCGTATTATTACTTTAAATAAATAGGTGTAATAGTAAGGGATACTTCTACTAATAATATTATTATCTTAAATGATGCTGTTTGATTACATTAATGTGTTCTTTGTTGTCTAAATTATAATAACAATTACAATAAACTTAGCTGTCTTTATGGTATTATCAAGTCGATTACGTTCAAAGAAAACTAAAAATATATTAGACCTCTCCGTATTTAAGTAATTTCATTTTAAAATATAGTAGAAATAAAGATTTATTAAAAAAATCCCACGTAATAAAAGGGTTCGCAATATAAAGGAATTTGTACTGTAATTAGAAACATAAATTAATACTCATGGAGCCGACCATTCGTTACGTAGACTTAACTTGAGGTAACTTAAAGGAACGATCACAGTGATAAAACTTCGTTATATACTTAAACAACCTTCGCGAAATATAACCAGACCCCTCCAGCATTTTACCTAACTTAACATAACTTGACCTAATATCTTTTAGTGATTTTAATAAAATCGAAATTTTAATGTCGCTTTCATGTTTAGACCATAAATGAGATATATAGAAGGAAATAGTAAAATATAATATTGAAACGGAAATCAAAAATGTTTTTAAGAATAATAGCTGAGAACATTCCCAATCTATCCCCCCTTTCAAATAAAGGATAATCTAATCGGCCGTTCAAACAAAGGATAATCTACGGTTACACAGTTGCAAAGATTTTTGATCTTCTTTCACTTGAAAATGTGTTAATACGCCCAGAATCTGCCAGTAGACAGTGTCTGTACAGTTTCAGCATTCACATCTAATATCCTTAAGGAGGACCCGGCTTGCGCCTGTAACCCTGAAAAATCTGAGAATGTCTCGTATACGTGAATCAGATATGATTTACTTGTAGAACTAAACGTAGAAGTAAATCTTAATAATATATTTATAGATTTTTTTTAAAAAAAATTTAAATATATTACAATACAGGTTTGTACAAAAAAAAAATCTTTGGTTAATAAATAAGCTGAAAAACGTAAAAGGTTTTTAAGAAAATATATATAAGAGAAACGTAAGAATAGAAAATCAACGACTCTGATGTTTAATGTATGTGGAAAAGGTACGCAGAAAGCCAAAAAGGATTTTTTGTTGTAGGTTGAAAATGGTAAGATAATTATTTAATTAAAGCTATCTTAACTATAATTATAGTAATATCAATTAATATAGTAATTACCAAGCCATCGCAGCATTAGGTATATCGCTACTGTAATGCTGATTGCCTCGCACATACGCTTTGTCATGTAAAGCTACGACAGCTGCAAGATTCCCCTATGAATATATTAAGTATACATTATAGTTATAACTGAATAAGAATTTCACTCAATAACTTAATCCAACAATGATGTAGGAGAAATTAATTAATTAGGTCTTTGAAATGTGTAAAAGTTCCTAAATGAAAACGCTGACTAAAAAGCTCTGTATCCACAACATATCTATAATAGTTAGCATAAAACTCCATATAAGAAAGGAAAGGGTTCCAATTTATCAGAAATAAATAGATTTCATATGTCTTAAATACATATAAATAAAAACTGAGTAATGACAAAAATATAGATATATTTATATTTGTGTCTATACGGGTGCATTATTGCAGAGATTGAATCCGGGAAATCTAAAGGATGTAAACCACTGCACCCATCGAATAATTGATGTAAGGCTTGTAAAATTGTAATTTAATGCTACTGTATATTAATTTATTTTCGTATGTTATACATAAAAACGTATTTACTTACTATACATTCATAATTAATTGTGTGAAATGACTTACATTCGGTTAACATTAAATTGAAGCAATTAATGACGACTGCTAATTTATGGTTTATTTAACTATTAAATTATAATGAAATAAAACTCATATAAATCTTATTATTATAATACATATTTTAAGCATTGTTTAAGTTACTGTCGACAATCGTAATTTCGATCGTAAATGCCTAATATCTATGTAGGTAATTTATTATTATATATATACATAGTTCAACGAGGCAGTCAGTGAAACACTGTGCCTCGCTTACAAAAAATATGATATGTATCCTTTAAACGTAGTACTCTTCAATCGCTTCACCCCTATTCGGGCCCGAATGTCAAACGAAAGCACGTATAAAAACACCTCGACGCCATCTATCGGCGTCGTAATGAAAACAGTGAGGGGTGATTTCTGCCCTCTGTGCCGCAAAACGTAAACTACAACATCGCATACACACCATATTTGAATAGACATTAATAACATCGTCACAAATCAATGAAACGCTCTTTACTGTACATACCTGTGAAATACCATTAAATAACCTATTAATGTAACATTTATATAAGTATTCAGCAGCATAAAGTATATCTAGATGTAAACCACAACACAAACGCTACTTATTATATTATATATCATATTAAATAATTTATAATATTTTCATTATTCATTTCTGTATAGTAAAATGAAAAAAAAAAACTTTCAAAGTATGAATAATGTTGATCCAGAAGGTTGCATAGAATAAATATCATAACGGTATTTATTCAGTCAATCATAATAACTACTTGTTATATAACAATATAAATATAAAAAAATATTAATATTAGTATATAAACAAAGAAACATTGAAATATTTCAGAGTTGAGTTTTTTTATATGTAAAAGCTAAAAGGGGTTATTGAGACCATTTTTAGTATCCGTAAGAATTTTGTTTATAGTTCATATATCGTACGACTTGTTTTTTTTAGGTCACCGCTGAAACCTTTTTCGTATTAATCATTGTCTATTTCTAAAATAAATTTAAAATAATTCCTGATGAGGGAACACTTAGTACGTAAGCACAATACTAAATAATAGGTTTGTAACCTGTCAGTATGTATTCAATTAAATTTATTACTAGTTTATTACTAATCTAAAACTGAAATAAATTACGTACGTAGAGTGAAACTTTAAGCATTTTTAATAGACTTTTTTTTTATTCCTTTAGTTTTTTTTTTTTTATTTTTCAAAATACTGTATAAACGATAAATTTAAATATGGCTTGTAAGTATTACAGCAAAATCACAGTAGAGGTGTGCAATGTTAAACTTGTTCCCGATAGGATATAAATATTATAAATGGCTGAATTAAAATCCTTTTAAAAATTAAACATTATATTAAAATCGAAGACAATGATGGAGACTGGAGATCACAAATTTTGATTATCACCATATGATTAGGAAACATCATTTTGCGTCATGATAAATACCATGTTGTTTGGTTTGTATCATTGTTTAATAAATCGAGTGTTTAAAGGGTTCATATAGAATTTGAATTAGTGATTTTTTTTTTTTGCTCCAAATCCTTGTACTGGAAGTTGCAAGAAACCATTTCTAATTGAATATGGAATAGTTAGGGCTCCTTTGTGAGATTAATATCACGACCTCTATTGTCAAACAATAGACGCTGGCACAATGGAGTTTCTGATACAATTATTTTCGTAGATAAAGTTATTGTAAAGGTAGACGCAGGTAGATATCTATGATTCAATATATCTTTAGAACTTAATTGTAAATTTCACATTACAGGACTGGATTGATTCAAAGTAAAGCAAACCGACTATGAGCTATGTATTTGATAGCTTGGATGCGGGCGAGGTTGGACCGGAGGTTACAGAGATTATTGGGAACAACCAATGACCAGCTGTGGGCATAATAATGATATTACAAAACTAATACTCGCATTTGACCACACCATCGCAGTTAAAATATAATTATAAAAGCGATAATTGCTTTAGACTTTAAATGTTTTTAATTATTTTTTAACTGTCATACTTTTTTCTATTTTATTTCCTTTTGTTAGAGTTATCAAGAAGGGAAATGTTTTAAAGTGGTAGTTTAAGTGTTGACGCGATCTACAGTGGTTAAACGCACTAACCTATTCACTTCATGATCATTACTACCTTTCAATATAGTTCTAGATTTATATATTTTATTTAAAGTACAAACATGGAACTCCCGTGACACTACATAGGATGCTAGCTGTTCCCCTCCCGCTTTACTGACCGTAATTCCTCCGCAACCCTTTATAGGGGTAACATTTCGTAAAATCCGTTCTTAGCTGACAAACTCGTTAAATCGAATTTTGCTACCGAATTTCAAGTTTCAAAGCGTTATGGTTCCGGAGATATGGTGATGAGTCTCTATACATGTGGAAATCTGTTATATATGCTAACACGGCGATGCTTAGATCTATTAAAACGGAAGGAAGTAATGTTTGTTTGTTGGTATTTGGCTCCAGAAATTTGCACTAAAATAAAGAATACTTCAAGCTGTTGACTATAAAATTTTATTAGTATTTTGATATATTGATACGAAGTATATATCATAGGTTAAAGGAGTAAGTTTTCGAAAAGTTTATTGGTCATTTACTTAATGTGCCACTGCATAAGCTTTGTAGGTTTGAAATGTAATAATTAATGGATAGGTTTGAATTAAGTAATTGATTAATGCTACGCCAGACGCTCCGTTCTCATTGGTAATTCCGTTACCATGTTCACATACGCCGAGATAATGCACTCCATCTAACTAAACGTACAGATAATATATCTTACATATATACATACATGAGATTCCACTTACATGGAGACTCATCGATATATCTCCGGAACCATAAGGCCTAGAGACTTGAAATTTGGTAGGAATATTCCTTTTTCCTAGTATAGATTAGTTCAGAACGGATTTTATAAGGTGTTACCCCTAAAAGGGGTTGTGAGGGCGTTAATCATGGGAAGGGCTCGAGGAGGCGGTTGGCATATTTCCGACAAATTTCATGTCTGAATTTCAAATCTAATTTTATATTACAGCTAGTTGTTGATTAATATAAAAATACGGAATAAAATTCAGAAATAATATATACATCAGTCTTTGTTTCCCTATTGCTTTAAAAAAAAATCCATCGCAACGAAAATAATTTTGTCTTACACATGAATAATATCTTGTAAGAATAAATCTTAATAGAATTATTGTTCTTTCTTTAGATCTACTATTTATGTAATGCCTAATAAAACCGCTATGATAATAAAGTGAAGCAAAAATGTGTTTAGTCTTCTTACTTTAAAATACAGTACTTCTATCAAACTGAAAGAAAATTGAAACTGAAATGAAAAAGATGCAAAGCATTTTTAAAATTATCTATTTTAAATGAAAAAAAAAAAAAAAAAAGATTTAACGAGTAAGTTTCGTGAGAATAAATGGGACACGGAACACTGTGTAAATTTTGTATGGACAATAACTCTGTGAGACAAAAGATGGAGATGTCGCGTGTGGACGAATCGGCGTATAAGCAGACCCAGGTGTTTACTACCACCACGACAATTGCTAGAAAAATGTAACACATATACATATATATATATATATAGGCCTACACATTATTTATTGTAAGCATGTTCCAACGAACGAGGAAACAGTTAAGCATTCATTCGTTATTGTTGACATCCTCAGCTGATATATTCGAGAAGTCTAAGGAGGCTTCCGTCCTTTTCCTTGAATTATTCTCTCCTTAGACGCCTTTTACGTCAAATCGATTGTAAAGATATTCATATCTCAAACTGGCTTTTCGAGTTGACAATGATGCTGTTATCTATTTTATATATTGTTAGTTGACAACGTCCAAACAGTCAGTACCGGCAGTCATAGTGTTGGAAGCTCTCCCACAAGGTGGACCGACGATCTGGTGAGAATCGCGGGAACCCACTGGATCCAAGTAACGCGGACCAATCGATGTCGACATCTTTAGGGTGGCTTCATGTCCAGCAGTGGACGTCCGTTGACTAATGAAACACTAATTAGCTTAGTAGAACAAATTAATGTGAATATCAAGTTAATGTTATCGCTAATATTGTAAAAGTAAAAAACCGTCTAAGTAGTAGTAACTCAATGCGTGTGATTTTTAAAATTTAACTTACTCTTTATTTTCTTATCTCATCGTAAAGATATTCACATTGAAGCTGCAAGTGATATTTGGTGGTGCACTTTATTACTTTGTGATAGGGTAGAAAATATATATAAAAAAATTTGCGGAGTCACCACAAGACAGGATAAAATGTGGAACAAAATAAGTAATCTTCTTACTTATTTTGTTCCACATTTTTTCTATAATCATTCTTCTTACTGTCTTCTTGCGCGAATCTTATTAACAACGAACTGAATACGAAGACTGAGACGTACAGAATCTATAGGATGGATATCTATCCTTATACATCTGTAGTTACTTCCGGTCTAATAATATTCTATGTGTAATTCAGTTCGTTACTCATTGCTTTGGGGAGCAGAATACATTACATTGATTTCCGTACCACAAATCCTGAAACGCATTCAGCGTTGCAAGTTTCCCTAAGTTACTGTAAATACATAATTCATGACTCTGCTCGACTGTACCTAAAATTATACACACCTCATGTTAGTTTCTAAGTTTGTGCTTACGAAGCTCAGAACTCAAAGCTGAAAGCGTTCAAGTTATGTATATATCTTTATTACTTGCGGGATAGCCGCTTATATATTTTAATCTAAGTATAACTCTCGGAAGCCATTCAATCGATTTTCATACAAAATGAAAGGCACATGGGTTTTTATACGACTCTAATTTTATCCACTTGCCACTAGAGACAGATGCATCTAATAAATATTTATACCGTTTAATGGATTTATATGGTAATAAACGACGCGAATTTACCACTTTTCCATACATAGAATGTATTTAAATATATTTTAGATGCAAACAAAGCGGAGCTGCATCACACTACGGCTTAGCTACTGTGATGCGATTATAAGCACTGTAGGGGTATAAATAAATATTAATGTATAGGAACAAAATCATGTATTATTTTACTAGTTTATTTACAGTTTATTCTTTAGAATAAATTGTTTACTGAATTTGATTTGTTCTGAATACCCAAAAATTAATAATGATTAGTAATATATCCGATATAACCAAAAAGCTATATATACGTATACTATACACATCTAGCTTAGTGTAATCAAACTAGACAAGATCCTATATATATGAGCACAATGTGGTGTAGTGTATATCATCATAACCGGCGTTAGATTAATATAAACAAATGTATCATATGTCTTAGCCGTGCTGTCGCTTCCTCGAATAAAAAGCGGATGTAACTTAGCAGTATCGTATCATATTGTTTAACTTAGGTTGTATAAACAAGTTGTTGTAGCTTGTGAGTTATAAGACTTAATATCTAATGTCTGAAGGCGACGACCACAACGTGATGCTATGTATATCATCCTAACCACTACGTTGTTATGGGCTTATCATCAGGTGAAAGTATTGTCTCGTCGCTTCACAGAATATAAATAAAATTGTACCTTCATCTCACTTTTTCTTACAAGACATCTCGTGTATACTGGAGCTTACCTGTAATATGAGAGAAATATTTAAAGATATAAAACATTTCGGATTTTATATGATAATAAACCATAATTGTCCAGGGTGATGGATTAATAGTATTCCCACTTTCACCCTGGGAGAAGGCCCCGGCTCCAACGAGGATGTTATAAGTGCAATTAATTTAGTTTATTGCCAAGATGTATACTACTTATTATATTTTAAGTACTAATAGGTAATAAACAATTTGTCTTTAAAGGAATTTTTCTTCTTAAAACTAGGTATTAGTGAAAAACCTAGATTAGTATCTAGTATAGTTAATATAAAAAAATAGTATCACATTTATTAACTCAAAACTTCAAATTAACATCCTTTAAACTATTTGGTTTATTTAACAAGAATTTAATATATATATAAATAAAAGATACTTAAGTATATTCATAGTAAATTTTGAAAAAATCGGTTTCAGACAAACTTCAATATTCATATGGAGCCAAGATCTGCGATAGAGTAATAGCCGAAAAGTACACAGAATGAAAGATCATATAAACGTTAACCAACATCCTGATTGATTCTTCCGCTTGGAAGATGCAGATATCATCAGAGGGAATGAGAGGGTCTTAAAAGATTCCATTATATCACAGATTCGTCAAAATAATCGATAAGTTTACTACGTTCAAATAGAATGACTTCATCATCAGAAGATAGACGTCCACAGCTGGACATAGAATAACTTACTGCCGACAATTTTCAGAATTTAATACATTTTCTTTTTCATCTTTAATATTGTATAAACATATATAAATAATATAGCGTATATATTTGTATGTATTTAAATTTTTGCCTCCTCGTTGACGGCAATGAAGCCAATTATCACCAAGTAAAACCCTCGCCCATTAAATTGGTGAATCTCATTCCAAAATATGAAAAAAAAAACGAAGGTATTTGCCTAATTTTATCATAAAAATTCATATCGCTAAGTGGTCCTCTTTGAAATATCAATAGAGATTACCGGTGGACGGATCATAACGAGATCAAACCATTTACCGAACTATGTGATCTCGATTAATGTACGTATGTATGCGGTATGATCTTCTGCAGCTGATTATAACGGGCAAAGTTTCCGGAAAACGAAAGGTGGGGAGAAGTGAAAAGTCATGGTTGAAGAATACCAGGGAAAGAACTGGCATATCTGGTGCGTCCGAATTGTACCGCCGGACCGGAGACAGAATGGACTGTACCACGCTGATCGCGAACCTTCACCAGTTGGAGAGGGACTTTAAGAAGTACGAGAAGATTTAATGTAATACATTATATTATATACATGAAGCCGCGATATCTCAGTACATAAATCATTTAAACATGCTAGTTTCGAAAATGCCCGGGTTCCATTCGCACTGAGGCTGAGCATCCGGTGAACAGAAAACGTAATCGAAAAGGTATCGAGGTTAATTGACTTCTACCGGCACGAACCTGGCCAGCGGATAAATGGCCTTTTTTTATCTTTACATGGGGGAAATGCCTTCACATACCTGCACTCGCAGGGCCAAAGACAACAAACAAAGACTTGCACCGACTAAAACCCATACGATTTTCCACCATCGTCGCTTTACAGCGGAGCCACCGAAATGCTGCCGGCTGCGCCCTTTCCACCATAAGGGCGCGCCGGGACATACAACGCGCCGTTCTCTCGGCCTCTTATACTCACCCAGAGGCCATTGGAGCAAAGAGAGAAAACTCTCCAGACTCCCTGCGGCGGATCTCGTTATGGGTACCTCTTAGCTTCACAGTGGATGCCCAAGCCACGGCTACTAAGCCCTATCGCCACGACAAAGCGAGAACATGGATAAATGGCCTTGGCTATCTTCTTGTCAGAAAAGCATTGATCTCCAGTAGTAAAAAGAATAAGAGTGCTGGTTATTTATCTCCATATATTCATATAATGAATTTTCTTAAACGGTGAAGAGATGACCGCTAGATCAATGTGAAGTGAAGACAAGAAAAATCTCACATGGTACAAATTCGATACATGAAATCTCATGAGAAGTAAGGAGTAAGTACTAAGCTTAAGAATGAAATAGAAAGCTACATCATCAGAGCACCTGGCAGCTTGTAAAGGAAGTGCACTTACGGCCACAAATGTATAGCGGTTCCGCGGCTTAGTACCGAGGGCCGTCACATTGATGACGTCACTATAATAATTTTTTTTGGACAGATCAAAAACTTTATTTAGTTCCTCATCTATTAATTGAAATATTTTAGGACTTATCAACATGTGTGACTAAGATCAAAGGCTCCGAATGTTATTCTTATCAGTTTAATCAAAGTAATGATAACGTAGTGATAAATGATAATGATAAATTATCACATCCATATAACACACAGCAAAAACTTTATTTATCATTATTAACAATAAACAGTCAAAATACTTATTTAAAAACTTAGATCACGTCCCATGAAATAAGTATGTGTTAGTTTTAAAACGAAAAAAAATAATAGAAACAACACCAACCCTAAACTAGAAGTAAGTTATAAGTACAGATATGAAAAAGGAGGCTGTTCCGATGAGAACTGCAATCGGTAGACGTCAGGATCTTAAATCTAATTAGATGATCCACTTTGCAGATATAATCAGAAACTCGTTCCGTCTTTCCTCTCGATTACATCTAAAACGGTATCATGACAATAAATTTTATTTAAAGCAAGTTAATTCTTTTCAATTAACTAACACCAATTAAAGTATTGGTCAATACTAACACTGTAGTTAGTAAAATTATTTAATTTAACTGGAACAATACCCACCAACCCTTGGTGGTGGGGTAAGGCCCGATTCCTCTTAATGAACTCTGTGGAGATCTTTGGGGGAAGCATAGGCCCTCACGTCAACGTCCACAGCTGGACATAGGCCCAGCTGTGGACGTCTATCGGCTGATGATAGGAATAATACCCTAAATAATTTCTATTGTATATTATTAATATACAATGTATAGAAATATTTATTTAATTAGAACATTTACTTTGGATAAAAATTTACTATTGCTTTGCTCATATCGCTTGATAGGCCGTACGCTATATTCTCTTTCGGAGGTGTCATCATCATCATCCGATAGACGTCCACTGCTGGCCTTCCCCAAAGACTCCCACATCGATCGGATAGGGATTCATATGAACAGATTTGGTATAAGTCCCACCACGCTGGCTCAATGCGGACGGGTAGGAGCTAGAGCCTCCTTTGCTGATGAGCTGGTGAGGTTGGCTTGGATCTGGTGAATTGTTGTGCGGGAACCCTCACAGCCTCACTATCGGAGTTGTAAAGAAGCACAAACCACTCAACACAAGTAAACTATACTTTACAAAATAATTCGTTACCCACAGTTAATTAAAGTGTTAAGCTTTCGCCTAAGCTCCCTTTCGCAAAAGGGAGCTTGTTTGTGACCATTAATTAAATTCATCGCGGGGTGAAATAAAAAACAGTGTTAAAATCCGCAAACTGTGTCAAGATCACTCTTACATACCAGCTACCGAATAAAGAATTCAGTTTTCTGTCGATTTACATAAAAAGTAATGTTTTTTCGTCTGTCAGTCGGTAAGTGGTGCTAAACTTAATTAATCTTAATTAAATTGTGCTAGATATAATGCACGAATAGGAGGCCCGTGTGTTTAACTAAAACTTTAACTTGTTTATCTCGACACCACATCAAAAAAATTTTAACCTTCAAAAGGAATATATTATTAACCCTGAAAATACACACCCGTATTACTCTTTACTTAGTTTGAATTGTATTGGTTTGATTATAACGGGTAATGTTTCTGGAAGTCGAGAGGTGGGGAGAAGGAATAAGTCATGGTCGAGGAATATTAGGAAATGGACTGGCGTATCTGGAACGTCGGTATCGTTCCGCTGAACCAGAGACAGAAAGGACTGTACGACGCTGATCGTCAACCTTCACTAGTTGGAGAGGCACTTTAAGAAGAAGTAGTAATGGTACTTTAAAATTAAGTTCTAGTTATAACGAGTAACGTACAGTAACTAAGCGATTTTTCATCGATTATAAATTTCAAGTTCGTTCGACCAGTGTGCTAAACGGATGACATGTTCCAGGTCAACTTAATTACTTCAGTGCGCTTTAAATAGCTTCAGCTCAAACGATGTCGTGATGCCTATAATTCACTTCCTGTGGTTCCCACGGACCCTTCATAGAGATGAAAATTAGCAATATCCCATGTTTCATACTAGTTTCATAGCACGTTCACTTTAATGGCGGTCATATTGAAAGCTAACTTAATAACGAACCACTTCCGGCGTTCTCTGTTCGGACGATATTTATACCGGTTTTTCACTTAAACGGGTCTTTTAAAAGTAGGTCAAGTTTAGCAGTTCGCAGGGCACATTGCTCGAAAGACCGACGGCCGATGGGACAGTAAGGTAAGGAGTGGGAGTCGCGTACCGGTAGACATAGTGTTGGGATGCCTCCCACAACGTGGACGTGAGAATCGCGAGAACCCATTGGATGCGAGCAACGCGGGACCGACAGGCTGATGATGATGACAAGTTAAAAACTATGTGACACGTGAAAAAAAAATCATCATCATTATCAGCCAATAGATGTCCACTGCTGGAAATAGGCCTCCCCCAAAAATCTCCGCATACAGTCAGCACGGGCTTCAGTACCGCCGGGCATTAAGAGTCATCGTTTGCAGGGATTCATATGGAGGGATTTGGACCATTTCCCACCACGCTGGCCCAAAGCGGATAGGTGGGAATCAGAGCCTCGTTTACTGATTAGCCTGATGTACCACGAGCAGGTAAGGTAGTGGGGTCCCGTAAGTTGTTGTGCGGATTGTGCGGCTCCTTCCACTGTTTCCCTAATATCTATAAATTCTTGATTTATTTACTTCTCATTCTACCGCGTTTGGATTTTCGAATGAATTGAAAAATAAACATAAATTATTCATTATATCAATATTATGAATGATCTTATTACCTAAAAGGTATGACTTTATAGTATAATTTATAATTTGCAAAGAGCAATAGTTTATGTGTACCCCAGTATAAATATATCAAACCACCAGGTAATATGATGTCCTAATTAGCTGCATTACCAGTCACATTCGAGGGGAGTAATCTACTTACACCTTTGAGCATATTTAATACAAGCCATGTTAATAAATAAATAATACACACACACTGAGTAGATTGTAATTGAATATAATTTTTTTTTATTATTAATTAATTAAACGACGAGAAGAGAGGAACGTTCATCTGATGGTAAGTGATGAGCCTCTCCGTAACAACGTAGCGCTAGTCGGGATGATATACACAGCACAGCACAGCACACATTGCGTTGAGTCTCAGCGCCCTTCAAACCGGAGCACAGTAATGTTTGCACAGTACTGTTTGATAGCAGATATATTTTGATATATGTTTACTTAGTTCATCTCAGATAACGATCTCAATGTGGCGGATTATATATACATCATCCTATATAGCGCTATGGGCAGGGCGTATCACTTATAACCTAGTGAACGTCCTGGTCTCGTAGCTTAATTGAACAAAGAAAAAATATTTTTCAATGATAGCCATTAATGTTAATGGGATATTAATGGATGCAGGTCCAGAAATAAAATATATCATGAACGGCTTTGCGAAAAGCCAAAGGGGTGAGTCAGTGGGGCGGTGTAAGGGGTCTCGCATAACAATTCACGGGACCCAAGTCAACCTCACCTCCTCGTGGTGCACCCAGCTAACCAATAAAAGAGGCTCTGGCTTGCACCAACCCGCATTGGGCCAACGTGGTAGGAAATAGCACGAATCCTCTCACATGGGGCCCTACACACGTGGCTCCAATCTGACCATATCTGGCGAAAAGTGGGTTTTTATTCGCCTCTGCCTACTCCTACTGGGAAAAAGGCATGATAGTATATAAAAGTACAAACATAGCAATCTTTGGGGTAGGCCTATGTCCAGCAGTGGACATTTATCAGCTGATGTAGTAGTAGTAGTAGTGGTGGTAGTAGTGAATCGGTTCAATATGTATAAGGAAACTTTATTTTTGTAATAATGGAAATTTGTTCAATGATCATTTCTTCATTCCACCCTATTGATATTCATTGCTGAACACAGGCCTATCCAATTTTTGGGCACAATTGGCGTACTCGTCATGATTGGCATGCGACTTGGCGGACGCATATTAGTAAAGCTCGAAGGTAAACCCTCTACCCTTGAAACTGTTACCTCTTAGTACTTCGAGGGAAGAATGAATGATTGTTCTAACTGTTAGAGATTTTGAAACACGGCTATCTAAGATGTTAATTATAAACATGTAAATATTGTACTGAACCCACTGGATGCGAGCAACGCGGGACCGATCGACGTGGAGATCTTTGGGAGGCCTATGTCCAGCAGTGGACGTCTATCGACTGATGATGATGCATACAATTGCATGAAACGTACAAATTACTGAAACAGAAGCAACATATCGATTGTATTTATATTTGATTAAACAATAAGAAGCCGATTGAAAAGATGCAGAGGTCAATTTTAGATATTAAATTTACTAAGTTATAGTTACTTTAAAATAATATATTTAAGTTGTGTGTGCTCTTAATTATAATATAATACAATTCATTCATAAACGTTTGTCTCAGGGATTGTCTGAACGCAAGCTTGTCTGGGTAACTGGGTCAGCACATCTAATTTACGTCTTTCACTCGAAGCTATTGCTCCCTTTGCAGATATATGGCCGCTTCCTCCAATATATGTCCTCGAAACTTTCACTTTTGTCTATAACTGAATCGTCATTGTTATTACGTCAGTTGTGATATTATTTTTTACATTAAGGAATCTGTTAACATCGAAGTTACTAACTTAGAGGTTTCTAAGAAAACTTCATATACGTCGGTGAAGAACTTTAAAAAAACTAATGGTAAACTTTAACAAAATATGAATTTAATATATTAAAAACTATATAATTTCGTTTATAAAATACTTCAGTTATTATTAAAAATCATTAATTTATTGAGGTTTAAATATACTGGAACCATTAAACTTAAATCAATATCCGGTTGCTGGCGGTGTTTATGACATTGCGCTAACGTTTGCCCAAACTGAATGAAATGTTTCGAAAGCTCGAGCACTCACTCCGATGTCATTTTAAAACGGAAAAGATTGTTTTTTTTTTTAACTAAAGCCTAGTTCAAAACTGAAAACCTTTATGAATGAAACTAACAACAATATGCATTTGTGTAATTGAACACCAAATCAGTTAAAAAAACGCGTTATTCATTTTGGAAGAAGTGAGTCCAGTTGCAACTGCTTAAACATTTTCTGCATCCCCTGCGTTTGTATAAATTTTCTAACAGGAACCCCACTTTCCTTAACGGCTCATCATTTCATTATCATTATTAACATTTCTATCGATGGACGACCCCTGCGGGACATAGATCTTTTGTAATGTGTTCCACAAAGCATCATCTTGATTCTTTTGATATCCTCTGTCCACCTAATGGCGGGTCTGTCAACGCTGCAGTTTCCGGTTCGGGGTAGCGATAGCGTTTCATTTACCACCAATCAAATTAAATGTTGGTTCAACTGTTGTTTCATAAAAAAGCACATACCTCCCATTATTCTCTATTGGGACAAGTTTATTAAAATATAGATAATGAAGTACTAATTACATTATTAAGATATGTCAAGTGGAATACACAGCTTCCAAAGAACAAAAATAATTTTACTACAATAAGGAAATCATGCAATAATCTAAATTAAAATTATATACACTGCATCGAAATTGAAATTAGAAATAATAGGAAACTTGAAAGAAATTGGAGGAACAAGAGATAAGGGAAATGTAGCATAGAGACTCCTGTGTTAGAAACATCCATATACTACGTAACCAACGGCTGTCCGCCATTTTGATGTTAAAGCAAAGGTACGGGTAAAGGCACAGATAAAGCAAAAAAATAACTGACTGGTGACTGCACCTGGGTATTTGGAGGGCGATTTCGTCAAGACTGTCCAACGACTCGGTGAGCGGTCGCTCGAGCAGCCGGGAAGGGGCCGTGAGCGTCTCCGAGCCCATGTTTTGTTTACTATTTCTACCGTTGCTCTTTCTCTTTTTCTCCTCTTCAGCGCGACGCAGGTTGTGAAATCGAAAGAAAAACACTGACATTATACGTACTAATTCTCAACGAAACCTTTATATTGCTGGAGTATAAGCGAAAACATCACTGGAATCGGTGTGACAGTTCAGAGAAGTGTTTGAAAGAGAAGAGAAGAGATTCGGAAATGTAAGAGATGGTCGAGTCAGTAGTCTTTTATATAAAAAAATTCGTTGTTTAGCTGTGTCCTTTAGGTTTTTACATAAGTTATATAGTCTGTATTGAATTTGTGATTATTTAACTTGTTTACTCGTATCCTTAATTAATATATTTCATTTAATTTCTTTTATATTCTTGCCTTCATCTTCTACAAGAAGAAAGCTGATCATATGTGGCAATAGGTTTTATATTTGATTATTTTTCTACATTATTCTAAGTATTTTTTAATACATCCGTACATTTTGTACGAGATGTAAGGTTAATAATATTTCATTGATAAGATTACTGACTCAACTAATAATTCGAAAATTAGTTGGATGATGATTTATCTATTTCATTGATGTTCAATGATGACTTGACTATTTCCTTGTGAGAGAAGTTCTCAAGTCCCAGTAAAGAAAATATTCAAAATGTTTGTTTACGTTATTTCAGGTTTGAAGGTGGAAGCGCTCGTCGTCTACTAAAAGAGGTCGGGGTGGATTACTTATACAAAGTGGTCTCGTATTTGTCGTAGTATTGTAAGGGTTCTGGGGGAGCTACGGCCCTTCCTAGGGCGTGCATAGGTGTTGTTCGGGAGGGGAGGAGGAGGCAACGATGCGTTCCCCTTTTAAGTGGGTTAAAATCCCAAAAAATGTGTTAAAGGAAACATGATTCCTTTTTTTAAACTTCCCCTCCGATAACGAAAAATTTATTTAAACTATTTATGAGATTGTGTTAGTTTATTTTCAAGTGAAGAAAGATAACAAATTGTAACTATTGAGAGACCGTTAATTTTATATAAGACCTCTCTGAACATGAACAGTCCTGTTGTCGATTGCTTTGAAATACTCGTAGGTAACGAGGACAGAATTTTTCTAACGGAACTTGAAGATTTACCTTGAAAACTGAACATTTAAATGAGGCATTTGAATATGCGAACTAGACCGGGGTACAAAGGCACTTGTTTCTCAGAGTAAATTGGTTTATGCAAAGAACCGTATCTACATAGATTTTCAAACAGGTATTGCTTTCTTCGCGAGGTAAAGAGGCTAGGACGCGAAGTACCTCATGACCCTTTCAACGATTTAAATAAATTTTCAACCGATGCAGAGCTTTACATTTCATATATAATAATTGGTTTATGAAAAATTATAAGTACGGTTCAATTTATTTCCGTTGAGATACTTAGCCTGTCGGCAAGCTAGTTATATATTCAAGGTCAAGACTCTGACGTCATTCGAACTGCGACTGTAATGATGTGACTTAGGTCTTATTACGAGCAGCTAACTTCAGTTCACAAAGGCCTTATAAGTAAGCATCTGTTTTAATTTTAATAAATGCTTAACAAACTTTACGATAGAAAATATATAAACATAGTACTTTAGAAACAACAAGATATTAAAACTATATTTTAATTACAAATATGTTAATTTTAAATAGTAACAAAAGGGAGTCTGGATTTATATCCAGCAGTGAACGTCAACTGATGATGATGATGATGATGATGCATAAATGTTATATAAAAATATAAAGAGATAAGTAAACGATTTGTATATTATATATTTATATACTCTACTATTATTTAAGTTGATTTTGTTTTTAAATAAACCCTCCATTCTTGCTTACTCTCTTTCTCGTCGCTCACTTCATTCAAATTACGCTTGAACTTTATGGTCAAGATATAATCTTAATTATATAGCGATGGTTAATTTTATAATTAACTTAAAGCAACGATTTCTTTATACACAATTTTGCACAAAACACTTTCAAGCAATTCTTTCAGTTCACTCGCAAATACATTACGACCGTCTGTGCAAAGTTTGACATCTTTTCCTTTCCTTCCTGAAAAAACTAACTTTCTCAACCTTTCGTTCTATTGAGATCCAATAAATATATTGTCTTATAAACTTAACTATGGGGAAGGAGGGAAAGTTTAAAAATAGTCGGAACTCAACTCTGATGGTTAGTTTTTTTGTGTTTATATAAATTCATTATTTGTTTTTAATAACAGTCATCTTAAATGGATTTTTTTTGTATGAAAGAATTGATTTTCATGCTGTCGTTATACTTATATATAAGCTGCTATTATTCAGAAAAAACTACATTGGAAAGATTTTCGCGTATGAATTCAAGTTAGAAGTAAATTCTTTACTAAGTAGTTTCTATATCGACTTTGCAAAAAAAACTCGTGTTTTTCGAATTGATGTTATAAGGTTTTGTCATGTTATTGACTTATCAAAGTCTTCTCATGGCTCAGTTTGAAGATTACTTTCCCTATTCAAATGATCGCTTATTTGATAACAAATATATAGTAGACGATTTACAACAGTCGTAAACAACTTAGCGTAAGAAAAAGGGGTGGAACAATCACCACGACACTGTACTTATTTTGGTTCGTTAACTCCCTTACTTGAAATCGGCTATCTGCAAGTCCGAAAATAATTAATTTTTCTTTCAGGGGTACTATTTTACTTTAACGATTTGTTTATATTCTTTTCGGTTCGTTCATAATGTCCGTGTTGAAAAGATTTTGTTACAATTTTGTTACATATATGTGTTTCAATTTCATATTTTTATCTGGAAATACGCGGTTAAATGGGTTGAGATGTAACAAAAGTAAACTTGTTGCTTAACACAGAAAGCGGAAGCTGTTCCATGAAGATTATGGAATTATTTTCGTTATCTTTTAAAGAAAGGCGGTAATAATCAAATATTTGTGTAAATATAATTTTTTTGATTTATCATATTAGTATGAGCTCTCCCCACATGCTCTTAGGGTGTTAATGTCAAATATATCATATTTAAATGTTATAACGTTTTGTTAATTTTTTTTATATAATTTTTAAATAGTATAGAAATTTCTGAATCGAATAGATATACACCATGTATATATATAGTGCAGTTATTGCATTCACAAACAATTTAGGGAAGTAGTTAAACTATATTTATGTAAACAGAAACTATAATAGAATCATCGTGTTTTATTCTTTCTTTATTTATTGTATTTACTTAATTAAGTATTACTAATAAACAAAATAATTATAGAAAAGAAAAATTTGTACGACAACTAATATTAAGCTTAAATCATACCGAACTAATCGGAAACAATATGGTATAAAAAAATATTTTACTGTTACTTAGTATATTTAAACCGTACGAAATTAATGGTACAGATCATCATCGTCATCATCAGCCGAATGACGCCCACAGTTGCACTTAGGCCTCCCACAAAGATTCCCTTAGATCGTTATATTTACAGTTCTAATCGTCTTAAATCTCATTTCTTTTATATTGCTTATTTTTCTAATTTCTGAAGTATTAAACAATTAAAAAAAGGTTTAATTTAAAAGCTCATCCTCTAAACTGTTTTTTTTTTTACAGTTAGTAACGGTTATCTTCCGGTTGTTCCGCGATAATGTAAAATAAAGTCGCTAACATTGTTATGCTTAGATACAACGCGCTTGCAAACAATCAAATTTATTGCCTGAGCGTGATTTTATTTTGATTCAATATTTCTGTTCGCAAATTTCACGCTAAACGTTATTTATGATTCGTATAAGAGTACTATATAAAAAAAAAATATTTCAATATATATATTTACATATATTCTTATTAAAATATATTACATAACAGTTTAAACATTATTTGGCAGCTGTGTTGATTTTCTTGTACCTTATCACAGCTAACTTTACTAAATTGTTAAATAACTTCATGTTTATTATAAAAAACAAATCAACGATTAATGATTTATCTATAAGTTAAATCATCGAGTTACATATATATCGATAGTTAACTGTCATACCAAAAGTTAAAGTTATTTATGTTTGTACGACAGAGGACTACAGATGTACTACAGCATTGTTAATATTATGAAAGATTAATCTTGATCTTAATGAATCAATGTATTTACGATAATATTAATTACTTCTAAGGGATGTTTTGGGTGGTTATGGTGTGATGAGAAAGAGTTTAGCGTTTACTCGCATTATATTAAAACTTGCAGCGCGTCACACGACCGTTTTAAAACTTTATCACAAATCATGCAAACCCACTCCGCCCGTGCGCGAGATACGAATCATCCCCAAGTTCCATAACTGCACCATCCAACTAATTTAACGCAAGTGAATTATTTAAAGAGAATAGTCGGTGTGTGGCAAATGAAATGGATATGGTTGATGTTGTTTTAAGTGATGTAGTTCCGGTACGCGGCTGACGCGAGACTAGTCGGCGTGATACTTTACGTATTGAGTAAAGCCAAGTGCGGCTGGGCCGGACCCGCGGTGCGTCTCCCGCCTGCAATGCCGAACGTGATTTGAGCCGTGGTTGCGAGATACTGCCCTGCCTGCCTCAACTACCACCACCCCAACCGCCCCACCTCTCCCCCGCACGCCTCCCCGAACACCCGCACAACACCCCCACTCACATCCTCGCTCACTCTACTAAACGCTGTGATCCCGTCCCACCTTGGTCCGCCGGTGCTCTTTTCATTTCCGTAATAAAAATTAGAAAATTTCGGACGGTGTACGATAAAATCATTCTATCATCATCATCATCATCATTCTATGTTGACTGTATGTTACCTTAATTAAATAAATAAAATCATTACAAGATATATACCTACCAGTGGACGTCTATCGGATTTGATCAGCGATTCCCAACCTTTGATACAGGTGCATGAAAATTATATTGGTAATGGCGGCAATGCAGTTACCATATATATATATATATATATTATAACTATAATGTATTAAGTTTACAATATGTAGTTTAAAATTAACTTTATAACTAATAACTTATTCAATTGATAGAGGATCAAGAATATTTAAAAGTTAAGATTGACAATAGAGTTTAAGGGAAACGATACATATCTTCAGGGGTAAGTATGGAGTTATCAGGAAAGGGATACACAAATGAAAAGTTTTATTAAGGGGTACGGAAATTAAAAAAAAAAACAGTTGTAAAGCACTGATATACCGATAGACGTCCACTGCTGGACGTCCGTCGTCTACGGGAACCCACTAGATACGAGCAACGCAGGACCGATGGATGTGGAGATCTTTGAGGCAGGTCTATGTCCAGCAGTGGACGTCTATATATATAATGAAAATGTGTTTTCTTTGTTCACCGATCACTTGAAAACTAGTGAACGTATAGACATGCGAAGATGACCTTGAAACGCGGAATGATTTGCAGATGGTTATAGGCACAGCCCTGTAGTCTCGGGCTAGTAATAGGTCTAAGGTAAGCCCTGCCTGTCGTAGAAGGCGACTAAAAGGGTATAGGAGTTTCGCGAGCCTTGAGAGGGAGGACCCTTATCGCCCAACAAGCGAACCTGCGTGGAACAGTATATGGCTAAGCGATGGTGCCTAAGAGGGTTAAGCTCCTACTCAGACACGTGTAACAGAAACTGTAGAGGGGCATCGGAGCGTTCTAATGCAGATCACCGAGTATCTTTCTTACCGTTCTTGTTCTTTCGTTCATACTTCGCGCTCTAAATAAGGGAGACAGCCTTTCTTTATTTTATTTTTCTCACCCTTATTCATATATATATTATACATTTGTTTCTTACTCTATATATTTATTTTTGTTCTTCTTCCTGTATATATTGCTATCTTACATTTTATCTCTATTTTACATTTCCAGTTCTTACTTTCTATTTAAATTGTTATTTTCTCTTTTTTTTCTACTTGTTTTCCACTTTTATTCTTTGGTACCTTACATTCTGGTTATAGTTCACGTTTTGTTTTCATTTATTGTTTTGTTTATTATCTTTTTGCAGTACTGCAATAAGATCGGACGGCTGTAGTCCTCTCTCATCAGAGACGCGATCGCACTGCCTTCTATCCTTCTCTCTATCTCGATTTCTATCTGTGCGCGCTACGCCCCATATACGGGGCAGTCAGTAATTAGGTGCTGCACGGTCTGGTCCTTAAACTTTTGGACCATGTACGGCTCCAGCTGGGTCATTCGGAGCACTTTATGGGTTGACCTGACGTCCGGGAAAAACATCCGCGTGGTGTACGTCGTACCACGTTCCACTTAGCGCCTGTTCCATTCGTCGAGTGTAGCTTGCCAAAGCTGTTGCTTCACGAATGAAACAGTGCATCACTCGTAGTCCGTTCGTCTTTTGCTCTTCAGAGCTGCATCCTTGGCCTGTTGATCCGCTGCTCTCCATCCCCGCGTGCGCTTTTACCCAAAACAATCTTACTTCCTTCCCGTGCATTTTTACTTTCGCTACATTGTCTTTCACTCTTAACGCTAAGGGATGGAGAATTTCTGGTCATGCGACTGTCTTCAGGGCGGATCTGGAGTCGCTCAGCATAGCACTGACGCGACTCCCTGGCCTCGTACCCTGACGCATCCGCCATAACCAGCAGCTCAGCCTGGTAGACGGTGCAGTAGTCCTCTATCTTGAGTTTTTTGGTCTTAATCTCTACGCCGTCCCGCATAAGACAGAACGCCGCACCCTCTTTGCTTTCTATGCCGTGAGAAGCTGGTCTTCCCCCGCACCCTCACCAGACAGGAGAACTCAGACCGAACTCAAACAGAATCAGACGGGTGTGACAGTCTCTTGTAGCTTACCGGTACTTCGAGGTCCCGGTCTCCCAGTACCTGCCGGGAGTGGCCGCGCTTTATTTCAAATAAAGCGGCCGTTTCTTAGACTCGAAGGTCCAGAAGAAACAGCCCGGCAAGTAGTGAGCCCCGAGTGCAGCGACATACACACACGTATACATAGCGCCGCATTATGCTAGCGTCGTGACCTGTAAGTTGTTGAGTATCGTTAGCTCAGTAATTTCATTATATACAGCGCCCTTCAAACCGAAACACGGTAATGTTTGCACCTTACTGTACGTCAGCAGCAATAGATGCGGTGACACCAATCTAAATGGTGTTAGATAATAACAAATTTCCTATTAATGCTACATAGTATGTTGTTTGGGTGAATAGTGAATATATTATTTCGGTCCCTTAATCTTTCCAAAAAAAAAAAAATACTTTCATCAAAAGTTTTGTTTGAAAAATACTAAAATTATTTATATATAAATGATTTCTAAATCAAAACAAAAAAAAAAGATTTATTTAGTCTTACTCTCACAGACTCCGTCGACTTCAAATTAGATCGAATACCGTACAAATCGAGCGACAAGTATAATATAGTAATTACTAAAGATTCATTATCTTATGAAATAATTTAATAATTAACAGTTTGCAGCTGTTTCTGAATAATAACGTGGGAGAGAATAAATAATTTTTATTGCAATACAGAGTTCAGCAAGAGAAAGAGAGAGATATTAAAAATCGTTTAGCAATACGGTCCGACCATGTCGGTACATCGCAATAAAGGATTTCCGTTGCAAAAGGACGGTACATTTAAAATGTTTCATTCTTGTTGTTGTTTACATCAATATAACTATTGATCTGTTGTAAATGTTATTACTAACTATTAAATTAAGAGAAATTTGCATCTAGTTGGTAACAAGTGATTTTTTTTAGCAAGCTTTAATCATTTTATCACATTAACAAAAGGGATTCATTAGAATGTTCATTTGATCGATAATGGCCTATCATTTGATCTCAGTGTTAAGTGACGGAGGCTGGAAATGATGAGAGCTTGGAATAATCTGTATCGTGATCACAGTTGAAACAGCGACGATGTTGACGACAGATTTAAAACAAATATTGGTGATAGTAAAAGAATTAAAAAAAAAGATCTAAATATAAGCATAACGTATTTATGAACTTAATTCTTCTTCTTCTTGAAGCCCCTCCAATTAATGAAGATTGGACACTAGTTCTGCGAATCTATCCCTGTCGAGCGCTAGGTGGATCAGCTGCGCGGCGCCCTTGATCTTGGTCCGCTCCTTGATGTCGTCCAATCATGCCTCGTTTCTGCGATCGATCTTTCTCTTTCCGGCTACTTTCCCCATTATTCCTATCTGTGGAAGACTGTATTTAGTATTTCGGACTACATATTCTAAGTATCCTGTCTTCCGCTTTTTCATTGTTAGGAAAAGCTGCCGATCCACTTTCACTCGCCGCAGAAATTCCTCATTGGTCACCTTCTGTACTCAGCTGATTTTAAGCGTTTGTGGTATGTCGACATTTTGAAGGCTTCAATCAGCTTCCGAAGGTTTTCTTTTATAATGTCCACGCCTCGCAGCCGTAGAGGAGTATGAGCCAAATACAGCAGCGTAAGAGACGAGTGCGCAGAGTGATGATCAAGTTGCTGCTGCGTAATACCTTTTCCAAGCTTTTGAACGTGGAGCGGGCTATCTCAATACGGGTTTTTATCTCAGAGTTTATGATCTTAATACAGGTATTTAAATATTAAAAAATTTACATAAATGTAAATCACAACTCTTACTTAGTGGTCGCTAATCTTAATCACTCATTTAAAAGTAATCTTATGTCCACTGAACTCGGTCAGATCCTGGCTTTGAGGAGTGCTATAGTTTTATCTATGAGCTACGACCGTCTTTTACTAAATAATAGTTTTAATGCAATAGTAAAAAAATTATTATCAAAAGTACTTGAAACTAGTCATTTGTTAAAGATATGAATGCATTTCCGGCTGTGCCATCCACATGTTCCAGTATCCACTTCTCAAGGCCAAGTACCGTTATCCTCTCCAACTGTACATTATTCTTCAATTAACAACGCTTGTTATTTCATATATAAAATTTAATTATGTTTTAGTCATGTTTAATTAATTTTATTTGATATATAAAATTTATTTATGTTTTAGTCATGTACAGTAATTATAAAGAAAAATGGCCCAATACCCCCCACATGAAACCCTAGTGACGAGCGGTACCGTAGACCATGCTGACTGTGAAGGTTGCGGAAAGCCGCTGGATGTGGCAAGCGCGGGACTGATTACTTTAGAGATGTTTTAGGTGGGCATATGTCCAGCGGTGGTCGTCTATCCGCTGATGAAGATGAAGAAAAAAACCTAAGCTGCAGATGAATATTACGCAAAACTGCTAGTAGACCTTTCTTGCCGGAGACCGTCTGGTTGGTACCACAGCAGGTCCTATTCCTGCCGCCAAACAGTAGGGTCAACAGAAATCTACCAGTTCTTGCCCACGGAACCCAAAATTCAAAGAGGTAAAGATTCTTCAATACATATATAGAAATGATCTTCATATGATTTAAATAAATAAGTAACACAAAACTTATAAATAGACCATGGTACTGGTCGGACCAAATTTTTTTTTATTCAATTAAGCCACGAGAAAAACCGGACGATCATCTGAGTGTGAGTGATACGTCGGACAATAACATCGTGGCACCAGTTACAATCATGATTGACACAGTTGACATAGTTGACCACATTGCCACACGGTCGTCGCCTTAGCCATGAGACGTTCAGTCTCGTTACCCAAGTAGCTACACTAGCCACAGCGCCCTCCAAACCGGAACACGTTTCCACATTTTACACGGATAAAGTTAATATGTAAGAAGTGACGAAATTAGTACAGATGAATATAAATTAGATATTTAATGACGCAGGACTCTTAAAGATTCATACCTCGATTGGGTAGGAATTTATATGGGGGATTTGGGCCATTTCCCACCACGTTGGCCCAATGGGGGAAGGTGGGAGCTAGAGCCTCGTTCGTTGATTAGCTAGGTGCACTACGAGCAGGTGAGGTTGGCTTGAATCCCGTGAGTTGTTGTGCAGAAACCTTTATACTCCTTGTTGCATAGCAACCAACATTTGCTTCGAGGACCGACGTATTTACTACAATCTCCTCTAATAAGCATTTTTAAATATTTAAGTCCATCCAAATTGTTGTGAATAAAGACAGTCTGATATCAAGACATTACGCAAGCCAAACATTAATACTTACGAAAAAAAAAAAATATCCTTAATGATGATGAGTGAACAGCGAGCGACAGGAACATTTATACATACAGGTTTCTTTAAGTGTGAGGAACTAATTTAGTGATAAATTCGCTGATAGGTTTTATCATTCGTCTTATAATAAATTTTACGTTTAATGCAGAATCCTCTCCCCAGTCCTTTTAATGGGTGACTTCATAATTTATTTAGGAATCCACAAAATTGATTTTAAAATATCTTCTTCTTCCTGTATGGAATTCAAAGAGGAGTTTACGTTAATTGTACGTTAATAAATATATTTTTCCCCAAAAAGAATATGTGCTTTATGTTGTCTATTTCTCCACCTTATCCTCTTCCTCACAACTACCTCCTCATCGACTCCATTAAATATTTGGTATAGTCAACATTAATAATACATATAACCATATAAATCATTGTAACGAGGTAATATTTGTATGTTAATTAATAATTATGTATGTTATATTCATTACGCATACAAAATATTATTTACCAGTTGTTCCCCGCCCGCTTTGTTGACCATAACACCCCCGTAATCCATTTAAGGGTAACATGTTGTAAAATCTGTTCTTAACTGACCTATACTCGGTAAAAGGAATATTGCTACCAAATTTCACGTACCTAGGTCTTATAGTGTCTACTACTGATAACTAATAAGAATGGATTTTCTTTATTCGCCAATCACGTGAAAATTAGTGAACATATCGACCACTATAACCATTCGACGCGGAATGATTTGTAGATCATTTTAGGCCTATTTATTATTTGAATTTCATAGATCCTTCATCATTTTATTTCTAATTAACTTATATAAATATTTCAATTTCGTATTACTTATGCGGTTGCTATAGAAAGTGATTTCCGCTAGTAATTGAAAAAACTTAACATAAACATAGTTTTACATATATTATTTTTTTAATGTGACAAATCAAAAGAAATACACTAAAAGCTAGTATATCGATAATTAAATATACAAAAAAAAATTAATCAACATTTATATTAATAGGAGTACGCCGTTAATGGTGTCTCTGATCCGTTTCCAGGCCAAATATTGTGGAGTTTGGATATTGATTAACCTAGGAGAGCTGGAATATTCCGGGTGGCTGACATGTGAAATTGAGGTCGAATTTAGGCCAAGTAAATAAAAAACGTAAAAGAGACGGAAGATTTGTAAATATTGTACGGTTGGCTGACAGTAAAGCCTGATTGTAAAGAGTAATGACGATTAGGATTCGCTTAAATCTAGATATTAGATTTTCAATAGGGGTCAACGACTGATTCTTAAATCTCGCGCCGCGAAATATGTCACCACTGGACGCTTATCATCATCATCAGCAGGTAGACGTCCACTGCTGGAGCAGGCTTCCCCGAAAGATCTCCTCATCTACAGATCCACAGTCAGCGTATTGGACGCATGTTGCATACTAATACCGTACCGCAGCTGCTGGTGGTTTCTACCTAGACGTCCATCGGCTGATGATAGTGATGGAATGTAGGGTAAGTGATTAAAAAATTAAGGCTTTCGTTAAAAACGTGTACATGGACTCTTGTGTCTTCAAAACTAATATAATGTAAAAGTGGTGATGGCACAGTTGTTAGAATAGTACGTTCCATTGACGGAAGAAATCGTTCGGAATCTGACAAGTTATGAAAACATCCGCTTTCGTCGACTTGTGACATCCTCCAACTTGGACTTTGTCACCAACACACTCTCCGTGTGAGAGAAGATCGCGAGTCCAATTAGTTGGAACTTTAAGATGGCAGTTTATTTCATATAATATCAATCGCGGCTACAGACACATTTGTAATTACTCATCATCATCATCGGCAGACGTCCGCAGCTGGACATAAACCTCCCCCAAAGATCTCTACGTTTATAGGGGTTCCATATAGAGAGGATTTGGGACATTACTGCTTCCAGTGAAAGGACGAAGAAAAAGTGGCCATATAATATTGTGAGTAGTTCATACTAATAATAACACGATCTAATGAAGAGCCCTCGTAAATTAAGTGGTAAGTAGTTTATTTATAACTTACGATCTATTTCGCAGTTACTTAAGAAATAATTAAGTTTTGAGCCGCATTTGATGTGATTTGTATGAAATTATTCTTTTAGTACTTAAGTATGGTCTGCCGAAGGTAGTTTTCTTGTGGATACGTCGGAGAGGCGAGAGGTGGTGTTAAAGAATAGCTATGATTGTAATTCATAATCAAAGTTATTCCTAGATTTTTCAATAATGTAATATTAGAGACTTTATCATGAATTTCACGAGACCCTTACTTGGTCATCTTCTTCCAAAAGAAATCTTTATTTTTTTTCTCAGCTTCTTTGCATCGTTACTCTTTTTTTGCCTAGACAATATTTTAAAAGGAAATCTTATCAAAATAAAAACAAATCTAAATATTCTTTAAGTTATAGGGCGTAGTTATAGATATACTTTAAATGAACAAGAAGCAACTAACATGATAAATAATTTTCCAGTGAAGAAATCTTGCAGCATCTCCCCTGAAGAGTGCTCAGGAATTTTTAAATTGTAGAAATTCTATTAAAATGTCCACAAGTACTTAGAATACTTCCGTAAAGTAACAAAACATATATAGTTACATAAGTAATATATATATATATAACTAGAGATGAAGATGAACAGTCTCTTACTATCTTCTTAAAGGCAGATAAGGAGGAATAGGTACGGATATCGTGAGGAGCAATCCAAACCTCTATTGCTTTTACAGTAAGATAATCACAGTGATATTTACTGGTAGCAGGTCACCGTCTACGAACATTGCCGTTTCCCAGTTTGAAAGAAACTGTGGCTAGTAAAATTACTGTGGCAAAGGAATTTATCTGATGGTAAGTGATACTCCCGCCCATAATAACGTTAGGCTAGTTATAGATGAAACACACTGTACAACATTATGCTCGTCGCCTTGACACTTAGGATGTTGAGTCTCGTTACACCAGTAATTTCACTAGCTGCAGCGCCCTTCAAACCGGAACACAATCTCTGCATACTACTATTTGTCGGCAGCTATACATGCTGCAATAGTACTTAAATGGTCTCCGACAACAGAGTACTTTGGTTTCACGTGAGAGAAATACCTTTACATACCTGCCCTAGGGAGCAAAGACAGGTTATGTCGGACTTACACCGACTAAAACCCCCACAATGTCCCACTTCCGTCGCTTTACGGCGGTGACACGGGAATGTTTTCGTATACATCCGCAACACCGCCAGTGTTAGTTGTTCCCTGCAACCCCATCACGGGTGACAGGAAAACGCTCACCCCTCCTTTGCACCTCTGTAAAAGCGCGCCGAAACAGTGCGCCCTTCTCTATGCCTTTTACTGTCAACTGGGCGATGGATCTCTTTGAATCCGTTGCCCAGAAGCCAGCAGAAGCAGAACCCAGAAGCCAAAAAAAAAGCAACAGAGACCTACCACCAGTAAAAATCTTATGTCTCAAGGCGAGGAACATAATGTAGCGCAGTGTATATCACCCTAATTAGCATCACGTTGTTATGAGCAAGCATATCACTTACCATCAGACGAACATCTCTTCGGTTCGTCGAATAAATAATTATATATTTGTGTAAATATCCCTAAATATATGAATGCACACGGATCTTCCGGTGCCTTTAAACGAATGAGTGGTTCCGCCATCTCAGTTATTACAAAGCCTTTCGCATTTCTAATATCACAAAGAGATGTACATATAAGAGACAAATTTAAAGAAATTTCCTCTAGTATATACATTTATATAATACCCTTTAATATTTTCAAAGCATTCAGAATCAGGATATTTGAAATCTCACCATTATTGAAAATATCCTTTTGCATGCAGACGAAGCATCAATGTTCAGCACGGTCCGTTCATATGCAAATCGAAAGGTATGGTGCATTATAGTTATTATATATTAAGGGTGTAAAAGTTCCCGCACAGCAACTCACGGGATCCAAGCCAACCTCATCTGCACGTGGTGCATCTTGCTAATCAACAAACGAGGCTGACTCCCGCCTTCCCGCATTGGGCCAGCATGTTGGGAAATGGTCCAAACCTCCCCATATAAATCCCTTCCTGATTGAGCTGGAACCAATTGGGGGAGGCCTATGTCCAGCAGTGGACATTTATGTACTAACGATGATGATGATGACATATCAATCATCAGCCGATCGGCGTCCACTGTTGAAACATAGCCTTCCTCCTAAGATCTCCACATCGATCGGTCCTGCGCTGCCCGCATCCAGCGGCATCCCGCGATCTTACGGTCACCGTGACCTCCGGTACCACAAGGCATTAGGGACCGTCGTTTGTAGGGGTTCATACGGGGAGGATTTGGGAATTGGGGCACATATATCGATAACTATTTAAACATATAATCGAGCGTGTTTGTTACTTCTGCAGACCATGGAATTGAGATTCTCAAATTACTTCAGACACGAGACACTTTTTTCAAAATTAATTGATACCTCTGACTCTACCTACCCCTATAGCCAATTTACTTTAAAAACCATATCTTTTATTTTATTTTTTTGCCTATTGATACTGATATGATAAAAACTGTCCGATCGGTTAAGAAAACTCCTAACAATTTTCTTAGCGAAATAAATAGATATAAATTTTGGTAAATATCAAGTACTACTACTACTTAATTAGATAATTATGTTTTTCAATAAAAAGTGGTAAAAGATAAAAAGTTTCAAATTAGAAATTTAATTAATAACTGAAATAGATTTTTAAACATCGTCGACCCTTAAAATCTGTTGTCACGTCTACCCCAAAGCCAAGGGATATCGTCCACTGGGAATCTCTGAATTGAAACGTAAACTAGTCTACCTACCTTACCCCTTCGACCGAACCTACAATCACCAATTAAATTTTCATATGACAATGTATCAAATTTAAAAGTGTTATTCACATTTCATTCGGAATAAGTTAGTTTACTTTATTAAGTTATAAATTTAATGAAACGATTATAAAGGCTAACGTTACGCTTTTCCCAATCGACTTGAGTTCGGGAGTAAATCGTTTAAGGGATGAAGAGATTAACCTATCGAATAAGTAGGCCGTGTCGATTTATATCTGTCAACTTATTTATTCTATCACATGTTTTCTACTTAACACAGATTGTATTTAACGAGAATTTCTTAAAGAAAATTTATTTGTGCCTTATATAGAATTAGACTTGAAATTGGTCTGAAATGTTCCTTGAGAGGAACCGCAACCACGAATGACTTTCTATAGCCGTCACTATAGCAACCGCATAAATAATTCCAAATGAAAATGTTTATAAAAGTTAGAAATGAGATAATGAAGGTTCTATGAAATTCAAAAATTAAATAGCCTGTAACTATTTACAAAACTTTCCGCATCGAATGGTTATGGTGGTCGATGTGTTCACCAGCTTTCACGTGATTGTCGAATAAACAAAATCTATATATATATATATATATATATATATATATATATATATATATATATATATAAACTTCACATGATTTTATTTATTTATTCATGCATAAAGATAATCACAGTCATAATATAACATGCATAAACATAAATTCAAAGGTATCACTGGTTTAAATATTCTATAACAGTAAAACCGAGGTACACAGATAAACAATAAATGTTCTAAAACCTAACTTAAATACTAAATATGAACTAGAATTGTATAATGTGACCGTGGAGGTTATAACACAGCAAATTAGGCGGTTTCAAAAAAAACTTACAACCAATCAACCCCTACAACTTAAGGCCATGGATTCGAACCGATAACCTCCGTGTTACAAGGCAAGCACTGACTGCGCCGTAATGACAGTTAAAAGAGAAACTTCCGTTTTTAAATACGATCAGATATAATCATTTACAGCGATGCAATACATCACTGGTGGTAGGTTTCTGTTGCCGGAAACCGTCTAGGTAGGTACCACCGCAGCTCCTATTTCACCAGACAAACAGAACTGTGCAAACATCACCGTGTTAAGGTTTGAAAGGTGCTGTAGCTAGTGTAATAAGTCGGGTAATTATACTTATGTCACAATACAACAAGCAAAATGTGGTGTAGTGTATAACATCCTAACTGTCGCGAAGAAATTGTAATGCAATGAATAGAAGTGAAAAACAAGACAAAGAAATGTATTAGTAGTAAGGATGAGAAATAAATAAAAGTATGTGGTGTATCTCATTTAAGGGAAGGATGAAAGAAAGAATTCGGATGGAGCATAGATGAGAGAGATAAGAATGGAAGATTAGAACGGAATACAAGAAGAGGATGAAAGGATGGAATGAATGAAAGCAAAAAAATATCTAATAAAGAAAGGTACGAAGTCCACAACCAAAAATGCCTGGGGAATGCTGTAAAGAAAAAAAATGGAATAAATTGATATAAACTTCACTGAATCCATCATCAGCTTTCGGCTGACAATTACTGCTGACAATGGCCTCTCTCAAAGATCTTAACATCGATCGGTCTTGTACTGCCCGCGTCCAGCGGCTTCCGTAACCTTACAGTCAGCATGGACTCCGGTACCGCCAGGCACTAGGGATCGTCGTTTGTGAGGGTTCATACGGGGGTATTTGGGCCATTTCCCATCACGCTGGCCCGATGAGGGATAATTTTCATTCATCATCATCGTCATCAGCCGATAGACGTCCACTGCTGGACATAGTCCTCTCCCAAAGATCTCCCTCCACATCGATTGATGCCCGTAAAACCACCAGGTACTAGGAGTCGTTTGTAGAGATTCACATTGGGGGGATTTGGGCTTTTTCTCACCACGTTAGCCCCATGCCGGTTGATGGAAGCCAAAGCCTCGTTTGTTGAATAGCAGGGTGCACCACGAGCAGGTCAGGTTGGCTTGGATCCCGGAACCCCTTACTACCATTATCCACTAACAATTCTCATTAATATAATAAATAATTTACGATTTGAATATTTACTTAGAATATTTCTGCTTATGAGCAATAACAATCTGTATATAAACAGAGTTGTGGAAGTAGTGTCTGTTACTTACTTAATCTGTCCAAGTTTAATATTTAATTGTATAAAACATCACAAAGAACGGTAAAGTTATCTTTAAACTGAAAACAAGTATCGGTTAACAAATTTAACTTATAACTAATAACTTACACAATGTACTTGGTAATTCTACACGGCGATATTATAGTACCGTCAAAGTTAACTAGACATTAACTTTGTAATCGGCTATTATTAACAATACCTTGAATTTTGATACATTTATCCTGACAATGTTAGTACTTAGGCAAAAAAAAATTACCAAAGCACATAATGTATGTAAAAAAAATTATAATAATACAAAGGTTTTCTATAAAACTTGAAAATAAAAGCAATACAGAATTATTGAACTGTTATAAGTATTTCGGTGTAAGGGCTCCCGCACAACAACTCACGGCAACCAAGCCAACCTCACCTGCTCGTGGTGAACCCTGCTAATCAACGAACGAGGCTCTGGCTCCCACCAACCCGCATTGGGCCAGCGTGGTGGAGAATGGCTTCAAATGATGATCTCTTGCGCCCTACGGCAACAGAGGCCATGTTGACTGTAAGGTCTGGATGCGGGCAGCGCAGAACCGATCAATGTGGAGAATTGTGGGGGAAGCCTATTGCCAGCAGTGGACGTCTAGAAGATAGATGAACTCGATTGAAGTAATGCGTTATTTTATTTAATATCCAGCTCAATGTTATCAGGTATATAGAAACCCAGTCATGGAGTCTCAGGCTAGTAAGAATAACAATAAGGTAAGTCAAGCCTATCGTAGAAGACGATAAACAGAGTCGAGGAGTTTCGCGGGCTTTGAGGCTTGGAGCCCTTATCGCTCAACAAGCGAACCTGCGTGGAACAGCGTATGGCCCTTCCTCGGAGACGTGTAAACAAAAATTGTAGAGAGGCACCGGTGCGCTCTATAAGAGATCCCGGGCCTCTTCGAATGAAATGATGGAAACGGGGTTTAAAAGAGTAATAATCTCATATAACTCTCGTAGAAGCAGAGTATCTTTCGAAGATTTCTCCTCGACCTTGGAACCAAAAAAAAAATTTATATAGAAGCAACCCCGAGTGATATATAATAAATACGTCTTTTCAAATGCCACGATAAGACTATTTCGCACCACCCCATATTTTCCAATACACCCTCTCCTAAATTGAAACGGTTAACAGTAACAAGAGCATGTCCGCTTATCTCCCGTTGAGGAAATTCAAGCGTAGATAGTTAAGTTAAGCGTAATAGAGCGTAGATAGTAGATAGAACAGATTTTTGTAAATCTAATACTGAATGATGAACTGATGGAAAGAAAATGAACTAAACAACACACAGAACAAAAAAAAAACGGATAGAACTATATTTATGATGAAGAAAATATTTTTTAAAAAAACACTAACAAGTGCTTTGCTCTACTCATTACGGCTTCTAGAGATATTTTAGTACGACTGCAGCTCGTCGCTTTGAAACACGAGAGTTTCGCCGCAATAAAAAAAAAATCATACCGAAAAATTCATGAAATATTACAGTGGTTGTTTCTGAATTTTTTGTAAGAACAGCCTTCACAGACCTTTTGGGTTATCCACACAAACTACAAGTTACGTGTTCATGGTGTTGAACAGTGAAACCTTTTTCGATAAGAGAAAATCTTAACAACATTAAAACGTGATCCTGTCAAACGCAATCTTGTCGTGCGTGGTGACAGGTGATAAATCGTGAAGCTGTCGTGTCCCGTTGGCAAAAATTATGCCAAGTTTACACGACGACTTAGATCATACACACACGTACATAAGAATTTTTGTATACAATATGTTTAAGTGTAATTTATAAAAAGATCTGGAAGCTATCAAATGTATGTGAACATCAAAACAAATTGATGAATTAAGTTTATGCTGAAAATAGACCTTTGCTTATATGCTCTTTGTTACTGGTAACAATTTAGTAAAGAGAATTTTTCTATAGCTAAGCAGTCCTTAGTGTATTCCGTATTAAGGCTGATAGGCTGCAGCTAATGAATGATATTAACTTATACGACCTTATAGTTTTATTAAAAACTGACAAATGCTGTTTAGATAAATTTACCGGAAATGTGGTTATTTTTTAATATTACCATTGTTTCACTTGACGGCTGCTATATGCTAAGCAGTTTCCTGTTATAATATGCACTATCTCTATTTTGCTTTTCCTGTATACATTTTTGATATAACCGACGACAAATTGGATATATTACGGACATACCATCAGGTTTTGATCATCAATATGAAACGAGAACACCTGGAACTCATTTAATTACTGGAAATAATGGCGATGTTTGATTAATGATAAATGAGATAGGAGATATGAGATGAGCATAAGATAGGTAATTTAATAGGTAATATATTTCAGATCGATTTTACTTTTACGTTTACCATTGGTAATTGGTACTGCAGATTAGGTTAAAAAAAAACCTTTTTAAATCATTCATGATTTTACTAAACGTTTGTAACTTCCTTTCTTGTTACAACTGTATCCGAAATTCGGTCTATGGATAACTCCTGATCCCTGATGAACTCTACTCCGCTTTGTTGGCAGTTCGTGTGCAATTGTCAGGGAACTACATGTAGACACGTGAGGCAAACCCGCGCTTTGCTCCTTTAAGAGAATAATAATATATCCTTTTGCCGACCAAGAAATTACAGAAATTTTAGAAAAGTCTTGTTTTCTACCATCAAAGGACCATGTGATATTTTTATCAACAAACTAAAATAACTCTAATATACCTTCGTCTTAAATTGAGGCCCTAACTAATCGATGTGGGAATCTTTGAGGGAGGCATACGTTCAGCAGTGGACGTCTACATGGCTGATGATGATGATGATGATGATATTCTATTAATGCACGCGATTTTTAAAGACGTTTAACTTTGAAAGACTATGTGGCCACATCGCAAACAAACCATATATATACATATTTCTGTACAGGTAACAGGAAATTATCACTTTCACTATTTTATAAATAATCTATAAAGAATGGCAAAAAGTATAATTTTAGTTTATATACGTTCTTTGTTAATAAAGCCAAGCTGCTTTAATTATTTTAAATAAAGTAACAATGGAAAAATTTTAATGTAATGTGATCAAGCTCTATTATACAGATGAGCTCGGAAGTAATAACTTAGAAACATTTATACAGCCTAAATCATTCGGCTTTTGTCCTCAATTTTATATTCCGAGGTTGCATTCAACTCCTAACTATGCGGTGTAAGTATATTGCTCAGATAAAATATTAAAAAAAAAGACTTATTGTGTTTAGATAGAGTTCAATTTACAAGAACGCAGACTCGAGCTCCGAATGCAGTGGCGCGTTGAGGACGAACTCATTGCGCATGCCGACTCGTAAGGAGATGCTTCAGCAACATGCCTTACCAACTCTAAATTATGATAAAATGGTAAGTGTATGAATTCGTATCTCTACGTGCATAATAAATCTTTTTTAAATAGTAGACCCACTGTCTTTGTAAGCTGTTTCCTCTTTGTCTATAATCTATCCTCGACAATTCTTCCTTGTTGCATGTAGAAAGCTGTATGTACCAGTCGTAGTTGTTGTAAGCTATATGTCATGTACTATATGTTATAATGTATGAGAACCTACCGTTCCTCGAAGCGTATGCTGGATCGGCTGATGTCGCTCCAAGCGCTCATAGAGCGGCCACGACCTCGTCGAAATGATGAGGTGAACGTGGCCGTAGGTCGTCGTTCTAGCTCGACGTCAGGCGGGAAGTTGACTTTAGCGGAGCCTCGTGACGGCGGGCCCTCCGCCGATTCTCCTCCACCGGAAAGTTCCATTTCGAAAGCTGTGTACTCAGGCTCCTCGTCAAGCTCCGCGTCACTGCCGTCGCTGGCGGCAGAGAGGGCTTCATAGCCGTACCCGGGCCTGGCGCCGCCGCCTGGCCCCGCGGCGGCGGGCCCTCGCCCTGCTCGTCCCCTCGCGCACTCCTCGCTCGTAGCCAGCCTCGGCGAAGCCTCTATGCGATTCAATGAGGCCGCCTTCACTGCGTGCTCACGCTGGTTCGCCGGCGAACCACGAGCTGAGAAATGATTAGAGTACCGCAACTTGCTGTGACGAAACGTGGTGCCGCCTTGTCAGTCACCTCTAAGATCAAACCCGCGTCAACCCAACACTCTGCCACACAAGTTATCACCCGTCAATAAAGGAGACAACGAATTAAAACTTCGTCCGGAAACATTACGCCAAGTGTATGAGTCAATGGTACTGTGTTGTTTATAGCGCCACTACAATGACGGTGGTCGGCAAAGAGTCTCGGCCAGGAGTGAGTGCTCTACTATTCCCTACACTCGAATAACTTTAAGTTCAGCGTTCGTGTGAAGAGGAAAGGAGAAATCAAGAGTACCGCAAAAACCGCACGTTATCCATGAAAACATAGCCACCACAGCGGTTCGTCCCCTGACCTTCCCACGATTTTGTTAATGGGAGTAGCTAAGTGAATACTTATAAATACTATGTTTCATACATAGAATAGTACTCGTGAAGTAAGCAAAGTATGAAGCAAAGTGAAGTGTGCGCGGATGCCGCGGGGTGGGGCGGATCGATGTGTGCCATGCTGTCCTTTGGTAGTACGCATCTCTTGCTGCGGTGTTGCTATCTTATTTCACCCTAAACTTAAATCCGCATATAAAAATTTTGGAAATGTTAGCGATGATGTAAAATTACAGATATTAAAGATTCGCTGTGTGACTGAAAAGGTTCTAAGAAGGAAAGGCTTTAGGCCAATAGAAAAAAAAAATATATAAAATGCAATAAGTTAATTGATATATTTTTTTTAATTCTGGAAGAATGATGAATCTTTAACAAAACCATTAATAGGTTAACGGGGAAACGTCCAGGGTTTCGAATTATCTTCATTGGTAACACCAACATCAATTTCCTTTACCAGATTGAACTTTGATATTAATTCCAAATTATATTACATACAAAAATAACAAATCGGGTAATAATGTTGTAAATTCTTTATAAAAAAAAACTGCGCACTAGTGAACTGCTTAAAAGTTAGATGAAGAGTCAATAAATAAAAATGTAAAGATTGCATATTAAAATTGTTTGGATGAAGAAAAAGCGAAAACCTTACAATCAAGTTAAGATTAAACAACAGCAGTACCATCTGTTGACATAATGTTGAAATTTCCGCTAATAGAAAACATTGAATTTATATAGCGGTAAAAACAAAATATATATTAAATCGGGATCATGTAACCCTTCCTTTATACTATTATTATTATTTTTTAACTCATACATAAAAATTTTAACAGCATCTGTTTTATACAATCAATAGAAATGTATTCATTACAGTTACTGGTGGCAGGTCTCTGTTGCCAGAGATCAACTAGATGGGTACCACAGCAGCGTCTATTTCTGCCGACAAACAGTAGTGTGCAAACATTACTGTGTTCCAGTTTGAAGGACGTTGTCGATTGAGAGAGACTACACCAGTCTATAACATTTTAACCAGCGTCATGTTTTCGTGGGCCATGGCATCACTTACCATTCGTCACTTGGTTATATTTAAAAAAAAATTAATAACAGATTTATATATTATAGTTTAAATAGAAAACACCTTATTCTAGAACTTTAGTTTATGAACTTAAAGAAATTTTTATAATAAACATATGTCGCCATCTATCGAAAGATTTCGTCGATTGTTAGCTTTTCTGATCATTCCTTATTACAATTACCATCAACAGAATGATGTTGGATACTGGCGGTAGTGTCTCTGTTGCCAGATACCGTCTAGGTAGGTACCACAGCAGCGCCTAATTCTACCGCCAAGGCGTAGTGTACAAACATTGCAGTGTTCAGATTTGAAGGACGCTGTAGCTAGTGTAATTACTGGAATAATGAGACTGAACATCTTATGTCTCAGGCGAGGGGACTGAGAAGAGCGCAATGTGGCGCAGTATATACGATCCTAACTAGCGTCAAATTGTTATAGGCATTTTTTTTTTTGTTTAATAAAGAGACTAGACTAACAGGTCGTGCGCTTGATAAGTGATACGCCCGCCCACTAGCTGCAGCGCCCTTAAAACTGGAACACAGTAATATTTGCACCCTACTGTTTGACGGCAGTAATAGGAGCTGCGGTGGTATCTACCTAGGCGGTTTCCGGCAATTTAAAGACCTAGCACTTATCATCACGTGAACGTTTCGTCCGTCTCGTCGCTTAATAAAAAAAAAATAGATTTCATTCAATTTTTTTTTACCGTTTTGAGAGATTTATTTAGCTTTAAAATCTGCGTTGCTTCCAATTCGCTTTGAGTGGGATCATTGGGATTGGGATTATTGGGATTATGGACGGACGAATGTGACAGTGGGGTGCCAACAAATTCCAGTAGCTTTATAATATAAGTTTTTAATGTGAAATACTTGAATTCTATATCTGTAAGTTTTTTTTTTTGTTTATTTACAATTTTCCCTGTTATTATTATTCAGGACTTCACTACTATTGACTATTTAAATTTTTTCTAACATTGTTCCGATTTTTTTTTTATACATTATATCTATACTTACGCTATCTAATTATCAAATATACACAAAAATATACAACATATTATTGTGTACATATACATAAACTAACATATACTTATCCTTATTTCTATTATTTACTATCTTACATGTTTTTAAGCAATAATTTATAAACTTATTTCTAACTAATTTATTTTTTACTATTTCGGGTAGACTGGCTGTATCTATTATTAAACCTGTCTCCTGTTCAAAATCATACCTCGAACATCTATGTACGGCATCACATTTTCAACCCGGGGTTTTCCGACCCTTGAAACAGTTCAAGTATTTGGAAAATCCTCCGTGACCAGTCAATATCCCCAAATATTAACTGTCCGGACCTTCCTTATTAACTGATATGCCACTGCTGCGTTCGGGAAAAATAACTTGGTGATGGACGCGGTGCCGCCCTCGCTGTATCGGGCGCTCCATCTCGTAGCTGGGGTATCTCGAAGCAAACGGTTAACATACGATACCGGGCACTGGTCATAATCTGGCTTCCTGCTGCTGTTAAGAGCAGCTTGGTTAATTCATCAGCACGCTCATTACCAGGAGCTCTGGGTTTACAAATTCTCCCTCGCCACTAAGGCAAGAGGATGGAGCGAACCATGATTCATAACAGTATCGAGCGCGGCTTTACAGTCACTGTACAGACCATAGTACTGTACAGTGTACATCGCTTCCGTCCACCATCACGAGAACCATTTTAGTTACCTCATATATGGCCAGGAGTTCCGCCTGGTACTGTGCAATACGCGGACAGACATAGCTTGCAATTTCGGACCTCGGCCTCGCCTTTCTATATGGAAAGTGAGGCTCCAACCTTTCCCTCAAGCTTACTGCCGTCGGTATACATCTTCACCTATATCTGTCACATTGTCTACATAAACTTTATCTGCACAGTGAGGATACTTCATATTAAGTTGAAGAACTGATAATATTAACGTGAACTGTTTTATTATACTCATCCAACATATTATCACTTTCTTATTCGAAAAGTCAATTCTGATAAGGTTTATTTAGTTCATCATTATAATCATCATCAACCGATAGACGTCCACTGCTGAACACAGGCGTCTCCCAAAGATTCCTATATCGATGGAGTAGGGATTCATATGGAGGGATTTGGACTATTTCCCACCGCACTGGCCCAATGCAGGTTGGAGGAAGCCAGAGTAATATAGTGTTGTTGAAAATGATTCCAAAAGTTTCACTATTATTTTAATAGCCGATGCATTTAACGAAATGACCTTTCACGTGGCCCGTTATTGCAATTTAAAATCCTCTTTTCACTCCATTATGAACCTTTTACACGTCACTCGCACGTTAATTAATCCTTTGTGCAGGCTAATTGCAGGCAGGCTCCTCTGGCATATTTCAATGGCAGACACTTGTTACTTTGTATAAGAAAACCTTTTAAATAAAACAATCTGTTACTAAATGTCAACGGGGTGCATTCTAAATATTACTTCGTCTATGATATTAAAAAAAAGTGTATAAAAAATTTTTAAATATTCCAACCACCTAACAATTTACACTTGCTATTAGGTAACTATATTGACTGCTATGATCTGATATATAATATTTTTTTTTACTCATATAAAATAGACTTCACGAAGGAAGGAAGTTAAACATTAAAATGATGAAAATAAAACGGGTCGATTCCGAAGCAGTATGTTAGTATATAAGACATTATGGAGATTAAATATAAGTATATAGGAGTATATACATGCAGCCGGTGAGTTTCTCGCGCCAATCTTACTCAGGTCTGACGAAGCACTGGTGAATCAGGTATGAACAAACAATTGAATAAAAATAATTGTCTTTAACTTTAATAAACAATGAAAAGGGGTGTAAGGGGTCAGTCAAGGGGGGGGAGTCAGGGCCACCTCGCCAGCTTGTGATGCACCCTGCTAATCAACAGACGAGCCTCTGGCTCCCACCAACCCGCATTGAGCCAGAGTGATGTGAAGTGGCTCAGATCCCGCCATGTGAAGTCCTAAAAATTTAGAGATCTTTGGGTCAGGCCTAAGTCTAACCGTGGACATCTATCGGCTGATAATGATGAAACGATGAATTAATTTGTATTAAATCTGTAATTTTTTTACTGTACACAAGAGGAATGGGTAGTTGGAGTGGGAAAAATGGAGTTAGACTGTACTCGTACATTTTACACTTTAGTTTCATTTATGGGGGAAAAGGATTGTATATTATGTACACAAGATGAAATTATGGTAAATGAATACAGGCAAATATACAATAAACTACATTTTCCATGGCTTAAGATTCTGGATGATGTCAGCGCTGCAAGCCATTCGACTATTACAGCTTATCTGACACTGGGCACGTGGACCTGGATCTACGGCCTGTTTACAAAAAAAAAGTGTACTATGTACTTGTAGTTTAGTTATCCGACGGCGGAGTTTTTATAATGCGTCTAGTTATTGGTTACTCTGGCGAATCTACTCAGTCGTGCAATTCGGAGCGTGTTGGTAGTGTCCGAGGTGTGTGTGGTGACGTGGGTGTTGTCGGTGGCTGTGGGTTCGTGTGTGGTGTGAGAGACCCCTGGGGATGACGGAATTAGCGCATGCCGTGGTCTGCGCTTATTAGTCTTGGGATTCGAGGGCGGCTTGTAGTCGACCGCTTTGGCCACCAAAGGGTTGGGGTGAGATGACGCCTTGGCGAAGTATGTTTCGGAGCACTCTCTGAAGTGCTCCGTAATGATCGGGAGTTTGAGGTCGCTGTGGAGGTCCACATTGCGCTGGTACCATTCGGCACCGGTTGCGATGCGGGTGAAACGGTTTTGAATAACCTGCAGGGGTTTGAGGCGTGCTTCGGACGAATGGGCGAAGACTACGCTGACGTAAGACATTATAGGTCTTACGCATACCTTGTAGAAGTGAAGCTTGTGCCTGAGAGAGAGCTTGCTCTTTATGCACAGCAGGGGGTATAGCTTGCCCAGCACTTGGGCCGCTTTATTTCTCGCCCTGCGAATGTGGGCGATGAAGTTGAGTCTGGCGTCGAGCGTCACGCCGAGGTATTTGACCGAGTCTCTCCATGGGATGGACTGGCCGAAGAGGGAGATCTGGCCGCGTTTATGGCCTTGCAGGACCGACTTCCAGTGAAGGGTTGAGGGCTTTCGATGAGTGAAGTGGATGGCTTCACTTTTTTCCGGGTTTACATCGATTCGCCACTTCCGGAACCGCTCGCCTAGACGAGTGGTCGCCTTCTGTAAGCGACTTGTTATAACACCCGGAGCTCTGCCCGAGTGGTAGAGAGCGGTGTCATCCGCGAAAAGAGCGAGGCTGACGTATCGGTCTTTGGGAATGTCGCTCGTGTAGAGCGAGAAGAGTAGCGGGGAGAGGCAAGAGCCTTGGGGGACGCCGGCTTTGATCGGCCGGATCGAGGAGAGAGCGTGCTCGACGCGGAAGCGGAAGGAGCGGTTCGAGAGGTAGGCTCGAATGATGGTAACGAGTCGGTCTGGCACTTTGTGAGCGTAGAGCTTGTATAGCAAGCCCTCGTGCCAGACTTTGTCGAACGCCTTCGCGACGTCGAATAGGACGGCGCAGGTGTCGATCGGACGCTTGTGCTCGAAGCCGGTCAAGATGTGTTCCGTCAGTCTGTGGACTTGTTGAACGCAAGAGTGGCTACTTCTGAACCCGAACCGTTCATCGGGGAATAGGTTGTTTTCGGTGGTGAAGTGGCGCAGACGCTCTAAAATGATGCGCTCGTAGACTTTGCCTAAGATGTTTAGTAGGCTGATCGGGCGATACCTGTCGGGTAGGTTCCTCGGCTTTCCTGGCTTCGGAATACCTATCACTATGGCCTCTTTCCAGGCGTCTGGAAAGGAGCAGTCGGCTCATAGGGCGTTGAAGATGGCCACTAGCAGGCCGATGATCGGGGGCGGAAGACTTTTCACCACTCTATTGGGGATGTTGTCGGAGCCAGGGGCTGATTTGTCTTTTCCATGGATTAACTCATGGTTCATATATACAGGGGGTGTTACAACAACGTGGTCAGGATATATAACAAAGGAGAGAGAGAAATAGTAGTAAGTTATATATCTCTTAAATAATATATAACTCTTATTAAATTAGGACATATTAAGTTATTCAAAACATCTTTACTCCTTGAGAACATAAAAATACAAAATAACTTAAGCAATTCTTATTTAAAGTTAAAACATATATCAGACACACGATTGATGAAAAATGGAAACGAGCACTAATGCATAGGTTTTATTGCTATATAGGTTACGTCAGATTACTGTGCACTATGGTTATAGGTGAAACCGTCGTACAATCCTGATGATCCAGTCACTATAGCTGAATATGGTCCAGCATGTAATCCGCAAAAACACCTGTCAACTAAATCTTGCAATGCTTCCTTTCAAAATACGTTGTAACAAATGAAATTACCGTGGTAAGAAGAATTTATACATAGATGTTGTATCAATGCGATATGGCACTTTTTGAGTAGTGTGGCCATCCTAATTGGAGTCACCATTACCGTGGACGAAGCGACTAGACGAGAGAGACGTTCATCTGATGGTAAGTGATATACCTGCTCATAACAACGTGATATTTGTTAGAATTATATATCCCACCACCATGCCCACCCGCTTTAGACTTAGCATGTTAAGTTAACCTAGTAATCTCACTAGCAACAGCCTCTTTCAAACCGGAACTCAGTAATGGTTACACACTACTATTTACAGTAGTAGCTACCTAGATAGGTTATGGCAATAGAATTATTAGTAGTAAGCCTTTGTTGCCGGAGACCGTACAGGAAGGTACCACAGCAACGTCTATTTCTGCCGCCAAACAGTAGTACGCCTATATTACTGTCTTCAGGATTGAAGGGCGCTGTAGCTAGAGAAATTACTGGGGTGACCAGACTTAACATTTTATGTCAAGGCAACGAGCGCAATGTGGTGCAATATATATAAACTTAACTAGCGCCACGTTGTTTAACGTTCCGCTAGTCTTGTCGCTTCGATGAATTGAAAAAAAAAAAACGAAATTAGGACTAGTAAGTAATGAACATTCTAGTCTTTTCACTGTTCTATGTTTCGACCACCAACACAATGAATTGACGTCAGAATGTATTACACTATACTGTTCTATACAATGTAGCTATTTCCATTAGTACTATGAAAATCCAATTGCATTCATACATACCTATCATATATACAATATGATATTTTTATGCCATTTAACACATTTAAATATATAATATACATGCAATAATAATATTGAGGCTTCTTTTTACGTTCTATAAGTATTTAAATCATATCATTATTTACAACAACAAAAGGGAATACCTTAAATATCAATGTTCCTGTTTAAGGTGATCTACGAACGGCCGGACCGATTTAGACAGGACTTCACAGATAGATATAGGACATAACACAGGATAAATTTATTTAAAAAAATTTGGGATTTTTCGTGAAAAATTTATACATATACAAATTCAATAAAATAATAGTGGGACAAATAAGTGAACAATTTAAACATATCGTCACCAGATTAGCTGGTCATCATTTTATATGCGTTTTTTATTTATATATAATTATCCTTGTGATATTAATGCAGTTTTTTTGGTGATAGATTTCTGTGGTCCCTGACAAACAGTAATGTGCAAACTTTGCTATATTCCGGTTTGAAAGGCGCCGTAACTAGTAATTTCACTAGTTATCACAGGCTTAACATCTAGTATCTCAATGCGCCGAACGCAGTAAGGCGCTTTGTGTAATATCCTAACTAATGCAACATTGTTAATGGTAGCCGTATCACTTGTTGTTCACTGTCAAGTGAACCTCTTCTTACTCTCATCGCTTCGTCGAGTAAGTACAAAAACAATTACATTACTTCATTTTCTATATTCTTACTTGATGCTCTGCCCTTGAACCACTAAATCAAACCCCAGTAGTCTCCGAAATACCGCTAGTGTTAACTTATAATATGTAAAACCTTTTTCGTCAGTAAATTAGAAAAACAAATATGAGGCCATTAAGTTATTGTAATAAACAAAATATATTATTTGACATATGAACTTATTAATTCGCATAAAAAACGTCCGTTTTAGATACTATGTCAATATTTTTTTTGCTTCAACATATTTATTAATATTTTGTAAGTTATTATTAATAAATATTTTGTCCATAAAAAGGTTTTAAACAAAGTTTTTTTTATAGAATCCTATGTGAGTGCAATATCAATTAAATAAAACGCAGTTCACAAAAAACTATACATTGCTAGAATTCGGTGCATTCTTACTAGAAGTAGGTTGTGAAAAAATGTGAATAATTAGTTACAAAAGTGTTAAAAAAAAGTTGACAATAACCATATGTTTGATTGATTGATAATTGAAGAAGTTTTTTTAAGTTGAAAACAAAAAGTTATTACTAAATCGCTGGAGTACAGAAGCGAAGGCCTTGGAAATCATCTTATCTCCATAGAAGACTTGGTTACTCATCGTCGCGAGGTTTCTTCTTCTAATTGAAGATACGCCAAAACCAACTAAAAATAATTAAGGCTCTGCCATAATATACATGTATTTACTTTTTAAACATTCTATCGAATGACAATTATGTAATTACTTTTCTAGAATTGAGATATTAACTAAACGAATAATTTGATCAAAGGAGTTCATAACATTCGTCCCCCGCCAATTCTGACTACATTCCTTCTATCAGCCGGCGAGGAGCACGGGCTGTGCGTTGACTTCTTTGGCGCAACGTTGGGATGTTTATGATTGGCTACGCCGGGTTAGTCTCTTCTCGCGTAGCCTCTGGTGCTGGTGCGTAAGGGATGGTAGCTCGGTGGAATACGGACGTTGTTTGTTCCAGCGGTGTTTGCAAAGAACCAGCCGCTTCTGGTCCCCCGGGTCTAGAAAACGAGTGATCTTCGCTATTGGCGGGCGTGTTATCTAATGGTACCACCGATAAGCCTTGGTGTAGTGTTGTGGTATTCGCCAGTAAAGATTCTGGTAGTAGTCGTGGGCGAATGTGTTCCGCGTGCCGCCGTATTTTTCCTCCTCTCGGGGTCAAGATGATGTAAGAATAGCTGTGTTTCCGCTCGGCACGACCCCAGGTTGCCAGGTCTTTTCCCCTCGGGTCCTATGGAATATTGTATCTCCAGGCATGTAATTTGCTTTGTTTCCAATTCCTGCGGTTATGTTGTCCTGCACTTGTTGGTATTGCCAGGTTCTTCCCCTATTAGGCCGGATGTTGGAAAATAAGCAATTAACCTGCCGCCCGAACATAACCTCAGCTGGCGATTTTCCAGTAGTACTGTGTGGTGTTATTCTGTACGTGAAAAGAAATTCCTGTAAACGCTGATGTTGGTTGCCTGTAGAGAACGAAAATCTAGACTTAAAGGTCCTTACTAGTCTTTCCGCTAACCCATTTGGTCGTGGATGATATGGCGATGATCTGTGTAAAATGTCTTGTCTCTTGCAATATTTTCCAAACTCTGTTGAGGTGAATTGAGGCCCGTTATCAGACACAATCATTTGTGGCAGACCAAACGTACAAAATATTTCATCTAAGGTGGAACATAAGTTACCTGAAGTTATTTTTTGCATCGGCTTAATTTCAATCCATTTGGAAAGAGCATTGCATAAGACTAACCAATAGGTGCCTTCGTAAGGTTCCGCAAAGTCGATGTGAATTCTTTCCCAAACTTGTTCCGGTATGGACCATGAATAAATGGGTAGTTCCGAGTTGTGTGGTCTATTCTGCTGACATCTATTGCATCTCTTAACATAGTTTTCAATGTCTTCATCGATTGACGCCCACCAAACATAAAACCGAGCAAGGGCCTTAAAGACTTTAGACTGAGCGATTGTGAAGAGATGCGTGAATGTGACTTCTGTGCTTTGTCCATCTTGTTTCCATGAATTCGGCCATTTTTGTTTTAGATCCGTTTCCAAATCCGTATAATTTAAGCCGGTTGCGAATCTATCTCGAAGCTGGCGTTCTAACAACTCACCACTGTAACCGCAGTCTTCACTGAGCCGTATTAGTCGGTTAGCATACTGTTCCATTGATTCGTTGTCGTCTCTTATGCAACTCCAAAATTAGGTGAATGTTCGATAACGTGTCTTCTATGCTCTGTATAGGTCCAAAAGTTTAGTGCGTATTTCTATGTAGGTGCTCGTTGCAAAATTAGGTGTTAGTGCTGTTTTTACTTCTCTAAAGATATTAGGAGTTAAACAGTTTAGAAGTAGATCCTTTTTTATTACATTGTCTGTTACCTCGTGCATGGAACATTTAGCTTCGGAAAATTCAATGTAATCGTTCACCCGATACTTTTCTGGAGCGTATTTTTCCAAATAAAAGCTCTCCTTAGAATCGTTTTGTAGTTAGATTGGTCTGGGACGGCAGTGCTCGTCACATTACCGTCCGACGGCACTGTCGCTGTCATCACGTGTTTCGCAGTATGCTCTAGTGCCATTGAAATCAATTTAAATATTTGTTCTTGTCGTGCTTGTTGCACGCTAAGAAACTTCGCAAACTGTTCGGCGTCCATCCTCGTCGCCACTAAAATAATTAAAACTCTGCCATAATATACATATATTTACTTTTTAAACATTCTATCGAATGACAATTATGTAATTACTTTTCTAGAATTGACATATTAACTAAATGAATAATTTGATCAAAGGAGTTCATAACACAACTGTTTCCGTAATAAAAATTAATACTTAGTTCGAATCGGGTTCATTGAACTTAAATAAATGGACACTTATGAATGCTTTTATTATACAACCTATTTAAGGGTGGACGAAAAAGATACTCAGTAGCCGGACTCCCACCTATACAAATTTACGACACTGTCTAAAGATTGTCAAAGAAATTCACTTAACAATTTCCTGTATTTTTACTATGCAGTTGAAAAAAAATATTATTACATTCTATGTTTACCACATCTATCGCCATTAATTTGAAATGATTATTTCTTTGATATAAGTTCCAATTGCTTGTCCATTTATTGCAGTTTTATAAATGAGATATGTTACATTCTCATTTATTTACATCTGACATTTTATGTCAATCAATTGTTGTAGAAACAAATTTACCAAGAATTGGTTTCTTATATTCTATCATAAGAGATAATGGGAGATAATGTTACATTCTCATTAATTCACACTTACGACATTATATGTCGATCAATTGTTGAAGAAACGAACTTATCAATTCCTGTTTTGTTATATTCTATTATAAGAGATAATGAGAGATAATGTTACATTCTCATTAATTCACACCTACGACATTATATGTCGATCAATTGTTGAAGAAACAAATTTGTCAATTCCTATTTTCTTATATTCTATTTTAAAAGTTAATGGAAGATAATGTTACATTCTCATTAATTCACACTTACGACATTATATGTCGATCAATTGTTGAAGAAACGAACTTATCAATTCCTGTTTTGTTATATTCTATTATAAGAGATAATGAGAGATAATGTTACATTCTCATTAATTCACACCTACGACATTATATGTCGATCAATTGTTGAAGAAACAAATTTGTCGATTCCTGTTTTCTTATATTCTATTTTAAAAGTTAATGGAAGATAATGTTACATTCTCATTAATTCACACTTGCGATATTATATGTCGATCAATTGTTGAAGAAACAAATTTGTCAATTCCTATTTTCTTATATTCTATTTTGAAAGTTAATGAGAGATAATGTTACATTCTCATTAATTCACTTCCTCGACATTATATGTCGATCAATTGTTAAAGAAACGAATTTGTCAATTGCTGTTTTCTTATGTTCTATTTCAAAAGATAATAGAAGATAATTTTTCATTCTCATTAATTCATACTTACGACATTATATGTCGATCAATTGTTGAAGAAAAGAATTTATCAATTCCTGTTTTATTACATTCTATTTTAAAAGTTAATGGGAGATAATGTTACATTCTCATTAATTCACACTTACGACATTACGTGTCGATCAATTGTTCATCCGGCAGAGTACCAAGCAAACTAATGGCATCGTCGCGCTGGATCGCAAGACGTATTCTTTGTAGCATGTAGCTACCGGCTTAGGTGTGACTTCCGTTAGTTTTGGGTTACCAACCCCAAGGGTTCAAATATGAAGTCCCCGCTAATGCTCTCAACCTTGCTCCGCTGGAAGTTATCCGTGTAATGAGCGGCCGCACGAGCATAACTCTGGACTTGTGATAGAGCAAGTGTATCACTGCAAGTACCGTGTATCATTCCAAAACCTCTGGGAAGAGGTATTTACCGATACATCACTACTAACCGCAATTCATCCACATACGGAATCGTAATGGGGATCGATGAGCGCCTCAGAATCTTTTAGCGCGCTGTTTGCATGGACAGAGGACAAGAACACCGGTAGAGACACGTCAGATGTTGTCCGAAGACCCAGCCTCACTAAAACGTAATTTACGATTTATAAATTCTGATCACTAAAGCTAATGAGATCTAATGTTACATTCTCATTAATTTACGTCTACGACATTTTATATCCATCAGTGATTACGAGGAAGTAATTGGCAATTTCCTATACTTTTTATTATTAATACAAATCTTTTTCTATACTTCTACTATGCAGGTTTCGTATGTATATTAAGAAATGATGTTTCATTCTTATCTATTTACATCGAGGATATTTTGTGTATATATTATTATAGAGTTAATTTTATAATTTCATATTTGCAAGTTTTAAAATTTTCGACATATTATTGCCATACTCATTTATACGTTCACTATATTTTATGTTACACATGTAACAGTTAATTTCCCGTATTATTGCTATTCAGTTAACTGAAACTGAAATAGTTTCATTCGCAATAATACTTATTCATGATAATTTATGTTGAATAATTTAACAATTAATGTAACCAGAGGTGCCGTTTTTCATCTTTCTGTAACCTTGAGTTGCAACTTTGATAAGTAATGTTACATATTTATTTATTCACATCGAAGACCTTTGGTGTAATAATTATTACAGTAGTAATTTCTTAATTTCCTCACTATAGGCAATATTACAAAGTTTTATGTATATTGATGAATTTGTATTAGTTCATATCGGATTTGAATTTTATAAGGGAATTAGTAGATTTTATCTTTGTGGGGTGTATTATTACACAATTTGGAAGGAACGATTTCATCAGTATTTTATTTGATATGTATATTTATTTAATATGTATATAATAAACACTCACTATCTTTAAGTACTTGTATACATCATGCTATGTTTATCATGTTTCATCGATACAACACAAACGGATTCCGTTGTTTCTTTTAAAGGAATGCACAATGGGTGGCTGAGGAGAATTCTGCATCATTCTTCTCCACAAGAGTTCTAAGAAAACATACATGGCATTATTTTACACAACATGATTTCAACACAAATCATTCGATTGAACGTGTTCAGTGTTATTCGAATACTGTAAGAGCAAGTACAACTCTTGAACATGGACGGAATCGTGAAATTGTTATATTTATATTTGGTGATTTCGGTGGCGCAGGTACTAACGTCAACATTCAAATAAAAAATTATATCTTAATCGTTTTATGTTCTTTAAAAATAATGACATTTAGAACATTTAATTTTATCTGTGGTAGAACTGGTCCTGTAATAAAAGGTCCAATCTATTAAATATTTGCGAAGTTCCATTCATTACAGGATTATAGCAACATAGAGCATATACAATCATGTTTTATATTGACTGCTAGAACGTTTTGTATCTTACTTTCTAACCTGTTACCAAATGAATACCTATTATTAATATGTGGTATACAAGAATAATACTAAAACTATTATAATACATTCGATTTATGCAAGTTATGTCAATTATAATCTATTATAGCTCTTTCAAACCTTAAGGCTTACAATTTCTCAGTTCATTAGCACATCCATAAAATAGTAGTCTTAATTTTTTTTAAAAAATATAATTCATACAAAATTCATCTCGAACCAGTCTGAGATAAAACAAATGTTTTTTTTTTCTGTACGTTTTAAATATATAATAAGCTTATACTTAAATATAAATGTTTATTACAACTTTCAGGCAGCCGTACCCGGTACATTCTTTTGGAGGCCTCGCTTGGGACTGGATCTTTCTGTACCAACAACCGGTATCTATCAAACCTATATTAACCTTCAAGAAACCAATTAAATTCATGTTAATAAATGATAAAGATTAAGCAATAAATAAATTGTTGGAATACGGCAATATGTTAATGTATAAAATATCTAGAACGAATTTATGCCTTTATCACATTTTTAGATCTTTTGTTAGACCCTCTATATCTTGTAATTACTGCATCATGAACTAATTAACTGTAGCAGTGCACCCGAATTAAATCCAAAAAAAATTATAATCTTTTACATTTATTCTTCTTCTCCTCCTTCGTCGGTATCGTGGACGTGATCATTTAGGTCTTGGTCGTATGCTTAACAACACGTCTCCATTCTTCTCTGACGGCCGTCTTCCTAGTGCATTCATATAGTGGTAACGATGTTGAGCCATTTACTGCCGCCTTTACCTGGTTAGTCCATCGCATAAGCGTTATTCTTCATGGCCTGGTACCCTCAACTTTTCCCTGGACCACAAATCGCTCAATGGTTATTTCCTCTCGGCGGCATACGTGGTTAAAAAAGGTGAGGATACGAGACTGTACCAAAGATGATAAAGGCTGCTTGATACTACTATTATTGTTATTATATTTGAGCTTAATTCCTTTTTGAGCTTTTTTTTGTTTTATGTGGGGAAAGTTCCATCGCAGACCTGCCCTCGTGGAGGGAAAGATGGGTTATGTCGGACTTGCACCGTCTAAAATCCCCTGAACGTTCCACCGCCGTCGCCACGGGAACGCTTTCGCACACCTTCGCGACCCCGCCAGCTCCGGTTGCACTGCGCAGCCCCATCTCGGGAGAAGAGACAACTTTCCACTTTTACAAGGGCGCGCCAGAACATACAATACGCCCTTCTCTCGGTCCCTTCTCGTCACGTGGGCGACAAATCCCTCCGGATCCGTCACCCAGTGGTCATGGAAGCCAAGAAAAAAAACTCTCCCGACTACCTGTGGCAGGTCTGGTTATAGGTTTCGCCGTCAACCGTTATACAGCCGCGGAAGATAGGGAGAGCGGCAAAACGCAATACCGACACTACCCTTCCTCTATGGCTCCACCACCGCTGCACCGGCGGTACAGCACCCCTTAGGCACGTAGGGTAAGAAGAGCGTAGAATCGAAAAACCAACACTTCTCTCCCTCTGCGACTCCACCACTGCGAGCGGCCACCTCGGGCCGGCTGTGTAGGATCGTCTTAGCTTCACTGTGGGTGACCAAGCCACGGCTGCTAAACCCCACCGCCGCGATAAGGCGGGAACCTGTTCGAGGAATCCTTTTCGCGCCTAATTAATCGTCGTTAAATGAGACAACCATTTACTCCTATCGTCAACTTTATTGTATCACAATTTTTTATTTCTATTAGTAAAATGCCTTGATTCTAGTAGTTTTGTAGAGTAGGAAATTGATTTTGTAGATGGAAAATAATTCACGAGGAACTCTTCTCTGTAACAGTGGCGTCGTTGACACATATCGATTCATCGGTGCCAAGGCCCACGGTCAACGAGATAAAAGATGGCACGGCGGTTCTAATTGATGGCTACCAAATTGGTGTGACGGTGCTGGCTCTGAGTATTGGCTATGAGGTATGGGAGGTGTTCCCCCATCTGAACCCTTTCAAGGCTTGGTTCTACACTACAGCTTATAGATGGGGCCTTAGGCATCTTTCTTTGTAAGTGTTTAAATAATTAAACCGTATTTCTTTTTTAAACTGTCTCAACATTAACATGTTAATGTTGTACTCTGTATATTTAACTACAAATTACATAAAATAAATATTAACTTACATTACTTTAAATGATACCACATATAGTTAAAAGGAAGCTATCCAAAACAAGGATACAAACGTATTGAACGTGGAAGTCGACATCTCTCATCTTTATTTAATGGTCCGCTAATATCACATAAGCATTATAATTACTGGTGGTAGATCTCTATTGATGGAGACCATCTAGGTAGGTATCATCGCAGTTCCCTCTTCTGCCACCAGACAGTAGTGTGCAAACATTACTGTGTTCCAGTTTGAAGGGCGCTATAGCTAGTGTAATTAATTTGGTGACGAGACTACATTTCATGTCTCAAGGCAAGCACAACGTAATGTTGTATATAACATCCTTACTAGCACCACGTTGTTAAGGATAGGCATTTACTATCAGGTGAACGAACCGTTCGTCTCGTCGCTTCATTATCAAGTCCTATTGGAGATTCTTGGTTTTTATCAGTAATAGCACACGAGAATAACATTTACGCTGCTTGCTTCTAGCTACCTGCTAATATTGTTTCTTCTCGTATGTTACAAACGTATAACACAACTTCAACACTAGGATAAATCATTACAATGAAATAAAACTAATACTCTTCTTAACTTTTTCTCAACAATTTTTTTTTTCTCAATTTTTTTTTATTTTTTGGTTATTATATAAATTCGTTATAAAATAACGATTTTAAAGTAATATTCATGTATTAGCTTAAGATGACTACGAAACAAAAAGAATCATACATAATATTATAACGTTTTACTATGTCATTAGGTACAATAATGACGACCAATTTCCACAGGTTTCCCCAGTGGCTTCGTGGCTCCCAGTACACCTTCATCGACACACACAGAGTGTGGAGGAGACGATTCTGGTACAGCGATAGATTCGTGCCGAAATGGTTACAAATGTTTTTGCCGCACGTTTGGGAATTCGACCGGGAGCGTCACCAATACAGAAGATGGTCGAGGTACGCGCAGCCTGCCTTCGCGAAGCACTTGCACTACCCCGGTGAGGTATTCAACGATTGGCAGTCGGAAGAGTCCACAGAGACCGTGGAGAATCTAGATATGTCCAATTTTTCGATTGGTGTTCACAAACCAGACTACTGAGCTGTTACGGTCCTATATCTTTTATGTTTACTATCAAATATATATATAAAAAATTATTAAACTTTTACCAGATTAATTTGGATATTAACCACTTCCTTTTCCTTTAAATATTTAGAAAAATTTACAATAACATTTTTACACGTGAATAATTACGACTAGTAATTTCTGCTTGTTGCCCGCCGTCTTTAAGCATTCTTTCACAATATCCACTCATCTCCTTACATTTAAATGAAAATAATTTCTTAAAAAAAAAAAGCTAATATTTGTTTCAAAAATCATTAAAAATATATTAATTGTTGTTATGCTTCATTTTTTTTATAAAATTTTTACAGTTTGACTAATATTTATAGTTTGATATATACAAGTTGGTGAACCAACACATAACCAATGTGGCAGCTATTATTATTTTTTTTTCCATAAATTTAAATAGAGACTGAATTGAGAAGATGTTTCAACATCTCAATATTTAAAATATTGCCGATGTAATGAGTTAACACTTGCTCGAGTTTCATGTGATGTTATCAACAAAGGCCAGATGCTCGGCCTGAATGTATACCACCATGCACCACGTGGCTTCGGAATCTAACCGTATTTTACAAAACAGCTAACTGTTGTGTCATCATTATCAGCTGACGGTCGTGCACTCCTGGATATTGGCCTCCCCACAAGATCTCCACAGCGGTTGGAGTACATTAAGGGGAATTGGGCCGTTACCCACCATCCTAGCCCAGTGCAGGTAAGTGGGTTATTACTGTGTTTGGTGTAAAATAAAGAATATTATTTTTGATACGTTCCACTGCAGCTCCCGTTTCCGCTGCCAAGCAATAATCTGCAAACCTTACTGTGTTCCGGTTTGAAAGAAGTAGATAGTGAAATTACTGGGGTAACGAGATTGAACATGTTATGTCTCAAGGCGACGAGCGCAACTCGGTGCTGTTTATATAATCCTAACTGACTCCGCGTCGTTACGGACAGGCGTATCGCTCACCATCAGGTGAATGTTCCACTAGTCTCGTCGCATCCTTAATTAAAAAAAAATGTCCATTGTCGCGTATTGAACCACTGCAGAACGAAGGCCTCCACCAGTCGAATAAATAGCGAAATTTAAAAAAAGGGGATGGGGTTTAAAAAATAAAACTCACGATATTGATTAATCATATATTGGCCGCTTCCATTATATACCAGCGGCAAATCTTTGGCTTAACAATTACGTCTACTAAGATTAAAATTCAGTTAACATAGTTAGTTGTAAGTGTTGCAAATGCTGTATCAGCGCTCTTAAGACTAACGTATTTTTTTTTTAAAATCCTTAATTACGTAATGCGTTAAATACGGAGCGAACCGTTGTAACTACCTTAAATTATCGATATATTAAATGCGCTGTATCTGAAGAAAGATTGCGCGTCTATTACTAGTACTTATAATATTTATGACCTAAGTTTAATTAGTACGTTAAGTTATATAATAATCAAATTCATCAAAAACAGAACACTAAACAATTACAGTTAGAACAAAATTTCCGAGACCTAAACATTTGAATTAGATAAATCTAAAATTAGGCAAGATATTACACAGTTAAGGACGAAGAGTTTGAAAATGAAAATTACTCAGAACTTACACTATAACATCGATATTATTTTTAAATGTGAGATTATTTAAATCCTTAGCCTAGTTTTAACTTGATTGTTAATATTAATAATATAGCGCCTAATTTCGTTTACCACCAATCCATCATCATGCAGTGTCGTCTCTGGTTTAATGAGTGAAATGGTTTCGTTATGAATCGTGAGCGTGGTGAGCGAGGCCACCCCACATGTACGAGAAAATAAAACCTCGAAAGAGCGAATGAATGAATGGGAGGATAGATCTAAGGAAGAAAAGTAGAGAGAAGAAGAGTACACAATGAAATGAATGTAGTACAGCGGCAATGGTGTTTAAATAAATTATGTGACAAATTATACGAAAGTTGTGATTTTTGGGTTCGTGAGTTTATGGTTTTGTGAGGTTATGGGGCATAGGTTTAGGTATATATGCCTGGGAAATGTATGTTGATGTAAACAATGCTCAAGAGGATCATGTTGACGAAGAAGTAGAACAGGTGTAGGTAGAGACGAGCACGCACCGGGCTGAAGGCCTGGTGGTGGGTGGAATTTCATGGATCCACAAAGGAGATCATCACGTACCGGGTGCCGTTGGACACTTTGAGGCCCTCATGGTAGTGGGTAAGGCGGCCGGGGTGCATCAGTAGCCATCCGAGACGGGTGTCGCGCACGGAGCAGTTGTAGCGCAAGAAGTTGCAGCCGCCGCCGATGTAGTCCACGTCTGTGACAACAGACACACAACTATGAGCCATCTCCTCAGTTTGCACAGATTATATCAAAAATGATTTATGGAGGCTTGGTAGTAGGAGCGGTGGACTTACATGCTGCGCGACCCGTACACTCGGATTCGCTTCTACGTGAACCTTACTTTCCAATGATTGATAACAAAGGGTGGAGCCAAGGTTTTAAATTCCACATCGACTATATTATTAGAATCAACCTTTACCATAAAAGGCTGAGACAAAAAAGAATAAACTAAGATTGGCTAATAAATATTTAAAAATAAAACTTATTTAAATTAACTTTCAAGTACACTAAGCGTCGACAACATTAAATTAGCTGTAAATGAGTCTGTACTTACTGGGAGTGTTGAGAGCCAAGTTGATGGTGTAAGTTGAAGAGTCATGGTGGGGACGCAGGGACGGCTGCTCGTCGGGACGATAGCGTACCACGAAGTTCATGATCGACACTGGAGGCTGAAAATTTCATAATAATAGTTCATAAATGCATACTTTTAAGAACTGATATCATCAGAGTTGGAGCATGCCAGAGCTTTTTTAAAGACTTTCTTTTTAAATCTTATCTAGGGCATATTATCGATATTATTTTATAAACAAAATTTAATATGAATTAAAACGATAACTAATTATTTAAAGCTGTAGGCTTTTTTCGGAACAATTTGAATACAAAAACTTATTTTAAATCGCTGTTCCCATATCAACATATGAGTGTCATATTACTCTGGACGAGCACGAATCACCATCGACGAACTCCTGACTTCAAAGCGCCTGATATTGGAAGACCTTTTTAGTTTAAAAAGATAGGGCATAGAACAAGTAAATTCCTTTCACTCGTCTGTCAATATAAAATTTTGATTAACGTACATTATGGAAATAACCGGTGAAGACCATCTCCTGCAGAGGGCGGATGTACTCCTTGAGAATGTATAGCCATTGCTTTTCCAGTCCTACTTGATTCATGTGGATGTCACGAGTGGGTACAGCCTCGTAGCCGCTCTCCAGGCGGTTGTCCTGAAATTTGCGTAGAAATATAATAAACACAATCATTCAAACCATACTCATATATATATTGAAAGTTCTTTGTCAGTATTAATCAAATATTTGACAATTACGTTGTTGGTTCCGTCGCTCCACTCTCCAAACGCTTCCATGATTTCAATCCATTCCCTGCAGAAACGCGGCGACATCATCGGGAACCAGTAGACATCAGGACAGGGCTGTTAACGATGGGGAAATTAAAATACCAAAAAAAAACAAAAAACAAAACGTGTAATTTCACACAAACAAATTATACGGACTTTAATAATTCTCTTGGTTTATTTTAAACCATTCAATCATCGCTGATTGACGCTCGCTGGATAATAAGTACCACCGTTGATCCTATATTTGTTACTGATTGAATAAATATTGATATATTTAAACTTACTATCTCATGGTAAGGAGTACAGTATATTGTTGTGCAAAAATCCTAGCCTGAACAACATTCCCCTTGCCAAGTCGCTTCTGCTGTATACGAAAAAAAAATTGTATTCTCACCATGCGAGGCTTGCGCCCGTTTTCGAAGTTCTGAACGTAATCAGGGTGAAGGTAACGGTTCTCCCATTCTATCTTATTATCGAGGATTTGGTACATGTCCGGATGGGTGCGACTAAGATCGTATGTCTCCGGGTTGACAAGGTGTCCAAGGTCTTGCTCGTTGCTTACGTACATCATCACGCCCTATGATATTTTTAAATATTAAAAACAATTTATGCATATTTATTATTGGTACTTGTAAAAAAAAAATGAAATTATTAAAAATTATAAAAACACTTTGTATTCAATGATAAGTTAAATCTTACAATATTTCTGAGGCTACCGCAGAAAGCCATATCGGGATCGAGTTCTTCTTTGACGTAGGTCACCGAGTTGGCGGACTGTTTGCGGAACACGTCCATGTTTATCAAATAGCAGTTCGTGATGAAAGGAACGTTCCATATACCCCTGAAAAAAGGTTAAACATTATTGATAACATGACAGGGGCTTGAATTTGAGATTGAAGTTGTCACGCTAAAGAATGTTAGCCTGACTTGTATAACCAACTCGGAAACTGCGGAAAGTATCCTGATGATTAAATGTTACCGAGATAACTCATTTCATGTCAGTAGTGTATATATATTTTGACATGATAATCAAATTTGAATAAATTTGCCTAAAGCAGTTCGAAGATATAAAAGAAATACTATCGAGGGTTATCAACAAGGTTACTATGCTATACATATCAAGAGCACACAATATGTATATCTTAATATTGTATTGTTAATATAAAAACTCTTAAAAATCTATATTTCCAGTAAATATTGCTACTAAAGAATTATGTAGGATGATGTATTCCTTTATAATCTTATTATAATAGAAAGAAGATACTATCAAAGGATCGCATTTAAGCTTTAAAGAAAAAGTTTTTGTGTAAATCGCGCAGCGCTGAAAGTTCTAGACGCCTTTCTTAAACAAGCAGCGTAAGAGATGAATCGATCACGTCTGTGACCTATCTCGAACACTTCTCAAATTGCTGCCAATTCAAAGCTTCGTTCAAATGGCGAAGGTAATTGGGAGAGTCGCATCACAGGGGCGACAGGGTCCCTCCTTTCGGCTCCTTCAACATTAATCAATTGAGAGTACGAGAGGAGACAGTGTTCTCTCGATCCGCAACCGCATCATTTCAATGGAGGCAGGCGACTAGACGCCTCGCTAGCAAAACCTAAAACCAAATGCTGCTAAGGTGCTTGCTCTCGATACTGATACTCGCGCTGGTGTTCAGCGCCGCGGAAGCGCGGAGAGGTCGAGCGAGGAGTAGGACCAAGTCTAAGGTGATAAAGCCACCACATGTATAGGCGGCTTTAAAGTATTTAATTGATAAATAACAGATTACTCTTGCGGCAGGTACAAATCGGATTGCCCATAACCGGCAAGTACAGAGACCCAGAGTCGGACCAGTACTACAATAACAATGACGTGAGTACATTTATATTATTATTACTATTATTATTATTATTATTAAATCGATTGAATATACATTCAACTTTTCACTTATAGTTATGATCTACATACATATACATAACTTGTAACTATAATATAACATTCAGCGACGAATAAACGGAACAGTCGTGAAAGCTCATATTTCCTTAGTTATTGAAATTAAAAGACAAAAAAACCGTATTTACTTAATCATTAAAAATAATAGCATCAATAACCAAAAGATATATTAAACGATAGTTACAGTTGCAGATGATACGTACACAACTGCATAGGATTTTCTAAAATAGCTACCCAACATGTTCGAGAGGTGAACGCAGGGCATTTTAAACTTGTTAATTCTAAGTTAGTAACAAGTGAGATTATAGCTTGCGTGGTCGCTCTCCTTAGCAACAATGTAAAATAGGCCAGATCAGTCCACCCTAACGTATTGTGCTAAATAAGTCCTCTCGAACCTAGCCCTCCTCCCTATACGCGCCAGCGAATGCTTCAAATACCCAATGCAAAGTTAAACTAAACAAATCTCGGGAAACTAACTAACTGTATCTAGACAAAGAAACTACACTCAATAATATATTAACTAATCTAAATTTATTATTTTAATACATTAGAATATTTCATCGATGTGAAGATCTTGATAAATACTCTTCAAGACGGAGACTGTTTTTATCTCCATTATCATGATATCCATTGTTAAACACTTAAACTCATAAATGAAATAATGAACTTTAATATAATAAAACTATTTCTCAAGCGAAAACTTATTCTTATGTAAAAAAAAAAAAATACGTAAATCAAATATTTGATGAGCTTACGCCATTAGTCAAAGCGAATGTGTAAACAGGTGCGGTGGTCTATGAGGTTAGTAATAAAAAATGTCTTTTTCAAAACTATATAGTTTCACACAAATCACACTAAAATATCAAGTATTTATAATTTATCGGGCATTGGAATTTTTTTTTTTTACTAGCGTTATAACTTCATATATATATATATATTTGTGTGTGTACATTAGGCGTTAGAAGTTCGTGTATATACGTGTCTATGGCTCGTCAATGAAGGCAAATCATAAAACGCAAATTAATCAATGTGTCTAATATCTCCTTTGGGATGCGAGATTTTTTTTTTTTTTTTTACACTAAAAACATTTCATCTTTTTTCAAACCTGCTGCCGTTCCAGCCCCCGCTTCCGCTTATTAACATATTGCCTGTATGGGAGAACCGTAGTAGACATAAATCAGACGACGTCCGCTGTTGCGAAGTACGCGAAGTAAACAAGAGGGGACTGACGAATTGGTGTATCCGAATAACCGTATCGCCATAAGGGTCATTTGAACATTAGACAACAACAGATTTAATTCAATTCAAATCATGGTTTCATATTTTGTTATCTCTATAAGTTAAATATTTTTATAGGCAAACCAATCATAAATTATTCGATAGTATAGGGTGGCGCAGGTATACAAGGTATACAAGGTGGCGCAAAAATAACCTTCCGATATTTTTTGGCTGTAATTTAAAAAAAAATGAAAAACTTTGATTCTTCTTGTGGATTACTTTTATTTGGTTTTTTAATTTTTTTACATCAAGGCAAAATTTATAGCATTTTCTGATAGGAGGATTACTTTTGCGCCATCCTGTACAACAAAGTTGTACCTCTACAATGTTGAGGTGTCAATGAAATTGTAAACTTTGATGTATTTAATTCTATTATACAATCATCAACGATGTAGCTATTTGAGTTTTGTATATACTTAACAAGAAACAAAGCCAAATTAAGTTAATCTCCTGATAACTCGTACTACAGCTTCTTCGCTTAGTTTGACAGAGGAATCGGAAAAAGGCATACACTTCGCTACGGTCAAGCGAACATATAACGCTAAACTATAAAATCCAAAAAAAAAATGGAAGCAGGTACTGCTAACTATACAAAGAATTAATAAAGCAAAATTTTTCAAATTTCTTTTTTGATTTCCTACGAGAAAAGATTTGTTGCAAGAATGAAAAAATTAATGTAAAGTCCGCCTATAACCTATTAATAGCTTTGAATGTTTGTTTAAATAAAAACTAAAAAAAAAAACCGTTTGCAGGGGGCAAAGATCGTGCTGGCATCACATTTCGATCTCGAGTACGTCCTCGGCCACAAGATCGCATTCCTCTGCATCGCCAAGGGCTCGCCGAGGCCTCACATTACTTGGTTCAAAGACGGAGTAGAGATCTTCGCGCATCACTACTTGCATGTAAGTTATTATTGCACTATTCGAATACCAACTCATGCTACATTTCTAGCACTTTTTAACATCTAGACCGATCATAAGAATAGCGCATTAAGATTTTTATTAGGTCATTCAACTGTGCGCGATCACAAGCGTACACTTCTTATCGAGCAAGCGTTAGTATGAAGTCATATTGACGCTTTCATTTTTATTACAGATAAAATATTATTAATAACCGTATCCTTTTTAGATACACGAGTGGCCAATAGGGGATGATCGCGTGAAATCGAAGATAGAGATTGACCCGGCCACGCAGATGGACGCCGGTGTATACGAGTGTACGGCCGACAATATGTACTCAATCGACCGTCGCTCCTTCAAAACTGACTTCTCCATCGCCTTCGATTAAACTTCCAAAAAAACATATATAACGGCAAAGTAATAAACAATTATATCTGGTAAAAAATCATCTAGATATATATATCCACATAAACATATACTTTTATTGTTCGCTATCGGAATTACATAGATATTATCATCATACATATTATCCACTTCAGACAAACGCTTTGTCTTCTTCTTCTTCTCAAAGTGATAATTTTATCATTTCCTTATAAATATTTTTTATCAACAAATACTTTATTTAACAGATACTTTAAAGTATTGTTTCTTTACCGAAAATGAGACCTAGATAAGATGGTTTTTCTATTCAGCGAACTACATTGATATATATATGTATCGTAAATATTCTAGAGCATTGATTGGGTCATGCTTCGATGTGAAAGTTTCATGTTTAATTTTTTTTTTTTTAATTATTATGCACTAGTTATTTTCATTTATTAAGTTATTACATATAACATGAGATGCAGATTAAATATTATATAAAAATACAAGACTTAAAACTTAAGTTTTCAAACTGTAAATAATATTGTAGCGGTCCTTATTGTATGTGTTTCAGAAATCATTGTTTTACCTTTTTTTTTTGTTTATGTAATATTTTATATATTTGTAATGAATATCTCTTTTTTATTAAATATTTTAATTATTGCGCGTTATTATTTAATTCACATTTCTTCACAGGAGATGCATCTGAATACTAAGTACAAGTTGGTTGGAACAATATGAGCACGACTTAAGGATACCGAACCGATACTAATGCTATTTTTTTTTAATAATTTTTGCTAATCTTTCTTTCTTTCCATTCAGGTTTCGTTTGAGCCAAGAACTAAATAATGTAATCAGAGCTATCCATCTTATAACTCGAATCGTCAAATACGCGAAACGGCAATTAGTTTACTCTTTACAAATATTTCTTATATAGGCTATATAGGCTTCATGACTTCTGTCTCATCAGTACTTGTTCTCATAATCATAACCCTCGTCTAAGCTATGAAAGATTAAATACGCAGGATACAGTCCTATGGCCCATCGCCCTCATATCGCACTCATGTGCCCCAACAGTGAGGACATAAATAGATTATTAAATAATATATTTTTGTGAATGCAATACTGATAGGAAAAATAAACACATCTGCTTCCGTTGGCGCGGCTAACCACTTGCATCGTACCAAGGATAGTCCTAATACGTCTCTAGAGTTGTTTTATTTATTTTTTTATTCAACGAAGCGACGAGATGCGCGACACGTTGACCTGATGGTAAGTGACATAACACCAGATTATGCTCCTCGCCTTGAGACAACGCGACAGAAACGGGGGCTGCGGTGGTGTACCTAATGAGACGGTCCACCTATCTAACACCATGATATTGCAATCTGTTGATGAAACAGCATTGGTTTGTACACGTTGAGAATACATCAGAGTCAGGGTAAGAGCAAGCAAGTTTCATCATACTTTACCTCCTTGGCACCTAATATCATGTAAAACCCAAAAGTGGTCTACACTGTTGTTAAAAAAAAATGCGATATATCTCATATCGTAGAGCGGAAAATTAAGTAATATATTTATAACTTACCTTACTGTTTTGTAGACAATATCCATGTAGTCTGCCGAACGGGCGTAGTACCCGGATGCGTTAATGGCGCCCCAAAAGTTGGACCAAGCTTGCCCCGGGCGAGTGAGAAGCGGCGCTATGACGTCATATCCGGAAGACAGGAGGTAACGTAAAACCTGCTTGTCAACTCGCGACACGCTGTCAACGACGAACATATAATGGCACACGCTGTTCAAACAACGATCCCTGAAAGTTTCATTTATTTTATTATTGATATATATTAAATAAATCATTTGTTTGCCGGCCAAAAAAAACGGTAAATTTCATGTACATACTTTGCTATGTTCCTTGCTTCAGCCTCTGAGATGTAGTCACTGGGCATGATCCTCTTAGCAGTGGCGTATTCTTTGGAGTAGTTATGATAGAACATAGTCACATATTCCTCGTGATACTCCACATTATTGCGGAGGAGCAGTTCGATCTTGCTCTTCGGGTAATCAATCTCCAAGATGCCCTGTAAGAACTCTTCGAGGAAGGGAGTTGCTTGTTCTATGAACACTGCGAGCATTACTTTTGGCAGATTTTCCTCCTGGGAATATTAATTAGTTTTTAGGGTACAGATAAGAAAATATCGTATTTAACTCGTTTCTAAATTATTAATCTTGAGAAATATGAGTTGAATACGATGGGACTCTATGTATCTCCTTCTTAGAAAAGAGAATGAGTCTCTGCGATGGGAATATAAAAGGAATGGTTTATGTAAGACAAAAAACGAGTAAAACGCCATTAAAAGATTTTGAAAGTTACCTCAAGTCCCACCCTTCTCTCGTCGCAAGCGGCGCACCCTTTCTGAAGTGACCACGAATTTGCGAGGTAGTTTCCGAAGTAGTTGAGCGTGAGCTTGGATGGCCCATTTCCGTGGATGATGAGTGGTCTCACCTTCGTGGCCACATTCTCTATGAAGGGCCATTTCTCCGTTGTGTTAATACGAAGTTGAACGTCAGCTGAAATGATTACACTAAGTTACGCCGAGCGGTATAGTTATTTATAAAACAAGTCATGAACGTTTGAAATAATCAAAATCTATGAAAAAAAAAACTTTAAGGAACAAATACGACAACTTACAAAGCGCTCCATTCAAGTTCTGGAATATTTCCGACTTATGATCCAATGCAATCCCCAAAGTCTCCCTCATGTTTTTGTTAAGATATACTTTAGTGTAGAACAGTTGGTCATCTTCCTTGTCTTTCACCTCCTTAGCGTTTACTATTTCAAACAACTCTCCTAGATAACCTGTTAATAATGTTGTTATCGTCAGACTTAACTCGCCCAATGCTGATCGAGCCACCATAAAGATCGCAACATCTATTAGTGCTGCGTTGCTATCAATCTTAAAAACGACTATATAGAAAACGATAATATATATACCAAATGAAATATCATCGTCAGCCGATAGCCGTTCACCGCTGGACACAGGCCTCCCCCAAAGGTCTCCACAGAGTTCATTGCAGGTCTTATCCCACCAATTGACCCAGTGCGGGTTGGTGGGTACTATTAAATATGCTTTCTCTTTCTATTTCTATGATCATGATAGCTATCAATCATTTATATTAATTTTAGTATATATTAGCCTCTTAGCTTAACAGCTTGAAAATATTTGTATGCACTATATTTATATAGTATTATATATAACTGTATCTTATTTACTAACAAGATACTGCACCCTTAGTTTTATTCTCTGATCAAACCACGGGTAGACCGGAAGAGAATGCCCTTTGGCATTAAGTCCGCCTTTTTGTATGTATTAAAGAGTTTTTCGAAATATCTACCAATAATCGAGACGGGATAATATTCAGTTCTCATTACATTTAATGTAATTTTTTAAGCTTCCTCTCATGGTAGTCTTACCTAAAGTAAAGTGACCGATAAAATTCTATGCATTGATAATCGCAATCAAAATAATGCACAAGGTCATCTTTATTAATTCGCGTAACATAGCATGTGATGTTGTTATCGAGAATTTCGTCCAACGCACACATAATCATGACTTCCTTCCAACATATCCCTTTTTGTATGCACGATACATCTGAATCACAGTTTTTATACTAAACTGACTCATTTTAAATTGAACTGTGATACCGCAACAACTCTACTCTTTTAATGTCAAGAGAGCATTTTTTTTTCTTTTTACCTTTTGCTACTTATAAGGGTAACAAGAAGTATTAAAAGTCTTGAATGAAGCACGGTTGTATTCTAAATGACTTCCGTGAATGTATTATGTCCGTACATACGAAATTATCGTTTTGTCGCACTGACCGCTTTGATCTGAAATACCTCCTCTCTGGTTGAGAATTCCAAATTTAAATTTATAAATTCATTTAGCTGCTACATTTGAGTTTTGAAAACAGTCATTTATTTGTTTTTTCCTCATTATTATTTTCTTTGGCGTGGCTTATTACAGCACAATGGTAAATATGAAATATCGGTATATTCACGAGTACGAGTTCTACCGTGGCACCAGTGCTGCAGGAACTGCTCGAAGGATTAATGATGTGTACGGCGCTGGTGTCGTAAAAGAAAGCACGGTACGTTTTTGGTTTCAACGTTTTCGTTCTGGAAATTTTGACCTTCAGAACCAACCCCGTGGACGGCCGGAGACCAAAGTAGAAAATGAAGAATTAAAGGCTATTGTAAAAGCGGATCCATCATAAAGCTCTTCAGAGATAGCTGCAGGCTTCGGAGTAAGTGATAAACAAAACTGTATCAATCCACTTGAAGCAAATCGGGAAAGTAAAAAACCTTAAACGATAGATACCTCATGAATTGAGTGAATCGAACTTGCAAACACGCGTCGACTGCTGCTGCTGTGTTACCTTGCTCAACCGACACAATGATGAAGGGATTTTAAATCGAATCATTTCTTGTGATGAAAAGTGGATACTGTACGATAATCGAAAGCGCTCGTCGCAATGGCTAAACCCTGGAGACTCGGCCAAATCCTGCTCTAAGCGAAAATTTACTCAGAAAAAGTTTAGTTGTGAGGATTGGTGGACTAGCGCCGGTGTCGTTCACTACAGCTTTCTAAAATCTGACCAAACAATTACGGCAGATATCTATTGTCAGCAACTACAAACCATGAAGGAAGAACTAGCTGCTAAACAACCGACATTGGTCAATCGCTCTAGGCCACTGCTACTTCATAACAATGCAAGACCAGCACCACATACTGCACAACGAACAACCACTAAGTTATATGAGCTATAATTGGAATGTCTGCGACATCCATCGTACTTTTTGGACCATACTCCAGCAGATTACTATTTTTTCAAGAATTTGGACAACTTCTTACAAGGAAAAAATTCAACTCCGATGCGGCAGTCCAAACCGCCTTCAAAGAGTTTATTGATTCTCGCCCCGTATGGTTTTTTTAGTAAAGAGGTCAATAAAATACCTATGAAATGGCAAAAGTGTATAAATAACAACGGTGCATACTTTGATTAATTAAATATATTTTTACAAAAAAAGTTGACTTTATATTCCTCCGTACAAAACGCCAATTTCATATGTAATGACTTAATATTTCTTAACAATAAGTCCTGGAAAGTCTAGAGCACCTTGTAGATAAAAAAGAATCTTAAAATCTACAATTTCAATGAGATTATTCAGCTTAATAAACATATGTATGCAAATACAGAAACAATTTAAATTATATTTCGTGTTGTCAAGGCCAAAACTTATGTACTCGCAGATGTTACAATTTCATAAAAATTTTATTATCTCCTCATAAATTTAACTTGTGATGTAAAGTATTTGCATTTATTTTTTAAAGGAAACCAATCTACCAATATTTTAATTTCCAAGTTGAGTAGTACCTAAGTTTAGCTGCGATGGAATCAAAGAATTACTTTGATTGTTTCCTCTCAATCGAATTCGTTATTGACCTCAGAATAAAATCGAAAAAGGTGAAGGTAACGTATATTTCAGATCTTTACAAAATTTCTCACACAGATCTGAAATTTTCATCAGACTTCACCGATAGTAAAATATAGAAGACATAAAAAAATTATTATAGCATGTTTATTTACTTACACTAACATTTATTTAAATTTTTTTTTTTTTTTTGTTTTACGTGGGGGGAAATTCCTACGCATACTCGTCCTTGCGGGGACAAGGACGAGTTATGTCGGACTTGCACCGACTAAAACCTCCACGATGTTCCGCCTTATCGACATGATGGCAGGGTCACGGGAACGCTCGCACTTAACCGCGACCCTGCCGGCACTGGCCGCTTGCGCAGCCCACCTCTGGAGGGAGGGATGAACCCTCCCTTTGCAGGGCGCCCCCTCCTCGACCACATGCGTGTGCGCGCAACCGGTTCCGCCGAATCTGTCGCCCAGAGGCCGTGGGAGCCACTGGAGAAAACCTCTCCCTGCTCCCCGCGGCAGAGAGATGTTAGGCCCGGCGATAACTGTCAACGGCCGCGGAGGATAGGGAGAGCGGCGCATCTCAATACCGGCACTCCTCTTCCCCCGCGGCACCACCGCCGACGCATCGCCGGTGCGACACCGGTTGGCCGCAGAGGGTACTCCCTCCGCGACCCGAGCTCGGCTGCGAAGGGCGGTATGAAACCGCCCCTGCAGCCGGCCGCTAGGGCAGCACACAGCCGCCCCGACCGCTCCGGTGAGCTCGTTACCCCAACCGGAGCTCGAACCTGGAGCGGCCGCTTCGGCCAGCCCTTTACCGCGGGCCAGCCGGATGGGTTCCACTTGGTTTCACCGTGTACCGGACCACGGTTACTAAGCCCCTCCGCCACGACAAGGCGAAAACCCGTTGGAGAGGCACTCACATTAACATGGTTATTGACTTCTAAGTGAAACTGGGTTAAAGGTTATAACTGTAGTAAAGCAGTTGATGTCATAATCAATACAGAAATATCTTTTTTTTTCTTACTTATTAGATAACGGTGCGTGTAACAGTGCTGAAGAGTGACTGCTGTTTCATTTTATTACATCATGATTGAAGTAAAATTACAAAACCATATCGCGATCTACAGAATAATTTTAATGTACGTAACTACACCGATACAAAACTACAAACGAGATGTTAGTTTCGTGTTCATTATCATCATCAGCCGACCGATGTACACAGCTGGACATATAGATCGATCTTGGACTTGTCGCAACCTTTACCATATACACGTAATATTGAATAAAAACACACACATGTGGTGATGCGCGCTGATGGAAATTTTAAAGAACATAATAAAAATAGCACACAGAATTACCTCCGGGCACAAAAAAATAAATAAATATTGAGTAAGAAAGTTGATATTATTTGATACCTGATCAGAAATTTCTTAATGCAATTATAAACGAAGAAAACAAAGCATTATATGAAACTATGTAATGAATGATTCGTGTGATAATTACTCACCTATGAATCCGCCAGAGTTCAGATAGGGATTGGTGATTTCAGTGTTTGGGTACATGGGTGCCAGTTTTGCATCTGGCCAGCAGAATGGCTCAGCGGAGAAGAGAACACGAGCGTCCGGCATAGCCTTGAACTTCACGAGGATATCACCCAAGTTGCCGAGGAACATGACGTCATAGCTACGATATGCACATTTAATATTATATCTCAATAATGATTGTATTATATCATACATTCATTTTCCTATCAATTATAAATATTATTAAGAAATTAACAAAAGCGTTTTTATGGCACATATCTAGATGCAAACATATACATTTTACTACTTAACATAATATAAAAAAAAATTTGAAAAGTGTAGCCCATCCAGTAAATTATCAATACTGTCCTACAGGCTTTAATAATTACTCAAACTGAATAACTAACCTGTCAGTGAATAGTACAATATGATCCTTCTCTTTCGTCTTCATTAAATCGGTGAGCTTTTCTTTTAAAATGTTAATCTTCTGACCGCCACCAGCATAGTTCATGTCGCCACCTTTCCACTCCACTCCCTTGCCCAGAACAGTGACGTTGATGCCGTATACGCGAGCCGAACGCATGTAGCGCTTGAATCCATCGGTTTCTTCAGTGGCAACAGTGAGAACCGTTACATCATCTACGAAAAAAAAAGGAAACGCTCTTCAATAATTTCATTTTGTAATTGTACTGAAAAACAATTTTTGTTCTGAAAAATGAAGAATATTTTACAATGAACAGCCAATGTGTCCATTATCAAAATGTTCAGTCACATAAAGTTTTGCTTAATCAACTTAAAATAGTTATATCAATATCTAAAAAAAAAATTTATATGTTTCGAGTTTATATAAACTATTAATACATACGACCCAATACAATGGGTATGATAGAGAAATAATAAACTACTATATTCTATGACCACATAACTAATACGATGATGATGGCGAGAACAAAAATATATAACGGAGAGAATACAAAAATATATATATCATATATCCGGAAGTAATATCATAAATTTGAAGAATTTTCGTGTTTAAGTTAAACATATATTTTTGTTGTTAAAGTTCGACGCCGCTAACAAGTGTTTACGAGTTCACCGAACTTTGAATATCAGAGATACGGGATTAGTTATTTTGAAATAGCGTCAAAAGAAGTGATAGGGTAGAGAAAGATAGATCTGAATTTATATATTACTAAACTAAAACAAATACTAAATCTCCAAATAGGTCATCGTGTCTATATGTGGGCGCTGTACATTACACCGAAGAGAAAATCTAGTCAGTCAGAGACTAGGCGCATGCCTGAAATTATATCAGTCAGCGTTATATCGATTTTCAGAGGTCACCCCCCAGGGATGGGATGAGGTGCATCTCGCTTGCACACGGCCAATTGCCCGGGATGCGCCTATAATGCGCAGGACTGTAACCACGCCCATCCAATTGATTTTTCATTTTACCTTGGACATCGTTATAACGAAATGTTAGGGCCCAGAATACTGAAATATTTTAAAGAGTCTAACAATGTAGATTGTTAGACTCTTTAAAATCTTTAAATATTCTATGTAATACAACAAAATATAAAAATTATAATCGATTATAACATATAAAAGATTTTTTTTTTTTATAAAACAAAAATATCAACATACATCAAATTTGTTGGATAGAGGTCAGGTATTTTCTATTGACATAACTTTATTAACTCATTATATTTTCTATATACATAAATATATATATATATATATGAATATATGTACACATTTTACAATATTTTATTATAGTACTGATCGCCTACATCTATTTTCTGTGATACTCGGTTAACAAGTAGAGAACTCTATATGAGTTAAGCTCGCCTGACCTACAAACATTTTCATTTATTAAATGATATATGTTATAATAGGAAAAGTAAACCATATAATAAGGTAAAAGAAGATTGTTGAAAGAACATGATTATTATTATGGTTCACCTATTATAGCAGATATTTAATATTCTTAATTCACACATTTGGGTTGTTGAAGTTCAGGTTATAACACAAAAATACTTATAAGAACAGCTAACGTTTTTCAATATATTTATTTCATATAATTATTATTTACATTAATTATGAAAATGTTTAATTATTTATTTTTAATTAACAACAAAATGTACTTGTAATTTGTAAGTTGTTCAAATCATAACTCAAATCATACTCGATTCAGATTTTTTTATTACTTAATAATATTAACAGATACCCTTAAAAGTTTATAACAATAAACTTTTAAGGGTATCTGATATAATCTATTTCTTGTAACAACAAGAAATAGATTATATCAGTGCATATTTTTGTATGAAAATAATTCATATTTACATAAATGTATATAAGTTACTGGAATGAACCCTTTCCTTTCCTTTGTTTTATTAGTAAATGCCCCTTAATATGCTAGTTTTGTTTTTATTATTTACAATATTATCTACTATTATCATCCATATAAAAATTAATAGAGTACTTCAAGTTAATTCAAGTAATAAGTAAAAGCTTTAAGTTGTTTGGTGTTTTTACATAAAAGTGGTATAATATTAAGTTATTAAATTAGGAAGTTGTCTCCTTTTGAAAATTAATGTCAGTAAAATTATTTACTATATAAACTATAGATTACAAAGCAAGGCTGAACCCCCATATTTCTAGAATTGTTAAAAATTATATTATTGATTATCCAAGACTACAAATGGAACGTACATAGCTAATCTAGATTTCATATAGGCAACTTGATTATTCGATGATAAAAATTCCCAATAACTTCCAAAGAATTATTAATTACGACTAATAAAAATATATATATATTAAAATCGATATGACATTAATTAATTGACGAAAAAATAAATTGATAAAAAAACTATCACTCATAATGCCTTATTCGTTCAACACCGAAGGACTTACACTTACTTCGATCACCCACTACTTACCAATTGCTTCAGCACAAACTAAACCAAAGAACAGAGGTAACAGAAGAATGGTCTTCATGTTTCCACTATTTCTACGCGACGATTTCAGTATCTTTAAATTATGAAGCTTTTCGATGTTGAACTATAGATAATGTTTGAAAAACATTTTTAAATATTTAACTCAGCAGTACATCCTGTTCCTTGCACTAATAAAGTCTGACTGGACCCGGGCATAGCTGCCACCGACATTAAAACCACGCTGCGCATGTGTTGAACCTTCTCTGATGCAAGTATCGATTAGTGCTATGACCAGAGTTAAAAGACTACGAGAATTAGAGCACCATTATTTATTTATATAAAATTTAACTAATACACTAAAAACAACTATTTTTCAAACACGTCAAACATTGCAAGACAAAAATATTACTCCACTTTTTTTTCTTTAATAAAATATTAATTAATAGTTTTTTTTATTTAGATTTTGGTAAATTTAAGAGTCAGTCTTCAAAGGTGATTTTTTAAAACTTAGATTCTGTTGTTGATTCCGTCAATGGCAAAGAATGTTGATGACAAACTCCAAAACAGTAAAATCAAGTTGATTTTATATTCGATCGGTAGATGGCAATGAAATATAATCGAAAGATTACACACTATCTGAAACCATTAGAAAACCTGAAGAATACATGCTTATTAAATTTTTTCCTGGTAAACATACTATTCTAAATTACTTTTAATTGTAATTATTTTTTGAAAGATATATAATATATGGCGTGTTTGATTTACGACAGCGCCATCAAGTGGCAAGCAATGTGATTGACTTTTAATCTATATATCTATATATATAGAGAGAAAATGGGTTTCCTGTGTTCGCCAATTACATGAATACTGGTGAACGTATTCGACATGGGAACAATATTCGACACGGAATGGTTTATACATGGTTATAACGTATTTGTAACTTGTGCATCACCTTGGCTACTCGTCTGTTACGCTGCTACATACGGCCCTTACTCATCTACGGCTGCCAGGCGTGGACAGTTAAAGAAGACCTTCGGTAACGGATTCAGGCTTTCGAAATGTAAATATATCGCCGCATGCTGAAAATCAGCTGGGTACGGAAAGTGACTAATGAGGATTTTCTGTGGCAGTAAAAACGAAACGGGAGCTTTTCTTAAAAATCAAAAAGCAAAAGACGATATATCTAGGACATACAGCCCAATATGCCAAATACACTCTTCCGAAGATAAGAGTAATGTGGCCGGAAAGAGAAAGATTGGTCGCAGAAACAAGTCATAACTAGACAACATTAAGAACGACTTGCAGCTGACCACCTAACGCACAACCAAAATGGATTCGCAGAACTGGTATCCAATCTTCACTAGTTGGAGAGGCATAAGATGAATAAAAAGTTAGGCTTTGTTGCTATGGTAACTCAAGGAATATTTCAGATAAACTTAAGACTAATTTTATATTAGGGCCAGATAAGCGGGCGGCGTATAGCTAGTCTTCAAGAAAAACATATTTTTTAATTTATTTCTACCATCTGTACTTTACTTCTTACGTATATTCGAAATTCCTAAAATTTGTGGAACTAAAATAAATTAATCGATACATGTCCTAAATAATTTTCATTATAGTGTTATTGCTATTGAAAGTTTTGTCAAAATTAGTCTACCATTTTCGAAGATTGCCCAAAACAAGTAGATTGACCAAAAACATTGTTTTATCGTTTCCATTATTCTTATATACAGTTTGCTTAAATAAGTATGAGTAAATTACTCAGCAATATTTATCTACACCCTTATCTTAATGTTTAAAATACAACTTATCTATAATTGGAAACTTTTAGCACAATCATTTCTTTAAAGCTAAAAAAGTTTTTTATAGGATTACCCCCTCGCCCCCCAAAACCGCATTTGGTCAGTGGTTAATAAGTTACGTTTCCCTTTCTCCTTGTAAGAGAGCCCGCAAGTCCTAGTAGAGAGGAATATAAAAGGTTATTTCTATACCGTCATTGATACATGTCGGCCCTAAAGTAACTTGTTTAAGATCTCCGTTAGTGAGGCGATGTATAAATGTATATTACATATGCACAAGCAAAACTCTTAACTTAGAATCGGTAAAAAGGTTAAACAAAACTATGTTAAAGATCTAATTCATATAACATTGTATTATAATGTGTGTAGTAAACAGGTATAAATCGCATCAATAAATAACGTGGTGAAAGCAATACTAAAAATATTTTAGTTGAAATTTGAAAGTATTAGGTTGGGGAAAAAGTGTTTTCGCATTATAGTATGTATGAACTTGTAATGAAATCTGTTTGGCTGTACTATTTGTGTCCGGCTGGTTTTGGTATCATTGAAAGTTTAAATTTTAAAGAACATAATTCCAAATTCAAATTAGGAAAATGTGTGATTTTCATTGTTTTTCGTACTGTCAAGATGAGTGAATCTGATGAAGGAATTCGATACATTTTAAAATTTTATTACAAAAAAAATAAAAATGCAACGCAAGCTGCAAAAAAAATTTGCGATGTTTATGGAGCTAGTGCAGTGCAGTGCAATGTCTGTGAGCACTGTGTAGCACAAATTTGGTTTAAGCGTTTTCAATCCGGAAATTTTGATGTCAAAGATGCACGTCGCTCTGGTCGCGCTATTACGGATAAAGTGGATGGCATTTTTGAAAAAGTGGAGCAAGATCGGCACATCAGCAGATACGACGTAGCTGAAGAACTGGGAATTGACCACAAAACGGTTTTGGCGCATTTGAAAATAACTGGGTACACAATAAAGCTCGATATTTGGGTACCTCACGAGCTCACTGAAAGAAACCTAATGATGAACCGTGTACTCGTTTCTGATTCTTTATTACGACGTAATGAAACCGAACCATTTTTGAAGAAGCTGATAACTGGTGATGCGAAATGGATCATGTACGACAAGGACGTGCGAAAAAGGTCGTGGTCAAAGGCCAATCACGCTTCACAGACTGTAGAGAAACCCGGGTTAGCTCGCAACAAGGTGATGCTGTGTGTGTGGTGGGATTGGAAGGGCATTATTCATTATGAGCTGTTACCGCCAAGCAGGACCATCTATTCTGAACTCTACTGCGAACAACGATGAGATTAAAGTAAGAAGTTGAGAGAAAGCGGCCGGAATTAATCAACAGAAGGGGTGTGGTTTTTCATCATGATATCGCTAGACCTCGCACATCTTTAGCCACTCAGGAAAAATTAAGAGTTTGGCTGGGAGGTGTTAATGCATCCGCCGTATAATCCTGACCTTGCACCTTCAGATTTCCACCTGTATCGGTCTCTTCAGAATTCTTTAGGCAGTGTCAGGTTAACATCACGAGAGGACTGCCAAAACCACTTGTCGCGGTATTTTGATCAGAAGTCCCAAAATTTCTATAGCAATGGGATCATGTCCCTACTTACAAGATGGCAAGAAGTTATCAAACAAAATGGTACCTACATACTTTAGTTAAATACAAATAAACTATATTAAAATGTGTTTTAAATTTTCTTGAAAAATGCGAACAAACTTTTTTCCCAACGTAATATGAAGTAGAATCTACAGACGAAACTACTATTTTGGCGCTAGTTAAAATACTACATTTTGTTCTGTTTCAGCAGTTATAAAAAACTAAAACTGAACAAAAATATATAAAGTAATTGTTATATACGAAATATAGATAGAAATAATAATTGTGCAGATGACAATCAACCATAATAATACAATTAATACAAATGCAAAGCATAACTATCGCCGCACGGCACAATTAACTCAAACTCAATATTCGCATTATTAAATGATCAATTAGCAAAGCATAGCTTAAATAATGAACTAGTCATATAAGAAAAATTACAGTATAATTGTTAGTATTACAACCTTGGACTTCGGTTTATATTACTATTATTATCTTTATGTTGTTTCTATTAAGATATGATGATCACGTTTCATTTAAACGAACACGAATAACTAAAAAATCTTTTTGTTAATCAAAGTATACAGTTGATAGATAAATAAATATAACAACACTGTCTTGTCTATAAAGGGTGAAAATTATAAAATTATGATTTTATCGTATTTTGTCAAATTAAAATGTGTACACAGATCACTGTGCTGCTATACTAAAGAATACTGATATATAAAAAATATATTAATTTTTTTTTTACGTAAGCAAAGAATTGAGATGTTGATGAAGTATGAAAACGAATGAATAACATATACATTTTTTTAAATGCGCACAGCGGAAGATTTGACCATCCATTTATTTATACAGATGTTTCATTTACAAAAAGGTATTATTTTGATACCGAATAAAATATTTTAATCTAGTCTGGTTGCTACTGCAACGCCATCTGGTGGTAAGGCGCAACAGAAAAGGACAGCTTTTAAAATATTTTCTCCATCTCTGTTGTGTTAAATTATTTTCCAAAGCAATCCACACAGATCTTAATTTTTTTTAATTTAATATAATAAAAACTTATTTTATTTACATTAATCTCTATCATTTAAATTCCAGATCAATATTTTTACTTAAACGGTGCAAATAGTTTTCTACGGATAAAATCTACATGTTTTGTAATAAATAAATATTTTGTTCCTTCTCTGTTTCCTTAAAAATTTTCTTCTTGTATCTGTTTTTTGTTATCCTTTTTTAAGTCTATAATTTAAGGTAAATCAATCGCCTAGGTTTCTAAAAAAATGATTCCTTGTTAGAACAAGGAATGATTTTTTTCCATTCACATATGTAAAACTACTCTTCGTCTTGAAGTAACAGGTAACAGGATTCATTTATATATAATATTACAAAGGTATATTAAATAGCTCAGTATACATATAAAGATTTCTTTTTTTCCCAAACCCGTTACTATCATGCACTCGTAGCTATACATACCAAAAGCCTCTGCGCAGACTACAGCTAGGAGTAGTTGTAGCAATACAATCGTCTTCATGTTTCTAGTTGTGCTCGCGAAGTTTATAGCTCAACAATTTGACATTGCAATGTCTCTAAGCCAGGTTCGTTAAAGCTCTATTGTTACTGTTTCCAATAGACATTTTTAGATGGGAAAGGGGGGACCCGTTGCCATTTGCAGCACAGTTATGACTGTTCACATCGCCCGGGCACTGTATGAGCTCACGCTGCGCATGTGTTTTAATGCTCTCGGCGCAGTTATCGACCGGCGCTCTGACCGGCGCTGTCTGTTTAAAAAATAGCTTAACCTCACCCAAGCACATATTTCAGAACATCATTTAATTGCAAGTACTACAACACTTAAAATGTTTATAAGAAAAACCTAACTAGACTGAACTTCAATTCTGATTCTATGGGTACAGGCGGTGTGGGTTAGCTTTTATTTTATGTATATTTATAGTTAGCAAGGTAACAGTCGGCGGGCCGGCTCTTACAAGCCCTGCCACCACATGTGACTCCGAAATCAAACTTGACACCTCCATGTTACAATGCAAGCGTCTTGCAATTGCATCACTGACGCAATTAACTGCTTATTACAACTATCAGTGATACCAGCGATCGAAATTTGTTCTACCGTAAACGTTGCTTTATAATAGCACTAAAATCTGTTAAAACCTCATGAAGTAACCACTCTTATTCAGGAGGAAGATTTGACATTTTTTATATAATTAGAGAAATATATAGGTGTATGATTTAATATATTACTAGGAACTTGCAGCAACAGGTGACGGACTAAAGAATATTAAACATCGAAAATTTACTTGATGTTTCAATAAGCGGAATTTTTGAGTTAAAGTCCAGAGAATGACAGAAATGAATTCTATGTGAATATTCCGAATTATTGAATTAGGTGAATCGTAGATTGTTTTAGATGTTCAAAGAAATGAACAATGTATTTTGTACACAGAGGGAGATAACCTGGAGAAGGAACAAAATATATCGTAAGAACGAAATGAATAGATTAACTAACTTTTGAGAATTTTGTTAAAAATGTTGAACCTTAGCCGAAGGGACTTGTTGCATACAACGGAACTACTAGTAATAGATAAGGTACTTCGCGCATGCGCGATGACCTTATCGACCGCCCAGATATAGGATATAACTACTTTTTTGCAAACCTTACTATTTTATTATTAAAAAAAATTTACTAAAGATACGGGAACACTTCGCCATGATAAATCTGATATTCATTTCGTAGTTTATAGATAAACTGAAGCTGCTCCTTACAGATGGCGCTCGCATCGCTGACCTAGATTGTTTATTGCAGTGCGTTTAACGTATAGTAAAGAACTTTAAAGCGCTGCAATGTAACATAAGCACTGACAATCTATTAATATATGTTACTGAAAACACGAACGAAAATCTGATGCAACTTGCATGCATACATATATACAATCCATACAATCCATACATAGAATAATTAATATACTTTGTCCGTTCTCCAAACGCCAGCTTTTAGACATATATTTAAATATAGGTAAACTCTCACCCATAGCTTCTGCGCATGCTCCCAGCAGGAGGAGTGGAAACAAAAGAATAGTCTTCATGTTTCTAATTTTGCATTTACCCAGTTCAACGTCCTAGTAGTAGCCAACAAAGAAAATAAACTCGCCGCTTGGGGCAATGAAACTTTACGACCGATACTTGCTGCTTCCGAAATGATAAGCAGCGTCGGACATTTTTAAATCGCCGCAAACCAATAGAGCAACCGGATCCCGCCGCGGTGCGATATAAACTGGATCCGTTGCCCGGTCACTATTGTATCATCACTTTGCGCATGTGCTCCAACGATTTTCGGGACAATTATTTGTAATAAACGATCAACGCTATGACCGGCACACCAATGATGTTCTCAAAAGTAACATAACGACAAGTCGCTGCATCATCGACCATAAATAATTAAACATACAATAATATCACTTACTGTAATAGTTGTTCGTTTGATTGTAAGTTTTATTCTCTCGTATAAACAACTTGATAGATTATGCAGATTCTTAAGATCAACGAATAATTTTCTCGAAATTCAGATATCAGTATCAGTATATAGTTTAATATACAGCGAATAAGATTTTTAACAAGTACTTCTTAAATACGTGTGGAATTAGTTTAAAATGAACATTTAAAAAAAATAGACATAATGAGTAAATCAAGATGATTTACAACTTTGTAAATTGTGTAACGCCGTGAGCTTTTACTATTGATAATGCTGAAATATATATTAAAAGGATTAAACGCAGGGCGCAAAAGCTATACTATATCTTATAAACACTAGACTAAAAGCGGACCTCAATTCTATATGGTGTTACCTGACAACGAGGTCATGAATAGTGAGAAGCGTGCTCACCTACAATACTTTGGTTTTGTCAAATGTTAAAATTTGGAACTCGATGATACTGTTGCAGCGGCTGATTTATATCAGGTTAGCTAGTCATGCCAATAACAACCAAACTACACAATGTGACCGTAATCGAACCGGGGTACCCTGTGCAACAAAGCAAACAAGCCACTACGACACGGAGGCAGTTAATATTGCTTTAGTAAATAATGAGTTTCCTTATATTTAGAGACGCGTGGAGAGAACGAGGGTTAGCATCCAATGGTAATTGATACTGCTGTTTTTACAATTGTATGTTTTCACAGTATTATGTTACTCTCATTATCCCATTGAATCCATTAGCTCAGAGCCCTTTCTAATCTTAACACAATATTATTTGCATAATACTGTTTTATGGTAGGTGTTTTCATCGCGCGTCGTTCCTAAATGGTTATTTATGTATGTCCTTCAATAAATACCGAAATGTATTTGATGTTATATATTATTAACCAACGACTAATCAAAATTTTATTTGTTTTTTAATCATATATATAGAATATACTCATATATAAGTAGTAATAGTAGTTAGCAAAATATTATTAAACATGTTACAGTTTATTGCATTGTGAAGTTTCCTAAAATGAACACTTCACATATTACAAACAATTTTCTTTTCACAAGGTATTAAATTATATTATATATATATATATATATTATTTTAATATGTACATAATATATTATTGATAATAATGTTTAAGTCTAAAGTTTATGATTGTTCAGCTGATGTCTAGGCACATCACCTGTAACACTACGCCAATGAGTAATATAACAGTGGAGCTACTTTATATTGGTTATTGGCATTATAATATCATTTAAACATTTTTTTTTTTCAATGGCCACCTGTTAAAACGTTGTAACATATAATGTGAGTAATTTTTTTTATCTTTTGTTCTCTTTTGGTGTCTTGATGATGTGAAAAGATAGTTAGTTTCTTTTCACTTCAAACACTATCAAATTATTTAACCAAATTAATAGAGTTAATTACAAATTGTAATTATTGTTTTACTGTATAACTTAGATTTTCTCAAATCAATACCCCGTATAAAGGATTTAGTTATATTAGATATTATACATTTTCATGAAATATGTTTCTCTTAAATAAGAAGTACAGTGTTAAAAATGCATAAATAATTAGATTAATTTCTTTAAATGCATCTTTACTTTATTTATTGGGAAAAATATTTGTTTATTATGTACATAAGATGAAGTCATGGTAAATGAGGATAGATTCTACTCACTACATTTACCAGGAATTGACTCATGATTCGTATATAGAGGGAGCGTTGCAACAAGGTGATTAGGGTATTTTACAAAGTAGAGCTCAGTGATAGTAGTAAGTTCTATAATAAAAAAAAGTTGCAGATGTAAATAAAATAATAATTTAAAAATAACTAAATTAAATTCAAAGAGGAATTTTTGAATGTAACATAATGTTTTTAAATTATTTTATTTATTATTAACTAATTAGGAATAAAATAAATCGTTAATATTATATAGGTAAAGCCTTAACAATGATGATTTAAAGTAAGTAAAAGTATAGTATAAGTAAAAGTTTTTGTTTTACCTTTATGGAAAAAATTTCTCTGTCTACATCCATCTTCCTTCGAATCGATGCTGCAAAACTCTTGGGAGTGCGAGCCGATGGATAATGTTAATAGAGTAAATATCCATAATAATCTAAAGCGACCTCTTGGTTGATCAGACATCTTTCCCCTCGGACTGGTGCCGAACGAATGAGGGCTTTCCGCCGATGAATTGTATTAAGTTAATATTAGCTGAAAAGGTGAGAGCGGAGTTCTGTTGATAGTTTCAAAAAAAAAAAAATCGTCGCGACGCGAAGTGAAAGGAATCGAAAATTTTCGTATTTTACAGCGAATCGACCTTTTTCATAGCAATTGTCAATGATCCGAAGTTAATCTATAATATTTAAAAGACATGTAATGCTTATAACGTAATATTAGGCAAACACTTTATGTATCTCTAAAAATATATAGATTACTTAAGAATTGAATAAAACAATCGTTTTCTTATTTACTGTATTACTTGAAAAATTACTGTTCATAATCACAATATAATTCCCTTTCACCTTTGATTCGGATGTCCGTTACTATTCTTAACATGCTCCATCGAAATGTAATAATGAACTTCTTATTAATTATATAATTTAATTAGTATTAGTAAGCAATTAATATAATCTAATATTTTGTACAAGAACCTAATCCTAGAAATGTAAAATATTACGATAATTGAAACTTCGTTTCAATCGATCTTTTTAAATCAAAAGCAAAAATATAAAATTGAAAACAAGTAAAATGTATCATTTTCTACTAAAAATGCCAACTTCTTTCGAAGGTCGACGATGAAGGCAACCTTCATTTATAACACTTTAGCCTGTCGTTCTTCGATCCACACTTAACTGTTCTTGTTGTTCCCCGCCAGCTTTGGTGGTCGTAACATCCTCGCAACACCCTGCTCCCGAGCTGAAATTAAACTTTAAGTGTATACGTCCGTTTGATCTCATAATGAGACAACGAATCTCTTTCTCTCTCTCTATTTATATATATATATAATATAATTTTTTATATCAAGTTACGCAGCTAGAAAAGATTCAATTGAAAATTCTCCATTCTGACCTTAAGCAGAATGTTTTTTTTTTATATTGTTTCTACATCGGCACCGTAAAATTATGAATTATTTTTTTTTACCGTGTAATACCGATTATTTGGTATAATAATAACAAATTTTGTACCGTGTAATGTACAAACCATATACAATAACTTTACCTTACTTTATATCTATTGGTAACAGCGAATTAACATGGACACTAACAATCACTATCAATATTGATAAGACTTTATCACCTTTTCAACGTATTACTTTCAATCAGTGAAACAAGTTTAAAGTGACCTTGAAGTGTTATTATTCTGGAAAATAGAAAGTGAGTACTAAATTTTATATATATATATATTATTCCATTTTTAATTTTACATTCCTTTTGCACTGCAGTCTCAGGCTATCAATTATATGCTTAAGATAACCTGTCGTATAAAGTGTCTGAAAGAGTCTTAGGGTTTGCAAGATTTCAAAGTAAGGGCGCTTATAAATTTTAATGGATATGGCTTACTTATAGAAGCCGGGTTCATCTTAAACTCTTCTTTTCCCCACTCATAACAATAGAGCACTTTCCTTAGAACTTTACAGGAACGTACCATCGTGCCATTCTTTGGTTCAAGTGTCTCGTTAATTTTCTAAAGTTAATTAAACTTTTTCAATTAAATTTCGTTATATTGAGTACGAATTATTTTCATGCTCCACACAAATTTGTAGTATTCAAAAAAAAAACATACTTGAGAGATAATTTTTGTACTAGTGATTTTTATTTCATACATTTTCAATGTAACCCGTGTTTCTACCGTTTACATCATCAGCCGACAGATAATTATAATAATCTAATAATTATAGTAATATTACTCACCTTTTTAATTTAAAGCATATATATATACGTATTTTTGCACAAATTTCTGCTTAACAAATCTCATAGTTTCAATAGCAGCTTATTGAAAATTATGCATATAAGACATTTGCCGGAAATGATTAAGGGATTCAATTTAATTACGTTTTATTTTACATCCTTTTCCTACTACATTATATTTTTTTATATTGATCTCTGTTATATAGTTATAAGATTATTCCTTTTCTTTTGGTATAACTCGAGATATTCTTCAGGATATATTTTAGAGTTTGCACTGGAATTAAATAAAACAATACAATACAACCGGAAATCAACCACAGATTGTACACAAAGAGATTCATCACCTGGTTCATGATAAGAGTAGCAAGAAATCGAATCAAACATAATACGATGTGTATCACCTGCTAAGTTAACGTGTTTTACCAACGCAGATTATATTACCATTTAACACCAAGAGGAATAATAACAAAGCATTAACTTATTCAATAAAAAAAAAACTCATATTAATAAAATGTATAACTTACTGATACTTGTGGTAGTACAACTTCGATATATTTTCAGCGCCTTTTTCGACTGTTAAGCAATAATTTGTAAAATAATAGAAAATATAACTTAACGAGAAACAAAACTTAATATAGTATTATTAAAAGAGCAATATGTAAGTACACATTTGTGATTAACCTAATTAGCACTTCAAGGTGATGAAAAGGAGTATCGCTTCTCATCACTTAAAAGTCTTATGTTTTATAGTTTTCTTGAATAAATATGTTACCAGAGTAAATATTGTAGAGACTTCACGCGATTTGATAGAAAGTAAATTAGAAATAAGTTAATTAAAAATATATAACATGTAAATAAGAACAAGTAAATATTACTTTATGTGTACATTAGTTGTAGTACAAAATAGTAAGTAATGGCTGATAATGATATAGTATAAGTAAAAGCATGGATATAAGTTATGGTCAATATTAATAAACAGATGTAAATATTATAAATTAAGTCCATTAATTTCTACTACGTTGGATTATTTTTTAAACTTCTCTCATTTCATCTAATGATAAGAGTTAAATATAGCGCTGGTTATAATTTTGTCTTATGAATGGAAAGTTCCTTTCTCCGAGATGAAAATGTTTATTGTTCGCTGTCAATAAAAGTCGAAATGAAATAAGCTCTTCTGACGTCCAAAATAATAGGGGTGTAAGGGGTCCCGCATAACATCTCAAGGGACCCAAGTCAACGTCATCTGCTCTTGGTGCACCCTGCTAATGAACAAACGAAGCTGTAGCTCCCACCATTGGGTCAGCGTGGTGAGAAAAGGTCCCCAATATGAATCAACACAAACGACGACCCCTAATACCTGGTGGTTTTACAGGCAGAACAACAATCGATGTGGAGATCTTTGGGGGAGGCCTGTGCCCAACAGTGGATGTCTAGCGACTGATGATGATCATGATGAAGTCCAAAATCACTAGCCAAGTCGCTAATATGAATTAATAGCTAAATGGTCTTCTTCAGAACTGAAATAAGTCTTACGTTCGTCGAACGCTTTTATGTGATCGTTCGCCTTCAAATAGATAATATTTTAGTAAACAAGTCTAGAATTTACTAGAGAATTCTTTTCTCTCATATAATACAGATTAATTATTACCAATGACTCATTGTTTATTTGAAACTCGCCCCCGGATATCCGACTTGCAGCACATTGCCCTCTATATTATCCCCGAATGTTCTAATAGTGCATTCAATCGCGATTATTTTAGTAAGGATATTAATTTGTTAGGACTTATATAGAAAACTTTCATAAAAAAAATAGTATTGTTAAACTATTATGGTTAACGCATCTACTTGTTAGTTCGTAGCCGATTGTTTGTTACTGTAAATTTACTGGTAACTGTCAGACGAGTATTATATAATGAATAAAATCTGTAAAGCCTGATAAAGGAAATCAATCACACAGAACAGTAACTGTAGCAAAAAGTCCGGTGAAAGTGTATCATAGTAGGCCAATAGTAACGCTTCAACGCGTTAGATCATGACAATCGTTTACTGTTTGTCTATCTTGATTTCTCTACAGACGGTTGTATAGAAAAATGAGAAAAAAAAAAACAATGATTTTGAATTAAAGTTAATGTTGTACGAATCATACCACACATGTTTGCTATTACAGAACTATTAGTAAAAGACCATCATGAATGTTTTCTTCGTTAAGTTTTTAGTTATACTCGTATATATATATATATATCGATATTTTTTTATTAGAAAATATTCTTGTAGTTTCATTTACCAAAAAAAAAAAAATCAACAAGACTAATTTAAAGTATAAATTCTTGCACAAAAGTATCAACAATGTTGAGACTAAGGTACAATTGAAAACTTTATCGTAGTTAAGCAGTGTTTTTTTTTAATGATTGATAACTTATTACACAGTCTAACAACCCTTAATTCCAATTAAAAACTTTCCATAGAAATAAACCGATACTCATCATGGTCATTATTTTAAAAACTTAAATTATAACAGATTTTGAATTTGATGTTCGTTTCACGAGAAAATACAGTATTTTATATATACACGTTTTTATTTAATTAAGCGAGGACACGAGCGGGGGCGTTCACCAGATGGTAAGTGATACGCCTGCCCATAACAACGTATCGTTAATTAACTCTTCGCTTGAGACGTACGACGTTGGCTCTTGTTAGCACAGTAATTACATTAGGTACAGACCCCTTAAAACCGGAACACAGTATTATTTGGTGACAGAAATTACAAGGAGCAGCGGTGATACTTACCTAGATGGTTTCCGGTTTCCCCGTTCACTTTTCTGGCCGTAATATTTCCGCATCTACCTCTAGGGAAGGAATTTTGTAAATATTGATCTGAGCTGAACTATACTCCGTAAAAGTAATATTGTTTCCATATTTGAAGTGCTTATGCGTTATGGTTGCAGAGATGTCGTGATGAATCTCTACACTGGTGGAACCTCATATATATATATCGAATCAGAAATGAGAACCGCAGGAGAACTAAGGTCATCGACATAGTTCAAATGAGGCAGGACACGTCGCTCGAAGGACTGACTGTGGATGGGGCACTAGGGTCCTCGAGTGACGACCGCGTACCGGAAGACGTAATATCGGCAGGCCCCCCACCAATTAGTTTGACGACCTGGTGAAGGCTGTGGGAAGCAGCTGGGTACGAGCGGCGTGGGGTCGATTAATGTTTGAGGTAGGCCTATGTCCAGCTGTAGACGTCTGTCGGCTAATAACGATATATATATATACGAGTATATGTAGATAAATAGAAGGATTATCTTTTATTGGTTTGTTAAATTTTTATTATTCAGTGGTATAATTAAAATATATATAGTGCCAATGCAAACTATATATTATGAGAAGTAAACACAGGAATTCGTAATGATCAGCCTTCATATAAATATATGAAGCAATATCTACTTTTAAAAATTACGATTGTGTAGTAAGACTATGCACATGTGAAGCTTCAGAAAATTGAAATCCAATTACAGCAATGGGATTAGGGTCAGAAGCGAACAACAATCCTGTTGTGGCATACGTTTGTAGTCAGCTTGTACCTACGGTCGTGTTTGGATCAACACTTCGAAAATGCCTAAAGACGACCCAGAGACCACCGCCCTGAAGAAGGAATTGACGGATCTAATCGCTAAAGTGAAGGTAGGGATCCTAACGCTTGATCACCATCTCCTTGCGAAGGTATTAAACAAATTTATATGATTTATCCTCTTGGCTCGCGTCGCAAATTGCTATTACAATGTTTTTTATATGAATTATTATTCTCGTCTAAGCGACTGAACTTATATTAAAATATACATTACTGGTTGCTTTAAAACAAAAAAAAAGGTTCAAAATTGTTAAACTGTATTGTAAAACCATTTTCATTTTTTTTTAATCGACGAAGCGACAAGAGAGCGATATTATGGTAAGTGATACGCCTGCCCGTAACAACGTGGCGATACTCATAATGGCATATACAGCATCATGTTGTGCATAAGATGTTGAATCTCGTTACACCAGTAACTTTACTAGCTACAACGCCCTTTATACTGTAACACAGTAACCATTGCATACAATTTTTTGGCAGCAAAAGTAAGCGTTGCGTTGGTACTGACCAAGTAGGTCTCCAGTAGCAAAGGCCTACGACCATAAAAAACTTTTAAGTTATTTTATATTAAAATTATGTAAAAACATAACCTCTGCAACACTCGTAGGCTGCGCAAGAGCAGGTAGCAGATGCGAAGCTTGGGGAGAAATGCGGCGATATGGGAGATGTTCCCAAGATAAGGTTTGTGACGAAGAAGACGCTCAAAGGCCACATCAACAAGGTCAATTCTGTTCATTACAGCGGCGACTCTAGGTAAGCGGAACAGACTAAGCACGGAGTACACGATATTAATCTGGTGTTAAGCTCGAAAATTATGATCTAAGCATTAATTGGATTTGAACCAGAGATAGATCTTGTTCATAGAAGCTGTAAATCATCACAATACTATTCAATCGCAGCAAAATCAGTTTCATCATCATCATCGGCCGATAGACGTCCACCACTGGACATAGGTCTCCCCCAAAGATCTGCACGTTTGGAGTGGCTCAATGCGAGTTAGTGGAAACCAGAGCCTCGTTTATTGATTATCAGGGTGCACCACGAGCAGGTGAGGTTGGCTTGGGTTCCGTGAGTTATTGTGCGGGATCCATTAGACTCCAACTTAGAAGCAAATCAGTTTGCTTTGATTAATCAATTTCTTCCGATATTCTCATATTATGGTATAAAATCCGCATCCTGTTTGAATATTTATCAATAGTAAGTCCTAACGATTAATCTTACTGTGTTCTGATCGGAAAATTACTAATAAATTACATTGAGAAATGAAAACAATAAATACATATATAATAAGAGAAGCGGGAGGCACAATGATTACTTCCGTCTTATGGAACTTCCACCAGTAATGATATCTTTTACGCTTTATTTAAAAAGTTTAGTACATTTAAAAAGTAGTGATCTAGTCTCGCAGCAGTGGACGTCCATCGGTTGAAATGATGATGATGATGATCTAGTCTATAGAAGGGAAGAGCCCATATAGTACATCAAAAAAATATCTTTAACCTAATACCAGTTGGTATAATTTACAGTCAAATAATTACAAAACTAAATTGACTGAGCATTTGCGGACGAGATTAAAATAGGTAACGGTGAATACTTACTGAACAAACCCTACGACAGGGGTCGGCAATCTGCGGCCCCCGACCCATATGCGGCTCTTGGGATGTGAAACTGCGACTCTGTAGTTCTATACATACCTAATATTTATTTTATAAAAAAAAATTTAAAATTCTTTCTCTGGATTGATTAACGAAGATTAGCATCATTTCCATCTCTCAGCCACTTGCACCCTCTTTGCGTCGCACCCCACCCCCGCTACGCTCCTGTTGAATTTTTTTGGTCGATTGTTTATTATTACAGTACAAGTTAGTGTTCTTAGTAAATGTTTAACTGTTTATTTTTTTTAATTAAATAATAAGTAATTACTTAATATTACCATATATGTGTTATATAATTATGTTGTGCAAAAACAATACTCGTAAATGAATAAATAGATTAGTTTTCTAATCAAAAATATTTATGCGAGCACTATCCATTGTAGATAAGAAAAAATTTTAAACTATGAAATTTTGTTAAAAATAATATATCTTTTCCGTCTCAAAGGGTTGCTCACCCCTGCCCTATAAGGTGCATTTAATTACATTTAGTTTAATATCAATATTTCTCTTATAAATAAAAGCGTAGAAGTACACCCTCAGTAGTTTAATTACTATTATTTATTTAAAGTAGGCTGCAAAAGAAATAAAGCCTATATTATGTCATATCATTTAATGTAATTAAGAAATTCAGCGAGAGATCATTTACAGACACTGTGTTACTGGCTCGCTGGACGGCAAGCTGATCATCTGGGACACTTGGAGCGGGAACAAAGTTCAAGTTATCCCTTTGCGCTCCGCTTGGGTCATGAGCGTCGCCTTTGCACCTTCCGGCAATTTCGTAGGTGTGTAATCATAACTTAGATTTGACCTTTTTTTTATTAATCATGTAGTTGGTTTTGTTTTCAAGCTGTAACCGTATTACTTGACTATTTGTGTATAAATGACGCAAGCTGTCATGGTACTACAACATATTACAAATGATTTTTTTTTTATTTATAACTTTGATAATGATAACAATAAAAGTATACTGTTACAATATATATATATATACGGGCACGAAATCTTTACTGAAGGCGAACGGCAGGTCCCTGTTTCGGAAGACCATCTAAGTAAGTACCACCTCAGCTGTTGTTTCTGCCACCAAACAAAACGGTGCAAACATTACTGTACTTCGATTTGAAGGTGAAATAACTAATGAAATTACTGCGGTAACGAACTTAACATCTTATATCTCAAGGCAACGAGATGGTGTTGTATCATTCTAATTGATGATCTATACGATTACGAGTTATGGGCTTTAGATGGATGAGATGATCTGTTATGAGTTATAGAGTTAGAGGCATGTCACTTACCATCAGGTGATCGGCCCTCTCCTCTCGTCGCTTCGTCGAATAAAAAAAACAGTTCAATAGTTTACTCTCCCATGTAATGTACGAAGATTACTAGATGCAGATCATTCTAGCAGTAGACTTGGTAAAAGTACTTATGTGTATATTTGTGGTTATAAGGATTTGCGTAATTAAAACGGGCTAAGGATCATATCTCAAAGTGAGCACAATATCCTATCGATGGTCTAGGAGTTTTACTGGATAATATTGTTTTTTAACGGTGGTTTACGTTCGTAGCCTGTGGTGGTATGGACAACATGTGCACGGTGTACGATGTGAACAACCGCGACGCTACCGGCGCGGCGAAGATGGTGCGCGAGCTGGCCGGCTACGAGGGCTTCCTCAGCTCCTGCCGCTTCCTCGACGACACCCACATCCTTACAGGATCGGGTGACATGAAGATGTAAATGATCTTGAACGTTGCATTAAACAATCTTCAATACAGTTCAACTATTTCAGAATCTTGCTTTTCAGCGTTCAGTTTTTTCATAAAATCGCCGATCACGTGAAAATTAGTGAACGTATCGTAGCGTATAGTTATTTGCAATTTTTTTTTTGAATTTCATAGATCCTTCTATTTCTACTTAACTTTTATAAACATTTCCATTTCGCATTACTTTTGCGGTTGCTATAGTAACAGGTGCTATAAAAATCCTTTGCGGTTGCGATTGCTCTCAAGGAATATTTAAAACAAATTTGAAGATCATCTTTATATCACTGTGTAATAACGGACCTTAGGGTCCATTGTTAATTAAGCAAACACTAATGAGCAAAGAGTGACTCTACCACTTTGCTAATGTTAAGTGTTTTGAATAACTTTTAAATATTTACCACTTTCATTATAGTATACGTAATCTATCAAAAGTCAATAATAGAGATCTAAGAGAGAGAAAGAGAGATATATATATATATATATAAGTAGATAATGGATCATGATAAAATATATTAATTATATATACGTATACCTCTTTATAGCTGCGTCTGGGATTTAGAGGCTGGTAAACGGGAAATGGATTTCAATGCACACGCAGGAGATGTGGTCAGCATTTCTTTGGGACCAGGTACGTGAACATATCTGCAGTGGTTCTATTTCATATATTGCCACTAAAAAAAAATCAGGCCTATAGTATTACAATAAGTCTGCGAAACAATCATATAAAGGTATCTGTTAATACTTTATATTTTTCAGTTTTATTTCCATCAGCAGCCGATAGACTTCCGCTGCTGGACATAGGTGTACCCCAAAGATTCCCACGTCAATTGAAAAGGGATTCATACGGTGGGATTTTGGACCATTTCCACTGTTAAAAATGTAATATTCTTAAAAATGAGTTTTATAGGGGTGTGAGGGTTCCCGCACAACAACTCACAAAACCCAAGCCCACCTCATCTGCTGGTAGTGCACCCTCCTAATTAACAAACGTGGCTCTGGCTTTCACCAACCCCCATTAGGCCAGCGTAGTGGGAAATGGCCCAAATCCTCGCATATGAATCCCTTCTCGATCGACATGGGAATCTTTGGAGGAGGCTTATGTCCAGCAGTGGACGTCTATCGGCTGATGATGATGTAAGTTTTATAGAATCCTGTATAAACGTTTAATCTGTCGACGTAGACATGAAGACATACGTCACAGGCTCTGTGGACCGTACCTGCAAGTTATGGGATGTACGAGATGAGAAGGCCAAGCAGACATTCTTCGGTCACGACGCTGACGTTAACAGTGTTTGTGTAAGTTTTTACTGTATCTTTTGTATCAGTTCACTGGTGATAGGTTCGGTGTTCCGGATTAAAGGGCACTGTAGATCTTAGGTCTTAATGCGACGAGTGCAATAACATGAAGTGTATGCCATCCTAATCAGTGCCACATTATTATGGACAGACGACGATGGTGTTCATCAGGTACGCGTCTCGCTCGTCTCTTCGTTGATTAAAAATATAGTAGACTATTTAAGAACGGTCTTAAGAACTATTGTAGTAATCGCTATAAAAATTAGAAGAAATTTCCGATGATGATCTATCTACAGCAGTGAAAGATTTCCAGATGATGATGATAGAAATTTGAAGGTATATACGTATTTACGATGCAGAAATTAACAATACTTGATTTATATAATAAGTCTAACATTTTTAACGGTTTCATTACTAATTATATATATAATAATTAATTTACTGTTAGATCGTTAATTTAAAAAAAAAATTATCAGTACCATCCGAGCGGGCAGGCATTCGCGACGGCCTCTGAAGACAAGACGGCGCGTCTGTTTGATCTTCGCAGTGACCAGCAGCTAGGCCATTACACGCCACCCGGAAACGGCGGCTTCACCAGCTGCGGTGAGTACCACCACGATATAATTCCAGAGTGTTCGTGCGCACAGTTTAAATAAAAAAAAAAAAATAACAAACGTTCAACTGTTCAAATAGTATCAGGTGTTATTCGGAACGTATCTACATGAATATTCAAATGAATTTTTTTACATACCTTATTTGCTTTTTGATACACCGAATGATATATACATTAAGTTTTAAAGTTATACAATACAGCAATGACGTCAATAACTGTATAATATAGTATTTGTTTGTGACATTGGAGGGTAACACGCAACTACCTGTCCATAACATTTTGGACAGCGACATAATATATCTCCTTGCTTTGGATTCCAATTTCAATAAATATAATGTTACTTTAATACAAAACTATTAGAAGTCATAATTAAGATAACTATTTCATCTAATAATACACTATGCGATCATTTTGTGGTTTCCCAATGGTAGATATAAGAGTTAATCACAAAAAAGAATCCTTTTCAAAATTCAAGTATACGATTATCATTAAACACTTGTTGCATATAAACTAGCTCTGTAACGTAGCGCTTATAATTCATGTTACTAACTTGGAGGTCACCTTTTCGATTCCAAGGTGACATGTGATGAATTATATTCAATGGAGTAACCGACGTAGAATATTTGTTCCTACAGTTGAGATTTTTTTCAATCGTACCCCTTTGCATTTCTTTTCATTTACCATCAGTACTTTCTTACTGTATTTTCTGCTCATACTCATCTTTCATTCTTTTTACTCTTTCATACTCTGCTCTTCTTTCAAACTTCATATCTCTATCATTTTACATCCCAATTCCTCTCTCTCAAGTGAAGACCGTCGCTTCATCTTTGACTCCCGGCTGTAAAAGACTTGAAAGTCATGAAAGTGTTGCGTACGTATGTTGTTCTGCTTTCTTCCTTTCCTTCTTTATTAGACTATTATAACTTTATTCTTGTTACAATTTTTTACTTCATCTTATTTGCTGCAGTTATTTTGATATTACAGACAATCTTTTAGTTTTTGTTTTTCTCAATTATATCTGTTGTAGTTATTCTGCAGAATTTCAAAAACACTCGACGACTGTCGTCTTCACTCATCATAGAGCCTGTAGTTGACATTAATAGTCTTACTCTTTAGCTCTCTCGCTGAGCGGAAGGTATCTACTTGCCGGCTCCGATGACAACACAGTTCATTCTTGGGATACGATGAAAGTCTCCCACACAGGTAAGAGAATACTCTACTTCACATTGAGACACTAAAAACAGTAACCTTGGGTAACTGTAATTCAAATAATGATCCATTTGTACCCTAACATACTGTTTTTATTGTTATCAAAGGTCTCTAGATCCCATTATTACAAACCATCTGTCCACTATTGTAAACTGAATTTATAGTTACGTTAATTATACTAATTAAAAAGAGTTATGTTGATTATTAATTCTTCGTTTACAAGTTATTATTTTTTATATTTTAGGTACTCTGAACGGACACGAGAACCGCGTGACCTCCATTTCAGTGGCGCCCAATGGAATAGCAATGGCCAGCTGCTCCTGGGACCAAAGCGTCAGAGTGTGGGGCTAAAAGGTGTTGAATGATTAATTTCAAAAAGAATAGGAAACAAGTAACATTTAATAATCAAATTTCTCTGCAGTATCTTTATAATATCCTATACAATCAAAGATGTGAAGGCAGTATAAATATTTAAAATAACCTCAAAGCAGTACTCTCAGCACATTATAACTTTTTTGCTATTATGTTAATATCAAGGTAAAATTAAATTAATACGCAATATAATTAAGATAAACTCGCAGAGTTAAAGAAGTTATTTTGATGTCATGGGTTCCTGACGTTTTCCGGCGGTTACCTTTACCATTTGTCGTCAAATAAATAATGTTTTACTTATCATAATTAACTGAAAGTTACACCGTTGTTTTAGTTATTCACACGATCTAACCATAAACTGTTAAATAATATATATGCAAGATTTAACTGTTTTAATACACTAGTCACCAAATACCATATATATATATATATATATATATATATTTGTATGTATATATTATCGAGCATATATAATATTCTAAATAAAAAATTGTTCCTGTTTTGATTAAATAAAGTATTTCACATTACAATGCTTTTTTTTTGCTTTTCGTTTAAATTTCAAAGTTGTTAATAAATAAGCTATATAAATTGTTTGAAGAACGTCTTAGGAATCTAAGTATACAGGTTCAAATCTGTCACAAGGCACTCTCCGTGTAACCATCTCCGTAACCCTTCAATGAACTCTAACCAGGAGATCTTTGGGGGAGGCCTATGTCTAGGAGTGGACGTCTATCGGTTGATGTTGATGATCGCTTAACATCAAGTGAACTAGTTTGTTTGATGGATAAAAAGAAATGGAATTGTCATAATCATGACAACCCTAGCACTTAAAATTATTATGTTCTGCCTCACTTAAAGATACTTAAAAACATTCACAAGAAATGTCGCGGATGTGGCGGGAGACAAAGAATTTGTGTATAACGGTGTTATGTAAACACGATGCAATTGCTTTATGTTCTTTGATAGCATCTCATGTCACTTCATCACGAACCCTCTTCAGGCAAAAATGTTTTTTTGGAAACGCGTCATAATTCCTACGAAATTAGCAAAACTTGCATACGTGCTAATAATTATAATATGTGCTACAATAATATTTTTCCGTTGGAATTTCAAAGACGAACATGAACAAATGCAGAATCACAATGTTGAAAAGAAAGAATTGGATATGAACGAAATAAGTCGATCACTAAATCCATCAATAAAAGATCTCAAGTACATCCTCCGATGGATAAATCCGAAGAATAAACCTGTAGAAAACGGCGAGGGCTCCAGATTGTTCGCTATAAAGAAATGTCCGTTCAAAAATTGTTATTTAACTGATCAAGTTGAGCTCTTGAATGTGTTTTCCAGCTTCCGAATAGTTCTTTTTGATGGACCGGATATAGATTTTTTTCAAAATTCACGTAAACTTCCAAAAAGGCGGAGTTTAAAACAGAAATTTATTTTTGTCAGTGGAGATTCAGCAGCTACATTACCAATATGTGATGACCTATGGAATGATTATTTCAATTGGACTTGGACTTACAAACTAGACTCAGATTTGATCTGGAAATATTTTGTGATAAAAGATACAAAAGGAAAAATTATAGGGCCAAGAAAAACTATCAATTGGATAAAGATCAATAATATGAATCCAGTTGACAGTAAGTTCATAATGAAGTTGAGATCTAAACAGAAAATTGCCGCATGGTTCGTTTCCAATTGTGAGACTGAAAGCCACAGAGAGGAATTCGTGAAAGAATTACAAATATATCTTAACGAATATCAACTAGAAGTAGATATATACGGAGAATGTGGTAAATATAGTTGTCCTAAGGGGATAATGTCTAAATGCCTTCAAATGCTGGAGCGGGAGTATTATTTCTACCTCGCATTTGAAAATTCTATGAGCGAAGATTTCGTAACAGATATCGTCCTGCATGCTCTCAACTCCGACACCGTACCCATCGTGTTCGGCGGTGCCAATTACTCGAGGTAAAGTAACCTATTTATTAAGCTCTTAAGCTTAAATTACTTTTAATTAATTGTAAGTTCAATTATTAACTAACGTTAGTTTCGTCGTACACAAAATGGTACTGCAACTTTTATCATGTGCCTATAAAATCTTGTTACCAAATCTTATCTGGAGATGAATGTGTTACCGTGAAATAACCTATGTTAAAAAACCTACGCTAATAATTAATAAAGATATCGTTTCATTAAATTAGTGATAAAAACAAAAAATTTCAAGTGATGCAGCTTTCACTTAGATCATATCTCATCGTGTTAAAAATTCGTACCCGTGGCATTTTCTTCGTAACCGTGAATAAAAATGCTTGGAGATTGATAGAAGTGTTCCGACTTCATCGGGATGAAACTATATTTTAATTAATCATATAATTAGTTTCCTAGTAACGATACCTATTATGTCCCAAAGCAACGAACGCTGGTACTAAAGAAACACCCTAACTGCCCTTACCAATTTGTCTTACTTTAGTAAATCGCTTGGTATCATGAACATTTCCCACGTCCCATTTGTTTTTAACTAGGTGTATATAATTCTGCGTTGATTAATGAAAGTAAAGTTTTTTTTAATCTTTCATTAGCCAAAAAATGTACACTGCTGGACATAAGCCTCCTCCAAAGATCCCGGAACGGTACTGTGCCGCCTGCATCCAGTCGCTTCCCGCGACCTTACAGTCAGCATAGCCACCGGTACCGCCAAGTACTAGAAGCTGTCGTTTATAGGGGTTCCTATGGGGGGATTTGGGCCATCTCCCACCACGCTGGCCTAATATGGGTTAATCGGAGTTTTTTTGTGTATATACAATTAAATCATCCGTCCTTTTGTAAATACTTTAATTTGATATTTTTTTAAATACGTCTCTTGTAGATTTCTACCGGATGGAGCCTACGTTAATGCTTTAGATTACGGCCCGGAGGGACTTGCGAGGCGTATGTTCGAGATTATGAAAAATCCATCACTGTATCAAAGATTCTTTAGATGGAAGAATCATTACTCGTATCACGCACCAGATAATTCACCGGAAACCGATAACTACTGCAATTTATGTGCTGCCGCCAACGCCGCTGACTTTAATACTGTGTCAATAAAGAAACAATTTAACTCATGGTGGACACCTACAGACAAATGTCCTGAGAGATAAACTTGAATGTGATGATGATAATCGCTTACTTTAAATAAAATGGTACAGTTTAACAATTGATTCGCCGCATTTTCTTAATTTATTACCACATACTCAAGCACTGTAATCTCTATCGTTAATTATTATAAAAGTTTAAAACGCTGCAATGCGTTAAAGTAAACTAAACACTGGTAGGTGATGATGGTGAAACTTACTAGTGGTAAAGTGCAAACATTAATATGTTCCGGATTTAAGGGCACTGTTGCTAGTGAAATTATTAAGGTAATCAGAGATCTTGGCTCAAGACGACGAGCGCACTAAGGTAAGCAGGCGTATCACTTAGCACTTTTCTAAACTAAACATTAAACATTGAATGTAAATTTGTTAATTATAAACCCCTTAAACCCTTCTTTCTGCTGTTGGTTATGAAAAGCACAATGTAATACTATACAGCGTTATGTCTTTTTACTTTTATACAATATTATACGAAAATGAAAATAGTATTTTTAGAAAAATACTTATAATTTTAGGATTTAGATCAGACAAGGCGTTGAATATAACACTTTTTAGATATTTATGTAGAAGTAATTCTAAGGAACAAACTGAAGAACTTTTAATGTGATCTTTCTCATATTTACTCTTTATTTAAAATCTCTACGTAATCTATCTGTGTTTTACATCATTTCTTCTACTTATCTCATTGCTCATCCTGACCGTATTAAGCATGCAATGAACTTAACGTATCTTAACTGAAATAATTGAGCGGACAGTCTACTTTCAACACTACTTCGTTAATCGATTCTATCGCTTGTATAATTACAGTTCATCGATGAATTTCTTGGTGCGCATACTATGCCATAGCGGCAGGGAGCCCCAGACTCTGGAACGTGAGGCCAGATGGTTTCTCATTTTCTGCTCTGATCCAATCTCCAAATACTCCATGTTCTTGCTATTGCTAGCAGGTTCCCATTTGTGTGGAATTTTTTGAGGTTTGTTTGGGTTTCTAAAATAATTAAATTACAATTAGTTTCATAGAGGGTATAAGAATATTAACAAAGTTGAAGTGTATACAACGAATGTTTATTAATAAGTAAAATAGTCTAAACTAGTATCTAACAATAGTAAATAGATAATTCGAGTTATTAGAGAATCAAGAAATAGCTTTTTATAGATTTCAATACTTCTTACATTCTTTTAAAAGCTTTTTGTTCTCTCTTAAATATTTTTAAAAATGGATTAGATGTATAAAGCAATTATATACGGAACAATTACTGTACCCAGTAGTAGCGAAGTTGGTCCACAACGTTATAATCAGCTCACTCATCTTCCTGTCCTGTTCGGTGAAGGGTTTCGTGAGGAAGTAAATGGGAAACAAGTGCATCAGTTCGTCGGCGTGACAAATACCTAGAATAGCAATTTAATAATTCAACAAATTTATCCGGTTAAACATTTTAACTTTTATGTCCATCACTAACCATAATCGCCTTCCTCATCGCCGAAGATTTGTGAGAAACTATTACTGGCCCTGTATGTAAGTTCGTATAGATAAACAGCATTCTTGGTGTAATTCAGCGTCAGTTCGATGGCTTCTACAGCTGGGTATGCGAAGTAAGAATCTGTGTAGATCTGTAATTTTTGATTTTTGAAAAGTTTTTGTTTCAATAGATAATAAGTAATTTTTATATTTTATTATGAACAGTAGTTAATCTTTGCGCTTTGATTTTAAGAAGGAAATAATCAGGGTTTACTTTTACAAAAATTATTCATCGTAATTCTCTTCCTACGCGGGTTAGTATTTAACCACAACCCTGTCTAGTGTAAGTTGATTATGTGTTTTTATTTAGTAAAGCTCAAAAAATAGTTTTCATTTTATATTACTTCTTATCAGCCGAATAACGCCCACTGCTGGGCAAAGGCTTCCTGCGAGCATCCTCATTGACTAAGAACTGGATCTTAGTCATTGTTTAGCAGGGTGCACCGCGTGCAGGTGAAGTTGACTTAGGCTCCGTAAGATGTTGGGCGGAAGCTCTTATACCCCTTTTTTGTTACCCTTATATTAATATATATTACTAATGATACATAATAACAAAGTTTTCTCACGTCAAGTATGCCCTTCTTGATCACCTCTGTATCGCCTCCATTAAAGTATACATCCTTGATACGGTCTGTAATGACATCAGCGTACGGCGAATTTTCGTAGTAGAAGGTTATAGGCGCTATTGCCTCGAAGGCTGACATGAACTCTTGATATCTGCTCGAGTTGGCCGTGATCCCTGGACAATTTTATTTGCTATAGAATATCGCGCATATAATAAGAATACGTCTTCCTGTTATAAAAATAGTAAACTTACAAATAGACTTCAAACAGCCTTCGTCCTTGTTGAGGCCGGTCATCCACGGCACGGCAGCTGTAGAAGGAGTCTTTCGTGGACTTGATGTTAAGAAAGCCCCAGGCAAATCAGGCTCTGCTACCGCCTTGAAAGGTGTCATGGGTTCATAGTCCCATGCCTGACAAATATTTAATATATCGGATTAATATATCGTCACTACTACTATTGTTGTAAAACATTGCCCTCAAGAAAGCAATAATTTATTTACAATTTAAATTCATTTTAAATGTTAATGGAATAGATAATAAATGATTCATTCCCTTTTGCACTATATAGAAATAAATTTTATGAAAAAAAAAAATATCATAAAGATGTTATTATATTAATACTTTTATGCTCCTATAATTTAGAGATGATCTTGTGTGAATCGCGGGAACCCACTGGATGCGAACAACGCGGAACCGATCTACATGGAGATCTTTGGAGTAGGGCTATTATTATGTCCAGCAGTGGACGTCTATCGGCTGATGATGACGATGATGAATTTTGAGATGTATCATACAAAATCTTCAAAAATTTTAGGAAAAAAAGCTACTTACGTAAAATTTAAACTCTGTATTTATAATATCGTAGCTGTCCCTAGTCCGAAGACAGTTCAGCATAACATTAGATGGAGCTTGGGGACAATCCAGGTACTTAGATAAGAGTAAAGCATTACGTAGCGCCTCCCCCGGCGGTGCTTCAGCCCAGGGCACCAAAGCCGTTCCTGATTCCGATATAGCCTTATGAAATAGACCTGGGGAAGGTAACGCATAACGCACTTTAAATTGTTAACGTAACAATTTTATTCTTAAGTGGCAATGCTATCGCTAAAGCAGAGCTCCTGTTCAATGATAATAATCTTTTGTTAAATATTTAGAGAGAAATCGGTTTAGAGACCTTTGAGGTAGACTTATTATCCAGCAGTGGACGTCTATTAGCTTAAGTTATTATAATGAGGATGATGAAACAATGCTGTTATTCTTTACGTTACCTTGTATTCTGTACTACAATGGATTCCACATTTTTAAACAGATTGTGAAAAAAGGTATATTGTTAAGAAGAATATTTGAAAGATGGATAACGTTCGGAAACAAATAACTATTAATAAAGGATTGACAAGTAAGTCTTTGTGTAGTTAAAACTAACGTTTAACTAGTAAACTGTGGCGAGGTAATAAATTTCCTCTCAACACGTCAAGTTACATAAAGATACAAATTATGATGCTAATTTTAATATTGCAATTACATCATTAAAATGTAAAGAAAATATTTTCTGTATAGTCATTTCGCGTTTCCTGTTTTCTGAAGATGTTGAGCGCTTGAAAGTCAGATTGTCTCGTACAGCTCATTTGATACTGGGCGCATGGACCCGGATGCACATCCTTTAAAAAGTGTACTATTTGGGGCGTAGTTACCCAACGGCGGATTGGCGTATTGTATGTCTGGATTTTTGCTTTCTGACATATTTGCTCGGTCATCAAAGACAGGCTCGGATTCGTTCTCCGACCACCTTCGCCTGTATCGGAAACTCTGGACGGTGAGAACCGCCCCTGATAGCAGGTGGACTTCGTGTACGCGGTGTGTGTCGCGGCGTAATGTGGAAATTCGGAGCGTGTTGGTAGTGTCTAAAGTGTTTGTGATGACGTGGGTGTTGTCAATGCTGGTTTTATTGTGCATAGTGTGCAGGACCTCTGGAGGTGTCAGGATAAGCGCATGCCGTGGTCTGCGCTTACTGGTTTTGGGATTCGACGGCGGTTGATAGTCGGTTGCCTTGGCCTCCAGAGAGTTGGAGTGAGATAACGCCTCGCCGAAGTAGGTTTCGGAGCACTCTCTGAAGTGCTCCGTTATGGTTGGGAGTTTGAGGTCGCTGTGGAGGTCTACGTTGCACTAGTACCATTCGGCACCGGTGATCATTTTGCGTTTAACTGTATTGCTTTTATATTGTCCACCATGAACTTTTGACACAAGTTCGTTTAGATCTTGACTGATTAAAAGACAATATGTTTAAATGAATGACAATCTGAGATGACATTCTGGCTAGATTATTGTTTCGCTTACCGACGCCGCTCTTTGAGAGCATGTGATAGTGCACACTAGCGCCACCAGCGCTCTCGCCGAAAATTGTAACCGAATTATTATCACCGCCGAAACTGTGAATAGTCTTCTGTATGAACCTTAGAGCCTCCTGCTGATCCTTCAAACCATTATTGCCCGGGCAGTGCTCGTCTTGAGTGGATAGAAAACCAAGCGGACCTGCATTGATTAAAATACTTTATTAACACACGCAAATACTAAACTAAATTAATGAATTTATTCATATACCTAGGGTATAAAAGAAATAGTTTAACTTTTAGATGTTGTTTGTTTATTCTACTATCTGGATTGAAAATGAATTTCATTTATTCAAAGGTATACAAATAAAATTGCGTAGTATTTACATGTTACGTATAGTAAATATTTTATCGTTTGAGATAAACGTAAAACCGGTTTTTAATACTAATAACTTGTACAACTAAACAGATCAATTAATTTGTCACAGCATACGACTATCAGAGATATATCTGTCAGGTTTAAGCAAATCAATCGACTTATTTAGTACATGGTTGACTACGTTTCTTTTGTCAGTTTAAATCATAGCTTTTTTTGTCGATTCTTCCACCTCATACAGATTCGACTTCTAGAAGTAACCGAAGGAAATTTCAAGAAACATTTATTTTACGTTGACATTATTTATAAAATATTCGTGTAAAACTTAGCGTATAAATCAAATCATTCCTACCAAGTCTGTAGTTCATTGCTACTAGGATGACATCCCTGTCAAGGAGGAACTGGGGTCCGTACATTTGTGTAGTACTGTCGCCGCACATCCAGCCGCCTCCGTGGATGAATACCATTACCGGTAAAAGACGTCCCTGGTCTACTTGCTAGAGAGTATATAAAAAAAAATTAATAAAGTAAAACATCTCTTCAAACGTAAATGTAATTTAGGTTAATTTCTCTTACCATCAGATGGCGTTGCACTTATAAATCTACTAACTGCCATTTTTAATATGTAGAAATAAAATATTTATACGATGACTACCTTCTTCTGAAGATGTTAAGCGCTTGGGAGTCATATTGACTCTTACAACTCATCTGATACTGGACTCGTGGACTCTGATCCACGGCCTGATTTACGATGATTAACTGTTGTCCGCCTCCTTTGCGAGCCGTTATATAGAATTAGATTAGAAATTTGTCAAAATTAATGCCACCCGGCGACCACGAGCCGCCCTGACACCCTACCTATTACTAACACCCCCGTAACTCCGTATCGGTAAAGAATTCTGTAAATTCTATTCTTAGCTAACCTTTTTATGGGAGAAGCAACCTCTATGAAATTTTGAGTTTTTACCTGTAATAGTTTCTGTAATGTAATGGATATCTCATGTGATATGAGTCAACGAATCTCTGGATATCTCCTGTATATATAGACAGTGATAGAGTAGCGCCTGCGGTATTCAGATAGTAGAGTAAATAAAATTTATTTTGTACTAATGTACTTGCAATTTTATCGACTCACAACAACTCCTTTTAGAAACAACGACTGTTAAACACAGCATAATCTCACAATGTCTGCTGACTTGAAATTATTAATAATCTGACCTAAAGATATTAATTGCAGACCGTGCTAATGATTAATAGCTCTCAAGGCCTTCATTATTAATTACAACCTTGGTATAACATCTTCGTATATCTAAAATTTATGAACTTACATTATCTATAACTGGTGTGTAAATATTGAGATACAAACAGTCCTCTTGTCCAACGACATCCTGCTGGCGAATGTAAGGGTTCCGCTGCACACAAATCGGACTCGGTTGCGTCGCGTCTAAAGTTCCTTTCCATCCTCCGATCGGCACTGGTGCCTATCATAATCAGCAACGATAAGAAAAATTATCAAACATATATAAATATGCATGAGTTGTCATTATTCAACATTACATTAGAATTTACCATTTTATCTATGAGATTATTTTCCATATTTGATAAAATAACAAAATTTGTTTCCTTAACATTACGATATTGAATATATATATATATCACTTTTAACATTATACTTATATATAACAACATCAATGATTACAGATTGATACCTGAAAGTTGCATCATAAAATCATTGATTTAATAACTATTGGATTCATTAATGGATAAAGATGAAATATTTCCTTAATATTATAACAAATTTAACATAAATGGCAACGTTTTACTGATAAATGCTTGTCCATTAGCACTGGAGTCCAGTCTGTATCAAATTTACAAAAAACAACAAAAAAAAAATTTATAGCGCATATTGAAATTAATTTAAACTCTTCTAAGGCCTCTTCCTTATTGAGATTTATTATATACCAGCAACCAGTTTTTAAAGAATCTTCATTTACATTCTGGCTTAGAGTCAAAGATCGCCGAATGTACTAACTATACTCATGTATATAAAAAGAGGAAGGAAAAGGTAGGACACGCTTTGCACGCGTATGAATAACGCTATTCAGGTTTTTACTAAACTCTTATGAATTAGCAACTATAAGGAAAAAACACATTGTTAATTATAAATGACTTGTATAAATTATTGCCACATCGTCACTGATATATAACCATTATATAGAATATATATACTTTCACTATTAATAAAAATGTTTCGATTTCTAATAGGTAAGTAAAATACGAGGACAATCATGTGCTGTGTAAACATCCTTAGTAGCGCTTATTGTAATATGTGGTCATATAATAATCATCACCAGTCCGACTCCATGGTGCTTCCATCGCTTTGTCGCCTATTACAATATTTTAACACTGGAGTATCTGATCGACGATCCACTCGACGGCATTCATGGCTTACTTAATTGCATCAGTCTCAGACCGCTCACCATTTAATATTGTCGAATTGGAGTCGATTCTGAGATTAGTTTCTCTCCTCCCCCGACCCCGGGTAGTTACTACTGACGTATTAATTCAGGCTGTTAACACGGGTGCTAGAATATTCTGGGCGAGGACGTGGACGAGGACGTGGACGATAAAACTGAGGACAAATATAAGCCGACTGGTGATAAAGAGAAACAACACCAACAGACAATGCGGATTTGAACTGTAAATTTACAAATACGCTAGATGTTCGTTAAAAAAAAGCGCATCCGCTGACAAAAAATATCCAAGGCTCTATAATCTACCAAATTAGATTTAACCTCTATGAATAAATTTTTTTTTTTTTCGATATCTAAAAACCGTCAAAACCTGTTCCGTCTAAATATCAGTTCTTTTTTGCTGGTATAGTACAAACGACCATGATTAGAATAATCCGAAAAAAGTTCTTCAGACTGCGTACATATATATATATATATAACATTACTAATATAGAAGCTGTTCCCCGCTCCCTTGCTGGAAGTAACACACCCATAGCTGCTTTTGGGGAAGGAATTTTTTACAATCCATTCTTATCTGACCTCTCAATGACAGAAGCAAAACCTCAACCAAATTTTGATTGTTCACGTCTAATAGTTTCGGAGGTCTCGTGATAAGTCAACGAATCTCTGTCTATTTATAGATTATTAAGAAGAATAATCTTCTCTTTGATCAATAAATTTTCTATATTAACACGTCCTATAAAGAAGTAAGTTAGGTAAGCAGGTTCGGTAAATATACAGTAGCGTAGAGATAACTTATCGCAAAGCGTTTTATTGTTTAAACATCCATTGCGTTTATAACTAAGACATATTACTTACAACATTCTTTTTGTATACTCCATTTTCATTAAGTTATCGAAGACAAGCTGCTTAATAGGTTTTTTACCATAAGGTAAGGGTTCCCGTACAACAACTAACGGGATCCATGTCAAATTCACTTGCTAATGGCGCACCCTGGTAATCAACAAACGAGGCTATGTCTCCTACCAATCCGCATTGGGCCAGCGTGGTGGAAAATGCTCCAAATCCCCCAATATGAATCCCTACTCGATCGGTGAGGGAATCTTTGGAGGAGGTCTATGTACAGCAGTAGACGGCTGATGGTGATGATAATACACAGCTTATGTGACAAGTGTTTTAAGTTCAATCTGAATGGAATATATATTTTTATTAATCTTCTTTTTCACTAAATCATACCAATCTAACGCTTTACTGGTGGCAGGTCTCTGTTGCTGGAGACTGTCTAGTCAGGTACCACCGCAGCGCCTATTGCAGCCGACAAACAGTACTGTGCAAATATTACCATGTTCCGGTTTAAAGGGAATTGTAGCTGGTGAAGTAACCGAGGTAACGAGACTTAACAGTCTATGTCTGTCTCGAGGCGACGAGCGCAATGTGGTGCTGTGTCATCAGCATCGTAATCATCAGCCGATAAACGTCCACAGCTGGACATAAGCCTCTAAAGGATCTCCATATCGCTCGGTTTCAATTCCGGCGCCTTGCTAACGTGCGTCACAGTCATCATGGCCTCCAGTATCGCAGGGCAGGGCATCAGGAGATGTTGTTTGTAGGAGTTCATACCGGGGAATTTGGACTCTCTTTCCCAAGACACTGGCCCAAAGTGGGTTGGTGGGAGCAAGAGCATCGTTTGATTAGCAAGCTGCATCCCGAACAGGTGAGGTTGGCTTGGATCTCGTGAGCTGTGCGGGATCTCTGATACCCCATTATGCTGTGCTACGTTGTTATGTACAGGCGTTTTCACTTACCATCAGGTGAACGTCCCGCTGGTCTCATCACTTAATTGAATAAAACAAAATAAAAGCTACAGCGCCTTTCAAACCGGTATACAGTAATATTTACACAGTATTGTTTGTCGGCAGCAATAGGAGATGCTGTGGTTCCTAGACGATCTCCGGACGTAGAGACCTACCACCAGTTTAAACGTCATTGTGTACATATCCTTATAGGACGATGAATAATAAAACACGAGCACGTGGCATTAATTGTGACCAGCTCCATACCTCGTGTATTTAATTACCATCGTAACAATGTAACTGATGTTGTTACGCGGTTCCCAAACTTTTTTATAGCTACGTCTATTTAACGTAAAGTGCATGTACATCGGATAACATTAATATTCGATGAATTTGAGAACAAGGCTCACCAGTTTTTAGGTGCCACAGGCATGACGTAAGGTCCAACAGACAGGCTTGTGGTAACCTAGGTAATTTTCATGTGGTGAGCTTATAATTTTAACTATAATTGAAAATTAAGTTCAGAAGAAATTTCAAATGTGCGAATTAAACAGGAAGTACTGTGACCTTTCAAATAATCGGTAATAGATAAGAGCGCAGTTATCACCTACCTACATCTAACAGTACCTTCGCAAATTCTACGCTTCAGCTTTTACAGAAAAATACAGATTATATAGATAGTTTATATATTATCCAATAAACACAAACATAATTAGCATCTAATTATTTATTTTTTTCTATTCGCTATGTAAAACCTTTCTATCTATTAAGATTACATTACGATATAATTCGTCTTTACTGTTTATTGGTTATAATTAATAAAAAAAAATAAACTCATTTGTTAACATAGCATTAACACTAAGATTAAGTATATGTATATATGTGATCGTCATAGAATTTTAAGTCAGAAATAAGCTAATAATCTATAGACCAGAAACAATATTTTCGCTTCGATGCAAAGCATATTATTAATAATATCTTATATATATATATATATTCTATATATACGCAAGCGTTACCTTAAATCGCAATTCATCAACGGGTGGCTTTGCATATGGTACGCCAGTGAAGGCAGCGATCTGTCTTCCACCTCTCGTTTCCAACGTGTACCCTCTCAGATCCCCCAACGGTGTGCTAACAGCCGGTTGCTCGGCGATTGCGGAAGCACAAAGTACCAACACAGAACATGTTACTAGAAACATTTTTGTTTTTCTTGTTTCAAATCGGTCCGTCTCTAACGGAAGCGTGACACTCAATGAAATCTCTGGTTAGACGACGGCGTTATATAAATACGATTAAAGTCTATTAGACCGTGTACTTACTCGCGATGTGTTCACTGCCTGCCGTGAAGATGACAGCTCCTCACTTTCCCTTTTTAATGGTAATATCGGACCCGTGACCCCGATGGCTGATAATAGCATCGAAATGGAAAACAGGAGCGTTAACAAAAGGCTTGCTTTATTGCTGAATACACTACACACTCTTTTTATGTTAACTTCAAACAATCAAAAGTATGGAGAGAATACTCATAATCAATAGAATATAATGTATGCTCTCAATCTCTTTTCTATTAAGAATAAGAAGCATTTAAGGTGTAGTCTTTATAGAAGCAAGTGACAACTAAGCGATCTACTTAATACTAAGAAACGTCAACTAAATATTGATGATAGTGATACATCAATAACACTCTATGATTGTATACACAGCATCACATTGTCAAGTCTCAGAGACACTGTTATTAGATTACACTAAAAAATACATCATATAGCCAAGTTATCAAAAAAACACAGGGTAAATCTATAGATCTGAAGAAATGTAAAATGTTCCGTTAATATTGATATTGAAAGAATTATAACATGAACAGAAAACCCTGACTAACACTAGCACGTCGCAGTGAAATATCCAACAGCTACATTCACGTCTCATTATCCCCGACTTTAAATATAAAACGGACATTTTCCTGTCAGGATCTCACACGGGGAAGATTTGTTACTACCACTGAAATGCGGCCCGACTTCATGGCTAAGCTGAAACAGATCTTTGTAGTAATTGTAATAGATTTTGAATCTTGATTTACATTCTGTTCAAATGTAATCATCATCATCAGCCGAAAGACGTCCAACACTGGACATAGGCCTCTCCCAAAGATCTCCTCATCGATCGGTATAAATGTAATAAAACAATCAAATTAACAGTATCTATACAATCCTGATGTATATAAATGAAATCGAGATAGATATCCAATTGTCCACAAGATGCAACATTCAGGTGAATGTCTCGTTCATCTCGTCGCTTCGTTGAATAAAAAGAAAAAGATGCGGTTAAGAGAGGGTCATCGGTCCATCCGTGGTTAACCACCTAACCTTAACTCAAACGCTTCGTTTGCTACATAGAATAAACCCGCGGCTTTGCACCAACACATTGTATACAAATTTATACAATTGTAGTCTTTAACGTTATTGTTGTCGAAAGCTGAAAAAGATCCTTATCCATGTTCATCTCGCTCAGTATATAGATTGGCGTTGCTGTATATTGTAATTGTTAGAGACAGTACAAGCTTTTTCTTAAAATTATTCCTATAATAATTCTCTATCGTGACGAGGATCGGTTGGTTGGTCTGCAGAATGAAGCGAGGGTTACTGTAAAAAAAAACTACAATAGAAATCCGCAAAAGGCACAAGCGTGGTGGACAACGATTCATCCAACATTAAAATTGAGGTCCTTCATTATTTGTCATCGGTTTTAGTACAAAACGTGGTCTAAATATTCATGATTAAAACATGAGCGGTGATTTTCGGCGCCTGAGCCTGGAGCCTTCTAATCCATTGGCATGAATTGTATTCAAATGAGCATCCATCAACTCAAGTTGTATTTGGCGAAGTCAATTGTATTTTTAATATAGTTAGGAATTCTAGCTAGTACTTAATTGAGTACCTCCGTTGCTAATAAAAGGCGAAGGCTACATGACACTAACTTACGTATACCGTTACCATATCATCAGAGTACTTGTACCGTTTTTTTTTTTGTTAGAAAATACGATTGTTCTTAGATTCTCGAAATGTTTGACATTAATATTGTAGAAAAAATCTTACGAAGAGAGCTTTATTTATAAAAATTTTCATTTAGATAACACTGAAGTCTGATGCAGCTTTTTGTTCAATATTAATAGTACATCATGTAACGTGTTGGACCGCCGTCTGCTTCTGTATCTGACCACCTTCTTCGAAGCTGGATGTACCGTCGACTGCTGTACTTCGTCAGTTGGTTTCGTCCTCGGAATCAAGCTCAAGTGCCTCTTTCTGTACGAAGTGATAGGTGTAGATTTAGTATCACCTTTGTCCTGTCCATTCTTTATCTCCTCTATCAAGCGCAATATATTTTCGTTCTGCCTCGCGATGCGTTCAGCTGTGTTCTTAATATACAATATATCAACGCTTAGCCTCGGTAATTGGATCTTGTTGACCAAATCAAACTTCTCAGATATTATGTTCATCGCTGTTAATACGTGGCTAGAAGAGTGCCCTAGGTCCTGTTCAGATTCCCCGGGATGGTGTTGGCATAGCGCGCACGTCCAGTGGTAGCCAAAGTCTCCGCTCTCAAGTACACTATCCGTTTCCTTCACACATTTAAGATGGTACTTGGAATCGCACTCGAAACATTTGATTCCATCGCCGCTCTTCATGATTTTTCGACAGTGATGACAGATCATACTGGAAATAGTTTAATATGCAATTTTTGAAACAAAGGAAAAGGTTTGTTTTTCGAAGTAGTTATCATATAAAATACACACAAAGTGTCCTTATGTCTGAATTAGAGATCGTTACTATTATCAAGGTTTATTACAAACATTTTGCAATTGTATAGTAATCATTTTTTTTTATAACGTGTAATTTTTACAGAGTACAGTTCGAATAAACTGTACTGTAATGTAGTTCTAGTCAAATTTTTACTTACTTAGGAAACTCCAAATCTTTTAATATATTCTCTACCAAATAACCGTTACACGAACAATATTATTGTCCGACAATGAATTTTTTCTGCGAAAGACTACGGCTGTTACTTATACAAATTTTTCAATGTATCCCAACATCTAAAAGCGTTCACATTCTTCTCATGTATAAAAAGATTAACAAAAATTTTGGATATTACAGGAAACGCCTTCACATTTTACAACATTGAAAATTATAGGTATTTCATGACAATCGCTTAACTGTCATTGTATTTAACACTGTTTCAAAAAAGTATATGAACTGATGCTTCAGCCAGTGCTACTTGTAAATAAGAAATTGCCGATAAGAACAACATGATTATCTGCCTTTCAGTGATAAATCTACTCTTGATAATAAATTGCAAGTTTGGTTTATACAGCGTCATATCAGTGCTCATGGCCATGAAGAGTACATCTGGTTATCTGTATAACATAACTTTTTTACAATTCATATAATTAATAATCATGTGAACATCCCCATATTATGCTTAGTTGTATAAAAACATTACAATATTGCTGCAGCAGAAAAGCAGCTGTACTGATTGCTTCAAGGCTACGCAAATTTAATTTAATCTTTATCAAAATTAATTTCGTAATTACGATTATTAAAATTGTTTCTATACTTAACAAACTCACTTACAACCTTTTACTACGTGTTTAGATTTCTACAAATAGTGACAAAAGATATAAATAAGTTGTAAGTGATTTTGTTATTTCGCGATTAGTATGTGTTTTTCAATGTTTTCGATAAATCCAGTCGACCTGTCAACAATCAGTAATAGTAACTAGTAATTAATATCTAGTTAATCATATCTACTTCATTCGGAATTTATTTGCTCTAACATGAGATATAAAAACTGGGAGTAATATAAAACGAGTTATTTATTACCATCTACCTCATAATAATATAAAATAATACACGTATACATATTTACATTTCATATGATGATAAATGTACATATGTTTACTATCTATTGGAATATTTGTGTTAAGTTAAATTAATAAATAACATGGCCTGTAGCACTTGCAGTTATTAATAAGGACAAAATTTGAATTAATAAAAGCGACATCTAGAGTCATAATAGGAAATCTAATGCACACTGGTAACAGTTATTAATGCAACAGAGTTGAAGCTTCTTCGTTTGCTAAATGGATCACAACAATTGCAATATAATGAGTTCAAGCCGCAATAAAATTATAACCTTGAGAATATATTATGTGATTATACTGCAGATTTTATGGAGAATTACACAAATTATTAGTATGAGAACCCGAAATAACACATTCTTCACGGTAGTCAATCAGATCACATATATCATCACGAGTTGCTCTACAATAAAATAATGTATAAATATATGCCTGTAATAAAAAAGGATTTTTTTTTGTCGCCATCTACTAATATAATACTAATAAATAAAAAGTTGTAGTTTCTAATTATTAACTGAAATAAAAATTGTTTATAAAAGCGACATCTAGTATTAAAATAGACAATTCAATGCAATAATGTAGATGTTAATGACTGTGATTGTGTGGAAGTTCCATTCTTTATGAAATAGGTGGCAGAGTCAACTTCAATAACAATGTAACCTTGAAAAAATATATAAATACGATACGAAAGACGTAATAAAATATGTGCGTAATATAATTTTACTCGTAATCATATACACGGTTAAGGAATACATACTTGAAATTTGTTATGCAAATAATGTTTTTGTGAATACATCATACATTTATCGAGTTTATAAGCAATATGTAAAAATATCAACTACCTCAAGTGAACGAGGTCGAGCGGGGCCGGACATGATTTGCAATTACATTGTGCATAGTTATCACTAACTACTTTGATTATTATAGGTCAAAATGATATTAATAATTTCAAGATAATGTATATTTTAAGCGTCGCATTTGTGATTATAAATAAAAAGACTACTAATAAAAAAAATCATTCAAAGCTAAGGACGATACCAATAAATATCTCGCTGAAGGTATTTTAGGACAAAACAAATAAAAAAGGTTTGATAGCGAAATCCCCATATAGCCCCCCTTGATAGCCAAAACCCATAACATTTTGTCCTTAATGCCCAAATCCTTCAATTTACTTACATGAAATAACTATTTACTAAGGAAGTTAAATTTGAACTAATTTGAAATTATTAATTGTTTATTAGTAATAAAGAATATAGTATTTTTTATTCTTGGGAGTAAAGCGTATCATAATAATCAAAAATCAATAGGTCATCAAATTGAGTACTAGGAAGAAAACACCAAAAAAAATTAGCCATTTTAATAATTGTTCGTGCAAGATAACAAAAATAAAAGATAAGTAACAAATGAATAGCAGTGTCCTTTCTCTCCTTAAAATGAATAGAATATTGACCCTATCAGCTACATTAAAATAGCACCCATGTCAGTCCCGATGTTACGATTACAAATTAGCATGATACTTCTTAAATGGAGCCAAGCCGGCGGCAACTTTGCTTCCTAAGTCTGGGTGGACCTGCGTGAATATCTTAATTGCACGTTCCTGCAGGAAACCAGCGGCATCCTTTAAATTACCAACAATATTTGTAACAAGCCGTTCCTTCGCGCCATCGTCGAATACTTGTTTGTACAGCAATGTCGCCTGCGAGAAATTGTCTTCGGTCTGTCCACTATCGTATCTGTCAACGTCGCCGGAAACATTGTACCTTGGCTGTAGCCGCTGTGCACGGGGGCACTCTTGGGGTCCCGAAAATGAATTTGGGAAGTAGTTAGGACAACTTTCTTGGTTCTGCATAGCCTGTGGACCGTCTCGTTGGTAGTTCATTACAGAAACCCTATATGGGCAATTCACAGGAATCTGCAAAAAGTTTGCACCCAAGCGGTGGCGATGGGTGTCGCTGTATGCGAACAGACGTCCCTGTAACATTTTGTCAGGAGACGGCTCAATGCCAGGTACTAAGTTCGACGGACTGAAAGCAATCTGTTCCACCTCAGCAAAGTAATTTTTCGGGTTTCTGTTCAACACCAATTTACCCACCGGTATTAAGGGGTAATCAGAGTGCGGCCAAATCTTTGTCAAATCAAATGGATTAAATTTACAATTTTCAGCTTGAGCCATGGTCATAACTTGAATATATAAGGTCCAACTTGGAAGATCACCTTTACCGATAGCATTGTACAAGTCTCTGATAGAATAATCAGGATCTGAAGATGCAAGTTCTGCAGCTTTTTCGACGGGCAGATTCTTTATGCCCTGATTGGTTTTGTAGTGGAATTTGACCCAGTGAGAAACTCCTTGGGCATTAACCAACTTGAAAGTATGGGAGCCATAACCGTTCATGTGCCTGTAGCCATCAGGTATACCACGGTCACCAAACAAGTAAATCACTTGATGAGTTGTTTCCGGTCTTAGAGTCAAGAAATCCCAAAACATGTCAGGATCTTTTAAATGGGTAGCGGGATTCCTCTTTTGAGTGTGAATAAAGCTTGGGAAAAGAGTTGGATCCCTGATAAAGAAGATAGGTGTGTTGTTACCGACAAGATCCCAATTTCCATCATCAGTATAGAATTTGACAGCAAATCCTCTTGGGTCGCGTACTGTGTCAGCTGATCCACTTTCTCCACCAACCGTTGAAAATCTCACTGCAATGGGAGTTTTTTTCCCAATAGATTCGAAAACTTTAGCTGCAGAGTATTTTGTGATATCGTGGGTCACTTCAAAATAACCAAAAGCACCAGCTCCTTTTGCGTGTACAACACGCTCAGGGATTCGCTCTCTATCAAATGAGGATATCTCATCAAGGAAGTTAACATCTTGAAGCAAAGCTGGACCATTCTTTCCCACTGTCTGGATGGCCGTTTTAATTCCAACAGGGTTACCAGACTTAGTTGTAATGTACCCTGGAGAATCCTAGAAGTGAAAATAAAACATATTTCAAATAAGGTAGTTAAACTTTTAAGTAGAAGTATTTTTTTGTACTATGAAAATGTTTTTATTTGAAATACGTATTTTATTTAAATCACAGTTTTTAATAAAGGAAATACATAAGAATATGCTAAATAATTTTTTTTGCCAATTAATTTATGTTGATATGGTAAACCTTATTTTTTTTTAAAACATTTAAGTCAAACTAAAATATTTAATTTATTCGGTTCGCATTGCGCATAGCTTCAACATTTAGATATTCAAAATCATTCTCATAATACTTTTGTATGAAATACAAATGAAATAGAATCAAATGTATGAAACCTAAAGGCTACTATTTAAATTTTTTATTAAGATACTATTACTAAAAGTAAGATAAATGATTCTATGCAAATATTAAAAGAAACTCAAAAATTTTTAGGAAGTGTTATGATACCGAATTGGGGCTTAAGTAATTTTTTCTTAACACATTATTATGATAAAGTTAACAATAGAAATAACGAAACATGCACAGCTATTAACCTAGCTAATTAATATTAACAACGAGCAAAGGTCAGAATGTGGATGCGATCATTCGTCGTTTCGATAAAGCTGAGGGTTTTTAGGGATTTTCGGTTTTGACGATGAATTAATTCGATTATTACGATGGGAATGAAATTGTTTACCTTGACGCTTTTGCTGTAGTTGACGAGCTGGTCGGACGCGGGATCCCTCGAAGCCATTTTGTTTTGTATTATCTGTGTATGCGGTCCGACGGAGCGACGCACTGGACGCGTACCGCGTTGACAAATATCGCCCGTACCGCTCGCTCGCGCCTTTATATAGAGTAGAGCGCGGCGATAAACATCTATCGCGTCAGCAAGTGCAACATGTAGCGGTACACGGCGTAAGTACGTACAAAATAAAACTATGTTATCGATCCGTAAATACGAGTTAACGATACCGGTTCCTCGTTTAATGGCGGAGTATCACAGAAGTTTTTTAATGAACAATCAATGGAAACCGTTTAATGGATAAATACATTTTTGAAACTCTCCCTTTCGTATGTTATCTATTTTACAATACAACGATGCTCTGATATGTATATGGATTAATTCTGGTGGTACTTTTTTGTCATCGAGTGTAACCTCAATGTTGGTCGGGGAAGAGCAGGAGACAGGCTTAAGAATAGATGTAACTAGTCTACCCGAGATAAACGATAAATTATTTAGAAGTAACTTAGTAATAAATGATTGCACAAAATTATGTAAGATAGTAAACAATAGAAATAAAGATAAGTAAATATTACTTTATACATATATCCAAAATAATATTCTGTATAATAATAGTAGATAATTATAGATATAACGTTTAGAGAAAAATATGGAAAAAATGTAAATAGCCTCCTTTAATTTTGTATTTGTTGTAAATAATATAATAGGATAAGGACTTTGCCTGAATAATAATATCAGGAAAAATTGGAAGTAAATAAAAAAAATATATTGTTATCGAGACCAGCCGACGCGATATACTTGTTAAATAACTTGTTAAAATGAAAAGAAAATGATTTTATCTTTTGCTGCCGTGTTTATGTTGGTCTTGCCGAACTGGTTTGCGACTAGCCACCTACGGTGAAGCTAAAATTAACCTACCTGGCCGGCTCGAGGTGGCCGTGTAATGATCAGCGATAGAGGCCTAGACTAGAGAGTCCTCTGCAGAGTATTGGGAGAACTTCCTCTCTTAGCACTCGTGCTCTCTGGACGAAGGATTTTGAGGTAGTCCTTTAACCAAGTAAAGACGACAAGAGAAGTGAGCGTTGTATAGGGTGGTGCAAAAATAACCTTATAAAAAGTACCTTATGACACAGGTAATAAGGTACTTTTTATAAGGATATTTTTGCGCCACCCTATATATTCTGGTGCATCTCATTATTATAGTAGTGTCATCGAATAAAAATAATCAATTTATACGATTTAAGAGTATTCATTATTTTCCATTTTTACTACTAGCTTTGTTATTATTGCACCATCTCTGACGTGTGCGGTATCAATTAATAAAGGATCATCATAACCGGATCACTCTGAATAATATATGCAGACGTGGTCGATATAAAAATTTAGGAAATACTGTTTTCGATATTACACGTGATAATCATCTACGTTACAACACATATATTATTTGGTAGAGGAAATAGTTATCGAAGGAATTAAAATTATTATCGATGTTATGCTATCAATGTCGAGGATGGTTGAAGGTCAAAACGCTTCATTCATCCTTTCATTGGTGCAATAAGTTTTGTGTTCCAAGTTCTTAATTTTCATCATAACTTGCCACTAAATCAAGTAAATTATAAAAAAATCTAGCTCTTATATCTAAATTCTTAGATGTTGTTAAATTCCAAAGTTATAGCACATAATTGTGTATATGCGAATAGGTTTACTTATCGATAAGCAAAGTATAGGGTGGCGTGTGGTGGACCTTATTACCTGTGTTATAAGGTACTTTTTATAAGGTTATTTTTGCGCCACCCTATATAAATTATCAAATGATCAATACTCGTTAAGTAATGTACAAACCTTGTTTTAATGTGACAACAATTTGCTAGATAGACCGAAATCATGCTTGTCTACCCATAGAGTTGTAAAAAAAAATATTATACTAAGTACTTGTAACATATTGAGAACACCAAAATGTTGGATGTTAGAACATGCTCATAGATTTCAACAACATGTCTTATTATTAGTGATACTGTACTACAAAGGTTACTGTTGTTTTTAAAAGCAAACAAAAGAAGTTTTTAATAAATAATAAAAGCTTTAATAAATTAATAAATTTATTAAACTTGCGCCTTTTGTATTTTGTCTTTTTTTTTTACTAAATATCGATGCTCTAGTATTTGTGATATAAGGTTCAATTTTGATGGTTCTTTTTTGTCATCGAGTATAACCTTAAAATCATAAATTTAATTATGATTAGTACTCAATGAAGAGCTGGAAATAGAGTTGAAGATAGAAATAGATATTAGAAAATAAGTTTGTTAGAGATAAAGAAAGTATGGACAAATAAATATTACTTTATATATACGCATGTACATAATAATAATATATATAAACTAATGTAAATAGCAACAAATATATAAATAAATGGATAAAAAATATAGCCCTGAACAACAGGGAGAAGCCGAGAAAAAAAAAAAACCTCTATCTTAGCATAAAAAAAAATCAACCTAATTAATAATTTCGATTCAAACTTTCCATTAACTAGGTCATTAGTTAATTATGTAATTTTAGACTGGATGATAATGATGAATTAAGGTTATTAGAGTCTTAACAATCGTATTCACAATTTCCATTGATACTTAAGTTAATCGGTAATAACTTTGTACTATTCCTTACAGTAATATGTTTATATTGTTTCTTGTATTTTCTTTAAAAATATTCTGCACTGTTTAGATTTACATAAACCTAATGATACGCATACAAACACAATGATGAGTAGCCAATTAGCATAATAACATGCACACAAGTACTGTTCTGTAAAATCTAGGTGGAGTACTCTTAATACTTTACACAGAATATTACTGGAACATTCTTACTAATGATTCTTGGTAATACGGCTTCATAGGAAAATATTGTATATTCTTTGAGGGGCCGTTAATACTCGAACAGAGTGAACTTGGCAAACGATGTGGCAATAATGATGAAATATAAATTTTTTTTTTTAGGCTTACGAGAAGACCACACCATTACTTACGGCGCAGAGACATGGCACCTGACCATCGGACTGGTCAACCGATTCAAGATAGCACAGCGAGCGATGGGAAGAGCTATGTTTGGCATTTCTCTAAGGGACAAAATCGGAAATGAAGAATATACTGAGAACTAAAGTTGTCGATGTAGCTCTCGAAATCTGCAAGCTGAAGTGGAAGTAGACCGGCCGCGTCGGTCGTGAGGAAAAAAAGTCTTGGAGTGGAGGCCGCGTACAGTTCGCAGAAGTGTAGGACGCCTTCCCTCCAAATGGAAGGACTACATCATCAGGGCGGTCGGAAGTGAGTGGATGCGATCAACTGAGGATCGCATTTGGTGGAAGACATTGGGAAGGCCTATATCCAGCAGTGGATACAGGCTGATAATTATCACGCGAAAATCGGTATAATGTCTACATTGCCGATGATAGTCTAGGTAATACTGTAGTGTTTAATATTACTGACAAACCGTAGTGCACAAATACTACATGTTCCTGTTCGATGGGTGTTGTAGCAAAAATCTATATAGTCCCCTTCTATGGTTGTGGTCGTTTCCATTCTAATTAATTACTATTCTTATTATTAAATTCTATTTATATGCTCTCTTACTTCAGCCTCTATATCTTATCTGTCTGCGTTCGTCATCATCAGGTTCTTCTGTTTGTGTCACATTGATGTTATTCCTTATTTAGTACCTAGAGTTATATTCTTATTAAAATCTAAAAATTTATTTCTACAACCTCACTCCGATTATTCCACTTCCAAATCTATCCGGTCCTTTCCGAAAAGTTCTATTTAGAGAAGCCTGATGAAGGATATCCATATGCTGTTTGAAAACTTATCAAAAAAGGGAGGAATAGGGGGCGATAAATCAAATTTCTCACAAACAGGCATCGAATTATTAAAATCTGATGAATTTAATGTCTGATGTAAAATATTCACTGATTATGCTGATGATTATGTTGCCCTTTGGGGCCGGCTGCAGAGGGCGGTTTCATACTGCCCTCTGCAGCCGAGGTGGGGTCGCGGAGGGAGTACCTTCTGCGACCAAACGGTGTCGCACCGTGGATGCGGCGGTGGTGGAGCCGTGGGGTAAGAGGCGTTTCGGTATTGCGATGCGCCGTTCTCCCCATCATCCGCGGCCGTTAACGACGGGCCCAACATCTCTCCGCCGCAGGGAGCCGGAAGAGATTTTCTTCCGTGGCTCCCATGGCGTCTGGGCGACGGGTCCGACGGAATCCGATGCCCGCGCGACTGCAGGAGGCCGAGGAGGAGGCGCGCTGCATGTTCCGGCAAGCCCTGGAAAAGGAGGGCTCATCCCTCCCTCCCGAGGTGGGGCTGCAAAAGCGGCCAGCGCCTGCAGGGTCGCGGTTGCGAGCGAAAGCGTTCCCGTGACCTTGCCATCAGGCGACGAAGCGGAACGTCGTGGAGGTTTTAGTCTGTGCAAGTCCTACATAACCCGTTCATACAACCGCGAGGACGAGTATGCGTAGACATTTCCCCCACTTAAAACAAAAAAAAGGCAGCTGGATGCGGGCAGCGCAGGATCGATCGAAGTGGAGATCTTTGGGTTGAGGTCTAAGTCCAGCAGTGGACGTCTATTGGTTGATAATAATGACGATGAGCATGCATAAAGTGCTTATTTGCCTATACGATGCAATAAGATGTGCCCGAGGAGCCGACTACACGGCACCGTGTGAGTTAGTGATTATACACAAAACCAATCAGACAAGTATAAAAAAAAACTCGAATAAATTAAACTATCAACCTCATACATTAAAAATATATAATAATAATATATTATATGAATATAAATAAATAAATAATAAACGTTATAAGTTATAAGTCTTTATCGTGTAAGCGTAACATGTTTTGTTATTGTTTTTCTTTAAATTGCTGACCTTGGTCCAATGTCTTGCTACATGTACGGTATTAAAATTAAAAAAAAAAAAACTGTGTTATACGCGGTATTATTCATCATTCGTAAATGTTCACTACCTACTTCAACACATGACCGTCACTCAAGGAGTGGAAATTTTTCTTACTACTAACATGTACCAACATGACACGACGTGCGGGACGTCATCTGATGGTAAGTGATACGTCTGCTCATAACAATGTAGTTATACTTAGGATGATATACACTACTTCATTGTTATCGCTTTAAGTACACGTTGAGTCTGTTCAGCGTGGTTCATGATTTTTTTTTTTTTTTTTTTGGATGAACTTGATTGTAACAAAAAATATTACATTGAACGTATTAATTCCAAGTTAATTAGTTTCGTTTTACTTTGTAGCACTGATTCAATGTAAATGAAATATCGTGCAACATGCAAGTATGCATAACGTATTTTTTTTTTAATTTCTGATCAATAATAACTTTATGAGTGTTTATAGAGATATATGTATATATTTTTGTTTGTATTCAAGTTGCTATGACTACGTAATTCAGGTGCGCTTTCAATTGGATGTTTTTAGGTATATCAAATGAAAAGATAAATTTCAAGCGTGTGAATATAATTTGTTGTGTAATTGTTTTATATGTAATTAATAAACATTATTAATAATTCTGTGCTACAACGGTTCACCGCTTCCTGGTTCAATTCACTCGAATCCTAGCTCAATTCCGTTGGGACACATATTTAAAATGATACAATATACTGAAAACTTTATGTAACACTTAGAATTACGTATTAAACTGTTGATCGGTTTTAGGTAATAACTCATCATCATCATGTTAGTTATTGGTATTTTTTTTATATTTTACGTTGGGGAAACGCCTTCGCATACCTACGGAGATGGAACATACAGCGCGCCCTCTTCTTTTCGGCTTCTTACCGTCACCTGGGCAACAGATCCCCGGAATCCATTACCCAGAGGCTATGGGAGCAACGAGAGTAGACTCTCCCGGCTCCCTACGATGGAACTGGTCTTAGCTCCGCAGTCAACCGTTACACGGCCGCAGTGAATAAGAAGAGCGGCGAAACGCAATACCGACACTCCTCTCCCAACGCAACTCCACTAGGTCTGCGAAGAGCTGTGCGAATCATCCTCCGCAGCTCTCTTAGCTTCGCCGTGGGTGTGCAAGCCACGGCTACTGAGGATGCCTCCACGACAAAGCTGGTGCCTCTTTGGGGTGATGTAATATATACCTAGTAATAATTTATAAATTAAACATTACATTCGCTAACATACGGTCACGTCGAACAATAGTACACCCTGTATCAATTGACCCCGCACTAACTTGAACTGCCTAACATTCAATTTACATTATCATTTAAAATCTATTACAACTACAATAACTCCATGTCTTCAAGCAGCCGTAAAGCCTTTTAATATGTTAGCAAGACCAGACATACAATGTGTCAAGTCCTTGGCATTGCTTCGAGTTCATTCATCTATGTGTTTGCTTTAAACCAATACACGCAATATAAAGACAGTACAGCCCTTAGTGCTGGAACCAGCTAAAAATTAACGTTGCAGGTCCTGGCTGCAGCATATAGCTGAGCTGGATGCCATTTCGATGTTATTTGAAATGAATAAGTGTGTTTGTTAAATTGTAATATGCCGAAGAAATATTTTTCTTTCTTTCTCTTTTGCTCTTCTATAATTTTCGTATTTACGCAGTTCTTATCAAAAATGTATGTTTTAGTGATTGCTGATAACAAAACCTCATATTTTTTATATTTGTTTTTAAATATACGTAGAATATCCCAGAAGTAGGAATCGATGGTAGACTATGATATAAAAATCATCATCGTCAGACGATATATGTACACTGCTGAATATGGGCCTCCTCCAAAGAGTACCACGTCGAGCGAGTAGGAATTTATATGAGGCGATTTGGGCCATTTCCCAAAACGCTGGCCCAAAGCGGGTTGGTGGAAACCAGAGCCTCGTTTGTTGATTAGGAGGCTGCACCACGAGCAGGTGAGGTTCCGGATCCCGTGGGTTATTGTGTGGGAACTCTTACACCCTTTGCGATAAAAATATATCTTCCTTGTTATATGTATACGTTGTGCACTAATATTATACATTTACATCTATTCTATAATTATTAATGCAATTTTTTTTATCATATAATGAAAATGGGTTTATTTGTTCGCCAATCACGTTAAAACTAGTGAACATATCGACATGGGAACATGATTTGTAGATGATTATCGGCTATTTATTTTTCGAATTTCATAGATCCTTCATCATTTAATTTCTTATTAACTTGTATAAATATTTTGATATATATATAATTAGACGTGATTACTCAAAATTTGGTACAGATATTACTGCTGCCTTTAAAGGTCAGCTAAGAACAGATTTTACAAAATTCCTTCCCCAAAGGGTGTTGCGGGGGTGTTACTCCCAGCAAATCGGGCGGGAAGCGGTCAGTTATCTTGTATGTGTTTGTGCTGACTTATCACGTGTAACCTTACCAAATATTGGATAAAGGCTACAGATCCAATCATATACAAAATCCGCCCGAGGCCTATGTCCAGGAGTGGACGTCTATCGGCTGATGATGATAACGATGACGTGTATAAGCAATTTAGTTTCTTTGTAATCGCTTTGAAACATTTACATTGCTTTGTTGATGATTAAGTCTTTATGATATAGCAGCAAATAAAATGAGGATGTACAAAATCAAACCATGTTCATCGTGAATTTGGATCAAACTTAAATAACTTATCGTATGGATATAATAAAGTTTATTATTTTGACAGCACTGGACCAACAGGGGACACCGAAAGTCATTACGTTTATAAATACTTGCATGTTTTCATTATAATTATCTCTGCTGACCGCAAATGACGAAATCTTCAGCATCTAGACAAACAGGTTGTCTTTTATATTAAATAGTTTATTCATAGATTCCTTTTTATATAAGTTATACTACATATATATATAAAAAAAAATATCTATTTCTTTTCTTTGATAGTTCGCTTCAATCATACTCAATTCGTATTTATGTACTGTTCATAGCATTAATTACTGTTGCGTTAAGTTTAAATTTTTAAGTAATACTATGTTTAGTTGAAACATAAATTATATAATGCATGATGTTACTAAGTTGCATACTGATATCCTATCGCACATATGAGATATGATTATTTGCTTTATGAATGATGATGACAAGCCAAAGTACAGCGATTATTCCACACAGATACAGAATACGCTCCACACTCATTATACACTGACGCAATGTGTAAATTTTTATGATAATATATCACACCGGTATATATATAGACACATCCATCTGAAGTTAGTTTTGGTGAATGATTGTCCTGAGTTTTATTATAACTCTCGTATAACACGTATCCAAGTTATGCGCTCTCAGAATGGTCATATGATCAGATGTGAGTTGTACACAGGAGGTGAGGCACGGGAGGCTCGACGCCGATCAGACCAAACCCGACAAACCTGTTCGTGCAATGTCGCAGACATGTCGATATACATAATGCATGTGACACGCTAGACGGATGTCGAACTTTATTAAAAAAAAAATCTAACTTACGAAAATATATGAGAAAGCAAATTCAAATGGAAAAACTTGTCTCCAACTTAAAAATAGATATATTTAATAAACACACGACATACGTGGAAATCTCTTATATATCTATAATTTATAAAAATACATATATATACACATAAATATATTTATATAATATACATATAAGAGATTTTCACCTACGTAGAGATTCATCACATCTCTAGAACCATAACTAGAGGGACTTTTACCGAGTAGAGGCCAGCTAAGAACGGATTTTACAAAATATTACCCTCGATAGGGTTGCGGGGGTGTTTCTCCCAGCAAAGCGAGAGGTAAACAGTTATTCATACAAACCATACTTTCTTGTTATTTAATGCCTAATTTTTTTATCTAAATACAAATAATGATAATGTGTTTTATTTGTTCGCTGATCACGTGAAAACTAGTGAACCATTCAACGCCGTATGATTTGTAGATGGTTAAAATTGTAAATCCACCATTTCTAATAAATTTTTATAGACATTTTCGTTTCGTATTATTTATGCGGTTGCTATAGTAACGGTTGGTATAGAAAGACATTTGCGACTGCGGTTGCTCTCTAGGCGAACGGGGAACAGCTAGTTATGATATTATAAACGTATCATTCACGTACGTTGGTTATTTTTATACTTTATTAAAGCAAATATTTTAATAAGTACCTTTTTATTATACACTTGAAGGTCAATATTGACGGTGAAGGTGGACAACACTGCAGTGCTTATTTCTCCCACCATAGCAGTATCGGTTTGAAAGGCCCTATAGCTGTTGAAGTTATTGGGATATCGAGACCACATTTTACGTTTTAAGACGATTGCTTTGGCAGGAGTGTCACTTACAATCAGGTGAACGTACCGCCCGTACTGTTCAATGCAGGAATAACATCCACTACGACTACTTATGTGTATTTTCGCAACGTGATTTGAATGGAATGGTAATAAAGCGATGCTCTTAACCGACTAGCGTTGTATTCATAAACATTCAATAAATAAAATACTCAGAGATAAAAATAGATTAATCTAGATTAAGTTTAAGTTGTCTGTAATTTAAAGCAAAAAAATTGACTTAATAAATAAATGATTAGTTAAAAAAAATAACATTACACATTGATGCATTTGATTCGTAAATTAGCAACTTGGCCTGTATCTCACGAATCAAATCACTCTACCGATATTATATAACATTTTTTTTTTTATTATATTAAGTAAAATCGCAATATGTAGAATAATAATATGATAACCGATGTATGATAAAAAAAAAATATTTATATAAGAAAGGCCTAGATCGGCCTCGGCGAAGACAGCAAAGTTTACGCTCATCATATTGTTGAGTAACGTCGTTAATAATGATAATTGTCACTATAAACTGATAAATTGATCACGCTAATACACTTCTATGTACACTACCCACATTTTTCCTAAATCGCAATCGCACACTACTCGACTGAATAGTCGCTGCAATAAACGACTAGTAACGAAGTTTTAATTTAGAGGAGATAGGTCTCTGTTGCCGGAGACCGTGTAACAACGCAGCGGCTATTGAAACCAACAAACACTACTATTCAAACATTACTGTGTTTCAGTTTGGAGAACGCTGTAGTGTAATTACTGAGGTAACGAGAGTCAACATCGTATATGTCGGGCGAAGAGCGTAACGCGAAGCTGTGTATATCTTTCTAACCAGCGCCACATTCTTATGGGCAGGTGTATTACTTAACATTAGGTAAACGTCCGCCTAATCTCCTCGCCTATTTGAGAAAAGTTGATTGCAGAAGCAGTTTAAGTTAATGAATAAGCGGAACGTTTGTTCATTAATAGCCAAAGAACTGATCAATTAAGAATTAACTAAAACCATGTGACAAGGGAAGGGTAATAAGCAACAATAAAAGTTCAATACGTAATACAAGGGGTACGTCATGTACTTACCAAGATATATTGATAAAAAGAATACTGTTGTTATGGCGAAATATTATATGAGTAGCTAGTCAGGCGGGTTAAAAAAAAAGCACTTATTAATCTAGCTTTTAGCCACTGCGACACAGGTAGTTAAAATAACTGCTCCATATACTATATTTAGTTTGACATACTTTGAAGAGTTGTACGGATGTAAGAGGACTCCGTATTTAAATGGAATGTATTAAAGATTGTTACCAATTGTATTACTGATGCCAAGTGGTAACAGCGAAGTTATAATGATATCTTAATCCATTGTTGTAGACGATTTTGTAAGAGACAAATGGCAGTGAGTGTTCCAGTTGGCACACCTACGTGAATTGTACCGTCTTCAGACGCAAATATGTTTTATATTTAAATGAATTTTCACAATTTGCTCTACCATATCCGATTTTAGACAAAAGTTGTAGCCGATAAATACATAAGTTTAAGTAATTTACATTTAAGTTAATACTTAGTAAACATAAACGTTACGTTTTACTGATGGCAGGTTTGTATTGATTGTGCATCGCAGGTCTTATTTCTGCCGCCAAACATCAGTGTGCAAACATTGCTGTGTTCCGGTTTAAAAGGTGTCCTAGGTAGTGAGATTAGTGGGGTAACGAGATTCAAGACTCGAGGAGATGGTCCTAATCGGCGCCCTGTTGTTATGGGAAAGCGTATTTACCATCGCACGTCTCACTCGTCTAGTCGTTTCGACGGAAGGTAATATATCGAGTTCGATCAATCAATCATCAGCCGATAGACGTCGACTGTTGGACGTAGGCCTCCCCCAAAGATCTCCACATCGATCGGTCCTGTGCTGCCCTCATTCAGCGGCATTCCGCGACCTTACATTCAGCATAGCCTCTGATACCGCCAGGCACAAGGGACCCTCGTTTGTTCATATAGGGAAGTTTTGAAATCACTTCATTGAAACCCTACAATCATTTAACCGTTTTTTTGATGAAGAGAGAAATCTTCAAAAGATAACCTGCTTCTGGGGAAAAGACAGGGTTATGAATGATGTGTACCCCTAACACCACCTCGGTGGTCGTCCTTAGTACTTTAAAAAAAGACCCCGGACCCCAGAAACACACAGGTGCTTCCCTGCACTGCCCCTAACAAGTCGAGGGGAATACCGTAACCCTCTCCAGTATCCGTTCTTTGCAACGCAAGCACGAGACCACTTGTCATTCACGCCGGGTTCGCTTAATGGGCAATGAAAGCCTTCCAAACCCATGAATCCGAAAATTCTTTCAGTCTCGTTCTAAGACAGTCAGTAAGCCTCAGTCTTATTCTTAATAGCTCAGGACTACAGAATAGACAATAATTTAACTTCCGCATTTTAGGTAGTTATCACAATATAGCCAGAGACCTCAGTGTTACAAGACAAGCCATTAGCCGATACCTCTCTAAACCTCTCAACAGTGATATAACAATTCGAGATTCATCATCATCTGATAGATGTGCACTAGTGGATATAGGTGTCACCCAAAGATCTGCACTTCGATCGGTCCCGCGTTGCTCGCAACCACTGGGTTCCCACGATTCTCACCAGATCGTCGGTCCACATTGTAGGAGACCCCCCAATTCGTGGTTAAATCATATATAACGAAAATATATTATTTGGTAATGTCAGATTGTTCATTTAGGTATAAGTAAATTATCAGCAGAAACTGTTTATCGACTTAGTCGTCAAATGTTATCTTATCTGGCCACCAGTGACTCGAAAACACAGTTTTCATTACATTTTATAAATAATATTTTTTTGTGGCGTTTCACCTTGAACATTGAGGATTATTTTTTTTATTTATTTATTCTCACCACTGTACGAAGGTAATCATGTGAATACATAACCGTAAACAAAAACAATATTAATCTAATTAAGATCTTTATATGTTATGTAATAACACTATAGAATTTGATTTCGTGAAACTTCAGGTGCCTGAAGGAGAATTCTAACTGAATTTTTCCTAATTTAGTTACACCAATTTATGCTATGACCTGCTCATTCTCTATAGAGGATGCGATAACAGCACTATTCGTGTACACATTCTATAGAAACGCCCTGCTAGCCGACTGTTCTTTCCCAGACGCCTGGAAAGAGGCCGTAGTGATAGGTATTCCGAAGCCTGGAAAGCCGAGGAACCTATCCCACAGCTATCGCTCGATCAGCCTACTGAACACCTTACGCAAAGTCAACGAGCGCATCATATTACAGCGTCTCCGCCACTTCATCACCGAAAACAAGCTCCTCCCCGATGAACAGTTCGGGTTCAGAAGTAGCCACTCTTGCGTTCAACAAGTCCACAGACTGACGGAACACATCTTGACCGGCTTCGAGCACAAGCGTCCGAAGAACACCTGCGCCTTCCTATTCGACGTCGCGAAGGCGTTCGACAAAGTCTGGCACGAGGGCTTGCTATACAAGCTCTACGCTCACAAAGTGCCAGACCGACTCGTTACCATCATTCGAGCCTACCTCTCGAACCGCTCCTTCCGCTTCCGCGTCGAGCACGCTCTCTCCTCGATCCGTCCGATCAAAACCGGCGTCCCCCAAGGCTCTTGCCTCTCCCCGCTACTCTTCTCGCTCTACACGAGCGACATTCCCAAGGACCGATACGTCAGCCTCGCTCTTTTCGCGGATGACACCGCTCTCTACCACTCGGGCAGAGCTCCGGGTGTTATAACGAGTCGCTTACAGAAGGCGACCACTCGTCCAGGCGAGTGGTTCCGGAAGTGGCGAATCGATGTAAACCCGGAAAAAAGTGAAGCCATCCACTTCACTCATCGAAGGCCTTCAACCCTTCACACGAGGTCGGTCTTACACAGCCATAAACACGGCAAAATCTCCCTCTTCGGCCAGTCCATCCCATGGAGGGACTCGGTCAAATACCTCGGCGTGACGCTCGACGCCAGACTCAACTTCATCGCCCACATTCGCAGGGCGAGAAATAAAGCGGCCCAAGTGCTGGGCAAGCTATACCCCCTGCTGTGCATAAAGAGCAAGCTCTCTCTCAGGCACAAGCTTCACTTCTACAAGGTATGCGTAAGACCTATAATGTCTTACGCCAGCGTAGTCTTCGCCCATTTGTCCGAAGCACACCTTAAACCCTTGCAGGTTCTCCAAAACCGTTTCACCCGCATCGCAACCGGTGCCGAATGGTACCAGCGCAATGTGGACTTCCACAGCGACCTCAAACTCCCGATCATTACGGAGCACTTCAGAGAGTGCTCCGAAACATACTTCGCCAAGGCGTCATCTCACCCCAACCCTTTGGTGGCCAAAGCGGTCGACTACAAGCCGCCCTCGAATCCCAAGATTAAAAAACGCAGACCACGGCATGCGCTAATTCCGCCATCTCCAAGGGTCCCTCATACCACACACGAACGAACAGTCACTGACAACACCCACGTCACCAGACACACTTCGGACACTACCAACACACTACTACACACAACGCGTACACTAAGTACATCCTCGAACAGAGGAGGTCTCACCACCCAGAGATCCCAACTCAGGCGAAGGTAGTCGTAGAACGGCTCCGCGCCCGCCCTCGACGACAGAGTAAATTCCGCCGTCGGATAACTACACTACACGTAGTACACATTTTTTATAAACAAGCCGTGGATCCGGGTCCACGAGACCAGTGTCAGAGAAGCTGTAGCAGTCGCATGGCTTGCAGCGCCGACATCGTTCGAGTCTAGACATCCTATAGAAACGCCCTATTTCGGAACCTAACTACTTAACTGATTGATTATAGAAATGCTAGAGAGTTATATTCGATGGTAACAATTAACCATCAGTTGAGAAGCTTGTTATCGTGAAACCGTTTCGAAATATTTCTATAGAGGATATTTAGAAAATAACACTCAAGATATCGTATGTTGTTATCGTTATCATTTCGTTATCTCTTATCAAAATTCTGTATTAGATTAGCACAACAAAAACAACGCTAAAATTTAACATACCGTTAGTGTTTTTTATCTAGAGTACAAATTACTATCATACTATACTACAATATTTTTTTTTAACATGTATACAATTAATATCATATGTAATACAAATGAGATAACTTAATAGGAACAGAATATTTACTTTGTTAAAAAGTTAACCGTTACATTTTACATAGAAGGAAACCCTTTAGCCTTGTAACGCATTGGTTCCCGTTCCATTTCCGGTGTATATTTAGTTGTTAGCCTGGCTATTTACCATCTTCGTTGTCATTTTGACCCCTCAATATCATTTATGTATGTATGATAGAGGTCCAGAGTATTCTGGACGAGCACTCTCCACTTCTCGTCTATTAAAGTTATTGACAGTTGCAGGTTAACTTAACATCATGATATAAGTAAATTTTTTGACAGTTAAACAGTATAATAATATGTATTCGTCTGAGATTTAAGAAAATATGAACTACTCGCTGTCTTTTTTTTATTCAATTAAGTGACGAGACGAGCGGGACGTTCACCTGATGGTAAGTGTTACGCATACCCATAACAACTTGTTTAAGCAGGCGATGTTGTCGCCTGAGACATTAAATATTGTCTCGTAATCCTAGTAATATCGCTAGCTACAACTCCCTTCAAACTGGAACACGGTAATGTTTGCACAGTACTGTTTGTCGGCAGAAATAGGAGAAACGGTGGTACCCACCTAGACGGTCTCCGGCAACGGAGACTTACCACCAGTGTCGATGAGTTTTAAGCATCCCTGTGGCTTTAATAGTTTTCTGGTTTAATTTCCTATTTATTATTACAAAACACATATATTTAGCGTCGACTTTTTTTTATTTATTGAAGCAACAAGACGAGCGGGAAATTCACCTGATGGTAAGTGATACGCACGCATAACAACGTGGCGTTAGTTAGGATGGTAGATTTACCACACATTACGAACACATTTCGTTCGTCGCCTTGAGACATGGGATGTTGTCTCGTTAACCAGTAAATTCACTAGCTACAACTACTTTCAAACCGGAACACGATAATGTCTGCACAGTGCTGTTTGTCGGCGAAAATGAGAGCTGCAGGGGTAGGTAGGTATACCTAGACGGTCTCCGGCAACAGAGACTTACCACCAGTAGGTAATGGATAAGAGTAATGTTACAATTACGAACAAATTCCTCGATAAGGTAATATTGTAGATATAAAATCGATCATGCAGTAGATACGGTTACAGTATAGATGATAATAGTGTTTTATTTATAGATAGGCGCTGTTAAAGGTTATAGTTGTCACAGAGGCGTAAGGCTCACCTTATGTCACCAAGGTCCCTGGTTCGAAACCGTGGCCACATGTGGAGTTCAGTTAGACACAATTAAATTTTCAACTAAACAAATTGTATCAGCAATCGCCAAGTGTTAGCTGATTGTAAAATTGTAAAAAATGTAAAATATACGTTTACAAAGATTACGTTTATCATCAGCGCGAGAGGCCTGCAACTGGACATCATCATTAGACGATCCGTCCACTGTTGGACTTAGGCGTAAGGGACGCTTCTCTTCGACGTTCGTCTCGACGACGTTCTCTTCATACAGACAGTATGGCTTCCCATACAGCTGAGCACTGGAGATCGTCGTATGTAGGGGTTCACATGTGGAGATCTGAGCTATTTCCCACCGTACTTGCCCAATGCGGATTAGATGAAGCCAGAGCCTCGTTTATTGATTAGCAAAGTGCACTAAGATATAATACTGTTATCTCATATAAGCAGTAGATGATGTAACTTACTCGTAATTTTTGATTCGTAAGGTATTCCACTTTGTGGTTTATTTAAAAGGACTATATCAATGAAACAAGTTATTCGTAACTTAATGATAAAATTGCAAATGTCCTTGATAATTGTACAACGTAATGTTTTTGACGTATCACTTAAGAATAAATTTCATATGACCTTTCTGAAGGTCAAACCGATACACCACAATGAATAAATTTCCATATAAATTTGTCTAAATAACATTCCGGACTTATTTTGTCAAAAAACGAACGAATGGCGAACATATTTGAAATATTCGCACTGTTTCTTATCAGCCGGCTAGCGCCAACTGCTGAGCATAGCTCTGCTTCAAGGATCAGTCCTGCGCTGTCTGTATTCAGCAACTTCAGGAATGCTTGCCCGGTGCAGGTTTGTGGGTGGTTGGAACCACATCTGTTTTTAACAGGGTGCACCGCGTGCAGATGAGGTTGACTTGGGCTAAGTAAAATGTTAGGCGGAACCCCTTACACCCCAACATCGTGATACGTATATTAATGATTACACTCCGCTCGGTGGCAGATCAACTATCTAACATTTCTGTATGTACTACGAAATTTTCATACATCTTGTTTCAATGACCACATATAAATGAGTTACCCCTCTACTATAGTAGTGCTTAAGGGATATTAACTTGTTTTTATGTAAAAGCGACGATGCAAGTTTAAAATTAAACATTCGGAGGAATAAATATATCTCCACCAATAACAAGGAAGTTCCCAATTCCTCGCGTATATACTTATAGTCCTTTTTTGTAGTTTAAATAATATAAAATGTATATAAGTAAAAAAAACACTAGCTAAGGACTGGGATAAAATTAAATACTGAAGTATTTCTACATCTTTAATAGTTACTAACACGACCTAGATTGATTAATACATTTATAAGAATCTTCATGGTGTTTTAACTAATGTATCGATCTTAGCGTACCGCACTACCGAGGTATTAGGTATTGGCACCGGTATTTGATTTAACGCCAGAAGTGGTGGTAGCGACAGTGATTTGATCTCTTTTTCCGGTGGAATTGATGCAGAACCCGTGACGATAGTAATAGGAGCACTGGCTACTTCTCGTTTAGACTTTATCGATTTTTGTGAAGAATTAAATCCAAGATCACCTGATAACAAACCTACAGAAAATCTCTTCACATTTAAACAGTTTAACAAATTAAAAGCTATAATATATTCAGATGCTCTTTTTTATGTATAATTAAGCGACGATACGAGCGAGACATTCACCTGATAGTAAGTGACACACCCGCCCACAATAACGTGGCGCTAGTTAGGATGTTATACACTGCATCACATTGCGTTAAATTTTAAAAAAATTATCACACGAATATTTTAAAAACACTTTATCAAAACAACATTGGTGAGGTAGAAATTATACATTATAATTAGTTTGTAAGTTATAAAACTTCAAATATATCATTTAGAACGTTTGAAAATAAGTTAAAGTAACTCATTAATGAATTGCTAAAAGTATGAATATTTGAATTGAAGTAAAAAGTTTAACATTTAAAATTTTAGCTTTATAAATTAAATATTCGATAACATATCAGTTACTGTGTTAAAATCAGACCTTTTTTGTTTAATCTTTCATGATTACACTAAGTATACTTAACTTAGTTTTTAATTAATAATGTTTATTCATTGCTAAATATACCTTTCCAATAATTAATATATATAAGGAAAACTCCTGTCAAAATAATGAAGGCAAAAGTTTATAAACCAAATTTAGTATTCGTTATAATCATAGGAGGGTTCTTTTTTTTCTACTGTACTTCTGCCACCAAATATTAGTGTGCAAATATTACTGTGTTCCAGTCTCAAGGGCGTTATAGCTCGTAAAATTAATGTGGTAATGAGACTTAACATCTTATACCTCAAGGCGACGAACACAATTTTGTGTAGTGGAAATCATACAAACTAGCACCACATTGTTATGGATAGAATTATCACTCACCATCAGTTCAACGTCTCACTGGTGTCATAGCTTGGTCTAACTTACCAGTTGTCTTAGTATTAGGTTGTAAAGCCGCCAGATTTTCCAAAGCAGTCCATGGTAAGACCCCATTAGTCTGATTGACTTTAACCACAGGTGCAACACCAACTAAACTCTGTGCCGTTACGTTTGTCAAAAGGGGGTTGCGAATACCACTCAAGTCGATTGTCGATCCGTTGTTACGGTAAAATGTGATTGCCTCTTGGTGACCACTGCAACATGGACATTTACATTTAGTTTAGAAGTGCTCTAAAAGTTTTAAGGATTTAAATTAGTTACAGTAGAGTTTTATTTAGTTTCTTTGTAAGTGAAATGAACCTATCAACCAATGATGATTTCAAAATACAGTAGTATATTTTGTATTTGCTATGTAATTTTATTACTTTCCTAAATTATGGAGGCATTATGTTTGCAGACTACTGTTCGGCGGCAGAAACAGGAGCTGCGGTGGTACCTACCTAGACGGTGTCCGACAACACACACCTACCACCAGTAGTAGATGAAGAGAAATAAATAATAGTTGTATGAAATGATTGACTTGACCTTTATTTTAAGGGAAAGATAGAATTTAAAAAAAACCTGGCTAGATAATATACTATAAAATTATAATCAAGTAATTTTATATACTTACTGGCCTTTTGACACAACAGCGTCTGTTTTATTTGTAAGAATACCAACTTGATACACCGTAGCATGTACCACGTACCTGTAAAATTAAACATTAAAAAATACTCAGTATTATCATTTGGAAAGTGATCACTGATGCTCATGCACAGCCAGAACACATGTGGGGCCGCAGCTACTTTGCCGACTTTTAAGGAAATAATATGCTCTTGTCTTGAAGGTCACCATGTTATAGCTTTGGAATTACTGCTGGCGACAACTGATTTCATAAAGTAGTAGTGCGTGGTAAAAAGTTGCGTTTGAAAAGCACAGTGAAGGTGCGCCAGTCATCCAGATGGTGAGGATGGAACTTGACGTTATGTCATGGACTGCGCTGGTGGAAAGTAGCGGCTGGAATAATTCTGAACAATTCCACGGAACACTCCCCGTGATACATTGGTGCCATTCACAGAGTAAAATGTTTCCTACCTGTAGGATCTAAATAAAACATGTTGCCTAATGTGCAACAATGAACTAGTATATAAGTAAATAAGTTAAACTATTGTTTATACAAAAGAAGATTTAAAAAATATATACTAATAATAAATAAATAAGGTAAAAGGAATATTTATATATGTAAAAAAAAATCTGTACAATCATGTCCATCTACCAGTGGAGTGGTAAATAATTAAACTAATTAAAAAAAATACAAGAAACTACAATAAAATACAAACAAAAGATAAACAATTTATATGGTTATCTTACTGTTAATCACAAAAACTGTCATAACTATTATATTGATATTTTGATAAAAAAAGCAGTTATAATATCATGTATATAAAACTATTGACAAGTCCTCGAGACCAAGACCAACACCAAGATCTTGTCCAAGTCTTAGTCTTGTTCATCCTTTGCTAATTACACCACAGGTATTACTTTAGTTTTACTTACATATCTTTGGGAGATGTGGAATTGAAGGCACCTCCGTCATACACCGCGCAGCGCCCATTTCCAATAACACTGATCAGTGACACTAGAATCTTTAATTACAAGGAAATGTTATTAAGTGTACCCCAAGGAATGTTAGGGGCTGTTTATTTAACATTAGTGTAAAGCACAATTCGGGATATATTCCTAAAATAAACGGCAAAAGAAAAATTATAAACATTACTAGTGATAGGTCTCTTGCACTCTAACATTTCAGCTGTTCCAACCACTAGTGTGCAAATATTACTGTGTTCCGGATTTAAGGGCGCCGTTGCTAGTGTAATTACTGAGGTAACAAGACTCCACATCTTGTCTCAGGCGAGGAGCGCAATGTGGTGTAGTGTATCTCGTCCTAACAAACACCGCGGTGTTATGGACGGGTATATCACTTACTATTAGGTGAACGTCCCGCTCGTCTCGTAGCTTAATTGGATAAAAACAAATATAAATTTACCAGCTGTTCCCATCCCCTTTTTCTAACAGTAAGAGAGAATTAGATTTGAAATTTTTTAAAAATATTCTGGCCACATCCCTTTATTAACACCCTTACAACTTGATTTGGGGAAGGAATTTTATAAAATCCTTTCTCAGCTGATCTCTAAATGACAGAAGCAATATCATTACCAAATTTTGAATCTATGTATCCAATAGTTTCAAAAATCTCGTAATTAGATAAATAATCTCTGTATATAAATATATAGAGATTATTAAGAAGAATCATCTTCACAAAAATTTTATAATGTCGGATGAATGATGATGATTAATATTATGTATGGATATCTTCTATATATATATAGATTAAAAATAGTATATATAAAGAAATATACTCTCGTACTTAAAGTGATTATAAAATATAATTGCTGTCAAAAGTTATTCCTTTAAAAAAAAACTTACCAGTGACTGCATAATCGTAAGTGTATTCAACGTTAGGTAATGTTGTTGTATATATATATGTTATATATACTTAATTTTCCATGTATTGAATAGTTGAATGTGTTAATTATAGCTAAATATAACACTTAAAATATAATTAACTTCAAAGAACAAACAACCTAGAATATATCGGTGAATATTATAAAAAAAAAAATATTATTGATTTTACTGTTAACGATATAGAAAATAATGGTGATACTTATCACCAGTGTGCTCAGTGTTGACCATAGAGCATAAAAAGGAAAGTTGGATGTATAAAATATTATTACGAAAATGTGGGTACCCTTAAAACTATTGTCTACGTCACACGGAATTGACCAATAGCAGGCCTTTAACTTGACAGTTGGTATCAGGCATGAAGTAGCTGACAACTTCACGAACATTTGGCAGGGAACAGTCATCCAGTGTGGAACTTACATTGGAGCAGCGTGGCTGCAACCTCAGGTACGGGCTCTTCGTATTAGAATTAGCAATGGAGTGCTGTTATCAGGCATGTATCTTCGTTTCGATTGCCTTATCGCCTGAGAACTAAGATATTGTTTGTTACAGGATCATCGCGTCTTTTGCTGTGAACATCTTATTTAGGCTACAAAAATGAGCGTGAACATCATTTTAGTCGCTGCTGCTTTTACAACGAGCGTGAGTAAAACATTCATATTATATCATTAACGGAATAAGTTTTATGTGTTATCACCGCTAAAATATCTTATTCTGCTTAGATTTGTATTTTGGAGATAATTTCTTCTCCCGTAATATAACATTTTCAGGTTACGACGCACCGGCTGGCATTAATGTCGGCGGCCATTTTGTGTATACAATTACGCGCTTTTAACACAAAAAAAAACTTATAATATTTCAATTGTTATAATATTAAATAAACAAATTACACACGTATTTAATTTTTTATACACACAACTTTTATTATGTGTATTAATTAATTATTTAAATTAAGAATGAGTATATTAGAGGAAGTCTGAAAGTTGCTCCAGTGACAAAGAAGTTGAGGAGCAAGACTTTAGCGTGGTGCAGGCATGTTATGCGGAGGGATGAAGGATAAAACGAAGGAAATAATGAGAATGAACGTTTATAAGGTTATAAGGGTAGAGGAAGGCCGAAGAAAGTGTGGATGGATTGTGTGAAAGATGACATGTGTAAGATGAGTGTGAATTCAGATATAGCGGCTGATAGAGGGATGTGGAAGAGAAGTACATACTGTGCCGACCCCACGTAGCTGGGATAAGGGCAGGAGGAAGAAGAAGAATTATTTAAAAACGTTGTTAGGTGATACATTGCTTTCTACACATATACTGTTAACTAAGGTTATTTTTAGCATGTTTCCTTATATATATGTTAACATGGATATTAAGTTCAAATTCATTTATTTCCATTAAGTATAATGTTCAAAGTGAAATGGTTTTTTTTCTCACTACAGATCATATGTTGTGTATCATATTACAAACTTTTTCTTGTAATATAAGCGTATATAGTATTTATGTATTTTAACCAGGTATATTACTGTGTACATAGTTAAAATAAATACATATATTTGATTTTATTTTCTTTTAACATGAGATTACTTGATGTGTAATTAATGCAGATGCTGTATCATCAAATTGTGTTATGATGGTGAATGTTTTAAACAAACTTTAATGCATCTACTGCATTGATGTTCATACCTTGCATGCAATTATTAACAATATTTATTTAAGTAATGATGTTTTTTTATATTACTGTCCCTAACAAATGTATTTGTATGGTATGGTGTTGTTACTACTAATTTAATTATTTTTATTTATTTATTTTTAATAGTTCCCAGATATTATTATTCAGGACTTTAGCTTATCCTATTATTTACAAGGATTTTCACCACATTTACATACAACATATTCTTTACTAATTTTTATAATTTTTTTTTTCTAAGATTATTTATAGTTATTTTTTTACATTATTTATACTTATGCTATCTAATATTTACAGAAATACATAGAATATTATTGTGTCCATATGTATAAAGTATATTTACTTATCGTTATTTCTATTGTTTTACTATCTTATACAATTTTAAACAATAGTTTATGATCTTACTTCCAACTGATTAATTTTTTATCATCTCTAGGGTAGAATGGCTGTATCTATTGTTTATTTTTATTTAGGACATTTTATTGGAATTCTTTTTGAATGAATTTACTTCAGGCGTTCATCTCTTCTTTTATTAGATACAAAATCATGAATTTATATAATTTCTATATATGCAACAAATGAATAGAAAAGATTCCTTTGCATTTTTCTTTTTAATTAGTATGACAGAAGTACTAATAACACTAAATTGCTAATCAAATAAGTGTCTACATAATAACAATGTTTGAACTTGAAACAAGAAGCGCATTTTGTTTGTATGTTACATCATTATTTTTAATTCAAAGACAATAAAAGCTGCCCCTTATAATGTGGTGATAGGATGATGACAGAAGTCATGTCTCGTTGCTGCTCAGGTAATTTCACAAGTTCCAAGGCATTTTTAACCGGAACACAGCATACAGTTTAAAGGTCGACAACGCAGACGCGACCCCTGTAGCGAGCGTTGCGACTGTCACTTTAAACCAGATGAAATGTTCACTCGTTAGCCCACTCTTCCTAAAAAAAAAAACACAATTTAACCCACACACAGGCAGGTGTATGTATTAAAGTTTAAGGTCTAGTTAAAGTTAGTTTAAGTCAATGCGAAAGTTATAAGTTCTCTACCTGTGCTAACAAAAGCAGCTGTTAGTATAAAATCTATACATACTTCAGAGATTGAGAGAGTGCAAAATGCAAAGCGGATTTTACTTAGCTATAACATAAACTTACTGTTAACTAACAATTTATATGAATGTTAAATAAATAATGCACATATAAGGAGTTTATGATATTCTATATATATTTTACTGTTTTTTTTTTATTCCAAATGCGATTTTCTTTATATATTAACTTAATCTTCGATGCGAATATCTTTTTTCCTTTATAAATCATATTTATGTTATATGGATGTGTAATTTATAGCAATTTTGTATAGCTGTTATTAATTAGTGTCATGTTTTAATTATTTGTTACTATATTATATATATATAATATAAAACGGTGGGATTAATTGATGTTAATGGAATAATATTATATATACAAAAATCCCACTGGTTTTGTCAAGAGTTATATATCTTCTTATATCAGATTTGAAAGAAACAGAGCTCTAGCAGTCAGAATTATTAATTATTGTTTTGCTTAATAGAAAGTTCGCAAATTAAGATAAAATATCTTTTAGAAAACTATTTTTTTTTTTTTGTTATATATCAATTATTTTATGTGGTAGTAAACAGTAAATATTTATTTTGTGCACTTTTAAAGTTTTATAAATATGTATGTATTACTCTGTCAAGTGAACGGTCTTCTTTACTTAAGAACTTATTTGTTTTTTACAGATCCAAGGATTAATCCTCTTGCTGTATTCTGCACTTTCATTGGCACAGTACTACTGCATTATTGACTTTCTCCAATATTCTTCTGTATTGACGTATATCAAAATTGTTTACTTCTTTAGTAAGCAAAGTTTTTACTATATTTTTAGATAAAAATCCTCAAAGACAAATGACTACTTTTCTTCTAGTACTGTCTAGGCTATAACAATGTATTTTTTTTTTCAGATCCGTCATGCGGACGTATTATAAATATTGGCAATACGATCGATGGTATCCCGGATCAGGCGTTCATAATGATTACCATGGAGCCGCTGCCTACTACTAGGATTTTTTATATTAATTGCATTAACTTGGCAATGAGCATATTGTCCATCATAGCAAGCACCATTTTAATAGGTAATTGATATACTTTTTATTAAAAGAACTAAAAGTGGTACAACTGAAGGAAAATCGATCGGGGTGGCCTATTTTCAGTAGTGAACAATAGGATGCTGAGATATTTTACATAACTTGAAAACACGATAGCTCAATATAGATAAAAACTGATGATGAAATAATGCTAATGTATTATTTTTATTTTATATTTATTTCTCAAAGGTCATAATTGCAGCACCAAAGCCCCAACTTCCATCGGTCCTACAAGCTATGTGCCCCGCCCGTGTCGGTGACAATGGTTCTTCTACGGATCTTCTCGTTTCTACTTTAATCACGTAGAGATACTCGAAGCATCGCCCTCTCTTAACTATACTAATAATTAGTATAAATTTTTTTATACATTACAGTTAATGCAGCAAAAGACTCTTTGGGCAATATCGCGCGCAGACTGTGGGTAACAATTACAATTTGCGCATGTATTGTCGACGTCATCGCTACCATCTCATTAATCAACGATACATTCTATATAAGGGTGAGTGACCAATTATATAAACGCTGGTTATACAACTTTATACAAACCATACGAAACTGTTGTATTGTATTTTGGATTACATACATAAATACATTGTTTATTTCTTCCGCAGACGTTGCACGATATCACGATATACCTTAACGCACGACTCTATGGAATTGGTAACGCGAACATCGACATATCATGGGGTGCATGGATCATGGTCATATTGTATTCTCGTATAGGAATACTGTTCTTTGTTAACATTGCACTACTGTTCATAGTCTCTGTTTGGGGCAAGTCACCGACTGTGGACCTTGTAAGCAAATCTACATTCTAAAATCTAGTTACACCTGAACATAAAATTTTGCTGAACTTAAAAAAAATATTATACATAACCTGTGAAATCCAAAATACGATTCCTTCTTTAACATTATGACCGTCTTTTTACTGCTGCTAAGTCTCTGTTGTGGGTGACCGTCTAGATAGGTCAATGTGTCAATGTGTGTGTGTCAATGCGACGAACACAATATTGTGCAGTGTATATCATTTTAACTAGCGCCACTTCATGGCCTAGCATATCACTTATCATCAGGTGAACCTCGTGCTTGACACTATTACGACGAATAAAAAAACAGCTTTTCAGATTATTGTACAGTACAGTGAAACTTTGATAAAAAAAAAGAAACCTATAACAAATACACACAAAATATAAAGTAAATAACATACATATAAGAGAACAAAAATAATAGTGACAATAAAAATCAAATTATAAAATAAAAACAAAAGAATGTAAAAAGAAAATAAAAATCTTCTTAATTATAAAATAAATGAAAAAAGTATCAATTAAAATTGTTAGTTTAATTGTTTTGAAAGAAGATCTAGAACATTTTATTTTATAAAATACATGTTACATGATCTTTAATTTAAAGCATTCTCATTGACAAAAGCAAAAACTTTACAGGTCTTTAATGTAAAGTATTTTGTACTTTCTGCAGGAAAAGTTCCTTCGACCACCGACACCGTCTTTCGAGGAGGATGAACACCTGGACATAGATGATGATTTATTTTCACCATCTCAGTTAAACACACGTTTTGCTGATGAGGTCTCCCAGCGACCTGTAAAGACCTATGGCAAACCCTCATTAAAGGCACCTGAGGGGTATGTTAGTTTTATTAGCAATCATTTAAATAAAAGTTTCTTAATAAATTATACACTAGAACCAACAGAAATTGTGTGTTAGTTATAAAATAAATATTTTGGATTTTTTTTAAATTCATGGGATAAGTGTAAAAATTTTATACAAAAAGGATAAATGAAAAGATACTCCCAATAAATAATACAATGTAATATAAACGTTTGGCTAGTTAAACTCTATATTAAACTATTTTCTATTATTACTAACTAATCTACAACAAATATAATTATATTAAAACCAACAGTTTGCCTAAACGTTGTCAGTAATAGAAATTACTGAAAATCAGGTGGAAACTGAATCTTTCCTGTATCTTTATTAAAATCATGTTACCTACTTAATAAGATATTACGTGTGTAGTAGGTACATATGTTGTAATTAAAAATAATCTAGAAATACATAAACATAAGTATAATAATTATAACACATATATATACAGATGACCAAAGATTCATTGTTTCATCACGTGATCTCCAAAACTAGTAGACATGAACACTCAAAATTTGGTAGAAATATTTCTTCAGCCATTCAGAGGCTAACTAAGAATGGATTATACATAATTCCTACCCCAAAGGGTAATGCGGGGGGTGGTACGTCCAACAAAACGAACGAGGAACTTCAAATAGTTACAGATTTTTAAACTATAACATAAGTACTTGTACAAACGAATTATGAAAAGAAATATACATATGCCTACTTTAAACAATTTAAATGAAAACTCAAACGAACATAATAACTGGATAGCTTAGGAATTTGTTTTGTCTCCTTGTTGTTATTTCTTAATTGTAAATTAATCCAAACATTCAAATAATTATTTCTTTGACACGTGATAGGCTGCTGAAGATGGATTATAAAGATAAAAAGAAAGTACGTTTTGCGGAAACATTGGCCTTGGTGCCGCAGAAATTGGATAATAATAGTACATGTTTACAAATGGACAGGGCACTGGTTCTCACCACGGTCAACTCCACTGGGTCAAGGGCATTGCAATCTGCTCTTCTTCAGGCCAAGTCTCAACGAAAATATGGCGGCAATGTGAATCAGGCTATACCCCAGCACTCAAAAAAGTAAGTTCTGTAAAAATTTTAAGTAAAGTTACAGTAACTCCATAATCATGAAAATAGATAGGTAATAATAAAACGAAGTCATCACATTTAACTGTTTGTAGTCCCTTCTGATCATTTAAATACATCAGTCCTGTAGTCTTTAGGTAGTAAGAATAGGATTAAGGTAATCCCTGCCTGTCGTAGAAGGCGACAAAAAGGGTCTAGGAGTTTCGCGGTCATTGAGGGTAAGGACCCTTGTCGCTCAACAAGCTAGCCTGCGTGGGACAGCATGTGGCTCAGCGATGGTGCCTAGGAGGGTTAGGCTTCTCCTCAGAAATGTGTTAACACAAAGTGTAGAGGGACACCGGTGTGTTCTATAAGAGGTCCTTTCCAAATGCACTGATGCGTACTACCGAGGGGGTTTTAGTGAGTAAAAATATCACATAACCCTGACTTCCCCCCAGAAGCAGAGTATCTATCGAAGATTTCCCCTCAAAACTAAAAAACAAAGATCATATACAAAAATATAAGTATTAGAATACATATATATATATATAGGAAATGTCCAGAGGTTTATTATCATCATGTGATCTCCAAAACTATTAAACATGAACACTCAAAATTTAGTAAAAATATTTCTTCTGCCATTTAGAGGCTAACCAAGAATGGATGTTACAGAATTTCTCCCCCAAAGAGTATTGCGGGGGTGTTACAGCCACCAAAGCGAATAGCGAACGAGGAACTTCTAATAATTATAGATGTTAAAATATAACATTTGTACGTGTACAAACTAATTATGAAAAAAATACACATGCCTACTTTGAACAATGTGAATGTAGTTGTTAGTGGTTTACAATAAAGGATAAATAAATAAATAAATAAAATAAATATTTTTCTATTTCATACGAAATAGGTTGAATATGAATTATGATGAAGCACTAATGTCGGTGTGCCAGAAAATTGAAAAATTAAACGCGGAAGTGGACAAGGAAATTATTTACACCACGATGAAGTCCGCTAAGTTGAAGTCATCGCCATCTACAAATTTTCAGGCCAAGACTCAATCAAAAGTCAGTGGCAATATGAATCAGGCGATTCCCAAACACACAAAAGAGTAAGTTATGTGAAAACTTTAACTAAAGTTACAGTAACTCCATAGTCATGAACACAAGTAGATAATAATAAAACGAGCCCTCACATTTAACCGTTTGCTGTCCTTTCAAATTCTTGTTCCACCCATCTTTACAACTTATTGCCCATTTGACTATTTCCTATTATTACAAAAAAAAATAATTATATTTAAAAAAGCAGTTTGCCTAAACGTTATTTGTGATGAAAATGAATCTCTTCATCTCTGATAGAAGATATTACGTGTGAAGTAAATATGTTATAATTTTAAATAATCTAAGATAAGATTTAAAATCAGATAGATCATATAAATACATAAACATAAGTATAATAATTATAATAAATATAGGGTGGCGCAAAAATAACCTTATAAAAAGTACCTTATAACACAGGTAATAAGGAACTTTTATAAGGTTATTTTTGCGCCACCTTATACTAGTACATAGGAGATAGTCAGAGATTAATTGTGTCATCACGTGATTTCCAAAACTAGTACACATGAACACTCAAAATTTGGTAGAAATTCTTCTTCAGCCATTCAGAGGCTAACTAAAAATGGATTATACATAATTCCTACCCCAAAGGGTATTGCGGGGGTGGTACGTCCAACAAAGCGAACGAGGAACTTCAAATAGTTACAGATTTTTAAAATATAGCATAAGTACATGTAGAAACGAATTATGAAAAGAAATATACATATACCTACTTTCAACTATGTAAATGAAATCTCAAACAAACATAATAACCGGATAACTTAGGAGTTTTTTTTGTTTCTTAGTTGTTATTTCTTAATTGTAAATTAATCCAAAGACTCATATATTTTTCTCTTTGGCACGAAATAGGTCGGTGAAAATGGATTTTGATAAAGAAGTGATTTCGTTGCGCCAGAAAATGGAAAATTTTAGGGTAAAATTGGACGATGAAATGATTTACACCACAATGAAGTCCGCTAAGTTGAAGGCATCGCAATCTACAGATTTTCAGGCTAAGGCTCAAACAAAAGTCGGTAGCAATGTGGATCAGGCAATTCTCGAACACACAAAAGAGTAAGTTATGTAAAAATTTTAACTAAAGTTACAGTAACTCCATAGTCATGAACACAGGTAGGTAATAATAAAACCAGCCCTCACATTTAACCGTTTGCTGTCCTTTCAAATTCTTATACCATCCATCTTTACAACTTATTACCCATTTGAACAAAGAATGTATGAAAACTCCTTTCTGTAATTCATCAGACACTTGTGATGAATAATACATTCCTATAACGAAAAACTTTTGGCTAGTTAAACTCTAGATTAAACTATTTTCTACTATTGCAAATAAATCTACAACAAATTTAATTATATTTAAAAAAGCAGCTTGCCTAAACGTTATTTGTGATGAAAATGAATCTCTTCTTCATCTCTGATATAAAAATGTTATTCTTAATGAGATATTACGTGTGAAGTACACATGTAATAATTAAAAATAATCTAAGATAAGAATTAAAATCAGATAGATCATATAAATACATAAACATAACTATAATAACTATAACAAATACTAGTACATAGGAGATAGTCAGAGATTCATTGTGTCATCACATGATCTCTAAAACTATTAGACATGAACACTCAAAATTTGGTAAAAATATTTCTACTGCTATTCAGAGGCTAACTAAGAATGAATTATACATAATTCCTACCCCAAATGGTATTGGTGTTTCGGCCAAAAAAGCGAATGAGAAACTTCTAATAGTTATAGATTATTAAAATATAACATAAGTACATGTATAAACAAATTATAAAAAAAATATACATATACCTACTTTAATTAAGGTAAATGAAAACTCAAACAAACATAATAACTGAATAACTTAGGATTTTTTTTTGTTTATTTTTTTTTTGATATGAAAATTAATCCCAAGATTCATGTCATTTTTTCTTTAACACGACTTTAACAGGCTAGCGGATATGGATTTTGAAAATAAAAAAAAAATACATTTTCCCGAAACACTGCTCTCGGTGCCGCAGAGATTGGATAAGTTAATGGCAGAAATACAAAAGGAGGAGGAAGCGGTTTACGCGACGATACAGCCCATTGAGTCGACGACATTGCAATCTACCGATCTTCAGGCCAAGATTCAACCAAAAGTCAGCGGCAATGTGGGTCAGGCGATACCCGAGCACACAAAAGAGTAAGTTGTGTGAAAATTTTTAGCAAAGTTACAGTAACTCTATAGTCATGAACACAGATAGGTGATAATAAAACGAAGCCACCACATTTAACCATTTGTTGTCCTTTCAAAATCTTGTTGCGTCCATCTTTCCATTAATTCCAAGATAGATATAAATAAATACAATTATATTAAGGTTATATAATTCAATATAATTTAATACCAACCTATAATTTTCTCTTTGACACGAAATAGACTGTCGAAGTTGGGTTTTGAAGATAAAAACAAAGTACATTTCCCGGAAACACCGTTCGCGATGCGCCGGAGTATGGATAATTTACTGACAGGATTAAAACAGAAAATGAACAATGATCTGATTTACACCACGATCGAGCCCGCTAAGTTGAGGGCATCGCAATCTACAGATCTTCAGGCCAAGGCTCACCCAAAAGACGGCGGCAATATCTATCATGCGATTCCCGTGCGCACAACAGAGTAAGTTCTGTGAAACTTTTAAGTAAAGTTTCAGTAACTCCTTAGTTATGAAAGCAGAGAGGTACAATAATAAAACAAAGCCACCACATTTAACCATTTGTTGTCCTTTCAAAATCTTGTTCCTTCCATTTGTACAACTTATCACCCATTTGACCAAGGACTGTATGAAAACTACTTTCTGCAGTTCATAAGACACGTGTGATGAATAAGAAATTTTTATAACAAAAAACTTTTGGCTAGTTAAACTCTACATTAAACTATTTTCTATTATTACAATATAAACAACAAATTTAATTATATAATATTTAAAAAAACAGTTTGCCGAAACGTTGTCTGTGATAGCAATTATCGAAGATCAGGTAGAAAATGAATCTCTTCTTCATCTTAGATAGAATATATATATATCCTTAATAAGATAATACGTATGTAGTAGAAGAATTAAAATTAGATAGAACATATACATACATAAACATAATTATAATAAATATATGTACATAGGAGATATTCATTATCTATATATATAGATAATCATTGTCTCATCACGTGATCTTTAAAACTATTAGACATAAACACTTAAAATTTGGTAAAAATATTTTTTACCTTTACTGCCATTTAATGGAACTAAAAATGGATTATACAAAATTCCTACCCCAAAGGGTATTGCAGGGGTGTTACGGCCAAAAATGCGAACGAGGAATTTCAAATAATTATATATTTTTAAAATATAACATTAGTACTAATATAAAAAAATTATGAAAAAAATATACTTTAATTAATGTAAATGAAAACTCAAACGAACATAATAACTGAATAACTTAGAATTTGTTTTTGCTTATTCTTATTTTTGATATGTAAATTAATCTCATGATTCATGTCATTTTTTCTTTAACACGAAATAGGCTGGCGGAGATGGATTTTAAAAATAAAAAGAAAATACATTTTCCCGAAACACTGCTCTCGGTGCCGCAGAGATTGGATAAGTTAATGGCAGAAATACAAAAGGAGGAGGAAGCGGTTTACGCCACGATGCAGCCCATTGAGTCGAAGACATTGCAATCTACCGATCTTCAGGCCAAGATTCAACCAAAAGTCAGCGGCAATGTGGGTCAGGCGATACCCGAGCACACAAAACAGTAAGTTGTGTGAAAATTTTTAGCAAAGTTACAGTAACTCTAGAGTCATGAACACAGATAGGTGATAATAAAATGAAGCCACCACATTTAACCATTTGTAATCCTTTCAAAATCTTGCTCCGACCATCTTTCCATTAATCCCAAGATAAATATAAATTAATATAATTAGAATAAGATGATATAATTCAATATAATTTAAATCCCAAGCTTTAATTTTCTCTTTGACATGAAATAGGCTGGTGAAGATGGATTTTGAAGATAAAAACAAAGTACATTTTCCGAAAACACCGTTTGCGATGCGCCGGAGTATGGATAATTTAATGGCAGAATTGAAACAAAAAATGAACAATAGTCGGGTTTACACCACGATGGAGCCCGCTGAGTTGAGGGCATCGCAATCTACAGATTTTCTGGCCAATAATCAACCAAAAGAAGGTGGCAATGTGGATCAGGCGATTTCCAAACACACAAAAGAGTAAGTTGTTTGAAAATTTTAACTAAAGTTACAGTAACTCCATAGTCATGAACAAAGATAGGTAATAGTAAAACGAGTCCTCACATTTGACCGTATGTTGTCCTTTCAAATTCTTTTTCCATCCATCTTAACAACTTGTTACCCCTTTGACCAAGGAATGTATGAAAACTCCTTTCTGTAATTCAGCAGACATCTGTGTTGAATAATACAAAGGTTAAAAATCTTTAAGCGAATTAAACTCTAAAATTATGAAAAAATATACATATGCCTACCTTAAACAATGTAAATGAAGACTCGATCAGAAAATATAATCAGATAACTTAGAAGTTTGTTTTGTTGCTTTGTTGTTATTTTTTAATTGTAAATTAATCCAAAGACTCATATATTTTTCTCTTTGACACGAAATAGGTCGGCTAAGATGGATTTTAAGAAAGAAGTGATTTCGTTGCGCCAAAAAATAGAAAAATTAAACACATCATTAGACGAGGAATTGATTTACACCACGATAAAGCCCGCTAAGTTGAGGGCATCGCAATCTACAGATTTTCTGGCCAAGACTCAACCAAAAGTCAGTGGCAATGTGGATCAGGCGATTCCCAAACACACAAAAGAGTAAGTTGTGTGAAAATTTTTAGAAAAGTTACAATAACTCCAGAGTCATGAACACAGATAGGTGATAATAAACTGAAGCCACCACATTTAACCGTTTGTTGTCCTTTCAAAATCTTGTTCCATCCATCTTTACAACTTATTACCCATTTGAACAAGGAATGTATGAAAACTCCATTCTGTAATTCATCAGACACTTGTGATGAATAATACATTCCTATAACGAAAAACTTTTGGCTAGTTAAACTCTAGATTAAACTACTTTCTACTATTGCAAATAAATCTACAACAAATTTAATTATATTTAAAAGAGCAGTTTGCCTAAACGTTATTTGTGATGAAAATGAATCTCTTCTTCATCTCTGATATAAAAATGTTATTCTTAATGAGATATTACGTGTGAAGTACACATGTAATAATTAAAAATAATCTAAGATAAGAATTAAAATCAGATAGATCATATAAATACATAAACATAACTATAATAACTATAACAAATACTAGTACATAGGAGATAGTCAGAGATTCATTGTGTCATCACATGATCTCTAAAACTATTAGACATGAACACTCAAAATTTGATAGAAATATTTCTTCTGCCATTTAGAGTCTAATCTTAGTCTTAGTCTAAGAATGGCTTATACAAAATTCCTACCCCAAAGGGTATTGCGGGGGTGGTACGTCCAACAAAGCGAACGAAGAACTTTAAATAGTTATACCTACTTTCAACAATGTAAATGAAATCTCAAACAAACATAATAACCGGATAATTTAGTTGTTAATTCTTAATTGTAAATGAATCCCAAGATAAACATAAATAAATATAATTATAGTAAGATGATATAATTTAATATCATTTAAATCCCAAGCTATAATTTTCTCTTTGACATGAAATAGGCTGGTGAAGATGGATTTTGAAGATAAAAACAAAGTACATTTCCCGGAAACACCGTTCGCGATGCGCCGGAGTATGGATAATTTACTGACCGGATTAAAACAGAAAATGAACAATGATCTGATTTACACCACGATCGAGCCCGCTAAGTTGAGGGCATCGCAATCTACAGATCTTCAGGCCAAGGCTCACCCAAAAGACGGCGGCAATATCTATCATGCGATTCCGGTGCACACAACAGAGTAAGTTTTGTGAAACTTTTAAGTAAAGTTTCAGTAACTCCTTAGTTATGAAAGCAGAGAGGTAAAATAATAAAACGAAGCCACCACATTTAACCATTTGTAGTCCTTTCAAAATCTTGTTCTGTCCATCTTTACAACTAATTACCTACCTGACCAAGGACTGTGTGAAAGCTATTTTCTGTAATTCAGTCAAAATATTGCTTAGTTGTATAAACATAATACTTTGAAGTAAAAAAATTATAGAGAATTTTAATGCCCATGTAATTGATAAAAAGTTTTAAAGTCAACGACTTTGTAACAAAGGACCAAGTAAACGATCCAACCAATTTGAATGACGATTGTATTTTGCATATAATATGTATAACCACGTTTATATAGATGTGATAATAGAATATGTATATAAAGTTAATGGTAATATATCAGGTGGCGTGGCGCCGTGACCGAGCTGCAGGGACAGCGACCATGGGCTTATTTCCCGGCTCCATCAAACCGCATGCGCGATGAACTGCAATCAGACGAGGACTTGCCACCAGTGCCACTGCCAGACTACAACATTAAACGTAAAGAAACTTATCTTTCTCTTTCTACCATATACCAAATCAAATATACCATAGTTTGCCCTTAGAACTATAAGAATAATTCATCTTTTAAAATGATCAAGAATACTCACCCCGTTATTAATGGGGTACAAGAGATAGATTTAATTTACAAACAAATAATGCAAGTATGTATAATGAATGAAATGATTAACAGCGAAGAGAAAAATTGACATAAGTATAAATTAAAGTACAGAACAGCAGAAAAGAGAAATATATAAAAGGGGTCCCACATAACAGCTCAGGAGCCCAAGCCAGCCTCACCTGCTCGTGGTGCACCCTGCTAATCAACAAACGAGGCTCTGGCTCCCACCAACCCGCGTTGAGCCAGCACGGTGGGAAATGGCTCAAATCGCTCATAACTCTTGCATACGATTGAAGGTCGCGGGAAGCCGCTGGATTTGAGCAGCGCATTGATCGATGTGGAGATCTTTCGGGGAGGCTTATGTCCAGCAGTGGACCTTTATCAGCTGATGATGATGATGTTAAAAAAAAGACATGCTACTAAGCTTGTAACTATTTTTATGACTGATGTACATTTAATTGATATAAATTAATTTCCTTATGATTCTCTATGGAACGTTGACTAAAGCCGATGCCCCAAAATATTATAGAAAAACGGACGGAGAAATTACTTTCTAGATTTTTAGCGTATCTTTATATGATACTAAGACATTTGTTGCAATTATAAATTCGTTCTTTCTATTACAGCAGTGCATACTCTTCCGTCCGTGTTATTGGATAAACCGGACCAGGACCAGGTTTTCGTGCCAAAAGGTAATAATATTTTGTTTTGTTCAACACTATTATGATAGCTCGAATACAAATCTCTCTACAATTGCGAAAAAAATCTATGTACGACGAATATTATAGATGACAACGTAGCTATAAAACAAATGGCATTTTCGATCCTTGTAACTACAAAGTGACTAAGATTTTTATATTACAAAAAGTTAGATCTCTTCAACAGCACTTTCATTTATATAATATGATGCTGCATAGTATTTCTCTTTAATATTTCCTCCTACCTTAAAATCGCCATCGCAGAATACATCCCTACACATAATCATTAGCATTAGTTTACTGAAAGAAACTTCCCCGGGGAAGGAACTTTACAAAAGCCAGACTTATCTGATTTTTAAATGATATAAGCAATTTCTGTACCAAATTTTCAGTAGTTAAGATCAAATTTTGTCTACCGAAGTTTGTGTCTCTTTACGTCTAATAGTTTCAGAGATCTCGTGAAAAATCAATGAGTCTTTGTATATCACATATTTGTATAGATACAAGTACTGAAAATTAGATATAATTATAACACTTAATCGTAATAAAACAATTATGTGTATTCATGTTCGTTTTCATTCAAACATTATACTGCAATTATAAATTATTGTTAATTTACTTTCAGTTATAGGCAAAGCTGATGTTTTCTTTTATTGATGCTGTGGCGAGCTGGGCGAATCTACCATCGATACTACGTTTACTTTCTCAGCTACAATTCTCAACATTCGTCAACATAAATCAACATGAAAACAGTCAACAAAACGCGAGATCTCATCAAAACGGATAAATAACAAAACAAAAACAAATAAAATGTCAAAAATATTGTTATGATTATTAAAGTAAAATGTATATTTTACAATAAAATAACTGTACATGATGTTTTATATTACGTTAAGGTCTGTAGCGAATGCAAAGTGTATTTGACGCTGTTATCTGAGTAAACAGCTTCCTGAAGGCTTTAACGTTTTATAATCTAATTAACTCTCATACTGACATAAATCAGTACTCTAGAATCTAGAAATTGGATACAAAGATTGAATTCATTGACGATGTTAAAATGTGTGATCGCCGCTCCATTTCCTTTTTTTTTACAATAACAATGTAATAATTGTATTAGCAATTTTTACTATTGGTATATGATTACGAGCATTTTTTTAAATCGATTTTGATTAAATATTCATGAAGTAATAATGGTCTTTTACAGGTATGAATGTGTAACATACGTTTGATAAAAGACAGAAAAAAAAATAACATGCAGCAACCGGCGTCTGTGTTTATATTACATTAATACAAATGCATACAGTTTTGCATAGCGTTAATTTATTTTTTTTTTACTTCTAACTACGATATCATTATTTATAGTCTAAAATCATTGTACACGACGGTAGTTTGTAATTATTATTTCTTTATGAACATTGCGGTTTTTTTTTCTTTATTTTTTTCTACAAACATATATAAATTATTATGCTGTTTTTTTTTTTTGGCAATCTATATATAAGTTATTGTTTTAATAATTATTATAAGTACATCATTACAGATCATTTATTCTGTTTAATAAACAATAAATAATACTTCTGTGTTATACAGCAAATGTTTATGATAATTAGTTATAATTTACTTTTTGTTTTTATAATTATGTTTATTATTAAACTTTTTAAACTTTAGTAGACAATTAGTATTATCCCATATTTGGACATATCGCGAAGTTTTAAGTTTACCCCTTTGATTTCTTCCCATACATTGGAACAATCGAATTTGTGATATCCATACAAACATTACTGTTTTTAACAATAATAATCATTTATTCTTACAAAAACAAAATCAATTTGAGAATATGGTAAAGGGTGCTACTCAAGTAATGTCCGTAAAGACCACAACCCTTTCAAGTTGGGCGTATATTAAATTATATATATATTAAAAAGAAATTTAATCAGTGTCTTCGCCCAAATCAACATCTAAATATTACATACATACATAAGTCCTATAAACATTTCGATTTTAAGTGCTGTAGATGGTGAAAGTGTTGACCATCTTAACTAACTTATCTTGCAATGGTGAAACGTATTATTTATTTTCAGATCTTCAATTTAGTTCAGTTTGGGTGGATAGAGGGCATCAAAAGCATCGCTGGGAGCTACTGGTTGCTGGGAGCCTGAGCCTCGTTTATTGATTAGCAGGGCATACCACAAGCAGGTGAAATTAGCTTGGGTCCCGTGAGTTGATGTGCGAGACCCTTTACATCCCCATATGAACCCCTACATACGTCAGGTCCTAGTGCCCAGGGGTACCGGCGGCCATGCTGACTGTATGTGCAGATCTTTGGAGGAGGCCTAGGTCCAGCCTATTAGCTGATGATAATGATGATCATGTAAAATTGAGTCAATCTTTATTCAACAAAGCGGTAGTATGATATATCTCGTTACTCCAGTAATTTGACTACCTATAGTACCCTTAAAACCGGAACACAGTAATGTTTGCACAGTACAGTTTTCAGCTGCAATAGGCGCTGCAGTGGTACCAATCTTTTTTTTTCTGATGGGAAATCCTGCATTGGATACCCTTCTGCTGTCGGGGCTGCAGAAGAGTTATGTCGGACTCTTACCGGCTAAAACCCCAAGGTTTCTCACTTAGCACATTTGGCCAGGACTACACAAATGCATTCGCACACTATCGTGGTTCCGACAGCGATAGGCCTTGATAAGACCACATCTCGGGGTGGTACCTGCCTAGACGATCTCCGGCAATGGAGACCCACCACCAGCACAGTTAGCCCATTATGCACGAAAAAGGATTTAAACACAAAGGTAAATAAGAAATGTTTTTAAGTAAAATATTATTTATTTTACATAATACGATTTAAAAAAAAATCAATTAATTAGACAATAATGACCAGTTCTGATATATACAGTAGATATAAACGGACGGACATAGCAAAACATAGATCACACATATCACTGCTTACTTATTACTCGATGCCTTGGCGAATGATATTCCCTGGTCTGTCTTAACTCTGCTGTATACAGAATGCAAATATTTGTTTAATAATAATTTTATTATAATAATTAAGAACCATTACAATTTCCACTGCACACTTTAAATCTAGCTACACAACAGTATAGAATATGAGCTTGCAGTTAAGTGTGCTCATGTAGAAATGATAATAACTTTATAAATATTATTGTTATACATCAGTTTTATATATAAATCATTAGTTTTTCTCTCATATAATTCTTTCGATGTCGTAAAACAAAGCGTACAAAGTCTCAACGAATGATAACACTATAAATAAATAGAGAACAACGTTAAACCGTTGACTGTTCAGTGCTGGACTGACGTACTCGTGAGCGAAATACATCGTGTAGAACTGCGATGGTATAGTCATTAATCTGTTCACCAAGTTGATTGTGGGGAAATCCGTTGAGGGCATCATATGAAGGAAAAGGGAGCTGATAGCCAGAACTCCCGTCACGAACAACTTTGGACGTTCGTCCGCAGACTTAAATGTCACTATATCAGCCAAAGAGTAACTTGAATAAAACAAACTCCATATACGCCAGCCCCAGCAAAACATCAGCAGCCCGCTAAGAATCTCTTCGGGAGACATAACATTGTTTTCTAAACGAAAATGTCCTGACGTTGTTTTTTTTTTTTATTTTGAGCAGTTGTAACGAAAAATTAGTCTCCTTGTTGTATCACAGATAATTTATTAACACGTATAAGTGAAATTAGGAGGAGGAACTATTATTTATAAAAACTTAAAAATAATTTTAAATTACAGAAACATTAATTAAAAAAAAAACACAAAACTTTAAATAGAAGTAAGATCTATTTGTTTGAAAATTTTTCGCTTTTAAAAATATACTTTATGCCAGATAATATATATCCTTTAAAGCAGATAATATATTAGACTTTTCAACTGTGTCTTATAAAAAAATATGTAAACATAAGAAATTCATTAGTTTAACCAATTAATTATACTTAGCTATATACATTTTATACAAATGGTAAAATATAATAATTTTATATATACATTGTTATTATCTAGGAAAAATCGCAACTGAAGAGAATTCTTTGAAAACTTATTCTGATGAATTCTTTGAAAATTCTATCTGATCCTCCTTTGTAGAACGGCATCGTTATTATCTAAAATTATTTTCCCTTTATACTACAAAGCAACGAGTCGAGCGGGATGTTCATCTAATTAAGTGAAGGGTCTGCTTATAGCAACTTGGCTTTAGTTAGAGTACACAGCACTACATTATGCTAGTCACCTTGAGATCTGACACGCTTGTTAAGTCTCGTTACCTCAGTTATTTCATTAGTTACATCTCTCTTCAAACCGAAAGACAGTAATGTTTGAACATACCTTCAACTAAACACCTACCACAGACCTACCACCATCACAACTAGAACTGGTTAAAATTTCATATGATGTAAAGTGACACCGATGACATAGATGACGAAGCGCAGACTCCTGGAATACTCTGGCTCTTATATATCGACAGATAGGACGTATCGATGTTATTATAGTCACATATTAACATAAGAGATTATATTTAAAACTCTTTAATATGAGAATCCTTAACAGTATCACTTTTCATCTTACGATGGTATTCAAATAGTGATTAAATATCTCCGAACAAGCCTCCCTTGGTATTTGGTCACACTGTCAAAACACAGCGATCGGGGCGTTGCTGGTATACGGCTGTGGTATATGACACCCATAATATTCTGAACGAATACGATTTTTGACAAAGTGAAATTGAGGTTATATTGATAAGGAATCTGATTTCGCTGAAATGTTGACACAGCGCCGTATCGATAACACTTTGTAATCTTAAATCACTAGAATGAATTGCATCGCGAGGAGGAGCCCGCAAAAATGTAATAAAATAATTCCTTTTGTAGGAATTCTCCAGTTGCTTTGAGAAAGTATTTTTAATCGATTATAACGTATAAATATTACATCTACCTATAATTTTTACATCCCCGGCACCTTAGTTTTTTTTTTCGAATATACGTACTAAACTTAACAACATTAAAAATCGATTCACATACAAAATACTTAATTGCTGGATTAACGAGACATCCTAAATCTCAATGCGAGGAGCGCAATGTGATGCAGTGTATAATATCCTAACTAGCGCCACGTTGTTATGGGCAGGCGTTTAACTTAACATCAGGTGAACGTCTCGTCGTCTCATCGCTTCGTTCAATAATAGAAAAAATTAAAAAAATCGATAATATAAAAATAACATAAATATTAAGTCATATATTTAAGAAATACTTTATTTAAATTGTAATACAAAAAAAAAATATAGTAGAATATTGTTCAATTCTTAATGCAAAAAATAAACGATCCACTTAAAAAATATTAACTTAAATTATAATTAGTACATATATTTAATTATGCGACTATAGACAACAAGGTCTATAAGAATCGATGAATCGATAATTGAATACGTTTAACGATTATACATCGCCCCATCCTTATTGTGATATGCTAAAATTATTATATAATATCTCACAAGGTATAGTTGATTATTAATCTGTTCTATTTAAAATTTGACAGTATCACGTTTCGTTTCACGGTTTATATTTCATATATTTAAATTACTACAACATATAATGGATTAATATGTAATTATGTTTATGAATATTTGGCATTATATCGAATTACTTAGACACTTCTTTTTGACACGCAGAGATAAAAATTAAAACCACCGATTCATTAAATTTTTTTTATATTTAATTAAGCGACGAGGCGAGCGAAACGCACACCTGATGGTGAGTGATACGTCCATAACATGGCGCTAGTTAGTACGACATACACTGCACCACATAGCGCTCGTCGCTTTGAGGCATATGTTAAATCTCGTTACCCCACTAATTTCCCTACCTACAGCTTCCTTCAAACCGGAAAACAATAATGTTTGTTCACTACTATTTAGGTGCAATAGCAGCTGCGGGGTACCCACCTAGACGGTCTCCGGCAACAGAGACCTATCATCAGAATAATTTACAGATGTTCGTGTAATAGATTTTAATAAAGTTGAGAAGCTATTGTAGTGTCAGTGCGAGTAGGAACTGCATTTAATTTTAATATCGAAGGCGAGACATTGAAGGTGTTATTAGCTTCGTGATCGAACCAGGTCTCGCTGGAGAAATATATGAAAGCAATAAATAAAATGATGATACATCATATTTCATTGCACGAAACTCACTACACACTTTTCTAAGAAAGTCTTTGAAGTTTATGCAATAAATGTCTACCCCGTCAAAACCTTTAAGCTCTACTTCCGCCAGTCTCTAATGGCACTTAAAAGATATATACTACAAACAATATTTATATACCGAACGGTACGAAAATTTAAACTCATTTAAATGAGTTAAATCTTCATTGAAAGATGACTCCTTCAGTTAAGATGCACAGAGATTTTCTACTATAATTCTTTTAGTCGGAGATTTAACATTTAACGAAACTTACTTTTCAACTGGTGGTAAGTGTCTGTTACCGTCTAGTTAAGTATCACCGCAGCTTCTATTCCTGTTGCCAAACAGTAGTGTGCAAACCTTACTGTGTTCCAGTTTGAAAAGCGTTGCAGCTAGTGAAATTACTGAAGTAACGGGGCTTAACATCTCACAACTAACGCCGCATTATTATAAATGTTGTTAAATACATAAAAAAAAAACTTCTTGTTTTATTAGTGTGTCCGTATTATAACTACCCTTAAAAATGGGTAATGACTCTTCACAGTGAAAGGGTTGTGGAGCCGTTGCCTGGTGGGGCGAACAATGGACAGTGCTTTGTCCACCGACGCGTTGTTTTTTTTCGCAACCGATATTACGATTCACCTATCGCCCTACCCTTCGTTACTGTGCCGGTGGTGCCAACACATACAGGGTAGCAATGGTACTACCTCGTTACTCAAGTGAAAATTAGACTGTGTTAGTGTTTCGGTGCAGCGACGCCTTAAGTACTTGAGACTTACTGGAGACAAGCTTGACTCTTTGGGGATGTCTTCCAAGTAAAAGGGGATGGAGCTAGAGCTTCTCACGATTAACTCATACCAAGACCAATCCAATGGTATCCGCCGCCTAGTTCTTAGTTAAAAGGACCAAAGGAAGGCGTGGTACATCCTCCCACACAGTCTAGTTCTCTGGCTACGGATCAGGAGATGCACAAGAAAATCTGTTCTATCAAGTAGCAATATTAAAAATAATATCAAATTAAACATTTTGCATCGTCTACACAGTAAATATAATATCATTAGCCGATATATGTCCACTGCTGGACATAGGCCTACCTCAAAGATTACTACATCGAACGGGTAGCGATTAATATGAAGTATTTTGGACCCTTTCCCACCACGCTGACCCAACGTGGATTTTCAGGAGTCAAAACCACCACCACCAGAAGCAGGCGAGATTGACTCGGATCCCGTAAGTTGTGAAGCCTTACACCCTCTATATGAAAGTTAATATATTAGATTGAGGAAAAAGTCTTTTCGCATTATGGTATGTATGAACTTGTAATAAAATATCTTTGGTTATACTATTTGTGTCTGGATGGTTTTGGTATGATTGAAGGTTTAAATTTTAAAGAACATAATTCCAAATTCAAATTAGGAACATATGTAATTTTCATTTGTTTTTCGTACTGTCAACATAAGTGAATCTGATGAAGAAAAATGATACAATTTAAAATTTTACTACAAAAAAGGTAAAAATGCAACGCAAGCGGCAACAAAGTTTGCGATGTTTATGGAGCTAGTGCAGTACAGTGCAGGGTCTGTGAGCACTGTGTAGCACAAATTTGGTTTAAGCGTTTTCAGACCGGAAATTTGGATGTCAAAGATGCACGTCGCACTGGTCGCCCTATTACGGATAAAATGGTAGCCATTTTTGAAAAGGTGGAGCAAGATCGGCACGTCAGCAGATACGACGTAGCTGAAGAATTGGGAATTGACCACAAAACGGTTTTGTCGCATTTGAAAATAACTGGGTACACAATAAAGCTCGATATTTGGGTACCTCACGAGCTCACTGAAAGAAACCTAATGATGAACCGTGTACTCGTTTGTGATTCTTTGTTACGACGTAATGAAACCGAACCATTTTTGAAGAAGCTGATGACTGGTGATGAAAAGTGGATCACGTACGACAAGAACGTGTAAAAAAGGTCGTGGTCATTGGCCGGTCAGGCTTCACGGACTGTAGCGAAACCCGGGTTAAGTCGCAACAAGGTGATGCTGTGTGTGTGGTAGGATTACAAGGGCATTATTCATTATGAACTGTTACCATCAGGCAGGACCGTCGATTCTGAACTCTACTGCGAACAACTGATGAGATTAAAGCAAGAACTTGAAAGAAAGCGGCCGGAATTAATCAACAGAAGGGATGTGGTTTTTCATTATGATAACGCTGGACACACACACATCTTTAGCCACTCAACAAAAATGAAGAGAGTTTGGCTGAGAGGTGTTAATGCATCCGTCGTATAGTCCTGACGTTGCACCTTCAGATTTCCACCTGTTTCGGTCTCTTCAGAATTCTTTAGGCAGTGTCAGGTTAGCATCACGAGAGGACTGCCAAAACCACTTGTCGCGGTATTTTGATCAGAAGTCCCAAAATCTCTATAGCAATGGGATCATGTTCCCGTCGCTACCTACAAGTTGGCATAAAGTTATCAAACAAAATGGTACCTACGTACTTTAGTTAAATATAATTAAACTATATTAAAATACGTTTTGAATTTTCTTAAACAATGCTAAGAATCTTTTTCTCCAATCTAATATATTTAGACATATTTTAAAGTTTCAAAGTGTACGAGGATTTAACATACGTCAAGTCCTGGTACTGACGCGGGAGCAACTTGCAACACCGTGATGTAAATATGAAATTTGATAATGAGTACATAAATGATAAAACGACAAGATAAAATCTTATCAATGCAATAAGAATCCTGAAATTATTAAACTGCATAGGGCGCGTATTTAATATCGGCAAAACCAATATGTCGTGTACACTACACTGAACAATTTACATCCCTACCCGTGATCATGTTCGTGGAATAAGAGAGGAATATATATGCTCAGGATAGGGGACGTTACAGCAATGGTGAGTTTACCGGAAAGTTGTTCAACATCCATAGAAAGTCGTGGACAGGATAATTAAACATATCCCGCAATGCCGAAGCCAGTAGTCTAGAACGGAACAGGTTAAGCGAACAAACGCACGAGATACTACAACTTGTAAAATTTCACCGGAGTTGATTAAACGAAAATTTCATTACAAATAAAACTTAAATGGGAAGTTTTTAATTATTATTTTTTTTAAGATTGTTTGATTTGGGATCTAAAGCAAAGGGATCTACGTCCAACAGTGGACGTTCCTCAGTAGAGATGATAAAGTATTACAAGTCTCTAAAAGCATATACTTTCATTTCTGTATTAATTTGACGCTTGTATAACATACTATTACTTAATTTTATTTAATATTTATTTTAATTATATGCTTCAGGACTAAGAGCGAAGGATTTATGTCCAGCAGTTGATGAAAAGCATAGCTCTTCTAAAGCATATACGAATACTTTCATTTATTTTATTATAAGTTATACTTGTTATATTTTTATATTTAAGAAACAATAAAAATTTTATTTGTTTTACGTATATATATGTATAATCAAGTACTCTAAATTTATATATGTTTTATGTGTTGCATAAAGCTACCTCTCAATACTTTGTTAAGTGCTTAAGTGCAGAGCACCCTTTAATTGATGGAAGCAGCGTGCTATAATAAGGAAGCGTATAATTTTGTTTTCAATTCTACCAGCGGAAAGGGGTGTAAATAAAGTATATTTCTCATATCGAATAACATCACAATAACTTATATATACTCGTAATGCAAGCAAACGTTGAATATATCATTACTGATATCCTTTAGATCGTGTTGCGAAGCTCTAGTGCATCTCAGTGATCTATTGTTAGAAGCGACTTTCAACAATATTTGAGCTCTAAGTTAAATATGATGTTTTTTTTATATCATTAAATTTACAGGAGACAAAATATCCTCAGGGTATATTAGAATTTTTCGTATCAATACAATCCATGAAAGCGCCATGTAACATATCTTACACTGAAAACATTGCCAATGTAATTTTTTTTTTATATACGACAAAGCGATGGATCGAGCAGAAGTTAGGCGGTAGGTGATTTACTGATGATAGGACTCTGTTGCCGCCAGAGGAGAACACCAATCACGCGGTGGTCTTGTGCTTGTAGTAAAGAGAGAGTTACAGCGCTGCTCGGGATATGCTGTAACTCTTGCGGGGTCTCTTGCAAAGCACTAAGGATAACCAATGAAGGAGTTTAAGTGAGTAAAGATCCCACATAAACCTTTCTTCTTCCCCAGAAGCAGAACATCTTTGGAAGATTTCCCCCTCCTAACAAATAAAAGGTTTCTGTTACCGCAGACCGTGTAGGTAGGTACCACCGCAACTCTTTTTTCTACATACAAACAATACTGTGATCCGACTTGAGGGGCGTTGTTTGTAAAATTATTGAAGTAACGAGACTTAATATCTTAGATGTCGATGAGATTTCCCCCAGAATAAAAAAAAAAGGTAAGTTCAAACAAAGGTCCGCCACGAACCCAACTTTTCAATCTCGAATTGGCTCCGTAGCATCTTAGGACCCGAACTATCGCAGTGTGAAAAAAAAGTTTTTATTTCCAGACGTACAAACAACGTACAAAAGACTTTAAGTCACCCAAACGGAAATGAGGAAGGCTATGCTCAGATGTATCTTTGCGCGATCGATATTGCACTGAAAATTGCTAGACTTTGTCAATTACAATGGGGAAGATACATTGCTCACAGTAGCCGACGGAGCAGGAAGGCGGCTAGGGTGGCGGTAGTGTGCCGGTAATCACAGTGCCGGAAGGACGAGGTGAACCAAGGATCCGATAAAGGTCGCAGAAAAACGCTGGATGAGTAAAGCACAGGAGTGAACAAGAGAGACGAGACGTTCATCTCATGGTAAGTGATACGCCTGCACCACATTGTGCTCGTCGTCATAAGACATAAGATATTAAGTCTTATTACCGCAGTAATTTTACCAGCTACAACTCTCTTCACACCGGAACACAGCAAAGTTTGACGGTCCCCGGCAACAGGCACCTACCAGCAGTTACCAATCATTGAGGGCAGCCTATGTTCAGCTGTGGGCATCTAGCGGCTGATGGAAAAGCTGATGTAAACCATGAGCGATCAACGTTACCTGTAATAAAAAATATTGAGAGTTGAATATAATCATAGAAATAAATACTTACAGGAAGTTCAAATCAGCGACCCTTGATATACCGGAGACGGTACAGCGAACATATACCGAATGTCTATTCTATTCAAGTAGAGTTGTCAGCACAACCTCTTAAACTGATATAAGTGTACATCAGTAATCGAAAAAAATCTTATTAATATATCAAACACTTAAAAAAACCTTCTGCTATTAAAATATTAAGTACAACTTAACACTGCTTCATATGGGGGGATAGGGCCATTTCCAACCGTGCTGGCCCAATGCGGTTTGGTGGGAGTCATAGCTTCGTTTGTTGATTAGCAGCAGCATGAGCAAGTGATTAGTTTGGGTCCCATGAGTTGTTGTGCGGGACCCCTTACACCCCCATATGAACCCCTACAAACGGCTGAAGATCGCGGGAAGCCGCTAGATGCGGACAAAGTAGGACCAATCACTGTAAAGATCTTTGGGGGAAGCCTGTACCCAGCAGTGGTCGTCGATCGGCTAATGATGAATTAAAATTTGACAGTGATTAAAACAGAAAAAAATATATATCGTAAACAAAGATTAATGAGAAAAAAAAAACATATGTTCTCGATTAAATATGTACCAAGTTATTATACATACAGTCAAAAGTATTGTAAAAATTTTTGTTACAAAAAAAAAATTATACATATCAACTCGTAATGCCCGCCAATGGACCATATATATTACTTTAAATCTGCTTCTCGCCCGCTTTTCTGGCCGTAACACCCCCGCAACACCCTTTGTGGTACGAATTATATAAAATCCATTCTCAGCTGACCTATACTCGGCTAAAGGGATATATCTAGTTCTCAGAGATATAGTGATGAGTCTAACTAGGGTGGAAATCTCTTATATTATGTATGGAATAAATAATGTAAAGAATTTTTAAGTGCCTATTGGAAAGAAATAAATATAGTTTTAATATGTGTGAGTGTCTATGTAAATGTGTGCGTGTATCTATACTTGTTGTTAAGAGTAGGTGGAGGAGTCGCGCCTTACTCCCCCGTGACGGTGTTGGAGTCTAGTTCGGAGCTGGCAGTGCCGTAGACGGGTGAGTCCGACCGCGCATCCTGCTTTACATCGAACATAATAATTATTGCGTATCTTATCAATTTTCAAATTTATTAATTTATTTTTTTCCCCCTCTAGCTCTCGCACGCCGTGTTTATTGCGAAGAAATAAATCATCGACCAGCGCCATGGGGAAATTCGCGATGCTGTCGCTGCTGTCCGGCACCATCACCATGGTGAGTATACTTAGATTTTTACTATTTTTGTTTTCCATTTTAATATTTTTTTTAAATATCTAGCAGCCGCGATACGTGAAAAAAAAATATTTTTCAACACTTCCGAATTTACGACTCTACGGATATAGAACTAAAATATTATTTTCTTATTTATTTAAATGTTTTATACTTGTTCGGTGCAATATTTTAATCGATTTTTAGGAAAGCAATATAGATAAAAATAATAATTTTTGAGGTAGCAAATAGATATAAAATAATAGCAGCCGACGGAAGCTGAACATTTACGAATAGATACTTTTATGATGTATTTTTTTAATATCCTTCGATTAAAGTAATCAAATTGTTTCACAATTAACCACCGAGTGCTTTACATTTTTTTTATTTTTTAATTACAAAACATTTAAAAATAAGAATACTCTCGTTAAATCACCCTTAGGTCTACAAGTTAGAAGTATTGGCTTATCTCAGCGATTCCCCGGTCGTGTTCATATTACCGTGTTTACGTAACATCCGAAAATTGTATGTTTTTTTATATTTCTTATAACTTTGCCAGATTTCAGAATTATAAATATTTTACATTATAAAGCGGTTCATAAATTTTATTAATTTCTAATTTTGAATCGGAATCCAGCTCCAATACTAAACAAGGGATTGATCTTTGACCACACGATGGCCGCAACTACTGTCGTTGTACCTTTTCTTACATTCATAAAAAGGCTTGATTAAAGCTTCTTCTAAATTGGTTAATGGACGGTCATTGTTAATATATTATCCTTGAAAACAATAATTTTTTAATTTCTTATTATATCTAGAATCTGTTACATTCTAGATTATTGCAGCTATAGCAAGCCTAAACTTGCCAGCTGTTGTTAAGGAGATAATGAATTTATATATTTGTTAGTGTTTCTCACAAATTGATATTTTCCGATGAAATTATTGAAGCTATGGCAGCTTTTATTCATAATCTTAATTATCGTTTTTTTTAAAATTACTCCAACAATTTTGTGTATGAGATATACATTGACACGGATTTTATAGATTTTTTTTTTGTACAATTATCGTAAAAATTTAATAACTATCATTTTAATATTACAAACAGATGTAACTATCATTTTAATTGGCATAATGGTTCCCAAACTTTATTATCCTGCCGCAGTTTTTTCAAAAAAACAAAATAATATTACTTACGGCCCCCTGGAAATTATTATTCTTTTAATTTTAATAGGAAATATATGTTCTTATTAATTCGGTAAAATATTTTCAGTAAACTATTTATTGAACATAATTAGAATGTAATAAAAAAAAGTTAAAACATTTAAAATCATCTTAATGGAAATGATTGACCTGATGTGCCGGTTACCTATCTAGTAAACCTGAAATCTAGTTTTATCATCAGTTATATTAAATCACCCCGATTGGCTATTACCAATTGGTTCTTCAAATAAAAATGAACCGGATGTACATAAATCAGTTTTTTTAATTGTTCCCTTCTTTTGTTTTTATCACCGCCCCTTACAGTTATTCATCATTCCCCAATTTCGGTCATCGCCGCCCCCGTTATTCGTAGCAGCGCCTACCAGGGGGCGGTATTTCTCTTTATGACATTTCAATCATGTCACATAGGAAAAATAATAGAATAGACGTTTACGGAGTTATAGTAAAAAAAGTTTCCGTTACTTCAAAGTAGCGATGATCAAAATTTTTAACATCACAGACCAGTAAATTAATCATTTAAAACATCCGGTTCACTGATTTTTTTAATGTTTAATATACTTCATTATCAGCCTTTGTCCTGCTGTATATAGGCCTTCCCCAATGTCTTGTATATATATTTATAAAAAAAAATTATCACTAAATTATGTTATCTATCGGCTGATGATGATGATGATGATGATGATGATGTCAATAATTCATAATAAAATAAAACATAACGTGATGATTAAGTATATTATGCATTTTCATTCGGACCACCACTTTGGCGACCGCTGTTAAAACTGCATCCGTATCTGCGTTACTTACAATTCTAGTATTATAGGTTAGTTATAGGTAATAGAGAAATCTACACAGAATAGAATAGAATCAAACAGAAATTAAAAATATTTAAAAACAAGGATAACCAAGCGAGCGATCCTTTGCCATTTACACCTTCATTATTAGAGCAATACAAATAGGCATTTCATAATATAAGATATGGGACTTGCAAAATTTTTTCTAATATATATATATATGAAAGGAGCGAGAACTTCACCTGATGGTAAGTGATACGCCTGCACTATAGTGACCACTAATTAGCATGATATACTCAACACCACATTATCCTCGACGCCCTGTGTCACAAGACGTTAAGTCTCTCGTTACTGTTGTAATTTACTATAGCGCCCTTCAAACCGGAACACAACAATGTTTTCGCCGAACTGTTTTTTTGTTTCAACTTTGTAGCTTTTGTAGTGTAAAACACTCGGAACGTGGAAGAGATAATTAGTCAAAATGGTACCGATGAAGTCCGTAAAAGTACATATATAAATACAATCAATTAGGGAAAAGGAAATCTTTTCAATTACATCCGTAATTTAGGGTTGAATATTGCTCTTTATAAATATCTATCGTTTCATACATAACAAAAAAAACTTGAAAGGAAATTTTAAATATTTACATTTTCATAGAAAAAAATCTCGATTATGATGATGTAGACAAGCTACGGCTAAGTTATTGTTAGTACACTTTAAAGGCAATATTACAACACTTCCTTTCGGATTATGATTGCGCTTGTATAAGCAATAACTGAAGATGGGAATAGTTTTCTCAATCTGATCGCAAGAATTCAGTTTGAAAAATCTCAAAGTAAAATTTAAACTGTTCCCTAATTACACAGTAATAATTACTGTGTAAATATTTGCTAAGTAGTACACGGTATCCGCCGTCGCCAATATTACATTTCAACTTACGTAATGACTGATGATTATATTTCTAATGTAATGATAAGAGGATAAAAAAATTATTACTGTATAATAAACAAAGTAAGCATCTTTTAAACATAAATCCTCTTTACCAAAGGTTCTATAAATATCTCTTCTACGTAAGTAATTTGCGCTTCCTGCAAGTTGTATAGAGATTAGAGATTCAATCGTTCATTAGAAATATGGTTCGCAATCTTTACGCGAAACTTAACTATAATGAAATTATTATTATTATTTATTTATTTATAACTAAATGTTAAAAGACCGCTGATCTCATGCGTGATCTGTTACTTTTGTTATGTGCATCTTCTGGTTGGTGCTTGGTTCAAAACTATTACTTCACGAAATGATGAATAGGTTGTTATTAAGTTATGTCAATTTATCACTACACATCATCACTTAATACTATCGTGTTCAAGTGCTAACATTTTTGATTAAAAAAAAATACATCGTACATCTTCTATCTTTAAAGGAGACCCGTATATGTTAAGGTATTGCTAGTAACTTAAACTTATTATTAAATAAATAACTGATCTTGATTCTGCTTTCGTTTCTTACCATTATAACATTAAAGTTACAGAAATGATATGAAAATTCTAGACTTCATCAGAGCATGTTATTTACGATGTCTTAGCGATTAGGGGCTTAGTCGTTGATTTCATTAATATTCATTATTCCTTCTTTGCGAATGCATATTATAGGCGCTAGGGGATGACGCATAAACATCTGATCGAAGATTTGATATTACAATAAATCTAAAGGTGTCCTCTACGAGATGAACTCTCTCAACAATGATTACTATTTAATTTATCGGTCTTATATTAATAAGGGCGATTACAAGAGCAAAGGAAGTCCATAGATTTAGATGATGATGATGATCTTAATAATTTCACAACAATTCAGCTTCTGATGTATAAAATCAAATCTCATTTTACTTAATAAACCTTCGAAGATTCTATGACCAAACAAAAATAGCACAACCAATGAATGTTTAGTTAAATATATTCAATATGTTTTACATTCAGCGATGTTCACACCAAGGAGAAAATTTTTCGCAGCTCAAAAAGGAAATGAAATTTTCAGTTGCAGCATAACTCCAACAAGCATTTGTAACGTAACTTGCATTCTTTTTTTATATACTGTCACACCTCTTTTCCCAGTAGGAAAACATAATATAAATAAACGAATAAACACTCACTTTCCGCCAGATGTGATTCGGTTAGGTTCCATATAACAGGGTGCGAGCCTGTTGCCACTTTATTGAGGCCACCACACACACACACACACAAAGATAATGTCAGTGTGCGGGTTTCCTCACAATGTTTCCCTTCACAACGATATGCACATTGAGGATTGAAGAACTACCTAAGAGGTGCATACCCCGGCCGGGATTAGATCCCTCGTCATCTGATTGCGATGCCCGAATTCATAGCCATTGAGCTACAATGCATACTTTACTAAGTTATTAACTGCGAAGGCGACAGTAGCAGACAATAATGTTCTTTCATAGAATAAAAATTTTTTATTGAAAATATTTTGTACTGGTTTTGCAGATTTAATTTAATTTTCTTGTTCCGTAGTTACTTGAAACTACTTCAGGTGAAAATTGTATTTACAGCGTGTCGGTCAGTACTAGTTAGTCAAGTACAGTTACGTTCACCGGCGGGGCTCTCAAGCGCTGAACCCGTATAATTACAACGGAAGTTTAGAGCTTTAAGTATTTAAAGCAATATCCTTCCATTAGATGATCAGTCAATTTCAATGTTGGAGAAACGAAAAAACCTCAATATTTTTTTAAACCTTAAATGTTCAAGTTTTCAATACGTTAATTATTACAATAAAATCGAAAAAACTCAGTGACTTTAGATTCACAATCAAACCCTTATGAAACCCTTAAAAGGTAATATAAAATTATTTAGAAAATTTTGTTCTCAAGAAAAACTTATGCTACCGTCTGTAATACTACATTAAAAACTTCTTCTATTATCAAGTCTTCTCGCAAAGAGTATATCTTACAACTTTTTAATTATCCTTTACTTTACCTTGTTATATATATACTCAGACTTTCAATATGCTTCTTATGTTACAGTTATGAAAACCTGATAACAATAGGTAGTGACAGTTACTTCATACTATACTAAAGTAGAGGACAATAGGGGCTAATACGATTTTACGATGAATGTCATTGAAACGACATTGTATATTAAATAAAAGTGAAAACGACTTTTATCATTATAACCATCTAAAGTATATTTCCTTGAAAACAATCGCAATTATTTTTTACACAACTTATTATCTTAAACGTTAACGAAATAGATCACTTCGTTAGTGTAAATGATTATTCGATGCGATGACTGTGATGATCAATGAACATAGTGGCAAAAAATTAGACAGGTTAGAGAGATCAATGCTTAATTAACATGATGAAGACTTTCCATATATAAAATAACGAATATTTTCAGTAACAAAATATATACAATTACGGTATCTGTACAGTATTCAATGCCCCATAATATTTCGTATAGGCCTGTTGGCGTTGTTCAATTGTATACCTATTGATAGAACCTTATGAAATTGTTCCCTAATTTGATAATTTATTGTTGGTCGGATAACTTCTTTTGTACTTAGTAAGGAGAAATGCTTTCGTATACCTGAACTTACACGCGCTACGGTAAGTTATTACTGACTGATGGTTACCTTAAAAACCACGAAACGCTTTCGACCTACACAATATATTGGCCCTTCTTTGGCGAAGTATATCTCTTCTCTTTCTCTTTTGGCTAAACACACAGAAACATTTTTTTATTTGGACGGCGGATTCCCAATACGAACTAAAACTTGAAGGAAGGCAACTTTCCAGCTTCCTGTGGCTCCACTGTAAAGAGCGCCGCAGCTTTACTATTGAACCTACCAAAAGAAGTCACAACGGACTAGCGCTTTTTTTGTATGTGGGGAAAATCTTCTGAAGATACTCTGCTATTGAAAAAAGTCAGAATATTATGGGATTTCTTCTCCGTCACGATGGTCTCCCTCAATGCGTTAAGAGGTACCCGGAGATCTACAAAACGCACCGATTGCCTAATCATACGCGTCCCAAGGAAGAATATATCCCTCTTAAGCCCCTACCTCTACTACGGCAGATATAAGACTATCGAATTGTGAGGGACCCCATACCCTTTTAGTTATTTTTTACGTAATGTAGGGCTTACCTTAGTCCTATTCTTAATGACTCGAGAGTACAGAGATGACGTCCGACAAGCCCTGCACCACGGACCGGATGGTGACGTGGCGAAGACTATTGAGCCGCTCCGCCATAACAAGACTAGATACAGATAGACTATACCCACCTAAGACAAATATTTATTTTTATGAACGTTGTACAGTCGAAGTTGCAAAGGCCCGAACTCGCTACAGCCAAGCTGATATGCGAAGCGCCGAAGAGAGGGTGGGCGTTCGCGATAGTCCAGAAGCCGTACATCGGCGCTATTGGCGAGATGCGGCACTACCCCGGGACAAGGGTGGTGCTTCGGCCGGGGTGCCAGAGAAGTTGTAAAGGCCGCCATTGTACTATTCGACGATACTATCAATATCACTCTGAGGACTCAAGCGGTTAATAGGGGTGGTATCCGTCTACCTGGTGCCAGACTAGCCATTTGAACCATACTAGGATCGGAACATCGGCGTCGTGGAAAGATTGGGAACTGCCAACGTGATACTGGGTGACGACGTCAATGCCCACAGTACCTGGTGGGGCAGCCAGTCTGCGAATCAGAAGGGGAGTAATGTTGCAACCGTGCTCGACCAACTGGAGTTGCATGTGCTGAACCGAGAGTCTGAGCCGAGGTTTCTGACGTATGGGGGCGGGATGCGCTATGCCAGCCGCGTCGACATCACCACTTGCCTGACCATTCTGCTCGATCGAGTGGAGGGCTGGCGTCTTGTAGATGACATGTCTTCGTCGAACCACAGGGCAATTCCGTTCGAGTTGAAACTTGTGAAATCCGTCGGCACGGATATCAGGGGTTCAACACGGCGGTACACTACCTATAGGGTAGACTAGAGCGAGTTCCGTAGAACTTTCGCCCAGCTGCTCTCGGAGCGTGGTCTGACACCCGCTGAGGTTGACAAGGTCACCGAACAACAGGCATTAGACAACGTAGCCGAACGGTATTTGGAAACCATGGGGGACAACACCTGCGATGTGGTCCTGCTTAAGGCCTCCAAGCGGAAAAGGACGGAATTGCCTTGGTGGTCCGAACAGCTCCCTCTCCTCAAGGCGAATATCTTGAGGAGAAGAGACGGCTACGAAACGCGCGGCTGGCCCGTAAAGAGTTGGTCTGGCACGAGTATGTCTACGCGAGGGAGGCCTACCGTCTCAAGACAAGGCGCGCTCAGTCCGAGAGCTGGAAGCGGTTCTGCGAGAGGCAGGTATTGGAATGAAAGAAAAAAAGAAAGAAAGAGGAGAATGATCAAAAATGAGACCAAAAGAAACTGATGAACAAAAGAAAGAGAAACATAGGTCCCAGCTCAACAAAACTGGAGGAATGCTGTAAAAGGACGCACAGATTGATTTCCGTCTCTAGTATTTGAAGCATATCAAATGCGTTTATACCCTAATTTTCAGTCTGAATAACACTTGTTTATTTCAATTCGAAGACTAAATTTATTTTATAACCTAGTGCTATTTCCGGATGGAAAATAATATGATATGAAGGGCATGGGCGCTGTTAGCAACGTTGCTTTGTACAATAATAATATTATCATAAAATGAAGACTCTCAAGTTATTCAAAAAGAAACGTCTGATCATAACAATAGATCGGGTGATCCGATGCGGCTGAAGGTTGGAAAGATGTTGATATATTTTGTCGTTCAGTTTTCCAACATTTTTTTTTACTGTAACGCTTTTGTTCTAGTAAAGTTTATAACTCATTAACTGTGAACTTTAAAAAACGTAGGCGAACGCGGCTCGTACAGAAAATATATAGTTCCAAAATTATTAGAACCATTACTTAACATACTGAAGCTCTGAAAAGTATGTTAACAAAAAATTTTTTTTTTTAATACTTTTACATGGAAACAGTGCCACTAAGTGTTCTTGTTAAGTTTACAGCCGATTATATGACATTAATAAATTTTTGTGGTACCGTAAGAAAACATATCAAGGTAAAATAGAGGTTTATCAGCAATGTTAAGATTTGTCCTTCTTCGTCCCTATTTGTACGAAGATAATAAACTCTCAGTAAAATTTACTTAAATATCAAACGTTAGTAAAACGATCATCAAAACTAAGTAGCGATACCAATTCGATTATTAAATATAACTTACAAGAAGCTTATGATATAAAGAAACGTGAAGGAAATCTTTCAAAAGATATTTTAAATTACATTTCATGCAGGTAGACGTGGGGTGGGTGGTAGGTATTACAGGCAATCGATAACTTATCAGCGAGGAGTTGTTGTGCCACGTGCATCAATTGGAAATGAATATTTTAAAAGTAACCTTCAGTACTCAAGTGAGCTTAAGGAGCCGTACAATATAAAAGAAAAGAAGTTATAATTATGAAATGAACTCGATTTACAACGTGAACCATTTAATTAATATAGTGTATACAGTACACGGACAAGTAGACGTACATCGGTTGAAATGATGATGATGATGATGATGACAAAGTACACGGTATACACGATTAGTCGTACACATAGTAATAAAAAATTAATACCCTGAACTTTTTTTTAAACAATATTTTATCAGCATCAGCCGATAAACGTTCACGGCTGGACAAAGGCCTTCCACAAAGATTCCCACATCGATCGGGTAGGGATTTATATGGGGGATTTCGGTCATTACCCACTACACTGGTCCAATGCGGGTTGGTGGGAACCAGAGCCTCGTTTGTTGATTAGCACGAGCAGACGAGGTTGGCTTGGATCCCATGAATTGTTGTGCGGGAACGCTTACACCCTTAACACTAAATCAATATTTGCTTTATGAAAAGATTTTTATTATGATAAATGTAGAAGAGCGTACGGCTTCGACATCAAGCAGTTCGAGCTTTTGCTTACCCAAAAGCCATTGCTACGAATACACTACGTATACGAGCTACGACTCCACTACGTATACGAGCTACGGCTACACTACGTATACGTGCTACGAAACTTATCAGCTACAAGAATATAGTCTTAAGTGATCGTCGCGAACATAGCGAAAACCGTCACTATGTGACGTAAGATGTTGACTTTCGTTACCTCAATAGTTTCATTAGCTACAGCGGCCTTCAAACCAGAACACAGTAATGTTTGCTTACTACCGCTTCAAGGTCTCCGGCAACAGAGACCTACCATCAATAGATGGTCTCTTTCTTTTTCATTAAAAAAATATCCTGTCTTTAGGAAAATAATAACTTTAGTACAGTCGTAATTCACGCAATTACTGACTTGTAGTTAATTTCACAATACACAGTAATGTACAATTATTTAAACAATCTATTAACTGCTTAAACATAATCAATTGTTCTGATGGTAGATCTCTGTTGCCGAAGACCGTCTAGGTAGATAAACAGTAGTGTGCAAACATCACTGTGTTCCGGTTTGAAGAATGCTGTAGCTAGTCAAATAGCGATATACTCGACAGCACAGTCTACGATGCTCTTCGAGTAGCCGGAGCGAAACATGATGAAAGCAAGAGTGATGGGTGGAGGTAGCCACAACCCTCAGACATGCGTTAGAGAGAGACTTAACCCTTTAATGTCTCAAAGCTACGAGCACAATGTGGTGCTGTGTATATCATCTTAACTAACCCCACGTTGCTATGGGCAGGCGTATTGCCAGTATTACCATCGAGTGAACGTTACGCGCGTGTCATTATTCGCAGAATGAAAAGAAAAAAAAAATTAAAAATGGTAACTTGCGGTGCCTTTGGTCCGTGTGAAGGTGAAAAGGGGTGGGGTGAATTATAAAAAGTTGGATCGATGCGTATAATTTGTCCTTCATCAGCGGTGCATTAGTAATCCGCCCGTACTTGCAGAGCCCGCCGCGTTGTCGGCTCGTTGAGGTGTAAAAGGACAGGACGTCGTCGCGCGCATTCATTAATCATGGCATATTATTAAAGGCATAAATAAATTTTCAATACCCAACAACACATGAACGACGTGGGTAGTTTTAGCAATTATTCAAATGTCTCTTCAAATGAAAGTAATTGTGAGGACATAATTATTAAGCTGTAATCAAAAATATACACTGGTCGTAGGTCTCGGTCGCCGGAGACCGTCTGAGTAGGTACCACCGCAGCGCCTATTTCTGCCAAACAGTAGCGTGTAAACATTACTGTGTACGCCATCATCATCATCATCAGCCAATAGACGTCCACCGCTGAACATAGGCCTCCCCCAAAAGATCCCCACATCGATCGGTCCCGCGCTGCCTGCACCTAGCGCCTTCCCGCGACCTTCATATAGTCAGCACGGTCTCCGATACCCCGGTCACATGGGTACGTCGTAAATAAAATTTCCTATGAAGGGATTTAGACTTTTTCTCACCACACTGACCCAAAGCAAGTTGGTAGGAGCCAAAACCTCGTTTATTGATTAGCAGGGTCGACTACGAGCATAACCAGTAACACAAAGTAGATATTATACAGAGACACCACTTAGTACAAACAAATGGCATCATCCTAATACTGGCTATTTTTTTTTAGAACACAAATAACACGATACCTATTGCCATCTAGTGAGGCACTAAGGATACTATTATATATAATAAAATAATAATAAAAATATTTTATTCTTTTCACAAACAATTTTTTTTACACAATAGATCGTATTTTGGGGCATCCTTTTAAGTAAATATATACCTGTGTTAGGATGCCCCGCTCCTCCGTATAATACTGATGTTCTTACAATATATGTGTACGTACAAACGCAAAATTTACTTGTAGAGTGTGTGAGTGTGTTCCTGTGTGTATGTGTATATGTGTGAAGGCACGCGCGCGACTCGGTGCGTGTGTGTGTGTGTGTGTGTGATGGGGGTTTATATGTATTTAATTGATAAACAAATGTTAAGTATTATTTAATTACATTCAGCAAAGCCTCAACTTCATCATAATTTAACCCATTCAGCCAGTTAGTTACTAACATTTTAAGATTGTAAATATTAAGATATAAAATATTTAACATTTTGTTTATTTTATTATATAAATAGTTGGATTGATTCTTAAATTGATGACTAGCAAAATAAGTTTTTACAGCAACTACATTAATTGATATTCCTCGCCGTTCATTAATTGTATAATGCGTTAATACTGATTTATGTTTCTCTTGTAATATACGTAATACATATAACTTCCTAACGCTCAATAACTTACTAATATGATATAAGTCTTTAGTTGGAAATCTGTAGGGTTTATTATACATTACATTTATTAATGATCTCTGACCTCGTTCTAACTCTAGAAATTTTGCATTTGAAGCTCCACCTCAAACTGGAATGCAGTATGTTAGAACTGATTGAGCAAGGGCCATGTCCGGAAGGGAACCGGAACATAGGTTTTTGATCCGAAGTGTTATTACACATAAAGTATATACATTTATTCGAAGCTATTTTTGTTGTTGTTTTGGTCAGTTCTTACAAGTCAAATTGTCGTATTTAGATCCATAAAACGTCCAGGTACAGTGTTTCATTTGTATCATGGTGAGAATCCCTTTCAAGTCTGTGTTACGTAGCCGGGTCAAGTAAAATGTCTTCAAGATTGTAAAATCTATCTTATCTTCAAATTAAGGAGATGAATTAACGTTGATGTGAATTTGTGTTTATAAAATATGCTAGTCTTTATTTTAATCTCAATATTTCTACTTAATTCGGCTTATTCACGTTTTATAACTTACAAATGTTAATGGTGGTGCTATCTGTTGCTGGTTTTAGTATTAAATATAGCTCGTAGGGGATGGTAGCCCATACTAGTAACATCCACTTGTAAAACACTGAAACTAGTTCTTTGAAATTTTAGTTCCGCAGTCGCATACTAGATGGCGCTGTAAAATATCAATATACTGTTAACATTTGTAGTTGTTTTACTTAGTGCTGACATCTGGTGTCGAAACCTATAAACAAACTAACAGATCGAACCTGGAAAGTCGAGAAAGTGAACACAGTATACAAAAAGCTAAGTGAAGAAGAGACTTAATGCAATGTGGTATGAAAAATAGGACTTGTAAAAATCTTGTCTAATGAAGTCAGAAAAATTTCTGTGATTCAGGACTTAGAACATTTTGTTGATTGGTGGACTTAGAAACGATCGGTGATTTCTGGACTTGGAAAATTTACAGTGATTGAGAATTTGAACAAACTATCGAAATGGATAAGGTACTACTGAGAAAAAAGACAAACTAGAGCATTTAATCAAGGCTTACTCTAACTACAAGAAGATAGATTGAAAACTTACATACATAGAAATTGACTTGGCTGACATCTTAGAGAAACTAATGGACGCTTTTACCAAAATAAACTTCGACATCGTTGAAAATGTGATGAGAGATGAGAATTTGAAGCTACCTTACTTCACTGAGGATATAAAGAATAAAATTACACCTATTACAAAACCAAGATGACTTGCAGGAGTACGCCGCGAAGATTCCTACACCAACAGTGTCGAGCTCATCAATTCCATCTAACACAAAGGTTATATTGCCGCAGATTCGATAACCAAAATTCTCCGGATCGTACGATGAGTGGCAGACTTTCTACGAAATGTTTATGTCACTGATACACAAAAATGATGCTTTAATTTCAATAGAAAAACTACGTTACGTCAAGAGTAGTCTTACTGATGAGCCAGTAACTTTGCTAAAAAAAATCTCAACTATTGATAGCAATTATGAAGAGACGTTCAATCAATTAACCAGCCGATTCAATAATAAGAGATATATTTGCATCGAAATCATGAAACGTTTATCCAAGACCAAAATGTATAGAAGGAACTTTCCTTGGACATTTTTCAATACTTAAAAAAGAAATCGGAAATATATCAATCATTGAACGAAGATTATACGTAATAGATGACTATAAAATCCAGAATCACATGATACAAATCGCAGACGAGACAGAAATCAACAATCGTAAGGCCATGCATCTCCCCCACTATGCCGTCATGCGTTAGGATAATCAAATTACTAAAGTTAGCATTATATTTGACATCTCTTGCAAATGAGTAAACAACGTCTCATTGAATAATTGTCTATAAGTTGACCCCAAGGTGCAAAAGAACTTGTACCATATTTTAATGAAGTAGAGACGTCATCCCTTTTGTATAATGGCTGATCTGGTACAGATGCATCGACAAGCGCGTGTACGAGACGAGAATTCTGAATTTCAGAGAATCTTATGACGGCTAAACAGCACCGGCCCCATAGAGCATTACAAACTTTCGAAATTTATGTTTACGACTACGTGCCCTCTATATTTAACCGTGAAAGCTTTGCAGCAGGTAGCAAAATATAAAAAAGCTAAGTACCCGACTGCAGGTAAAATCGCTTTTGCACGATTACTACGTCGTTGATCTTCTAACAGGAAGTGAAACAGTAAAGGAGGCAGCGGGGATTTATGACAAAATGAACAGCTTGATGATATGGGGTGGATTCCATTTACAAAAACGGTGCAGCAGAGTCGTGCTCAAGAGAAGAGTAAGAGATCACATCCGTCATTTAAAATGAACAATTTAATCAAGGTGTTAGTTACTTATTGGCAAAGGAACACCGATAATTTCAAATATACTTTACAGTTACAGATGAATGACGAAGCTGATAAAGTGTACATTTTTTTACCAAATTGCGAGACTATATGATCCCATGGACTGCACCGCACCGGTCATTATTTTAACCAAAATCTTCATTCAAACATTGTGAGGATCGAAACTAGATCGGGACGAGAAGGTTAGAGCGGAACTCTACAGGGAGTAGTGTTCAATTAGAAAGCCTACGTGGTGTTCACAGCTTAAAGAGAGAGAATACTTAAGTATACCACGATGACTACGCTATCGTAAGGAAGATGATATAGAGCTTCACGTGTTCGCAGACAGCTCCTAATATGTTTATACCGGCGTTGTTTATCTCAAGATGAAAGATGAGACCAGAAAGATTTACGTCAACCTATTTACGGCAAAAACAAAGGTGACCCCTGCAGAGAAATAGACAAGTTTGGTTACTAAACATCCAGTCATTAATATTTGGTGCTCATCAGAAAAATATGCACGGAGGTCTATAGATTATGCTAAACTACTTTGGATCTAAGTATTGAGTAATAAGATCTCGTGAACGTGTAAAGAAATACTATAGAGAATACTTTACTTTTGCTTTTTTTTAATGCTTGATATTTTTTATCAAGGCACACTTAGAGTTATAGGCAATTCAACGTTAACTTTTGAGAAGCTAACTACAGTTCTAAATCAAATTGAGGTGTGCCTAAATTCGCGCCAAATATCATACTTGTGCGACGTTCCTGATGATCCCCAATTATTGACGCCCGGCCATTTCTTGGTTGGAGAGCAGTTAGTAGCTATGCCCGACGAAGATCATTCAGACGCACAAGTAACCGGTTTGACTAGATGGATAATTATACAGAAGATGCTGAATGACTTTTGACGAAAGCGGTGAGATGAATGCTTGGTCGATTTGAACGAACGTTACAAATGTTCCATCAAGAACACAATACCAGATATAGAAGATATTGTAATTAAAAGAGACAACAATCTTTCACAAACAAAACGTTTGCTTGGCAAAATGATTCAGAAACACCCTGGCTATAATGATGTAACTATAGTTCTCAGTATTAAAATCGAGATTGGTGTAGTGAAGCGTCCTACTAATAGTCTTTATTTTGCCTCAGGCTTAACCTTAGATATTTGTTGCACATGTATTCATGTTTAGCGTAGTTTACCATAAAATTTTAGCCTGTTTAAGAGTGTTAGTATTTTTTTAGTGCCCGTTCGGGTCGGTGGGCGATTTGATATTTTAGGAATAAATTAAAAAAGTGTTGTTATTCAACACTGCATTATATTATGTAAGATCTTTAGGTTAAACTGTACTTGTATAATTTTGAGAAAAGACATGTCTTTTGGTGAGCGGAATGTCTAAAACGATAGTTGAAATAAATAAATATTATTGAATAAAATATAATATATAAATATTAAAAAAACGCGAATACTAACCAATAATATCTAATTGTAAAACAGTGAAAGTTAAGTGACATTACAATTTTAGTACTACAGTCGCATACTAGATGGCGCTGTAAAAAATTAGCAATATTATCAAAAAATTGTTGTCATTGCTAATTATTATGAATAAAAATAAATTCAAAGTTTATCAACAGCAGTCTACAGATGGCAGGTGTCTGTTGATGAAGACCGTCCTTGTAGGTATCATCGAAGCATCATTATATAGTGCGGACAATTAGAAAAACTATTATTTATTTCTTATATAACGCCTTCAGTAAGTGATGAGAATTATTAACATCATGAAATTATTTTTTAGGTTTCTTTATAGTAATAACTGAAACTCATTGCTAAATCTTCACAAGCTATTAGAGGAGAGGGACTTATATAGGGTAACGCAAAAATAACCTTATAAAAAGTACCTTATTACCTGTGTTATAAGGTACTTTTTATAAGGTTATTTTTGCGGCACCCTATACTTACCACGAGTTAACGGAAGTAGAGTCCACGGAATATGTTGTTATCGGAACATGACAGTTTTCTCATGATGTTTTTCTTCACCAGAAAACAAAACGCATTAACCTTCTTTCGAACCAAGTATTATACTTCGTGGACAGACTAGTTTCGGAATGATGTTAGCGCTGCAAGGCAATGCGACTCTTACAGCTTATCTGATACTGGGCTCGTGGACTAGGACCCACGGCCTGTTGCGTGTACAGTATATACATTTCTGTACCTTTTGGTTAGTTTTCGTGGCAATTTTAAATTTTATATGTACTAACACTTTATTTTAAAATACATACTAGAACATCGTCTGTGAAATTCACTTATTTAAATTCTAAATATGAGGAGAACAACCGCTAATATTAAAACACCAGCTGTTCTCCGCCCGTATGATAGCCGTATCACCCCCCGCAATTTCCTTTGGTAAAGAAAACTTTGAAAACATTTTAGTTCATTTACACCCGGCGAAAGGAATATTCCTACCAAATTTCAAAACTCCAAGTCTCATGGTTCTAGATTGATTGGTGATGAATCTCTACATAGATGAAAATCTCTTATCTATAAATAGATTAAATGATCACAACGTAATTTAAAAAAGAACCGTCTGATAATGTATGTTCAAATAAGTCTGCATTTTCCCAGGTCCTGTCTCTTTTCTGGATTATCGTGAGCGGCCTGTCCTTGACCTACAGGCGTGATTGCTACAGCTCAGATTCTTTGTCGAAGTTCGGATCTGATTACATGTGGATGTTGTTTTACAAGCAATACGTACTGGGTAATTTCTTATTGTCTGTAATTTATTCGCATGTTTACTTCAACATTAAATTAAAGAGGTTGTAAATGTAGTTCTGGTCGGATCCACACGAGATGAACGGATGATCTGGTGATGGAAGCCGCCGTATTCAGATAACATAAGAACGATATTTGGTTATATCCAGCAGAGGACATCTATGGGCACATAATAGTTATAATGAAGTTTCCTTCTTTTCTTTTAGTAAAGTTAACATTTTTTAAAAAAAAAAACTTAGGATAAGTCAGATAATATATTCATTGGTGGCCATTTTTTTTTTCAGACGAACGTTGCGTGGGCACTGCGTTTGTATCCCAGCTGACCTCTACTCGCACCGTCCACATTTTTACTATCGTATCAATGACCTTTGCAGTGACAAGCCTCATCTCCTCAATACTACTCTTGATATGTACTGTGCATGTGTTATAAATTAAATTTAAAAACGTTGGAAAATCAATGATAACTTTAAAGCTTGATTTCAAGTTTAGGCATACCTAGACATACTTTAAAACATTTTAGAAACCTTTGGTACCTAACAACTGAACACTAATTTTATACACTCAAAACAAAATTTCCAATTAAAAATTATTAACAATTCATTGCTTTACAATGACGCCAAAAAAAAAAAGAATTGAACGAGATAAAACGTTTATTATTAAAATCGAGATATTTATATATGTCTGATGATTAACTTTGTTGATGTTTTCCATTATTGTACGTTTTGTAACTAAAAGTTTAATAACATTTGGTAGTTAAAATGGATGTGAATAAAATTATTATTGATAGTGTTAATATTTCAGCGACCAACGTAAAAAGTTGCAACAAATTTGTGGAAGTTGCCACCTTCTTCCATGTGACCTCGTACGTATCTGGTTTCATTGTGGACGCCGCATTCGCTACACAGCTCGGTGTGGACTACGCGGGAATGACGGAGACCATGGTGCATATTGCTTTAACTAACATACCTCAACTAATATTGGTGTAACGAATTTTGTTTATGCTTAATCCATTATTGATCTGTCTCTCTACCGATTGGCCCAGCATTGCCCGCATCCAGCGTTTTTACGCGACCTCCTTCAGACCATCCCTTTGCATTGTGAATGGTCTACAAGAAAGCTGCTGCCACTTTACTGTCCCAAAAAAAATACTTTTAAACAATATCATCTGTTTAACCATATTTCAAAGTTCCTCGTTTAGAAATTATCATGTTCAACACAAGCTATTGTAAACGTTTAAATAACTGGTCGTTAGTTTGAAACAGATTGCGGATTAGATTGCAATAATGGAGGGAAAGGAGCGGAAATACAGGGTGACTGGTAACAATGACAACGAACAAGCTTACCAATTGAGCCAAGACGAGTAGGGATACGCATGCTGTCTCTGTCTTATTCACGTCGTTAGAAGAGAACGGCATGTTTCTCTCAAATAGTTCCGACGAATGTGCGGGCAAGCCCCGCAAGCGCGTTCCTGTTATTTGCCATCTAGCCTCACCATTTGCAAAACACTAGGAAAGTCTCAGAGCTGAAATGTAGCCACACGTAGCCTATACTTTCGGACTCTCAATTGAATTTGTTATGGCCTATCTTATCTTCAAATTAAGGAGATGAATTAACGTTGATGTGAAGTTGTGTTTATAAAATATGCTAGTCTTTATTTTAATCTCAATATTTCTACTTAATTCGGCTTATTCACGTTTTATAACTTACAAATGTTAGTGGTGGTGCTATCTATTGCTGGTTTTAGTATTAAATATAGCTCGTAGGGGATGGTAGCGCATCCTGAAACTAATTCACAGGTATTATTCGTTTAACTCTTATAAATGTTTTTTAGGGTTGTAATTATTAATATTGTTAATTGTTTTAAGAATATGGCGATATCCGGATTCTCCGTTAACTACGGAATTGATGCGTTGCGCATTGCAATTTTAATGGTTTCCCTGCTCGTGATGAAAGGCGTTGTGGCACCACTCATCAACATGGGGATAATTGGACTAATGTTAATGTATTTAACTGAATACGTGCAGGCGCAATCTGAACAGGAAATAAGCCATGAGGTAAGTATTATACTATTTTTCTATCTTTAAAAGGTACACCGGAACAACAAAACATGCGTGGCCGCGAAATATGCAAACGTAAGCGAATACTATGGCGTGTTTTGTATACGAAAGTACTGCGAAGGTAAATATTATACTTAAACATCTACGTAGCTTAGCGAATATTGTCATTACTCATAATTAATATATTTCTATAGAGATAACGCAATAATTATACGCAGCGCTAAGCATTTGTAGCTGTCGATACACAATTTATCATCAACAACGATCAACGCTTTTTTTTTATTATTTTGTACACGACGTTAAATTGTTTAAAACTAGTCGACTGTTTTTGTCCGTTGAAAAATGAAATTTTAAATCATTGATATGCATCACAGAGATCTATATTTTCCTTCTCGTGTAATCTTTGGGGAATGAGAGTTTGTTTAAAAATCATATCTTGCACCACAACCACCACCATGCTTATGTATTTCTGGACTTTTACGTTTTCATTTCATTTTAATAGCGCGTAATACAGATAGAACATTTTTTGTTTCCTTTTCAGCACTCAATCCACAGTAGAGGAGTTTTGAATGCTTATGAGTAAGTTTTATAATCGGGGTTATATTCACTCGCAGCGATGTTATGAAATGAGATTAATAGTTTTTTCGCGTTTAAAAATTTATTACAGTTAACATCATAAACAATCATTTCCTGCAATCTGTTAAGTTTTAATTCTCCGTTTGTCATAACGCTATCATTACATTAACTCATATTACAAATCCTTTTAAGCTTTTCTTTTTATTTCAGCTAGGTCATGATTTATAATAATAGTCTAGTATTTAGAACCTGCAACTGAAGGTGCTTACAGATCGTTTGTAATTCCGTAACCGGAAACGATTTTTTGCTGGCGCCAAAAAAAATACTGTCATGCGAAATTACTCAGCTTTCTAACTGGATTTATTTTCTTTAAAAGTACATTAAAATATATTTGGATAACACGAATATATCTCATCATCCAAAAAATACATTACGTAAGAGACAGCTTACCCGATTTGTAATACTTTTCATCGGTGTTAGTAGATTAAAAACAGGAGATTAAGTGATTCAAAAAAAAATAACAGTACAAATACAATGAAGTGCGATGGCAAAACCAGTAAGTATGGACCACAAATCTAAGATAAAATCTATGCATGTAATATTTATATCGTGTCACAAATTAAAGTTTCAACCGACGATATTTTCACCTTAGGGACGATCATAAGGAACCGTTTTGAAAAAGTCTGATAATTTTTTTATACAATTAATTATAAACAGCACCAAAAAAAAATTAGTAAAAATCGTTATTACGTTTTAAGATATAATTAAGAAAAGAAACTGTTTAACACATCCTCTATCACCTAGGTTATTGTTACATTCTAAAAGACGGCATTAATATAGTAAAAGACCTAGTCGTCTAAAGTATAAAAAAAGTCGTGTATCAGTTCAAACATAAAACATTATATTAAGACCTCAAAATACCAAAATAATTTTTTTATGTATGTATATATATATATATATATATATATATATATATATATGCATACATATATATACATATATATTTATGTATATATATATTTTTACACTCATACAACAAGCAGTATTTTACTTACTCATTGCTCAAGTTTGCTGCTGTAGAATAAAAAAAAAACGCATCTTGCTAACATATTTCAGCATATATTTGTTACGTTGTAGTATTTTGTTCACTTCTCCAGTTGTACAACATGTCTGTAACAAAAAGCAAAAGTCACAATATACCTGCTTAAATAACCTTATAACGGATCAAAAGTTTAAATATATTGGACTTTGGGAAATAAATATTCGTCGACTTTGTTATTTTTATGTAATTAATCGTTTTTTTTTTAACTTCAGCTGGCAGCATACCATCAACGAATGCTCGCCGGAAACGTCAACCCAATGCATAATGTTCAAGACATGCTCGAAGTAAGTCCACACAACTTTGTATATAATCTAACATCAACCCTTACAAGTATACATTTTTTTTATGTATTTTGCGCTGCTCTTTTTTTTGATAAGTCTTGCGGCTTTATCGGATTCAAGGCTAAAATTTTTATTAAACAAGTAAATTTTTTTCTTATTCAACGAAGTCACGATACGAGCGAGACATTTACTTGGTAAGTAATATGCTTGCCAAAAGTAGCCTTAATTAAGATGAATATGCTCGTCGTGTTAAGACATAGGATTTAAGTTTCTTCATCCCAGTAAATTCCCTAGCTACAGCAGCCTTCACACCGGGACTTAATAATGTTTACAATAGCATTCGACGGCATCGAGTTGTACCAAATGTGTCAATTATTGTATATTTCTCATCGTCACTACGAAAACAAAATCATGAAGAATGACGTGGAGGAATCTGTCTCAACAACATTGAATATAAAAAATAAATATGTAGACAAAACGAAGAATACAAGAGCTGTTTCTCAAATTACGAGCACAAAGTACAGCTAGGAGCAGAGTGAACGTTCCAATAATTATTTGTCTCACACTGTACCACACCACCATCTCTTGCGACATCTCGATCACAAGTGAATAGTGTGGCCGAGGCAAATGTCGGGCGATATGTTCCTGCGACATGTCTTCCTTTTTTTTTTGTTTTACGTAAAGGAAATGCTTTCGCATTCCTGCTCTTGCGGGGGCAGATAACTTATGTCGGACTTGCACCGGCTAAAACCCTCACGATTTTCCACCGTCGTCGCTTTACGGCGAGATCATGGGAACGCTTCTGCACACCTCCTCAACTCCGCCAGCGGCGATATATCCCCTAGCGAAAACAGCTTAAATATAACATTTTCATGGAATTTATTGCATCTAATTTTCTCAATACATACTCTTTAATTTTAAATTATCAAGTTTAATTTAATTAATTTCTAGATGCCTGGAAACACAGGAACATCCACTTTCACCGGCCCGATCGTGTCAGGACCGTCCCGTCGTGTACCTGGAGATCTTGCGTTTGTCACCACCACGAACGAGGAGCGCACCTCGCCTAGGGCCGCACTCCCCCAACTCCTCGGCTCAGTCTCGGTTTAAATCAATTTTTACTACAATATATATCTTTTTTTATTTCACAAGGCAGCAAGACATGCGGCACCTTTAACCTGATAATAACTATTATGCCTATTCATAACTACTAATTACTAATTAGGATAGTATACTCTGCAGCAGATCGTGCTTGTCGACTTGAAACCTAGTAATTTCACTAGCTAGGACACCTTTTAAATCTAAACGCAATAATGTCTGCGCACTACTGTTTAAGCGGCAGAAAAAGGAACCGCAGTGATTATCTACCTAGGCGGTCTCCGGCAATAGAGAGCACAAATAACACATGTACACAAGACAAAATATGTGCGATCAATAATTATATATTGATGTGGAATGTCAATAAAAATGCTTTAATTAATTTATAAAATAAAGCAGGGCTCTCGCCGTGGACCCAGAGGCGCCATCCCCCGCCCAATCTTGCCCGGCCCTGCACTCAGCGTGCATGAAATCCAATCTAACGGCACCCCAGAATTGGAAATCGCCTCAACCAGCGCAACAGCTCCGCAATCCCGACGACGACTTCCATCCACGGTTTAAACAATTATTATAAAAAATATCTAGTTATGTTTATACTTTATATGAATGGATGGAATAAACTCATGAAGGAATTTAACCGAATACAAGCAAAAGATTTATACAAAGCGAAAAAACGTCGATCTGACTCATAATTAACTGAACGATAGAGAGCGTAACCACGATTTTAAATTTTTATGCATTTATTCCAGGTCACCGACAGGTTGCGCGAAGTCGATACCGCCCGCCCAATTAGAACCGGATCATCTGTTTTGGCAAGGGAACCAGTCACATTTGTCATTAACCGCGATGTAGGAGCCACCTCACGATTCTTTACCGGTTCTCAACAAGACGTGGTGACAACGGTTTAAATCGATTTAATAACAATAACGCTTCAATGGTATCTAACGGAGATTTTGCCCTTTATTAAAACAACTTTGATCATGATTACTCATAGCTTAAGTAATAATCAATATATTATCGTATATTAGCTGGTAGATGTTTTAAAATATTTCCTCGTAATCTCTTCTATGCTATTAGCAGTTTTCTCTGAATTCTTTTGAGTATTCATAATTCTGAAATAAAAACAAAAACCGTTACGGAATCTATTATGAATTATATAAAAAAAAAACAGACGTCTTTACGACTGTTAACAGTTAACGCCCCACAAACAACAGTAAACCCAAAATTTCTAAACATTATAAAGTAATTTAAGTAAAATTATAATCGCGTAACCATATTTACTATGTGTGGTGTATTATAACTCACCATCACATTATTTATCTCTTTCTCTTTATAAGTATTATTTTTATACAGCATGCATAAGTAAACTTGTGCATGTTATATAAAAAATAATGTAATCTTAGAGCATGCTTTATGAATTCTTAGTAATTTATAAACTATATGTATTCATATTTAATCACTATAATATTATTAATATTTTAGGTATTAAGAACAGCGCATCACGAATCCATGAGAGTATACTGGGAGTTAGGACCCAGTTCCGAAAACGAAGACAGATGATAGTACTATATCACCTTTGATGATGGGAAGGAAAAAAAATCGATTCTCATTAAAGAAAAACATGTTTTTAAAAAGTTTTATTAGCATTATTTACGCTCCGTCATGTTAGTACAGCGAAATGAAACAATAGTTTCATAAAAAATACATTACTAAAAAAAACAGCAATGAAATATAAAATCAAAAACAACCGATGCTCGGATCAAACAGCGCCCGGGCGCGACGGAAACTCGACAGGTATTCGGTTCTAATTTGAACCTTATGCCATAGGGCCACGGAGCATTTAGATTGCGGGCCAGACGTTCGTAATTGGAACATTAGAACTATATTCTGTCTTCGTTTGCGGAAGCGGTCTCCTAACACCCAGTATTTTGTTCGCAAACAAAACCCTCTAATATAAACGGCATTCGTGATGACTAGAATTGTAATCAAATATGTAGTAAATTATTAATTATAATCAATAAATAAGCAAAGCAAATTGTTGTTTTTATTTAAACACCATGGGCAGATAATTTATAACAAATATAAGCTTCAGACGAATTAAACAACCTTCAAGGGTCAATGTTATCTTTTAAGCAACATGAAGTTTTCATTTATCTAATACTATACTTGTTAAAATAGAATAATATAAAACCACATTATTCTCATAATGTTGCTGTAGTAACGTATATTATTGAAATTTATATCAAAACAGCTATTTTTAACAATTATCTTTCTGCACACTGGCGAAGTAAAAATATATAAAAGTTACAATATTCAAAAGCACCTGTTTCCTTAAATTCGTTAACACCAGCTACAGACGAAGGTTAAAATAAATTATTAGCTTTGCTTCAGTTGTATAGGTTACCCAAAATTACTGTCTCCTTATAACAATACAGTAAAAAAGTATTTAAAAAAATACTTTTTAGATTTTTACGATATTTGAACAAAGAATAAACTTCCACTAAAGTAGGCGCACTGGACTACATATGTGAAATAAAATTTTTATGTTACTACCTAAATAACTTGAGACGAGGCCGATGCATTGGAAATGTTTGTATTGTGTCCGGTCACTGACCTAAGTTTTCTCTGCATACTTGCTTTGACCGAACTTAAAGTGGAATTTCGACCGGGTTTCGTTACCTGTGAAAAGGTTAAAACATTTTATAACACGGTTATCTTACATTTTGTTATTGTTTAAACACATGAGGTAGTAGTGCCGCATGCGCATTTAAATCTTTCGTTTCTAATATAACGTCGACAAATATTCCAAAGCTACAAATTGGTCTCTAGACTCAAAGACATATATCTGAAGTCCAAAAAGTAATTTCGAACCGGATTATTTTGTTTTTCATCGATAGCATATTAAAAATTACTATAATGTCATTTACCTGGTCTTTTAACGTTTGATGAATTTTATTCTCAATAGTGACATTCTTAGATCTTCCTTGCTGAACCACTACTTTATCCTCCTTATTTGAATTACAGCTCGCGGTAGATGAATCAGAGAATATCTAAAAAATTTGTTTGTTTGTCAAAAAGCAAAGTTTAATGATTTACAAACTCAACATTGGAAAATTGATAAATTCCATATCTATGTCTATCACCAACATTAAAATGTTTTATTGCACATAAAATCATATATACACATAACATACACCATGTTAGTCAACAATTTTTTACCGGTATTACAGACATACGCTTAAACGTTTCCGGGGGTACGGTTACGGACTGGGGCGGTTTAAGGACAGCGTCAATACATAAGCGATTGTCTTCATTAACGTTGAAGATGAAGAAGGAAGCAGTGAATGGCGGGAGGCAGCGTAGTAAAGCCCGACCCGCAACCAACAGAGCGCAGATTAGTGCGGACAGAACTGCGATGACGGGAGCCAGGGTCAGTTGTTGCACGGGAAGACCACATTGCACCTTACGCTCATCAAACCTACCCGTAGAAAATAAAACAAAATCGTTATTATAAAAAAATATTTAAATGCTATAAAAGAAAATTAGCAACTGTAACTATAAGGTTCACAATGTTAAGGAGTTGAAAGGAAAATAATCAACATTTTTTTTTATGATTGTGATACAAATGATATAATGATACGAATGACAAATGTACCAGTCAACGACGCCGCAGTTGTTGATACCGTCGCAGTAAACTCCGCTGGTGAAGCAGTAGTCAGTTCCGTCGATAGTACAAATCGTTTCGTTCTTGGGGCTGCAACCTCTAGAGGGCGCAGTTCGAGCTGCCGTCACTGTCACTTGATAGAGGTTCACCTAATTGTTGATAGATGATACACTCTTATGCAAATATTTATTAGAAAATTACGGCAGGGTAGGTATCTACAGGACTGGCGACCCTTCTTAAGAAATTAGTTTATAATTATTGCATAAAATAAGGGCTACTTAACAAAATCAAATATTCCAATACGCATGCTTCAAGGCGTCAACCAATCAACACTCAGAAATCTACTACGTTGCCATAGACTAAATATACAAGAGTAATTCAGACATAAAAGGAACCTTTAGTGATGGAGAGTGAGGAAGGGTGCTTGTTCGATTAGGGAGTCATGTCGGTGGGGATACTTTGATTAGGAAAACCTATACAAGCATTTACCACGAAAGATGCTCTCTGTTTCTATATCATACACAGCAAATAATGGTCGGTGGATTTATGAGTATCCGTAGCACAGATAAGTATAAGAAGCCAAGAAGAAAATAATAAGGCACAGAAGAAAAGACGAGTACCGCCTTTGAGATGGCCACGTATTATGCAGCCAGCGCTAACAGATCGCAAAGGTATTTGAGTGTTCTTGTTTTCCTGCCATAAAACGACTAAGTTCGAGGGTGTTTTAATCACTGGTAGTTTCGACACGACCCTTGCCGGCCATGGCAAGTTTGTAAAGGCATAGACATAAAACAAAAGGAAATTGAATATATCCTTAAAAAATATTTAATTTGACTTTTCAAATTACTCAATCTTGCAGTATTGAGACTGCAACTAATTGAATTTACTAAATAACCTGATAACGAAAATTTAAATATGTATATAAATAAAGTGAAACAAGAGCAGATAAAAATATTAATTCAATTATAAGTAGTACTCAGCGTAATCAATCATGAAATAAGACGGTCGCGACTCGAGCACTACAAACCAAAATAAAAACAAAAAATTATGAACCCAATTGTAGTTAAACATTTGATGCTCAATACTAACATTCATATCGCTATTCACGCTGCTGTTACTTATAAAACGAAACCTTATCCTCTCCCGCATCGTTAGGATGTAATAAGGGGACAGTACATCACGATTACCGACGAGGTCGCAGAGCCGCAAGCACTTTCTTCGTTTGAGTACTGTGAAGGCGTTGCGATTCACCGCGCAATTATTTACAATACTGTTCGGGTACCGGATCACCACGAGCAAGTTAATATCGGACGACTCCGTCGATACCTCTACTTCGCATTCATAGTCCAAATCGTTCAGAGTACGGAAGACCTGTATGTTACAAGAGAAAAACAATTAAATACCAAATGAACTGAAAATTGTTCCTTTTTGAACATTGCTACAAAGTCCAATTTTCAACTGCAAAATTAATTTTAACCTATTACCAATGTCGTGGTGTCCGACATGCCCATGCCAAATGACAAATCAAAGCGGAGGTATCGTGATGCCGCACACTCGCTGCTAATGTCCCGAGGCCGATACAACAATAGGAGACCATCACCAACGACTAAGCTCCAAGATAAGCAACAAAGAAATCTGCACAGGAACATTTTGAAACGTACTAAACTATAAGGCCAAGACTTTTGAAAAGCTTTTTTTTTACGTCCTTACAAATGCCGATTTTGGACTTATACAGTTAATACATATTGTTAGTTTACCTGTTTACCGAGAAATGGGTTTTTTTGTATCTATTATAACAATACCAATTGGTTCAAAGATGTTAAAACTTAGAATTGTCACCGACAGCGCCGTATTTGTATTATTGTTATTAGCGTCCTTAATATAGGGACTTTTTACTAAAATTACCATGCACTGGGTTAACTGCTTTAAATTCAGATTTTATTTAGACCGTTTCATCATAAAAAAAAAGACGGTTTTAATCATTTCAGACTGGACCTCTATCTAAATCACTTCCAATTGCTTATACGCTAAATATTTTATCACATTTTTTTCATTGTTTATCCTAAATTGATATCCAATGTAAATGAAAAGGGTGTAATAAATGAAAACAGGTTTTAGTTTCCTAACGTGAAGTAATATCCGTCAATATTTTCAGTCTGGAAACTGTTAGCGAGCGATTAGCCGCTGCACCTGGTGGCAGTTAAACAACCAAGGGAAACCCAGAAAGCGAACAAACTTAAATGAGTCGGACCACAGTCAGTAAATGAGCGAGACCTAGCGAGATAGGTACGCCTGTCATGACAGCACCTGTCAAGTTCCTGGCGCTACTTCTCCAAAGCAAACGTTAATTCTTTTTCGCCGTGGCGTCTTTTACCATAAAATACTTATTACGGTGCAAATATCCTTAAAACATGGTTTGAACAAAACAGTACAATTTCACTACCATTGCCTTTACCGCAATGAACGAGATTTTTAATTTTTCTTTTTCTGTTTATGACATCAAGATTCATTGCGATCTGCAGAGTAGGCGCGTGTTACATTAGCAAACCGTCACCTCCCGGGGTATTTCTTTTAGAACAACCACTGTGCATAATAAATGGGGGTTGTAACAATTTCAATATTTTTTGCGCCTACCGCAGCAATTTGGAAACCTATGATCCTAACGACACGCGCATGCGCGATGCTAATTGATCATCTCATCTAGCACACGGTTACACACATGTAACAACACCCAGCGGCAGATGACCGAAGACCATGTCGTTCCTACTTTATATTATTAGTATCACGACGTTATATTCGTACATTTTGCATATTCCGTGTTTATAACCGTTTTAAGTGTGAAATCTGAAAACAATCGAAAATAAAATTTATCTGGAAACAATTCGAGAACATTTAGGGTTTAGGCCACTAACGATAATTATAATCACATAATTTCTTATTTTATTTATTTTTACCAAATCTACAACACAAATACAATAATTTTATAAGTAAAAAATTTACAAAGAAAATGCCAATTACATATGGTAACCTTAAAATAACAAAAAAATAACATGTTAATTGTAATTCTAGTCTGAAAATAATTTTATATTCAAACGCCACAATATCGTGAAGTGACCGTTGTTAGCGGCGATGCAAACAATATAAAAAAAATTTGCAATAAAAACCCTGCAAGAGTTGATCACACCTTGCAAAGACGAAATATATAGAACAACTGATAAATAAATGCGGGAGAGGAAACTCAAATAATTAAACGAATAATTTTAATCGTTTTTATTAATTCATGAAATCTAATTTTGACAATATTCCGTTTACCATGATTAAAGTAGCATTCTTATACTATATTGATTTTTGCAATATTTTAAATTCAGTTCCCAAAAACATGCCCAAAGATAATTATCGTATCATTTAGTAATATTGAGGTAGTTATTAGTTTCTGAACTTATACCAATTAAATATGGTTCTAGAAATAACAGTAAATTCAAAGAAAAATGTTGGTAATATATTTAAGACAATACAGAGTGAACAGTTACAAAAAAAAAAAAAAACAAAATGTATATTGGACCTTAACACATTTACGAGAGAAGCAACAATAACAGCCCCTCCGAAAGAATAAAATAAGAGCGCGCGAAACGCCCCCGACAACACGACGGGTCTCTGATTCCCCTCCAACGATCGGACTGCGGAAGATGCGAAGTCAAACTCGACTTCTTACATTAAGAAAATTCATTAAAAATCTATTGAATTAATCAATAATTAAAATTTCACATAGCAATCAGCACATTTTAAAACATAATAATCGTACCGTACACAAACACGAAACGAAGTTAACCTAGACAAATACATATCAAGGTAGACAGACAGACAGACAGACAGACAGACAGACAGACAGAGACAGACAGACAGACAGACAGACAGACGACAGACAGACAGACAGTCGACACAAATGACGAGAAGTTTTATCCATGTCTGCGCGTAGAAGCGGTGATGCGGTAGGGGCGCGAGGCCCGGCGGCGGTGTAGTTCAGTCTCGGGCCGCCCGGCGCCCGCGCCCAACTTAACGCTACGTCACAACGATACAATAAACAACTAAAACTATTTCAGCATTCTAACACGAATCAAAATCATAAGTAGGTACATTGACACTCGCTCGCTCTCACAACTGGAAGGAATCAACGACACTCCTATATGTACACTCCTTCGCTCGCAGAGATTTTGGGCCGCGCACGCTCTGCCCTGGAGGCCGGACGCCGGCGAGCCTCTCCGCCAACCATGTTAATGCTAGGAAATCCCTCCTTTCAACCGAACCCGTCAAGCGCATGGCTTTGTCTAAATACATTAACGCACGACGGACACCAGTCTTCAAAACCCCCCAAGCGATCTAACTTCTGTTATGCAGTTACAGACCGACAAGGAAACAACTGATACGAAGTTTAGAAAAAGAAGCATGTCTCCTATAAACAAATATTTCGTCTCGACACTCACCAGGTGTGCTCTTCATTTAAGCGTGGAATGTTACGAGTTTGGAACAGAGGGTCCGTTAAGCTCCTTTACGAAACACCGAAAATTTATAGATGACTTCATCTCGCCTGTACGTACACCGTCCTCACCACAGCCCACCATACAGGCAAATGGAAAATATGGCGACATGAAGACAACATAGTAAGATGCGTACAACAAAGCTCGACGACAGATGTTACACAAAGCCATATAAACGCAATAAGTAAACCACTAGTTACAAAGAAATAATATAACAAAATTAACTTATGTAACTTCTTGCACCTGGCGCGCCTGCAGAAACAGCGTTGTAAGTTATGACTGGGCCAGGTGCTTTATCATTTGCTATTTATGTTTTAATCCATGATATATGTTTTGCATTTAATCGTGTACATTACATTTTTTAATTAACAGTATTTATAATTTAGATAAATATATTTTTTTCTTTCTTTCATCATTTCATAACACCAATAAACCGGTATAAATAGTTACCAATTGAGCAGGAATGGGAAGCTGTAACGGAATTCGGAGCATAAGCAGGAAGAAAATCGCTAAGTTAACGGGCGTTCCAAGCAAATTCCGAGAGTCTGTCGAAGATGTTACGGGTCAAACGCCAACACAAGATTACTATCGAAATAAAAGCATTACAAAACAACAACACCAAACGAATGATAAGCATTATAAATTTGTTTTGTAAACTAGGAATAGTAAACAAGTGCAGGCGGATTAAGACGATGCACCGAAAGATATTTACAATACTATTAACAATGTGTGGAAGTACTCAAGTGTAAATGTCAAATTTGGACGGGTAACGTGACGTGGCGACAGGCGTCAAGAATACGTGGTGATATAAAAATAAAAAATTAACTCGTGTGTTAACTATTTTTCATGTTAAAATTATTTAAATTTTAGGTTTAATTCGAGGGGAATCTTCAAAAGCTGTTTAACTTACAATGAACACGAGAAAGAAACGGATAAAAACTTGGGAGTCGATGGGGACAAGAGCTCCTGAAGGGTCATGAAATGAAAATTAGAGCATTTCACGGGATGTGTGTCTAGTGTCTCTACAAATCGGAACAGTGTGCAGCAGAAGTAAACATGATTATGTTACGAATAACACATGGAATAACAACTATAATAATAAAGAATATCTATAATAAGAACAGTAAAAAACAGTAACGATTATTTAAACTGGAATTAAATATGCTGATGTAGAGACACTGTTGAGTGGGGATCGTCTAATTAAAATTAGCCACTTCGACCTATGATTTGAGAAATCAAATACTTCCATATATCACATCACTATTATAAATATAAATATCTAAGGTTTAAATAATTTCGACATCGTCACTTAATCTTAAACCCTCTTAGTTAAATATCTCACTTGGCACAATCGTAACACAAAACGTACACTTGAAAATTGATAAATTTTTCGTCACGAAGAAAACTTTTCATCGCGGCGACATGAGAACATCATCAAGCTAACGAAGACAATTACAAAAAAAAAATAAACGGTCATTGACCATCTCCTTACAAGTCAAACTTGTACCTTTAGACCTCGGGGATCTCGCCGTCCGATCACTAACCAAAATTATTGGCTCGCCTCACAGATAAAATTAGAGTCAAAGCTGTTATAACGGAGCATATGAGAAATATTTAGCCATTAAAATAGTCTACTTGTGGAGTCGTAGCAAAGGATATATATATATATATATAATATATGTCACGATCCGACGACTCCTTGCTGCATTGACTAAACCAAAGCGTTTAAAACAATGCATAACAAAAAAAATTTAATTACCTTATTGATACTGTTATTAAAGATGTGGCACTACCACGCATCGCTGTCGACATGCGTAAATCCAGCAAGGGAATGGTGGATAGAGATAGAGATAGAGAGTGAGTAAACAATTATCGACTATCGTTTAACCATAACCACAACACCTCCGCGATGTAAGGCGACGCGAGTGAAGTGGTAAGGAAACGACATAACAATTAATATACTTTACACGGAAAAACTCATATATCGGCACTATCGGTAAATAAAAATTGTGTATATGAATAATATATAGCAAGTAGTATATATATAATCATCAAATCATCAACATACTATAATAGGTAATCCGGGATAAAATATGATAATACTTCAAATATTCCTCAATATTAAATTACAATTTACTAAATTCATAAATTAAATTTAGGTAAATAGTTAAATAACAACAAGTGTGGCGTCGCTGGGTTAAGAGTGCGATGCGATGCGGTGCTGCCGCCGGGGTGTGGAACGCGAGGGCGCGTGGGTTGGCACGGGTTGGCGGTGTTGATGGTGGCGGTGGCGGTGGTTGTGGCGGTAATGGAGGCGGTGGCGGCGGCGGGGTGACAACGGCCTACTGTTGAGGCGGGGGTGGCGGCGGCTGCGCGGCGCGGCGGTGGCGGCCCGGCGCCGTCGCCTGCGCTACCATATCGCGGATGCGGCGTTGCGCAGACTGTAACAAAGCACACCGTGCATGCGTAAATATATATATATACATATATATATACACAACTTCCGTTTACTGTTAAACAAACACACTCGCACATTCAACGGACGCACAGGTGAAAAATCATATATAAAAAAAAACGCAACAAACTGTGGTGCGTTCACCAATAATATTACATCTACACTATTTGCCTATACGCATAGCATAAAAATCATCTTATAGACAAACCTAAAATAAAACATTGTTCATTCACACACCTCAACAATCAATCGTATTTCATTACAACCAACCTATCATTATTCAATCACATGTAGTTACAACTTAATGGAGAATAAGGCAAGTGCGCAAATCAAAAACAGTATAGAATAAATCATTTTATTACATATATATATATATATATATATATATATATATATGCTTGTACAGTTTCATTCGCCTCGAGTTGAAATTAAAAAATAAAAGTAACTCACCTACTACTACTCGGTAGCGTGATATACGCAAAAACTGAGCCGTGACGGCCGTTTCTTACAACGTATTCTCAAACCGAAAATCGGGCGGAATCCGTAGGCGGGGAACATCTTCCTCACCCAGCTTCGGGCGAATGCTACAAAATGTAAAAATGTATAATGCCAGTGAGTCGCCATCCGAAATATTAAATAGACAATTTTCTCGCTAAGCGCTCAGCAATAACTAAAATGTAGTACTTATCTTATTCGTAGGCCGACCATCACCTTCACAGCATACTAAATTTTATCTTTTCTTGCCGACGTTGTAACTACATGTAAACAAGCACGCCATACTACACCTCACACTCTCACACACACCACACTCACAGTTAAAAATGTAACAACAAAATTTTCGCTTCGCTTTATATTAATAAACGCCGTGTAATATTTTACATCTTTCCGTATATTTTTTTTTTTAGATATGTAGTTAAAGTATTTTACAATTAAAATTACTCCCGACACTATGGTACTTATCGGACGAACACGGAACGCGCCGAACAAGAGTGAATCATGGCGGTTTAAGCAAATTTAAAATAAACCACTAAATATAATATTATACATACCACATTATGTTAAATGTGTTACACACATACAAACATATAATACCATAACACACCCTCGCAGAAACACCCACCTGCACGCTATAGAAAGGCCCAACAATGTGCACGGTGGTCTCGTGGTCAGGCTGCGCACCAGCCGGAGGAGGCTGCTCGGGCAGCTTGATCAGCGAGCCAGTCACGCGCTGCAACTCGCGCACGTTTTGACCCCCCTTGCCAATGATACGCCCTACTTGCGACGATGCTACCACGATCTCAACAGTCAGCCGTACGTCGTCAGAGCCCGACATGAAGCCCTCTTCGCGCATCTTTTCGAAAATTAAATACTGCGCCTGTAAATACAAAAAAAGAGTCCTTTTGTAACGTTGCACACTAAATTCCATTGTAGATTCAATCAATCAATTGTACATTAATTAAAGAGCAGAAATACTTCTATCGCTGTTATCAGGTAAGGTAATGGAATGGAATTAATATTACACCAAACAAGTGAAACTTTTCAAGGAATATAAAAAACGTACCTTCCACTGAGCCTCGGGGCTGCCGACGATGGTCACTTTACGCTCTTGCTGAGCTCCGGCGGCTGCTTCACCTTGTTTCTCTTGTTCTAGTGGGGCTATCTTCACAGACGCGTTACTAAAGCGAATGATGTTGCGAATGTGCGACCCCTTTGTGCCAATGATGGCACCCACAGCATTATTCGGGATGTACAAGTACGTCGTCTCCTGCGAACCGACACCCGTTTCAGTCTAAAACGCACAAAATTTCGCAGTCAAAATATGGTGCCGTATAAACAATTACAAAGCAATTTTTTATGTTAAACACAAATTTCAATGTTCCCCCATTGGTATAATCGAGCAGGCTCGTGAGAGGGTGGTGAGGTCAGATCAGCAGCAGTTGTAATTATGATGTGTTTACCTGCGAGTCGCCGGCGCCCTGCTGTGCGCCGCCGCGTCCGGCGAGCGGCGCATAAATTGGAGGAGGGTAGGGCGGCGGAGCGCTGCAGAACCCACGTCCAGTAGACATCATAGCCATCGGATGCAGCCCCGGAAACATAATGCTTTGCGGCGCTAATACCTGCATTACACATTTACACAACTCGTATCACACTACGTAAGTAAAGTAAGTTAGCAATCATTGAACAATTTAACAAATTGGAAATATAAGAGAATAATTGAACACACCTGAAGATCGTTTTCATAGCTCTGACGCAGCTTAGCCGATATTTGTGACTCTGCTTTGGCCATATTTTCTATGGTACCCTTAACGGTGATAATCCGTTCTAGATTGAAGCTATTTATATCATTGATTGAAGATACTGTAATTTTGGTATCAGTCTCCTGCATGATTCTCTTAATAGTGTTTCCACCTTTTCCAATTATGCGCCCAATCAAGTTATTATGTGCAAGGATCTTCAGGCAAATCTCACTGAAATGCAATCAACGGTATATAAAAAACATACGTAATACACTAAACAATCAATCATTTATATTTAAACAGGGGTTGATGGATACATACAGAAGCATTATTTTATACACTGTAATTATTGCTAAAATAAAGACGTACCCTTTATTGGTGTTATTAGCCTCTTGCTGCATGACCTCCAAGATCCGTTTGCAAGCATTGGTGCAGTTCTCTGGGTTACCGTAGATGGTGATTGCTTTCTCCAGAGAGCCTACATTATCCTTACGGTGCACGTCGACCCGCGCTCGCGACTGCTGCGTGATAAGGCGGATGGTGCTGCCCTGGCGGCCGATGATGGCACCGACCATGTCGCTTTGCACGAGTAACCGTAGCGGGAAGTCAGTGGGGCGCGCGCCGCCACCAGTCGCGCCGCCGCCGCCACGCCCGCCACCAGGTCGTCCACGTCTGCCACCGCGAGCACTTGGATCAGCCGGTTCTACCTTTATACGGCTGCCCTCTAGCTCATACCCATTCAAACCGTTGATGGCTCTGTAATGTTAAACTCATGTACATACATATCTTGCAGCACAGAAACAACTCTACTAAACATGCTGTAAGCAAGCATAAATCCATATTTACAAGCACCCATCGAACACATTCAAACCCATGTTTGCAGTTTTAACTATTGTTTAAGTTACCAACAAACGAACGCACGCACGCGCGCGCACACACACACACACACACACATACACTACTACAAATATACGTACATTGATCTATGTAAACTAGGTTAGACAGACCTTCCGGCAACATGTACTCGTTCTCGTTCAGAGAATTTATTCAAGCGGATTTGTTTGTTTGAAAAAGCGGAAATAATTGTTAATATTGGCAAAATCATGCACAATAAGAGAAGAAACGACAGCATAAGTATCACAACACAACACCTTCAAAAGCATTGAGCGAAACACTGAGGTTTAAAGTAAGCGATGCTGGATCCGAACATGACGCCGGTCAAATACTCACTGCTGCGCCTGTTCCATTGTCTCGAAAAGGATGTGCACCGCCTGGGTGTTGCCATCTCGTGAATGGACTTTTTCGCAACTCTGCACGTTGCCGTACTGGGAAAGTAGAGGCTCGATGTTCTCGAAGCGAACATGCATCGGTAGTCCACTGATGAGAATCTTTGGCCGACTGCGACAAGTGATATAACTAATTGTAGATCGACATCAATTTAAGAGCCAACAGGCACAAACGGGAACAACAACAATATACACACACTACAGTACAGTTTACATTGATTGATACGCGAGTTGATTATCTGCATCTGCAGTATGTATATTCATTCACAACAACGGCCACCATTACAAACATATATGGAAAATGCAATGTTATTTAATAACAAAAGTTATGAAAACATATACAATACAAATCCATTAATTTCGTTACTATATATAGTACAGTAATGGGTACATATGCCATTACCAATATTTGGTTAACCGAAAGTATTTGCCATTAAAATTGCTCAATGTAAAATTTTGTTTTATTTATGCGTAACAATTATTAGCTCAAACAGAAATTACCTGAATACAAATACTTTTAATTCGATAGTATTAATCTCTTCTAAATCTGTACTGGATTTTTCTTTATCATTATTAAAATGCAGAACCCATCTTAAAAACAATTCCCTGAACTCGTTAATTTTTAGCTGACACAACGTTGCCGATGTCTTTTGCTAGTGTATTATTATTATAACGTAATTATTATTATAATGCATAACTGTATTGTTCTTATTTCCTAACATATATTTTATAGTGTTGCTATAGTATTTATTAGAACAAAAACAGTGTTGCAACTCATTTTCCGCGGGCCCAAACTAGGCAAGCCTATCCCTCCCTGTTGACCCACTTGTTACTTTTGTTACTAACAAAATTTTTTACATTTTAAAAATATATATGAACAACATTAACACTTCCGGTACTGCACTATTCTCATAACAATAAATTATATATAAATGTAAATATTAGGACCAGGTAAATATATAAATACTTGACAAATAATTTAAACAGGTTGGCTAAACTGTTTACATGTTATTACGTAAAAGAAAAATTATAGGTTTTCAGTCGAACCATACGTTAAAGAGTTTATCCATTTTAAATCCATGTTTTGGTTTGTCCTTGCAGATCATGACATTATGTTGTATCAGAATTAACATTAATTTTGCCCCATTATAAAAGGAATTATCATTAAATTGACCCAAACTGTCCCATCAACCCCGATCGCCTCATCCCTTCAAAACTATAATCTAATCTAATCTAATCTCTAATCTAGAGATATTAAATATCTCAGATTGTATTTTTTTTTTTAATAGTTTTGAAAATGCTGTGAGCAGTTAAATTGGACATACATTTAATACTTTTTTACACATTTTTGTAAAAAAAAAAATTATGTAATAGGACGCGTTATCCATTCATCGGTAAATATAACAGATTGTATAAAACAAAACGGTATTACAGGAAAGTAGTATATTTCTTTGAACGCACTAAACAAGAATTGTAACGCTGTTTAATTTTTTTTACCAAATAGTTAAATATGATGCTTACATACTACTGTGCAGGACCCTACATAGGTGGGAAAAGGGCAGGAGAAATAAAAGTTAAATAGGAGACGCTTAGTATTATTACCTCTTGTAAGAAATTGTTAAGATTTTTATTCATTTATTTTTATATATCTGTGACAATCAGTAAATTTACATAATAGTGGACGATTTTAAAAAAAAAGTTTTTTCATTTTATTACTTGAAAGAAAGTTAATTCTTGCTTAAATTAATGATGTACGTATGTTATGCAATATAGAATTTATTACGGCAACATCTTTAGAGATGGCAATATGTTATAAGCAAATTAGGAGGTCGTCAAGATGTTGGAAATGAACAGAGATGTGGTATTCCCTTGTTATATAAAAACATTTTAGTCATCATAATCTTTTTTATAAAATAAGTAATTTTCAAAATGCTTAGTTTATACTGTCACGCCTTCTTCCCAGTAGGAATAGGCAGAGGCGATTAAACAACACCCACTTTTCGCCAGATGTGGTTCGGTTAGGTCCCATAACATCAAATAAGTAATGTTACGAATTGACAACTTCGGGAGAGGAATTAGTTTTATTTCAAGCGAAAAGGGGGTACCCCGTCTTCATTCATTACATAAAAAAATTGAGTTGTATGGTGCATTAAGAATAATAATGACGAAAACAGTGTCTAATATCCTTTTTATTGAAATGCGGTATATTGAAAGTTAACAAGTTTAAACAAGGCAGTTCAATTAAGTAAAATATCATGAAAAAAAATTAATCACTATAACAATTGAAATTATCCTGCAATAGCTCTTTGTAACAGTCCTTTTAAAATTATATTTGAACTACACATAAATGTGTGCCTTTCATTCCAAGACTAAAACACAATTGTTAGTTATATATATATATATATATATATATATATATATTTATATATTCGCACGTACCTACTCTAGTAGTACGGTACCTAGTGTTGCGCTTATAAAATGTGATTTCTGTTAGTTGTATGAAGTGGTATGTATTTATGCTGTCGCGGCAACAGCCGAGAACAATTTTATCTGCGGTTCGAGCCAGGCAATGTGACTCATGGGCCGACGAAGCCGCGCCACAGCCGGCGCCGCCATTTTACTTTACGCACCACGTGTTCTTGTGCAAGTGATTTTATTAGTTTATATTGCCGCCATCGCAGGGTGGTAGTGCATGATCAGTTATTTATGAAAACTTAAAAAAAATTAATGTCGAAAGATAACTAAGTAAGAAGTGATATTGGAGCGTACCAGTTGGCTTTGGTAATTTTGTTCATTACAGCCGTATGGAGCAGCTGTAGAGCGGTTGTCCGATATTTAGCACCCATTTCAGCCATAGCTCTGTTTATTTGACGCCAACCACTTGTTATAACAATTAACTAAGATCGAATGCAAAAACACTACTAGCTGGAGCATGCAAATGTGCCGCCAGCGCAAACGTTGTGGTTTAACTGAGGTGGTGTTTGAGCGAGGGGCAAGTGCCGCGCGCGCCGCGCCCGCGCCGCTACCCGCGCTGCCCTCGTTCGCGCGCTGCGCGATACCCGCCCCCACGGCCAGCACATCCGTCCACGCACGCTACGCAGCCACCCACCCACCCACCCGCGCCAACTCATAAAAACTAACAATCTATTCACTTTACTCGCAGCTAATTGCACTCATTTTCAAGGACACAACTGACCTCACCGCGACCAAACCACCCATTAAATGCATGCAAAATAATATTAAATACATAATTTTGTATAGTTCGTTCAAAATTTTACTATACTTGCATAATGAAGTGACGTATTAGACAAGTAACTAAGCAGCTTCAACAAGTAAAATAGAGACACGGGCGAAGCGAGTTATCTCCAAAGTGTAATGTATTTGTGTACATTATCATGCGACTGTTATCACAATAACTATTAAAAATTTTATAATTTTTAAAATTCATTGGAAATATTATAAAAACAGCTTATGTTACAATTACCAACTAATTACAGAGAAATAATAAAGAGAAAATATAGTACAAACCCGAACTACTCATATTCAAATTGAGGACTCTCAAACCTTTTTAACTGCATCATTAATTTTAGTTTTCATGCGTTATAGCCGTGTGACTTATTATTTAACAAATCTCTCGCGTTATCACATTTTGTTTGAACGCTCTACATAAACACAAAATTTAAAATAGTTTCTCTATTATAAATAAAACAATCGAAGTGTTGACATAGGTAATCTCAAACGGCTTGACTAATATTTTGTCGGTATATTCACTGGTGTATATAGCTAATGTTATAAGTATAAGTTAGGCGGCTACACAATATAAAAATACATGGTTTAAACTGTTCGACAAAGAATAGAAAAATATTTTTACATAGTGTTTAATATCGCGCCTACTGTTGCACTAACTATACGGACGTACACCAGTTTAACAAAAGTAATTACATATTCACTCACAGATGATATGGGGAGATAAAATAAATAAAAATAGGTTGCAAACACGGCCATAATGCCGAAAGTGATTATAATTCTGAAGTAAGAATATTTCTTTATCATTCGAATTTGTTAAAGCTAGCTATAAGCATGTATCAAAAATAAAAAAAAATCTAAATTTCAATTGGGAATTATTTATACTGTTTTTCATTAGGACAGAGTCATAAATAGGAAAACAGTTGTAGTCTAAAAACATGGTGGTGTTTGTAAAATTAAAAACAATTTATTGAAATGTATTTAAATATAAAAGTAAACTTTAGTGTCTTGTTATGCAAAACCTAGGCAGAAGTAACGGGAATGAGTACAATGAAGAGACGGCAAAGATTTTAAGTGGTATCTATTAATATACTTTTAAGATTAAATCCGACTCAATTGTACAATTAAGGTTATTTTTTTTATTGTACGATTAAACGATTATAAAACGATTGACGATTAAAAATAGAGAAGCTGATTGAGCCCGATGGTATGCGGATACGCGGTCGTCCATAACATTGTGGCGGTAGTTAAGACGGTACAAATTGCATCACATTGACACTCCGTTGCCTTGAGATATAAGATGTTAAGTCTCGTTACACCAGTAATTTCTCTACCTACAACTACCTTGAACTCTGAACACAGTTACGTTTCCACACTACTGTTCGACGGCAGAAGTAATGACTACATAGACGGTCTCCGGCAACAGCAACCTTTCGCCAAGCAACACGATAGACTCTCATCCTCTAGGGCAAGTTTCAATTTCAAGTTTATTTATACACGTAGTAGCCCCCTTCTTATTAAAGCCGCATTCTTTATTGGAATATATGTGTGTATATAAGGAATAAAAATTCAAACAATAGTGTATTCATGGCAAAAATATAATCAAAATTTCAGAGTGCGTTGGACGCGGGCAAAGGATGTTTCCTTGGTCTCAAAATTGCAATTCCACCGGTGGCTTCCCTAACCGCTTATAATGGAATGCACCGCGGAGGCGACGGGCACGCGCGCGCGCATAAACCACCTGCCGCCAGGTGCACCTACGACCCATCACCTACGCCACTTTCTTAATATTCTCTTCGATTTCTCAGAACGCATATACACTGAAAAGCTCGATCAATAACAGCAAAGCACTATTTGTCTCAAGGTTTTCGCTTGCAACTTGATACAATATTATGCATGTCTAGTGCATGTATTAATTTACATCAGCAAATCAACCTCGGAATCGACAACAGGTGCATATTAAAGAATTTCTTTTCACACGCAAATTTGTCTGTTGTGATACAAACAGATATAAATAGGTTTAGTTGAGATATATTGGGCGTGTCAAATTTTCGTTAAGTTAGACATAGATTTTTCTTCAAAATAATACGAGCGAATAAGCGCCTTTTGCGCGGAAGTGACTAGTGAACCGAAGTTTATGGGACAACTGCAACAGCCAGCCTGCACAGTTGCTTTTTGAAAAATAAGTTATAGGGAGTGTTTTTTTTTTAACTTTCATCTGTTACTACGGTTGCCACTTGTGCAAATGTGTAATTTCGTAACAAAAATTATGTAACGGAAACATTTACCACACGCTACGCTCATATTAATCAACAATTATCATATACTAATAAACAATACATCCTCCACCATTAAGTACTAAAGAATAATATTCATTTATTCTATAACAATCTGCATACGCAATATTATGTAGTCAATCAAATAAGATTAAAAAAAAGGTATAAAAAGAAATATATACAATGATGCATATCGAGGGGGAATGTAGTATGATCAGTTGGGCGTTACATAGACCGGTGAAGTTTTCCGATATTCCAGCATATAAGTAGCCGTGTACAATAAAAGCTTTTATTAAGTACCCTTCTCTCCGTGTGAAGTGCGGCGCTAGGGCCTGCTGATCAGAAGCACGCCACTCAGAGGGGTTACACCGAATTAACACGTACTCACCACTCCCCGCCTTGTCAAAGTCAACGCATTCAACTTGTCCGATCTGTAACAGCGTCGCTCGCCGGCAGCCTTTCGTCCCCGTATTACCACATCCAGTAAAAACAATTTAGGACTCTACCAACCAAACAAACGAGCGCATAGTAAATATGAAATTTTTAATTATTAATCGGATATAGTTTAGCAGAAAACGGACTTAACTCACAAATATGAATTTTTGAGTAATTTAGTTATAGTTTGGATGATGACTATGTAAATGTACCTTATACCTATTATACTGATTGTGTCTGTTACCGGATATTGGTTAGGTAGGTACCACCCACAGCACTTATTTCTGCCGACAAACAGTTCCAGGTTGAAAGGAGTCGTAGCTACAGAAATTACCGGGGGTAACGAGACTCAACATCTTATGTATCAAGCGACGAGCGCAATGTGATGCAGTGTATACCATTCTAACAAGCGCCGCATTGTTATGCGCAGGAGAATGACTAACCATCAGGTTTAACGTTCCGTTCGTCTCATCGCTTCGATGAATAAAAAGATATATTTTATTTCGGTTTGTTTTTTTTTTTTTTATAATGCACCAATCCTTTTCATCTCTGTGGTATTCACAACACGTTTTTGGCTATAATGTGGGGTTGAGTCCTTTTTGTTAAACTTCTAAAATTATTATTTAACTTGTTCGGTTCTTACATACGTTCATTACTATTATCTCTTGTAAGATATTGCCGAGACGTTAAATAAGTCGTTTAATTTAATATTTTGAACAAAATGAACATTTTGAAAATGGAGCTTTAACAATAGCATGCGAATTCAGTACTGCCTTTACTTTCGAAGTGAAAAAATATAGTAACGATTTTAAAATCTGGGGGTTGGTGCACCGTTATGCGAACAAAGCGTTACCCACTCTGCACCTCGTTGTGGTGGTGGTGGCAGCCCAGAATTTATAAAAGAAAACTAATGATCTTATTAAAGACAAAAAAAAAATAGTTTTAAAAAATGCTTGAATTATTCGGTTCCGTAGAGTCAACATTTTCACCTTTTAATATCAAAGCAAACTTAATAAATGGGGTGACGGAGAGTGGCTAAGAGGAATAAGCGTTAAAAGCTCTACACACCGAGTTCTAAGTGTATTACTCAAATACCGTACGAATATAGTGCGGCGTGCAAGGGTGCAAAGGGCACCCCTTCGTAACAGCCAACAGGGAGGCTCCGCCCAACTGAGCAAGGTCACCCGCAGGGAACACTGCCAGTCATTCTGTTATGCCTTTTTTTTACGTGGGGGAAACGTCTTCCCATACCTGCCCTCGCGGGGGCAAAGACAGGTTATGTCGGACTTGCACGGACTAAAACCTCCATAATGCTCTACCTCGTCGCTTTATGGCAGGGTCAAGGGAACCCTTTCACATATGTCCGCAATCCCGCTAGCGCCAGCTGCACCATGCAGCCCCACCTCGGGAGGAAAGAACCCCTCTTTTCCACCTTTGCAAGGGCACGCCGGAACACAGCGCCTGCTCCTCTCGGCCTTCTATAGTTACCCCGGCAACGGATCCCCCGATTCAGTCGCCCAGATGCCACGGGAGCCAAGAGAGAGAAAACTCTCCCGATTCCCTGCGACGGATATGGTCTTAGGTTCCACCGCCAACTGTTATACGGCCGCGGAGGATAGAGAGCGGCGAAACACAATACCGACACTTCCACGGTTACTTAGCCCCAGCGCCACGACTAGGCGGGAACCTGTTCGGGTGGACACTGTTATGCCTAAACGAACATCGTCCTGTGTCTATTGATAAAGGTGTAACAATTTCAAAACTTCGCCGCGCTCATTTCAAATTATTCAATTGATCCTTGTTGACTAATCACAATCTTACCTAAACCGTATGCTCATGTGCAGTATAAAATACTAAATAAAACTATTTCATTTAGTTATAATTTGGTTTAATAATAGTTATACATCATGACACTATTATCGGCAGGTGCTTTAGTATCCAGCGTGGTCGGGTCGGTCGACGACTTAAATATATGGTTTACACATGCGCACGCGCACACACACAGGCACACGCACGCACGCGCGGCGGTCGCTCACACTACTTACGCACTTATTCTAACTTTCCCTCTCACGTCATTGCATTTTTTAACTCGTTGCAAGCTTCTCACTACTTTTGTCTTCTTAAACAATTGCACTATAGCCTCTATTTGACATAGTACTTGTGCGAATAAACCTTTTAGATTTTTTAATAATCAATAAAACTTTTACTAACGTTTGGTCTGTTAGCAGATACCATCTAGGTCAACTCCATTCCACCACCAAACTGTAGTGTGCGAACATAACAGTTCCGCTTTGACGAGAACTGTAGCTAGTAAAATTACTAGGATAATGAAACTGATGTATCAAGGCGACGAGCACAATGTTGTGCAGTATATACCATCTTAACTAAGCGCCACGTTAGTGCGGTGGCGTAACAGTTTTTTTGATGACGGGGGAAATATTTAAAAGATGCCGTTTCTGGAGATGGTAGGGTTATATGGAACTTGTACTCACTAAAATCCCTCGATGGTTAATCGACGGTGCTTCGCAAAGGCCGTGGCATCGCTCACCAAATACACTGGTATATATCCCTGCACTGCGTCTTAGTCTTAGCACATCTAGGAGAGTACTGTAGTCCTCCCCAGCACCCCCGCTCTTTGAGAAGAAACAAGACTCGTACTTGTCGTCCACCCCAAGCTTGCTTAGTGGGTTTCAATGAGTTCCCTGGCGTTCAAAGCCCACGAACGCGAAAACCCTTTTATTCGCTTTCTACGATAGTCGTCAAGGTATACCTTAGTCGTATTTTTAATGTCCCGAGACTGACAGAGACGTAACACCAGGGGCGTGCAATTCATACAGGCAAATTAGTACTCCCATATCCTGGCTTACTAAACCTATCTGAATAATATTTCAAATTACTAAAAAGTACACAACTACGCCTTGATTATTCCTAAATTAGTAAGTATACTTTTAAGTATAGATGTGGACAGATTTCAGGTTGTGATATGCGTACCCGAAATCTCTGTGCACGTCCCTGCTTATCACTTACCTTCAGATGAAACATTTGGCTCAACTTGTCGCTGCTTCGTTGAATAAAAAAAACTAAATTTCAATAATGTTTCGTCAAGGTTAATAATTATTAAAGCAATTTTATAACAGACGTCAAATACTTGTTACAAACACCTCATTATATAGGGTGCTGCAAAAATAACCTTATAAAAAGTACCTTATAACACAGGTAATAAGGTACTTTTTATAAGGTTATTTTGGCGCCACCCTATACTAACTGTCAAGTTTATAAACATTTTTTTTCCATTAACATCTATTCAAAATAAATATTGCTTATTAGACGAAAATGTTATTATCAATAATACCATTAGTTATAAAGTATGTTACCTGGAAAGGTAGGCACACAGCCTAAGTTTTAGCTAATCTAAAACCTCCCTACGTAATGTCGAGTGTAACGCTAAAACAACGCCGTCACTTCGCTGATGTCATATACATTGTGAATTGGAATAAAATGAACAATCGATAATTGTGTTACTCAGGAAAAAAAAACTATTGTCTACAAAAGCAAGTTCGGCATGTGAAACTTTATTATGCAAATTTATTGCCGCCTAAAGGATATCTAATTTTACTCGTTGTTTTAATGATCTTTTTTTAGCAGGTGAAGGAAATAATGACAAATTCAAATCAGTGCTTTATTATATGTCAGTGTAAAAAATCCTTATTTATTTATAAAAATTACATTTAAGATTCCAAATATTATTTAAACCGTAGCTGTCGATTTAATTTTAAACTTAAACCATAAGGTGGTTTTTGAAGAACTTCTTGAAACCGTCCACCATTTCAACTATGTAAGTTTTTTTTTTAATTTTTGTGAACCCTATAACGATTCTAGTTCTTATATACCAATACCTAGAATATTCCCGTTATTTCCACTATTTACATCAGGGATACCCAGTAGTACGGAGAGAAGTGTTATTATTCAACGCTTGCCTTGCTAAAATTCTAGATAAAATTCTAAATAATAAGAAGCTAGCTAACTAACCAAAACCTTCGAAAGAAGATAGAGGCCCCGCCCCGCCCCGTACACCAAATGTATTGAATTTTCTACCTGCGCTATAAGATTTAGTTTTACATATATATATAACATTAGTGAAATGATCCTCGCCCGCCTCGCTGGCTGTAATATAAAATTAGACCGCAAATGACTTTCCATAGCAACCGTTACTATAGCAACCGCATAAATAATGCGAAATGAAAACGTTTATAAAAGTTAGTTATAAATAAAATGATGAAATAGAAAAAAATAATAAATAGCCTATATGCATCTACAAATCATTCTGCGTCGTTTCCATGTCGATACGTACACCACTCCTTTTCACGTTATTGGCGAAAAAATAAAACATTTTTTTTTTAAACATATATATTCAGATGATAAAAAAACTGTCTCTGTTTAGTTTCAAATAATCGGGGATGACTGGAGAGATTTTGAAAGGACTTTCACTGATAGGAGCTCAAGATATAAGAAACAGCACAGTTGTTGCAGACAGCAGTGTTCGGATAAGTGATAGGCAGACACTATTACAACAAATTTATCCAGACATTAATTATAGCAGCAGTACTGGTCCGGTCCAGCTAGACTCGATCAAAAGCTCCAAAAATACAACGGTACATCATTTCACAAATAATCTTTTATGCCAGCCTAATAATTATGGAAATAGATCATGTCAGCGATGTCTTCTTTGTACATCGAATCGGTTATTTTACTGCTTAGGTTTATTTATACCTTTCTGCAACTTGGCACTATAATTAATATTTATTCAGTTCATAAAACTAAGGCTCACGAAACTATTCCAACCCCTCGTATCACATACGTTTTCAATACCACCAACAAACATTGGTTCTGGCAAAATCTATTGTGGAATGATCTATATCAAAATTTGATGATTTACCTTGTCTTATATGATCGATACACTTGTATTTCCTATTTTTAAGCAACTTTTTACCGGTTTTAATAGTAAACAAGTGGAATTGTCGTGTTGTTGTAAAATAGGATCAACTCTCAGTTACCAATCTTATCACTCCACCCTGAATGATTGTGTGGTTATGGATGTGTCTGGTACATTGTGGTTGCGGCTTATAAAGAATTCTCCATCTTTCTCTATTCATGGCACAGCGTGTACATTTAGTCAAAGAATACATTCAGAAGAAGTCTGAAGAACTGAAGTCGCTTTTTACATCTATTCCGCCATGGTCTGTAAATTATTGTTGTATAAAAAGTTTGGGGCTAGATATTAACTTAACTTAGATATTTTAAACTGAGAGATATATAATTGTATTGAAAATGTTTAAAGAGGTAATCTTGTATTAAATAATTTGTCAATTATCTTTGATGTACCGGATGAAATAAAAAATAGACATTGAATGAAATTTGAATTAATATAGAATTACGCCCTTCCTGAAGCATTGGTTAGTTGAATCAGTTCAGCTGCAAATTTAAAAAAGCATAAGTAATATTTGTTGTTTATTAGGGAACTTTCCGATTTAAGGTAAGTTTTACTTTAATACCGTTCTGATCCATGCCCAGAAAGATGAACGATTGTGGTTAATCAAACAATTTATTAGTTGCATAATTGTTTATGCTATTAGCAAATTAACTGAACCAATAGCTTAACGTTTTATTAATATCAAGCTATTCTTGCTTTGATCCGTGTGAGATCCGTTACGTTTTTTTTATTTCGTTCCCCTTAGTTGTTTTGGGCTGGGCCCTATAATGTATAGGTCCAGGCCCCTCAGTTTACCATCGCTTTTATTTATTACACTTATTACTCGTTCGCCATTCAAGTTTTTTTTTCATTCAATTCTCTCTTTTGTCATTTCAGTTGTCCTACTTCATTCACATTCCTTGAACACATCTCTCACATATAAGGACTACAATCTCTTTCTTTACTAGGTTTTACAATTATTCTTATTTTTACTTATATCTACACATTCTTTTCCTTAGTTTATTATCACATTTTATCTCATTATTCTATTTCCAATCTTTATTATTTTTCACTTGTTTATTTTTATTTTATTATGTATTTTATAAAATACTTATTACTGTATTATATTCTATTTCTCTTTCATTATTTCCAACATTTATATTCCTTTTTTAATTATCATTTTAAGTCGTCTCAAGTTTACTTATTTTCTTAGAAAATTTGAATAAGGAGCAACGACTGTTCTCACTAATCATCATCAGATCAGATCTCAGATTTGATCCGTTATACTTATCAATACATGTAAATTTTTTAGAGGTTTTTTTAATATATTCCTTTTTTATTTTTTTGGATGGATAACCTTACAATTACACATACGTCCACTTTTAGATATGCCAGTAAATAGATCTCCTTTATACCAAAAGATCGTGATCGACAGCAGTTTTTATTGATTCTTTATTGTAAACTTTAATGTTATCTTGTAGTCAATCATAGTAGTACTTTTGGATATCCTTAATGTATTTCATTTAAGACTAGGAAAATTATATCAAATGAACAGTAGTAACTATACTATATAGCATAACTATAAGATCAGAGGTTGATTTGAGGTCCTTGTCTGTTATATTTATAGCAACCATTATGCGTTGTTATTATTGTATGCCCAAGATAAATGCTGTAGGCAAATAATATGTGTCTAGATAAATTAATGTATTGTTATAAAAATATAATTGTTCAGAGTTCTGATAATAATACAAAATATTGCTTGAAAATGATCACTTCTGCAGTAATGCTATTATAAAGATGTAAAAACTTTCATCGTTAATATTTAAAGCGAGTTGGGGTATGTATATATCGTTTAGGTGATGAAACTTGATTTATTTAATTTAGCTCTGGTAGCCACTAACTAAAGCTTAGCGTCGACTGTTCGTGGACGACCACAATTGAATTTAGCTCCAGTGACGCGTACAAAGTCAATGGTGATCGACTAATTGTTGGCCGACACCATTTACTAACTGCACTGACATTTTCAGACCATTAAGGTTTCCATTAACATTCACATTTATGATTTTTTTTTGACGTTTACTCAACTGTTACAAATTTATTAAAGCTTTATTATAATAAAAGGATAACAAATAGTTTAATGCAATCAAATCCGCAAATTTCATTTCTATTAAATTTCTACATTGTTCTCTCTCCTACTTTAATCTTATTTATAGTTATTATGGCTTTACACTCATGAGGTCTTTATATATTATTAATTTAAGTGAACGAGCATTGATAAATTATGCGTTGGAATAATATCCTTTTCCAATCATATAATCACTGTTCATGTCTTGCACGAGTTTCATTCAATTGGTACATAATTATAAAAAAAAATTAAGATCTAAAGTCCACCATTCTTATCGCTACGTATTTAATATGAACATACGAGAGTATAAGTTCATCGACCTGTAATTACGTATCATGTACGTGGGAGGAAGCTTGATGACAAAAACTTCATAATTTTGACTAAACCGATCATTAATATAATATAAAATAGGCAATATTAATTATTGTATTACATAGCATCGTAACATTTTAAGAAGTATTTTTAAAAAAAATAGAGGATAAAATATAGGAAAACATAAAACGAAATAGACGTGGTGCAAGCAACCTAACACTAATATCCATTAAGTTATTGACTTCTAAAGCGATTTTCTATAAACAGTTAAAATAAAAACGAACCTTTGCTCATGATGATCCTCCTGTTCGAACATTTGGTCATGTTCTTCTTGAGATAGACTAAGGTCACCAAATTGCTGTTCCAACGAGTTAGCCATTTTTCCACTGATTTACAATATATATAAGAAAATACGATATATATATATATATATATATAGAAGAAATTTTTTTTAAAATAAATAATGTGAAAGATACAACAAATAGCGCACAGCCACTGTTAAAATTAGTTAACGTATTTTGATATATAAATGATGGGTAACACTGAAAACTATTTAGCCGTTAGGTAGAGTACAGGAATGGCCGAGATGGCAACACCGGCAGCGTCTGCGATGGCGAGCGGTGGCGGTGGTTCGAACGAGTGAGTGCACTACGTACGATGATCGTCGCGCACACGTGCACACTACGGAAGCTACAGATGCCGCGTATTTATTTTCGTGTTACATAATAGGATTGGAGGCGAACAAAGTACTGGGCCGGGGTAGATAAGGTGGGACCGACGCCGTGCGAAGGGTATCTGCCGCGCGGGGTAGAGTAGGATGGGACGCGAGGCGAGCGCGCGAGGGCACGTGTGCGCAGTGCGTACGGTTCGCAGGCTATCGAGATCTCTACCCGACTGACTGATGTGACGTGCGTGACTGAGCCGAGCGGGCACGACGCCGGCCTGACTCGTTTCTGTGCATCCATTTCGTGTACATTTTGTTTGAGAATGCGCACATTGGGCACGCCCAGTGTGCGCTGAGGCCCGCGGGGAGAGCACGCCGCACTTAAGCGACACTCATTTATCGATTTTAATGTTTTATCGGAGGGCTAGGCATGAGTCGCACTTGTTTACCTCGATACTACGGCTCCCTAGTACTACTAAAGCTACTACTACTAACATAACTAGGATTTATAATTACTATTGGATAATTTTTATAAGAAACGAAAATCAACTTTATATTGACGTAGTTTAAGGCGATAACTCTACAAATCTATCTGAACGTTGGTATTATTCATCACTGTATTTTATTACTTACACAATTTATATTTCTATATTAGTTCACAGAACAAAAAAAATTTAATAGTATATTTATGTTAGAAATTAGCAGTATTAACGATAAATGTATTTTAAAGAAACACTCCACTAGAAAAATAATTTAAAACCAGTTTTAAAATACGTCATAAAACACAAGACAAAAATATTTATCATTTAGATTATTGCTTCATAATATTTGTTGTTATTATTTTAAATTTATGTTATGAAATAATTTAAGGTTTTTGGTCCCAGAAACTGATTGGGAAATATATATTACGTATGATATTAATCAATTTTTGTTTAAAATAGAAGTTAGATTTTTTTACAAAAATAAGTAATATTATACGATGTCCCACGTGGTATTTTAAACATCACATAAAAAAGATCATGGCAAATATTACTGAGTTACTTCGTGAAGTAGAGTCGTGTAGCGCCGCCGCGCCTATGCCTCTTTCACGGCGCTAGCCCGGGCCCCGCGGAGAGCGGTCGCCTGACACCGCCTACTTCGTCCGGTACAGGCGTCGCCGGTCTCGTGTCCCGCTTCACCTCGAAGCACAGGGGGCAGAGACGCGTATCCAAGGAAAGAAAACGCCCTTCAAAAGTCCGCGGAGCCCTCGTGGCGTTCAGTGAAAAATATGAGCCGGCCCGCATCCCGCAATCTCTTGTGCTGGGATCGGCTATGCATGTCTGATGTTTATTTATTTAGGACTATCAACACCGTGATTATTATAAATACCTGATATAAATAAACATTATACATATAAAATTATCATAGCATCACTAATAAATAGATATGGGTTACTTACCCATGTTGTGAGTAATAAGTGTAAGAGTAAATAAGTGAAAATAAAATAAATTAACTATACAAATGCTAAAAGTGAAATTTAACAACATAAAATGTTTATTTTAGAGTCTAAAAATTAAAGGAAAACAGAAACACTAACAAACGACGATGAACACGATGAACATGAAAAGATGAACCGAGTTGCATTAAATGTGTCTTTAGTGAGCCCGCCCCGCTCTAGAAGGCAGCCAGCCATCCGTCCTTAATTAGCGAGAGGTGCCAACACCGCGCGCGGTGGAAATAGGAACGAACTCGCAAAACGACTGGCGATCGCGATAAAAATGTCGTACAAATGAGCGCCGCGTACGTCCCGTTCGAGCGGCTGTGTGAGAGGCCCAGCGAGCGGCAGGCGAGCGGCGGCGAGCGGGCGGACCAGCGGGCGGGCGAGCGGGCGAGCGGGGGCACCGCGCGCCGTCACCACTGATTCATGGCGGACGGACGCGCTAGACGCCCACTCCTCTAACACACACTCAAACTTTACACATCGCACCTTTTTCAATTGGTTTTCACTTTGCTTCCTTTACAAGTCCATATAAACATTTATTCCACTTGTATTTCATAAAAAAAAACTTATAAAGAAATCAAATGTCATAATGCAAAAAATACTGCGTGCAGAGCCTGAGCTTCAAGGTTCGAGCCGCTTTCGACCGTACCGAAATTGCCTCTTTACCTGCGGCTTTTTTTTAAGTTTTTAAGTATAACACTATCACGTTCTAAAGTTTTTGATCAAAATTTACCAAAATATATATTATTATTATTATTAAAAATCTAAAACTCTCAGGAAATTGGATTATTTTTCATTTTATTGTGAACTATTTCGTATACAATACAAAATTTATATATTTTAAAACATTACATTTTGAAGACAAGAAATGTTACCTGATATAGAAAGGGATGGGAATTGGTATCCTTGTCCTTCGTCCTTCGTCCGGTTGAAGCTAGTGCAAAGTGACGTCAGTGTCCAATCTAACGTCACCCTCAGTGAAAGTATAATGTTTTGCTGGCAACCATGCGGGATCTCGGCGGGCATTGCCACGCAACAAGTGATGCAATTCATGGTGATCTCTAGCGTTGTGAACGATATATTTATTTTGTGTCTCTGGAATCTCCTATCGCCATAGTTTGCGTTGTGATGCGATGCGATACGATGTGATGCGGTACAGCGCGGTGCGGTGCAGTGCGGCCCGGTGCGATGCGGTGCATTGCGATGCGGTGCGGTGCAATGCGATGCGGTGCGGTGCGGTGCGATGTGGTGCGGTGCGGTGCGATGTGGTGCGGTGCGGTGCGGAGCAGGGAAGTGCGACGCTATCGTTAGATGACATCCGCTCGCGGCAACCCCTCCGAAATATGAATTAATTGGCGATCAAGTTTGAAGCAGAATAAAAACTTTTTTTGATATTATGCACCGGCAAAGGGCCAAATGAGCCATTATTGTTGAGCTAAAGATTTATCCCAACAGCGCGCGCAAACGACTGAAGGAATTCATGGGCTTTTGTGAAAGACTTGGAAGCGTTTAGAGGTCACCCTCTGTCGGGCGCGTTTCGAGAGCCTTTTGAATCGTTTGGGGGACCGTTAGAACCAGGGGCTCTTTAGCAATTCAGCAATTCTGTTAGATTTGTGCATTGTTTTATTAAGTTTCGAATTATTTTTATTAAGTAAGTTATAAAATCCTTATTTTCGATCTATTGAAGTACCTACTCATATTGGCTGCGCGGTAAGCTTAATCGATACAAATAAATAAAGCGTACATTAATGATTTGTGCTCTACAGTAAGTATATTTTAAGAGTTAGAGCGCGGTAGATATTTTTCGAGGGGTTCTTCCATCGGCACTCCGTGCAGGGGAGTGTTGACGCCGCACCGGACGAGGTTGTCGGGCGGTGCGCGGACGTCATAAAACGCGCGAGTATACTTTTGCGAGGGCGGTTGCTTAACTCGAAGAATTAGTGACACTCAGATGTCATTTGTAATTTTCGTAATTAATTAAATTCCATGGCTCATGTACTTCATTGTTGTCGGCTGATTTAGTAATTTTCTTTGTCGTATTAAAATAGAATATAGATTGCTGAGTGGTAGGGGGAACGACTGTAGAAGCTAACTCATTTATAACATTACCGGTAGGACAGACATATTGGTAGAAGGTAGGTATTTAAACACCTATAATAATTAGTACTGATGTTTTAAATATAGGTGTAACGTTCGTACTAACGATTAACAACGTGTTATTCATAGCGAATCGTATGTAAATATTGTTGAAGGGGTAGATAAAGATTCGCGGCTAAATGAAATAAACATACCCGTTACGGGAGAACTAAAGCAAAAATTATTAACCGTTTTGTCTATTGAAATTATTTTCTATCAGGTACCGCTACACTACTACTGTTCACGATAGTGAAATGCAGATTAAATTTACCACTGATGTATCCATTTATTATCGACTATATAAATTATCTTATGAGGAAAAGTTAAGGGTACGCGCTATCATAAAGGATTTACTAGATAAAGGCATAATACCCCGTAAGAACATTACGAATACTGCAAGATGCCTTATTGTCTTGATAATGCTCCTGCTATTTATCAAAACACTATAAAATCTTATTGAGGCGGGAACTGTATTTGTCTACATTGATGACGGTACTTTTACTGACCGAAACAATACAGAAAAACCTTGTCTTGTTAAACTCGGTACTGAAAATTTTTGCCGATAGTGGATTTTTCATCAATTAAAAAAAAACGTACGTTTCTTAGTGATAAAGTAGAATACTTAGAACGGGTTATTAGTAAGAGTAAGCATAAAATTGAGGTGCTAATTAAGTCGTCTAAGCCAAACAGAGTTAAACAGAATTCGTATGTGAATATGAATAGATGTGCACAAAAAGAAAAATAAAAAAACGAAAGGAAAAAATCAAGTAAACGATCGTGATTAAGAGAAAGCACTGATTAGTTATGTTCTGGAATGAGAGATTCATATCAAGTTATCCGGATTCTACCGAACGATTGATATGACCTCAAGCTTACTCAAGCAACTTAGTCAAGCCGCTGCAGAGTACAGTGTTATGGCGAGGTGAATGGACACCTGAAACTAGTGCTGGATTTTTTTAATGATAGTGTGACATTCATGTGTATTTGATTAATATTCTGTTTAGAACAATTTTGTTGATCGTTGATACCATACTTATCTGAAGCTTAAAATTTTAGGGACTATACTAAACAATAACTAGTGTCTTTTATATGCAGAGGTGTCGTTGGAAAAAACCCATGTAAGTCCCGGTTAACGTGACTTTGGGATGACCTCGACACGTAGAGCTGCACCGTGATGCATGGTGCAGCTGGGAGGTTTGGTTGGTGCGGGGGCTCACACTGTCTAGAGAACTATGTCAGTCCATCCACAGTAGTGGATATCGGGGTGACCTATTAAAGGTCGATGTAAGGCTTGGCCGGCAAAGCCAATCGGCTGCTAAGCCTGCTAGTTGAAATCACCTTTATTATCAGGCTTTGATGAAAATAATGCAGCTGTTAAAGCCCATCCTTCTATGAGGAGTTACTATGGCCGTGAGATCGTGGCTATGTCAGCAGAGGCCGTGTAAGAATCAAAAGACTGGAGAAATTTTTCAACGGGTTCTTCCACCGGCACGCCGCCGCGCAAGTGAGTATCGACGCCTGTACCGGACGAAGTGGGCGGCGCCGGTGACGTAATAATACGCGTAAGTATACTTTTGCAAGGGCAGTTAGATCATAGAATTGGTGAAAGTCAGACGTCATTTGTGATTTTAAATTAATTAAATTGTTAGTGTTCTGATTAAATACTTGATAAAATAGTATATTTATGTAAACATTCTGTAAAATATGTAAAAAAAGGTAGTTTTCCGTCACATTGTTTAAAAAGAATTCATTCTATTTATAAGAATTTTACTTTTCACTTTTTCGAACATCCTATAGTAACTTCCACACTTCCTCCCCTACAAATCCCCCTCTCTACTTCTACACTTTATAATGAACTGGAAAACATTGGAATTGGAAACTGGAACACATGGACAATTGTCAATAAAGCATTGTTTACCAATTGCTTGGAGAAGTTTATATGCAAGATTTTTTTACTTTTTTTAGAGGAAATAAAGACATACCGTGATGGTAGTAAACGAAATGTATTGGTTTTATTGAATGAAATATATTTATTAATATTTTCTTTTAATTGTATTCAATCACAACTTTTATATTGTTATCTTTATTTTACTTGTTTTCAGGCACTACATCCATACTTTGGTGCTCAAACCATTCGGCTTTCTATATACAGAATATTAATAGAATACAAAAAAAAATTTAAATAAAATTAACAGGTGTGAAATCAAATGGTATGTTTCCCAACCCTTAAGTTTGTATTTTTTACTTTTCTTCATAGTACCAACATTAAGATAGCCAATGTGAAAGATAATTCAGTTTTTCTACGACACTACAGATTGAACAAAGCAGTATCATATCAATGTTCCTGTTTGTAACGCCTTAAGCTCCAATAATAGAAAGTGCAAATAATATCAAAACCAATAAAAAGGTAAATGCTAATTTCTGTATCAGTTTAATACGTATTTATTACGTCACTGGTTTATCGGTGGATAGACAGCAAGACGAGCAGCAGCTGAGAGCAGTAGCAGCGTCGTGACGCCCACCGCGAGTGTTATGTCGTTATCAAAGCTTATCAGCGTACTACCCCCGGCCAATCGCGCGTTGGCCACACCCTCTGCAACTGCACATGCACCCCTTTGCCGCGCTAGGCCCTCCCCTGCACTGAGACTGCTATGACTAATATTATAGTTTAAGTAGCTAGCTAGAATAATTTTTTCAGCATAACAATAAAAAAAATTGACGATAAAGATTTGCTCACACAGTAAATATTTTATAAATGGCGTCATTATTAAAATATGGTTACTCGTACTACCGGATACACATGTAGTATCCGGTAGTACGCGTGATCTCGGCTTAAGGACTAGTGAAAACCTGCGGCAAACGGATATGTTTTCCAAAATAAATGAATGTTTAAATTAATTTCAGGAGATAAGGTTTAATTGCTATCTAGTTCACCTATAAACAGCTATAACTCTTGGGACACTACTTTTCAGTAGTTCAAACCCTTATTGGAAGCAAGCCAAGTTTTTATTCGTGTCAGTGTAACGTCTCAATAATTCTTAATATTAGGTAAACTGAAAGAAATCTCGATATTTAATTTATTATACTTTGTATACATTATAATCTAAAGAGTTTAAAAGTTTACTACATCAGGTTTTAGTACGTGGATACTATATGTGACAAATCTGTTTTTAAATATTCATCTAACGTCACACACACACACACACACAACAATAGTTAACGGAAGTGTTTCATCCAGTTTTTACTTTAATAAATAACACCTCTAATGTATTAAAATGTATGTGAAAGTATCAGATGTCTTGTCAGTTCGGCATCCGCATGATATACTGTCCAAGCTTTGATATCTCACCTTTGTGCTTATAAACATTTCCTGGCGAATTAAATACGTTGTTAATAATAAAGGTATATTCAACCACCCTACCTTAAATAACTTATTTCGTCTTCATAATACTTCTAAATATGAGAACTTAATTATAAAACCTTTTTTTTCAATAAATTTAAAACAGAACTTCGCTTTCGTATCATGTACTAGTCCGTTCTATTAAATAAACACCACTTTGTTGTAATTTCCGTCGCATTATAAAAATATCTTTTCGTCACATATCACTTCTTCCCGTCCAATGTGTATGGGGGCCTAGGCAGGGCTAGGTCTCACTGCTTATGTATAAACAAACCCCCACCCGTAGCGACCTAGCGAGGATGGGGGTCGGAACCGGTCGGACATGTTAGGTCCTACTCGTTCCCAAATATGTACTTGCCCGGCCCAGTAGACTGCAGAGCACTCTATCGTCACAAACATCATATTATTACATGAGCGCTTTATTGTTTGAGCAATTTGGGGATTCTTAACGTAAATGATGTGTAACCCGCATGTATTATGCACATACATTCCCGTTTAAGGTTTCTTTATAGATTTTTTTTAGCAATAGGTCTTTCGTGTTGACCGCTTCTCCAGGCTTGCGTAGTGTGAAGAAATAGGGAACCCGATCTCCAAATCCCGCGAAACCGTACACCGCTTTAAACAAGACAACTTATCACGTACATATATATATATGTAAGTGAAACAAAAGTAAAGATAATTTAGAAAACTTAAGTGCACTTATTTGTTAACATATTCTGTAACATTTATTGTTAAATACACTTCAATACACAGAGTATACACTTATTTATTTTGCTAATATCCGTTTTAATTCGTAAAATATTGTTATATCTAAATGCACCATATTAATGTTGATGACAGGTAATAAGTTGAGTGCAACGCTGCAAAGATGCGTTCGCACTGCTAATGCGACTTCGAGGAATGATAGTAGGGAACCTTTATTCTGCGCAGACTAACAAAAGGCCGCATAAGAATATATACGTATAGTATTAATACGTTTATAAGTATCAATACACAGCATGCGATTAAGAGGAATCGCAACACTACCGCGTAATAATGAATCAGCGTTAAACGGGGTGTTTACTGAACAAGCCTTATCGCGTTTTAATGCGAAATTTGTTGTTTAATGAAGCAGCAAAGTTAGTTATTATCTAATATAGCTAAGGTGTGGTATAAAAACAAAATTTGGACGAGGTGGACATCGAAGTTGGGAATTCAACTTAGAATATTAAACCATTTGTGTTATTGGGCATGTGGCAAAGGAAGGGATACATTGGTAGCGTCTCTATTTGAATTTGTCTGATTTTGGAAATAGTGGGAAGTTAATATTTATTATGATTTGTGTCTTAACATAGACATCAAAGTAACAAAGTAACATTGGTTACTACGTAAAATGACATTTTGTTGAATAACAATTAAGAGATCACATAGCAACAACTGAGTCCACGTCCCGGAATCCATGCGGGGCCCCACTTAAGTTTAATAAAACTGGCCAATGAAACGAGGGACAGGACGTCGCCCCAACTTTCGAATTATTTAAAGCGCCATGATCGGGAACAATGCCCACTGGTCGCTCATGTTCACATTTTTCTCCGGGGGTTAAATTACGGCCACATTTTAATTAAGCGTCAAAATAAATACCATCGGTGGTTACTTTTCTCATCCAAAGGTGGCAAAAACAACTTGTGGCTATTTATAGACATATTTTGTTAATTTTTTTTATTGGCCAGTCGCCTAATGGTAGCATATCTACCTACCGGATACCCTTTATAAGATAGTACACCTACAGCGCCAATTTCAAAAATTACTGTGTTCCGGTTTAAAAAGCGTTGTCGTTGGTGAAATTACTACGGGTAATAAGATTTGTGTCTTATTAAATATGGAAATGAAATGTGGAATTATTGAGAATAAATATTAAAAATTAACAGTAATTATTTTTTTTTATATATATTATGTCCGTACATACGAAATTATCGTTTTGTCGCACTGACCGCTTTGATCTGAAATATCTCCTCTCTGGTTGAGAATTCCAAATTCAAATTTATAAATTCATTTAGCTGCTACATTTGAGTTTTGTAAACAGTCATTCATTTGTTTTTTCGTCATTATTATTTTCTTTGGCGTCGTTTATTACCCTACAATGGAAAACATGAATATCGGTACATTTACGAGTACGAGTTCTACCGTGGCACCAGCATCAGTGCTGCAGGAACTGCTCGAAGGATTAATGATGTGTACGGCGCTGGTGTCGCAAAAGAAAGCACGGTACGTTTTTGGTTTCAACGTTTTCATTCCGGAAATTTCGACCTTCAGAACCAACCCCGTGAACGGCCGGAGACCAAAGTAGAAAATGATGAATTAAAGGCTATTATGGAAGCGGGTCCATCACAAAGCACTTCAGTGATAGCTGCAGGCTTCAGGGTAAGTGACAAAACTGTATTAATAAGTATTAATCCATTTGAATCAAATCAGGAAAGTAAAAAAACTTGAACGATGGATACCTCATGAATTGAGTGAATCGAACTTGCAGACACGTGTCGACTGCTGCTGCTGTGTTACTTTGCTCAACCGACACAATGATGAAAGGATTTTAAATCGAATCATTGCTTGTGATGAAAAGTGGATACTGTACGATAATCGGAAGCACTCGTCGCAAGGGCTGAACCCTGGAGACCCAGCCAAATCCTGCCCTAAATGAAAATTGACTCAGAAAAAGTGACTCGTCAGTGTTTGGTTCACTACAGCTTTCTAAAATCTGGTCAAACGATTACGGCAGATATCTATTATCAGCAACTGCAAACCATGAAGGAAGAACTAGCTGCTAAACAACCGACATTGGTCAATCGCTCTAGGCCACTGCTGCTTCACGACAACGCAACACCACACACTGCACAACAAACAACTACAAGTTAGATAAGCTACAATTGGAGTGGCTGCGATATCTACCGCACTCTCCGTACTTCGCCCCAACAGATTACCATTTTTTCCGAAATTTGAAGGACATCTTACAAGGAAAAAAATTCGGATGGGGCACAGTCCAAACCGCCTTCACTTGATTCTCGCCTCTATAGGTTTTTTCGTAAAGGGATCAATAAACCACCTATGAGATGGCAAAAGTGCATATATAACAACGGTGCATACTTTGATTAATCAAATATATTTTCCAAAAAAAAATTTACTTTATATTCCTCCGTACAAAACGACAATTTCATATGTAAGGACCTAATATACTTTTATCCAAATTCGCATTGAACGTTTTCAAAGTTTTTTTGTCTACTATGCGACGACACGAGCGGAACGTTCACCTGATAGTAAGTGATACGCCCGCCCATAACGTGGCGTCAGTAAAGTTGATATACCCAGCACACACTATGTCCACGATGTCGTTGAAATGATGATGATGATGATGACACAGCACACAGCACATTGCGCCTGCCTCCCTGAGACAAGGCACGTTAAGCTTCGTTACCCCAGTAACTTCACTAGCTACAACTCCCTTCAATCAGGAACACAGTAATGTTTGCACCCTACTGTTTGACGGCAGAAATAACAGATGAAGTGTTACCAAGATGGTCACCGGCAAAAGAGATCTACCACCAGTATATTTAAATAAGGGTTTATGTCTCCGGCGACATACTCAACAATTTGTCAGTTGCATAAACATTAACGTCCTTATTGCTCTTGCAATACAAGTTATTATTTGTTTTCCTATGGGATCTCAATCTAGGTCGTCGTAGTTTGGGTACCTCTGGTTAATTAAAACTTGGCAAAGCCGATTACGCCAGCGTGCTGATTAGATCTCAAGACACTTTTGCGGTTTCAGCTACTGCACTCCTCATTTCGAATATGAATAACTAAAATATATATGAGGAACAGAAGTGGAGAATTGTATGTTCCGTTTTGTCATCATGTGAAGAAACAAATTCAAACAGTCCCCCTAATATTCCTTATTGTTGGGACCTGGAGCCTGTTATCTCACAAAAATTTAAATAATTTAACCAGCATGGTAAACGGTAAGCCAGCAAGAACGGTATATTAGCAGATGTCTTCTTGTTAAAGCTTTTTCTTTCATGTTAGATGTATCTAGGGACGGTTTGTAGACGTTTTCTTAAGACGATTTTCTTCACCATAAAATTTAGAGAAGATGTAATCTTCGCCTCCTCAAAACGTTTAGTCTACTGGTACTAGGTGTGTATTGTCTGAGACCGTCTAGGTGGGTGCCACCATCTCATGGCTTATTTCTGTTGTCAAACAGTAGTGTAAAAACATTACTGCGTTCTGGATTGAAGGGCTCTGCAACTAGTGAAATTACTGAGGTAAGACATCATATCTTATGTCTCCGACGATGAGCACATGTGGTGCTGTGTATAACATTTTAACTAACGCCGTATTGGTATGGACAGGCGTATGACTTAATTAGATCGTAACGATTGTCCCGTCGTTTCGTTGAATAAAAAAAATCTGAACTAATCAATGAATGGCACAGATTATATAAAATATTTCTGTATGCCCTATATATTACGAAGCAATATGGATGGACTTATCTGCTGATAAAAGCTAATTGATTTCAGTGGGGACTAAAAAAATATCTCGATTTATTTAAAGCACCATCAACAAGTGCAACAGGCGAATATAAATATATAGTGATGAGTATTTTTTGTTAGACACCGTCTCGTTAAGTACGAGTACAGCATCTACCTTTTGCTGCGAAGGAGTACCTTCTTGCTAAGAATTAACGGCAGTGATGATTCTTGTAATAGCAATGCTCGTTTTACGTTCAGAGCGACAAGCGCGTTGTAATCATATAATTTTAACTAACAACACATCTTGGCACTTCGTTCGTTTTTATAATAATCTCCTGCGATTTAGTTAAATATTTATGGACATGAAGTCTTGTGTATATTTCTTAATCGATAATGCCTCAAATAAACCTCTGATACCTGGGAAGCTATAAGATTGGCGACACAAAGTTTTGACAAAATTGTGATGTTGCACAGTAACCAGCGACGCGTGTCATGGTCATGGATGTGTCAACGCTCCTCTTAGAGGAAATGAGTGTCTAGACCGCTAGCGACTGATGATTTCAATGTATAACGGCAACAGTATTATTTGTACACGATGGGGGCGGCTCTTTGAAATGCTTCACTGTTTTGCTATGGGCTCATTAAATGTCTACAGAAATATGTTTTTACATTATACGTAAAATTTAACAATAGTTAAAAATAATACACGATTTCTATAAGACACGAGAATTTTTATTTTTAGAAAAAATATATTTGGTATACTTAACGATTAAACAAATTTGGAGATTATAAGGAAATACTAAGAAAAAATCGGTTATTTTAACATAGCGTTCAAGTATTATTAGTTATACTTATTGTTTGGAAATTAATATCAGCATTGCAGTGTCTGCTGTTAGTCAAGTGCATCCATCATCCTCAAGCTCGTCGACAGACAACCATATTTTCACCTTTTGTGTAGTAATTTTTCTCACGGGTACTTGTGCGAAATCCTTCTGGTGCGCTTCACCCAATGATTGTGTAATTAATTCACCAGTCCAACGTCTTTCCCATTTCTACTTCTTTCTTTCTATGTCGTTCAACATGTCAAGTACTGTCGCAAAACGTAATTACCACTCGAACGCAAAATAAAGAAAATTCTGTCTTATACCTTTTATCACTGTTCTATTGCAGACGGATAAAGCTTTTCCATAAACAAAAAGATCGTTAATACTAAAGCTTACTTTCACCTGTTTTCAATTTAAACAGAATTAATTTTACAGAAAAGAGTAACGTTAATGTTAGAGAAGTTTTTTGAAACAAGTGCCTTCATACATCTTGAATGATATATTTTCGAAAAATAGGATGATTATACGTGTAGAAATCATCACATAATACGCTAAATAATTTGTAACGTATAGACCTCACATTAAGTTTTATTAATGAAACATTTCTAAGTATAACTATATTTAACGAAGGCTCACACCTAATTATATAGTGAAAACGCTCTCCGTCCCTCTCTCCCGTCTATCTCTCTCCCCTTTCTAATTTAAATTCAAAGTGAATTATTTCCGTACGGATCTTACAATGCGATTATACTTTCGGTAGCAACAGTATAAAACTAATTGTAACATGATAAATATTCCACGGTAAGATATCCTATAACGGCCACTGGATAAAAATGCGCGATGAAACGGTTCTAGGTAAGGTAATGTTATCCACGCGTGAAAAAGGACTTGTAAATAATTCCTGTTAAACATATTCAGCGTTTTAATACTTGCTAAAACGGCATAGATAACAAGCCCACTCACTATAGCACATCGTTTAGGTCACCGTTCGTAGAATATTCAGTTTATATCAAATCATAGGAACCGGCGAAGCTTACTCTTAATAAAACATGTTATGCACAGGCGGCATCTCGTCTTCGTATCGGAAATTGATGTGCATACTGCAAACGAAATGTCTTGTGATATGTACGACAGTGAAACATATTTGAATGCGGACCGATTTGCCGAAATGTTAATATCTTTAAAAAATAAATCTACGGGACGCAGCGTCTGTCATCTCAGAGAGGAGAGATTTCGAAGCGGAGATTAATGGAATATTGATTCCGGTCCCTTTTACAACATTGGATGCATTACGTGCTCCTTAATATAAATAATACCGATGATCATAACTATGAGGCACTTTGTTAGTGCGTGTGTTTACACAGCACCCACCACTGCTGGGCTGGGCTCATCGTCTAAACCACCTATTACCAATATCGCATTAATTCCACAAACTACAGCGTTATTAAGTCGTACATTTAATCTTATATGCAATTTGTATTGAATTAATGAGATTCTTTCCTAAAATAACTCTTCGTGGCGATGAACAACGGGTAATTTTCAAAAAGAGCGAACTTAAAACTCTCACTTGCGAAGTGGTTATAAGATAACATAACTTTGATACTGATAAGGACTTTGAACAATGTAATAGCGGGAGAGGAAGACGCACATGCACTATCATAGATGGGCGGAGTTTCGCTGCACGTGCGTTAACGTGGCAAAGATATAGTGCAATGATACAAAAGACGGGCTAAGGTGAGAGGTAGCGGAAGAGGGGTTAGAGAGGGAGGGGTTGGTGGCGGCCGGTGAAAGTGCGCGTGCGCAGCGCGTGTCTCGCGCCGGTCCGACCGGCTCTTCGTAAGTCCGGCTGCATTACCGCCACTTTAATTTACTATTTCATTTCTATAGCATCCCCCAAACATTTATCACCACAAGATCATGCCCGGCCACAACAGGCGCTTGATTTGCGATTACATTTTAAACTGCTTCATTATCAAAAGTCACTTTATGACTCTTGTGTAATGCAGCGCAGAGAAAAAAATTCAACTTGCATTCAAAATGTTTACTTTTGATGCAGTCGTCATCTCTCCGCGTCGAAAGGTCATGTTCCCATGTCGATATACATTCACTAGTTTTCACGTGATCGCATATAAAATAAACAAAATATATGAAATACGGAAAAGGAGATGGAAACGATTGTGAATAACGCTTGGCGCATCACGTGCTGTAATAATGGCGCGATAGTTAGGATCTTTACACTTCATCACATTGTATTCGTCCACTTGTGACGCAAGTTGTCAAAGGTCTCATCGCATCTTTCCGACATTAGTGCAGCCATCAAATACATTATGAAAGTATGTAGAAAAAAAAACTGGTTTTAGTGCCAGCGAAGCATTGCTGACCTAACACTATAAATTCTTTAAGAGTAATAAAATGAGCGACTGCTTTGCTGTTAACATTGTAATGTAGAACATTTATATATTAAGAGAAAACTCTTAATAAATAAATTTATAGGGTTTAATGCTGCACATTACAGTGTACAGTATAATATAACCAATTACTTCAGTATTAAATGCAATAATTTTTTAAAATTAAACGAATCTGAAATAATAATCCATGTAATATTTTTTTTTTATATTATCTTTATTAAATGCACAACTTAATTCCTGACATGGGCTAAGTGTCAAGGATCGGGTTCCAGTCGGTCTCCGATGTATACGGGGGCTAATAGAAAGGGCTGGTGTAGTAGGGTGGCAAGCGGAGAGTTAATTATAATTGACTTAAATACAAATTGATTCAAATATAAATCTACACGAAGATTGTCTACATAAAATTTGTGAGTAGAGGAATGCAGTTTTGGCAGGTGTGATAACAATCGCAAACTTAAAGTAATACCACATCCACAGACGTGCAAAGGCAGCTGCTTCGTGCTTATTTGCTAGTAGTATACACACGAACGCTGTGCTTAGCGTAGAGAAATATACAAATAAAAAATACAATTCGTTAGTATAATTAAGTAAACATGCACCCTATCCCCCAATGCTCCGCTTTCAACAAAGGAGTCCGTATCTCAGATATCTTAGAGTTGAAAGGTATATTTTTTATTCATCTCAACATTACGTTTTTAATATAAGCTTGACCGTGTCACCCGTCGAACAATACAACAGTCGAGTTTAGGTTTTACTTGTGAGCTACAGCTTAAAACAAAGGTAACAAACACCAAGACGTGGCATTGAACAAACATTTTATGTCCGCAATCCCTGGGCAGCCGGCCACGTTTACGGGCAGGGCGTAGCGTTTAGCGTCAGGTGAACGACCCGCTCGCCTCCTCGCGCACCATGTATGTTATAAAATGAAACAAGACCAAAAAAAAAATATTGCATTTTAATAGAAATGCGTCGCGATGGATTTACAAGTGTTTTGTAAATATAAATATACATATTAGATAAAATATTACCAAAATTTTTTTTCTTTTTGTCAAGAATTTTTACTGACGAGAATTGTACAACTGTTCGGTTTCGGCGATTCAAGTTTATTAACAACTATCACGTGTTTATAGCGAGCGATACTGGTTTTATTTCAATCCAAGCACCCCATTCGCTATCACAACATGCACTTTATAGCAGTCACCTTCCGCCATGCCCAATTCCCTGCAGCGTGGAGCCGAATCGTGAAGAGAGTTCCCACGTCCACAACGAATCAGCAACTACTTCGCAATTGCAGGCGCGGGCCCCGCAAACAATACAAAACGGGCGGCGGAGGCCCGGCCCGCGCGGCGCAACAGGTCTTCCCGCCCCCCGGCACCCGTTTTGTCCATTTTTTCTATGGCATATTTTCTACAATTCACTCACCGACTGACCACTGCATAATTTTCCTTAAACTTCTTAAATACCTTACATTCACTATGTATTACATAAGTCTCTTTTTACACCGGAACACTAAAACCTGTTATAGTTAACATGACTGCTACAGTATAACAATTAACGTAAAGATTTTTGCATTAGCTATCTTGTAAATGTAACTCAAGAAAACTGTAGGAAAAACTGTGTTTAAGTAATGGTCTAGATTCATCTAAGTCAATCCAGTCTCTCACTTTGTTTAAACTAAATTAGGCCGAGAACGAGTTTAGAGTCCTACCAACTAACAAATATCGCCTTGTGATAGAAGTTATAAATAAAAAGTAATTTATTTCGAAATCAGTGTATTATTTTTGATTTACAGAATCTCAACAAGTCGCATTTAAAGAAAACAATCAGAGGAGGCGCAGTATCTGATCCAATTCCTGCGTCATCGGTTATTTTGAAGTGTCTGTCCCTGAAACTCTACGTTTTGACATAAATCAATGTTCTCGAAAAACAAAGCGTTACGTAACTCTGTATAACTAACTATATACAACTGCTTTAATCCAGGCATTGTCATATCAAGAATTTTTTACATGGATGATATACCGCCTAATAAAATGTTAGTTATATTTTTTTTTCTTCTTTTTATAGATATATTGGGCGAGACTTGGACTCGGTGCATCCAATCCGCCAATTGCTCTGCCTACCCAAACATAATAAGATATCATTAAACAAATATTGTACATAGTTCCTATATCACCGGCGCCGCCATAGCTGACACCATAATCGCCTTTCCCACACCTATCTAGTTAATTTTGCTGATTTCCGCTTAATGTGATGCATGATGCCATGAACTACAAAACGAGCAGTTCCACGATATCGTCGTCCGTCTTTCTGGAAATATCTTACCGACTAGATTTATCTTTAAAATAAACTTTGTCATATCAAATATTTTTCTGCATAACTATTTATATCATATACTTGTATTGTACATGACTAAATATGTTATACCGATACGTTTGAGAAAAGATTTAGTGGTTTTAGTAAAGTCTAGTTAAAATAGCCAAAGGTTGTTCAGAAAACAGTGTACCTCCTCTATTGAATACATATTATGAGAGGCTTTTCCCTTTTTTGAAGGCTTAACGTGTATATAATAATTTTTTTATTTAGATTGTCATTAGAGAATGAATAAGTTTGATCTAGGCCGCAAAGGCTAAAATAAACGTCGAATCATACAGAGTTTCAAGTGCAGCAGAGATTAGATTTTAGTAAATGACAATAAATTCCTTAATGAGAAACACCCTATCAGTTATTTCTCACAAAGTAATGTCTGATCTTTTAAAAAACCATATCAAATGATTATACGGCCCCGGTGTTAATGAGCAAACTTGAGCCAATGATAGATTTTTAACTTTTGTACATAGGTTTTTATTTTAAAGTGCACACTATTACTTATTATACATTCTTGATGATTTATTACTATACATGTTGGTTCATAGTTGAAATATAGGTTCCATATTTTGCATATAAGTGGTAACGTTTGTTTTTTTTTAAGTACCTGATAGAGACGTATAATGTAAATGTACTTTGGTTAATACAGAAAAGTAACAACAGAAACGTATCTTAATTAGCAATAGTATAATAAATAACCAATAATATAAGGTAATAAGGTAATCCATTTTTAACTATCAGAAATTGGGCTTTGTAATTATTGTGATTGAAAATTTTGCCAATATTTATTAAGCCGGCTGGCTTCCCTCAGTTTACTCTAAACAAACAGAACTATAGGCGGCTAACATAACATTGGTCTGTATACAGTGTTCACCCTTATTTTTAAATTATTAAAACCTGTAGTTAATAACACTTGAGACAGATTTAATTTTTATTTAGACAGGAGCTGTTGCGATAACCTTGTTCAATTCATAAAGTATTTAAAACTTGTACAAAACATTGGTGTAGCATAATAGCAAACTGGTAAGCTCCATTCAAGTAATACATTTTTTTAATTCATTATAAATACATGTCATACACATGAAAATAAAATACTTGTTTTTTTTTTTTAATTGCATTCACCTCAAATACAAATGAAGTATTTTAAACCCTAGGGGTACATATGTAATGCAGTGAAAATACGGGGTGCTGAAATTTTTTTAAACCGGTCGGACAAGGGCTCTCAGCGTAGAGACGGTGAAGTCAAGTAAACACGTCTCGTGTGAACACCGTCGTTATATTAGCAGTGCTTTATACTTATAGCCCTTGTGATGTACCAATGTTAACTAGTTAGTCAGTGCATTAAATGGAAACCACCTAAGGAATGAAACGTCGCGAATACAGCCGGTTGCTCGCTCGCAGCAAGATGCTGGCTCGTTGTCAATGTAATAGGGAGCTCCGTCCCCGTTCCCGCCCTATGTGCCGCGCCGCATTCATAACCCGTTACGTTGATGCAAGTATTTGTACGCAAGTCAATGCTCCAACAGTACTCACGCGCCCGTTGTATGTGTAGTATGCGAATAAACAAAAGCTACGAACAAAATTTAATGCAATTCTGGGAAAATAGTTACGGGTTTATTAATAGCAGCTATAGTTGGCGGCTCTCATAAACTTACCTATCACTATAGAACGGCGACTGCGGGCCCGAAGTCCCCGGGGACTCGTCTACGTCCATAGCAATCTGCATATGCTCGGCAAAATACAGTTTGATAACCGCGACCTCGGTGACGAGGTGAATTCGCTACAAGAAATACCGTCGCGCTTCAAGAGCGAGCGATGTACACACCGGCTCGGTGTCGGCTGTACTGTGAGCAGGATTCGCGACCGCCGCCTGCAGCCCGGATGCCGACTTGGCCCCCGCGCCCCGACGCCCGCGCGTCGCTAAGCAACGCGGTCGCACGTGGCTTCCTGGCCACCGCCCCCAGCTCGCTAGTAATGGCCCGCGGTTTCTTTTACGATTTTCCCAATACTCAATGTTGATCAAGTGGCTTAATTCTTCCCGTGTTACTCTCGCACTTATAGGTTTTTTTGTGGTTCTTCATCGTCAGCCAATAGACATCCACTGTTGGACTTAAGCTTCCTTCAAAGATTCCTACATCAATAGGGTAGGGATTTATATAGGAGGATTTGGGGCCGTTACCCACCACGCTGGCCCAATGCGGTTTGATGGGAGCCAGAGCCTCGTTCGTTGATTAGCAGGCTGGACCACGAGCAGGCGAGATTGGCTTGGATCCCGTGAGTTGTTGTACGGGAACCTTTACACCTCAGGTTTGTATTTAACTCTTTCATATTCATCTTAGTTCGCATCCTTGTTTCCCATTACATCGGAAATATAAATAAATGTAATACCTTATTTTTTATAGTGTAATACTATAGGAGAAAATGTATATTTTTTTTATTCATTTAAAAGTTCGTCAACGCAGCATTCATATATCATTGATCTGGAGTTTACTCAGACACTCGACGATTTTTTTATTCATCAGCATCGTTATTTTCTTTTTACGAAATATGACTTTTGGAACTACTTCGTCGTCAAAGTCCACAATATAGTTGTAATTGTGTACTTTGACATGAGCTGAAGATAACAGAGTGAAGATGCTTTATTTCCCGTGCAACTAGAAAAGATCAAGCTTTTTTTTTAAAATCTCCTAAATGACTACCTCTTCTTTTGCCAGTTCATACAAATATGTATTGAAATTACATTGTCATATCTTCGACAAGTTATATTCTGCTCACTTATGTTTACTTACTCTTCAAAAGTGCAAATCGTTCTCCATCGTACCTTTTAGCTCATATTCAATATTATTTTTTTCGTAAGCAATTGAGGAACAACTATAAAATAAATAAATGTAGAAAATACGTTCTTCTTGTACTCAGCAGCCAAGGTGCAATCACACACCACATCACAATCATATTTCTATGTATTGGCGGTTCAAACAGCTCCCAATCTTAGTTCCGGTGCTTACAAATGAGAAACATTACAACGACGATATATTTATAATTTACCTTACTCTAACAATAGTAAGCAATATTAGTTTATGTTTAGGTCGTGAGTTTTATATTTGTATGTTAAATTAATTATCTCTTAATGTATTTAATTTACTTTTAGAAGTACTGGCTTAAGAATTCCATATAGGAATACATTCATGTTTTCTGTCAGTATAATTGAATGGATTGATATATCAGCCACTTTATGAGAAAGCTAAAACCTCAATTCAGGTGCGAGATGTTATACAAGAGAAATTTAAAGAAAATAACGAGAAGAGATCTTCCGTCTTCTTTAAGAAGGTTCCCATAAGAATTCAAATAAGGGATTGAAATCTTGTATACAGTACACAGAATGTGAACGGCATCGCACACGCTTTGGGTGCATTGGGATGTTAATCTCGCCACATGAACGGGGTGGTGTGTGTGTGTGTGTGTATGTCGGGGGAGAGGAGAGGGGAAGGTGAGTGAGTGTGTGCGTGTGTATGTCGGGGGAGAGGAGAGGGGAAGGTGAGTGTGTGTGTGTGTGTTAGTTATTAAGGCACGTTCACATGGGCTGCAACGTGCAGATGTGCAGTTAGTGTTGTCAGTATAGTGTTTATACAGATACGCTCTCATTGCTAAAAACATGTGCGGCGAGGGCGCGGTGCGGTCTTAATGTGTGACAAGCACAAGTCAAAAGGCAACTTCGCGCTTCAGCGTTTTAAGGGGGCCGGGTGGCGAGGCGTTCCGACCGCATGCCTGCGCCTCCTGTTTTTTACCTGGGCCCGTACGCAGCCCAGGTAGCCGGCACCGTGCAGATACCTTTTTAACAGATTCGTTTTCGTTATAAATCTTCAACGCACTGCAAAATCTCATAACATTCGACATACGATTATTTTGATGGAGAATGAGAGAGTTTATTTTGGTTTAAATGTTATAACTAATGAAAAATGGTTATTATTTTACCTAGGTTTTTTACACGGGATAATACATATGCCAGACCCGTCATAACACGCCTCGACTTCTTGGTACCTTTATAAAGGAGTGAGAGATGTGACAAGTTTACTAAATCAATGAAAACATCTTGATCTATGTACATAAAGTTAAAACGGCCTGTTTGATATGCGCAGTTTTCGCCTAAGTCTTTAAATCATGATTTTTTTTAAGTTTTTGGCGAAATAATATCCATAAGTTCGGCTAACATGGTTTTTATGGCTGTTTTAAATTTTTACTTTCTTTTATTATTTTTATATGGGTAAAACTAATATTGAATCCAATATTGTTTCTTTGTTATAATGGGGAGCTTGAAAAATTAAAATACGAAGCCAGAGCACAATCACTTCGGCGGTTATAAGAAATTAATGTTATTTTGACATAAATCACTAAATAGCGGAATCAAAAAAAGAATATTTTCCTTAAACATTTCCAATAAAATCTATAACATATATGATAGATCATAATGACAGTGTAGTTTAAAAATAGAGAAAATTTTATTACATGTCATACATATTTTAAACTTTTTTAACTTTAAACTTTATCATGCTTAGGATTTTGACACGTGTCAATCAAGTGGTTTAGAGGTTATGAATTTTTTTTTTAACGTTTATTATTGTTTCAAACTTTTTAATGACAAATGAGTTTTTCCTGTTAACCAATGAGGAATTTACGACAATAAACAAGAGTAAGTTATATCTGTGGCAAGTGTGGAGCATGATGTACATATTTTGTTTAGGAGTTTCAAGTTGTTAATTCGTCAACGTATCAAAAAATTTAAATGTATCTTAGATATATAAATTTACATTTCCATTACTTTAAAATCAAATCCGATGGACAGATTTCCCAAGATAGGTAGGTGGTGCACGCGCAGACACACTGTATACATTGACGTGTGAAAATTGGATTCAGCGGGGGGGTAACAAGCTTTGTTTTAATAGTCACATAGCCGTATTTAATTCTTAATTCGTCGCGTCGGATTTTTTTCTTATTTTACTGTATGACAATGTATAAATTTTTTATACAGAGGGAAACATTTGGCTTTTTGGAGAATTATACATATGCAAAATACACCTTTATCTCCAATTTCTTTAGGCATTATTTGGGCTACCCCGAACAACTCTATGCGTAGTGAGTGTTCCTACGGAATGTTAAAACCAATTATATTAATTTTACAGATTATAATAATAAATATGTTTCATTATTGCATTATATCATAGTCTCATTTGGTGGTTGGTTCTTGTCGTGGACTATAATTATTGTAGTTCTTCACCGAAACCTACTGTTTGTTGACTGTCAATGTTTTATAATATTTATAAACTAATTGTTCCCCGCTCGCTTTGCTGGCCGTAATTGTATGTAGTATTCCTTGAGAGCAACTGTTATCGCAAATGACTTACCAACCGTTATTTAAAGCAATCACCATAAACGATACGAAATGAACATTTTTAAAAAATTTATTAGAAATAAAATGATGCAGGATCTATGAAATTCAAAATATAAATATGCCTAGCACCATATACAAATCATTCCGCGTAGTAAGCTTATTGTTCCCGTGTCGAAACGTTCACTAGTTTTCACGTGATTGGCGAACAAATAAAACCCATTTTCATTATATATATATATATTATGTGTATATATAGATGGAAGATAAATATGTAATACTAACAGAGATCTGTGGGGACCCGCGTGAAGGAGCATACTAAAACATCAACACTCTGGGAAGTCTGTTGCCCTATTAAGGATGATTAGCGGGGATATGTAATTAAAAAGAAAGTTCTAATCCCAATAGAGAGGATCGTTAGGGAATATCACCTGCTTGGGATCCAATTATTAATAAAAATTAAATGAAACTCTCAGCATACCAGCTCCACAATTGACTTGATGGTACCATATAGGCCACTAATAATGTGCAGTGTGCTAGTTACAATAGTTATAGTCGTTGTACCGAGACATAAGATGTTGTGCCTCGTTACCCTTGCACCGACTTTAATCATCAATCAAGGTAAGGAAAGCACCTGGTTATCTCATGGAAATATTGATTGTTCATTTCAGGGTCGTAAGCTAAGTACATCCTCTGCCCACCCGTTTCTGGTCTCGAATCACACGAATCTGTACCAGGACGATTTTCCAATTCTGTGCAAAACGATTGGCGAATTTTATTACTCTTCACTCAAAAATCTGCGAATAAGGTTTGCAGTTTCCCATCTCCTTTGCAAGTGAATTGTTAGAATATATATAAAAGTTTGAAATCTTTGTTTCGATTCTTCGGGATCATTTCATCATCGCTACGCACTGATTTTAACGAAAGTCTCTGTAGAACTGGCGCCGTGCGCTTTTACAACTTGGAATAGAATTTATTTAAATCTAGTTGATTAAATTCCTCCATCTTTTACCTTTGGAAGTAGATAATTTAGCAAGATCTTAAAAACGTATAGACTATATAAATGAACTAGGGAATCAAACAATTTCAAACATAGCCGGAATTAGCAGTTTTTTGATTTAAACTACGTTGTGTCTACACGAGTTAAAATCATGTTATATCTAATTGTTTTTTAAAATTTAATTACCAAGACGACTTGGTTGCCTACCGTGGCAGAAGTGTGGAGACATAGCGTCTATAAACAATGAAATTTTAAACGGAATGATTTTGATTTAATTACTAATGACAAGCAGTCACTCGGCTTTAAAAATATGCTTCTTGATGATAACAAAAAATATTTCAATAGTGCCTTAAAACACGACTAATAATTACTAAACAGGTAAGTGTGATTTAATTAACTTCGCAACCGGAAATAAATAGAATGGGAAACAATCACGAGGAATGAAGAAAATTTATAGGTAGTTTTTTAACGTTTAGTTAAAATCGCAAAGGTTGGATTGCTGCAAGTATAAAACTTACATTGATTAAGGAAATGTTTCAAAAACAAACATGTCACAAGTAATGAGCATAACATTTAGCACGGTTCAGATGTATTCTGCAGGTAAGCTTTAGGATGTAATAATCGTAGCAACAACCCGCCAAGCGTAACTTCTAGTAACGTATCTGTGTGTTTGTTGTAAAATATTAACATGAGAGAGAGCTAGCTGGCGGTAATTATTGACACACAGACGCCATGGCAATAAGATTCGCGAGTGAGCCCAGGCAGGAGAGGAGACTCCCTCAAGTTTCCCACATCAATGTGTAACGATTTGTATTTAATTATACGTTACTACCTCCGACTCCATGTGTTTGTTTTGCTTTAATACTAGTTATTTCAATACAGTTATGCTAAATACACACATGTGCATTTTGAGTTGTTTAATTTTTAATATATTAAAAGTGGTCTTGTAAGGGTCTGTCACAGAAGTAATACTATTTCAACGAATTTGCGATATTGGTGCATGGTTGCATTTTTGTCATTTTTAAAAATGATTAAAAACAAATATTATTTAAATTTTAGACATTAGTATCAAACTTTGGCAAGTTATCTCTGATAGATATGGATTTATTTTATGATATCACGCTCTCAGCGTTAATATATGTCTGCGAAAAAGAGTTTCATAATTCGATTTATAGAGAATATCTCTTTTCAATTTTCCAAAGCTGGTTCGCGAAGACAATATCTCCGGAAAACGAGCATCCGGAAGCCATCGAAGAAAGTAGTTCAATGACATGAAGGTAGCTTTAACGTTTTAATTCTTTTATACTAAAGAATACAGCACCGGATCGAAAAAGTCTTCCAATTGGACTCTATAAGGATTCAATTTGAAGATAGCACTAAATGGTGATGAGAGCAACCAGATTTTGTAAACATATTTTAGATGTGGTTCGCACCCAAAATTTAATTTAAAATTTCAACTCATAATGAATGATAACCTTAATTCTTTTAACATTTCTGTCGATATAACCCCTGTACATTACACTAGTACAAATGTATTGTACATAAAAAAAATGAATACTAGAAAGTATAAATGGAAACCATGTATGGATAATTGCTGTTCGACAGAATATTGATAAGCATTGGAAGTATGTAAAGGATGATAATAATAGTGTCCACCAGCAGGTACAAATTTGATGTTGTCCTTATTTTGTTATATGGTTCAGTATGATCGTGCCATTAATTGTACTTGTGTAAACAAATAATCAATAAGGAATGTTTGTCCCTTGCGTGCAGCAGCGCTTTAATGATTTTCGCGAGTTGTGGGGAGGAACAGGGGCAGAGGCCCGCGCGCGCCGATCGATCGAGCGCGGCCGCTCTTCCACGCACTCCACGTGAACGCCAGCGGAACCAGGACAAACCCTCTACAGCCTCCCAGTTCGCTCATAGAGCATGCGTCGGTGAGCGCTACCATATTACCCAAAAATTGTCTGGGGAGCAGGTTGTGTTTACACTCCTATGTTGCCAAGATACACTACATGATTGCACCTACTTAGTTATTACGAAAGAAATTTCCTGTACTCTTAAACTATATACACGTTTATTATCAAGTTAGCGTTTCGATTTGACCGTCGACGATTGTCAAGGTGCGATCACACTGGTGAGGTCGTCAAAGTTTCTATTATTTGTAAGATAATTAACATTCTACTGATATTCTTTCATTTCGTTGAATAAAGAAGTTAAGTTACTAATATAATACTTCATGTCGCTGAACCATTAAGGTCCATATATCTTATTTAAATTTTTTGATTTTTCTTTTGAAACAGTTTTTGTTGATACGCAAGAGCAAAAGATCGTCACAGAAACGCATTTTTAAAAATGTTTTGCTAGATTAAAGACACTACTCATTAACTTGGTGATGAAGGCAGCGGGAAATCGCAGGATGCGGGCAGCGCATGACTGTTCCTCTGTGGAGATCTTTGGAGAAAGTCTACATTCAGCTTTGGATTTTTATCGGTTGATGGCGAAGATACCCGATTCAATAATTTAAAAAGGATTATTATGTTCGATGTTTATTCAATCAACCGATCAATCAATTATTAGCCGACATACATCTACTGCGGCACATCGGCCTCCCCTAAAGACCTTCACATCGATCGGTCCTGCGTTTACCGCATTCAGCCGCTTCCCACGTCCTTCACGCCGTTTGTAGGGGCTCTCCAAAGGAATTTGGACTATCTCTCACTACACTGGTCCAATGAGAGTTGGTGGAAGATAGAGTCTCGTTTGTTTATTAGCAGGGTGCACCACGAGCAGGTGAGGTTGGCTCGAGTCCCGTGTGATGTGCGGGGACCTTTTATACCCCGATAGTTATTATTGCAATTTAATTTCGAAAGTACTTTTATACTCTTGTTGGCCTACAATATAGTTATATTAGGGCATAGTATAATTGGGGCAACGACACGGCAGTAAACTGCACACGTATATATTCATAACAAAAGTTTAGACTGTCGTAGTGAAAGGGTACGGTCCGTAAAAATAGGCAGGCACGTGGTCACTGACGCGCACCCCCACACCCAGTGCACTATACCGTACTAAAGGCTTCTCCGTCGCTCGCCCCCAACTCCACCCCTCACCGCCTGCTACACGCTCAATCATTGAAGAATTAACTAGTGCCGTGTCGCCGCCCGCTGAAATCTGGGCGGACTTTACTACCACCTATCGTTGATAGTGCAATCTACCTACGCGGCCTACGCAGCGTCGTGAATCCTCGTATCGCCGCAATGCATTTCCCACCCAAAAACCCCATCTCCCCACCACTACCCCTCCTCGCCTCTACTCCTCCATCATACCCGTGTACACGAGGGGTGAAACGCTCGCCTCACGTGTTGCACAACTAAAAGTGAAATTTATACATTTCGCTTTTATTGTGGTATAAAAACATTTTTACATCGAGGGGTAAAATCATCCAATTAGTTTTTAATATTGATAAGATTTAAGAAACAAAAAATATTACTAAGAAATTGCAAACAAGGAGTCCATTAGCAAGCATTATCAGCAGCATGTTACCAAGTGCTGTCAAGGATTAATCTCGTTCTGAACAAGAGTACCTTCTTATTGTATCTTGCAATCTCAAGAAAGGATTTTTCCTAATAAAATAAATATTAGTATGTGAATTATAATATTATTTACTATAAGACGACAGATGAATTACATCTTAAAAGGTAAACCTATGCTGCTGCATCAATCTTATTGGGTTAATATAACCGAGCGATATATATACACACACATACATACAAACATAGTAATTAAATGTTCCTCGTCTTCGTCCTTCAGATGAACTGTTAGGAATATCATATAATTAAACAAACCAAAGTAAACATGTATAATAATACGAAACAGACTAGTATATGTGCTATTACTACAGAGTGGCGCAAAAGTAATCCTCCTATCAGAAAATTCTATAAATTTTGCCTTGATGTAAAAAAATTAAAAGACCAAATAAAAATAATCCACAAGAAGAATCAAAGATTTTCATTTTTTTTTTTAAATTACAGCCAAAAAACATCGGAAGGTTAGGTTTTAAAATAGCATTTTCTGATAGGAGGATTACTTTTGCGCTAACCTGTACAAGATTAAAGTTTCGGTGGCAAAGGTTTGATATAACATTTCGCATCACATTTAGGAGGGTACAGTGGAATGTAAACTATTTGTAAACAACGATGTTTAATTTATTTTTAACACAATAAAGCGGCAAGACGAGAGGAACGTGCACCTTATGGTAAGCGATACGCCTGCCCATAACAACGTGGCGCTCTAGTTAGATTGATGTACACTGCGCTCGTCGCCTGAGATTTATATGTTGAGCCTCGTCTCCCCCGTAATAACGCTAACTACAGCACCCTTCAGTCTGGAACACAGAAATGTTTACACACCACTGTTTGGTGGCAGAAACAGGCGCTGCGGTGGTACCTATCTAGACAGTCTCCGGCAATAGAGACTTACGCCCAGTAAATACACCTACCACCAGTTTTTAATGAACTATAATAGAAATGCAATTTATAAAATAAAAAAAATTAGCTCGTTAATACCGTCTTGGGTTTGGTTCACTTTACCTTAGAACTAATATTATATGGATACCAATTGTACCTGTGGCAGGTCTCTTATTTGAGACTGGCTAAAATAGGAAGAGCTCTAAAAGTATATCTCGTAGTACTATTTCGTTAGTTTATTTTGGAATACTAACCATTTGCTTTCAAAAGCGTCTTCACTTGAGTGACTAATTAATATATTCTATAGTTACGAGCATCGTATCATCAAGTAATGCGCGGCTCATTTAAATATTAATTATACCAAAGTTTACCCCAAAAATCACCGCCAAATGTTACTAAAGTACATATGTGTAAATATATATATACATATATAAACTGAAAATGAATTCACTTTGTTCATCAATCACGTGAAAACTGGTAAACGTATCGACGTGGGGATATGACCATTCGACGCGGAATGATTTGTAGATGCTTCTAGGCTATTTATTCATTGAGTTTTATAGATCCTTCATCATTTTATTTCTAATTAACCTTTATAAACATTTTCATTTCGTGTTATTTATGCGTGTGCTATGATAACGATTGCTATAGAAAATCCGGGCTTTATATTACGGCCACCAAAGCGGGCGGGGGAACAGCTAGTTTATTATATAGTGAGTATATTATACCCTGTTGGGTAAATAGATAATAATACGACAAATCTTTTGTAGTTGTATACATTATATACGCTACACCAAGATGAAGTGCAGCAGCGTAAACGCTCATTATAAAGTTTGCTTGTTAGAACAGAACGTGTCCAGTGATCCTTTTACAACCCCCCCTCCCCCACTCTCGGATTTCTTTAAGATACTTTAAAAGCGCAGTTAGGGATACTTCTGTTATGGATATTATAAATATCAGAGTTTTAATTGACCGTTTCACGTGCCCTTACCATGATATCCGTATTGTAATCTTTATAAAATATTCAGAGTCAGAGGGCGGTAGACTTTTTTCAACGGATTCTTACACCTGCACGGGAGTATCGACGCCTGTACCGGACGAAGTGGGCGGCGCCGGTGACGTAATAATACGCGTAAGTATACTTTTGCAAGAACAGTTAGATTGGTGAATTTGTGATAGTCAGATGTAATTAGTAAATCGTTCATCAACTAAATTGTTTTGTTCGAATTAAATAATTCATATGCGCAAACATTTTCTTAATAAAAAGTTGTCGCTTCCCGTCTCACTTCTCATTTCCTAAATAGATTTCATTTCTATTTATAAGGATATTGTATTATAAAACATTACATATGCCCCCTTATTTGCTATTTTTGCCGTGTCATATGTACAAATCACTAATTGAGTTTTTATCAAATTTCATTTACCACAACCGTATTACTTATCTCGTACAATTGATGATATCATACGATTTATTCTACGTATATTGTTATACCAGGTGTTCCTCCCGCCCTACCCGCATTGCCAGCCGTAACACCCTCTTCGTAACTCTTTTTTAAAATCCATTAGTAGTTGACCTGAATATGGCATATCTCTACCAAATTTTGAGCGTTTTCATCTAATAGTTCCAAGAGAAAGTCAAGGATATCTATATATATTTCTATTATATGATATTGATATAGCCCTCTCCTCTCATCATTAAACCAGTTTTCTGGTCATGGCTGGCCTGGCATGTTTGGAGAAACGAAGAAGATGCGGAAATGTGAAATCCTCTGGACGTCTCCGCAGGTGGGAAAACTAAAGCTGAAATTTCGAAATAGCCCGAGGCTGCCTCGCTTGCTAGGCTTAAAGAGCTGACTTCTGACGTGTACCGGTGAGTTGCAGAAAGCAGGAATGCACTATTCCGGAAGTCATTCATATTTTGTCATTGTAGTAGTGGCCAAGTCTCGAAAAGTATCTGTTATCGGATCCGTTTTTTCCTCTTGTTTAGGTGGAATTACGGAGATATAGCTTCGAACCAAGGCGACTGCAGTTCTGCGGGATTGTGATCAACGTGCTCAGCCTGATCGCGCTTTCAGAGCAAATAATAAATTACGTAATTAAAAGTTAGGCAATACTTGGCTGTAGAAAAGGTGATTTTAAATCGACCTTGAAAAAGATGTTCGATAATACTCATGGCTCAAACACTTAGCACACCGTGTTGTTCTTTTTGTCGCGATGCCTATTGTGTCACTGCAAAGGATCTCTTAATATTCGTCTATTTCCAATGCCAGCTGTGCGAATTTTGGAATTTGTTTAGTTTTTTCGTGTCAAGACAATCTTGCGCTGAATTATTCGTTTTTTTTTTAAAGTTTTTCATTAAAATATATCAACATTGATAAACGTATAAGCGTTCAATCCTGCAACGCCGCATCGCCCACCGTTTCTCTCGAAAGCATTGGATTACAATGAAAACGTCGCGGCGATGGGAATGCCCGTGGATTTCTAATGCCGCTCCTGGCAGGACAATGGCGGGCAAACGGTCTCACGCGGCAGATGCGCACGTTATTATTAGGACCGACATCGGCGTGCGTCTACAAAACCTACCGCCAGTTAACTTACTTCCTCTCCCCGCCCCGACCCTCCACACAAATAGGGTGACTACATACAATGTCTTCTGTAACATAACTGATCCATAACAAATATCTTTGCTCAAATGAGGTAACGCGCTTTGTGTTTTCATATTCATAATCGTGATCAATCAAGACATTTTAAATTTACATTAATTTGCTATAAATGAATTAAAATTCGTTTGGACCCTTCTTATACTTAAATTATTTTAAAACTGGCAATCGCACTGTTTTAAAGTTTTGTAAATCGATATATTATAGATCTAAAGACTACACAGGCGAAAATACAAAGGAGTGAGTAACAGTTTAGAATTTTTTTTCTTTTTACTTTGGGTTTTGTTGAACAGGTCACACATTAAGATATAAAGTAAATGTGTATAACATTAATATGGCGACCCTAATCACTCGTCCGCCCTTAAGTTACAGAGTTGGTATACAAAATTTTCAAAGCAAGCCGTACAAGGGTGCCCCGCAGATCGCGGCTCTGATACTACCATTCAAGATGACTTACCGATTCCAGCTGCTTATACTTGATAAATATTCATCAACGTTTTGTCGGAAGGCGGCTGCAATCCCATTGCGAGAGAGAGGGTACAAATAATTACTGTTAAATTGTCGTTGAAACACTTCTTTCAATTTTAACGCTCTTTAATATCTTTGTAAATAAAAAATTGGAGGAAAATGATAAATCGAAGGAGATAATAAATAGGCCCTGAAGAAATACGGGACAACAATTTATACATTACAATCAGCGATAATGACGAGATTGTCAATTCGAGGTGTGTATATTTTTATGTATGACTCATGCATTTTTGGAAAAGGCTACACTTTGAATTTGGTCCTCACGTCATCTCTAGATGCTCTTTGATGGAGCGAAGCCCCCAAAACGCGGGGACAATTGATGGTCTTTTTCGTCTTAATATCTGTCACTCCTTCACCCTTTACCATTTATGGTCCAGAAATAAGAATTATGTCGATTTTTCTAATACACTTAAAATACTACACTACACACTACACTTTTATACGTTTAGTAATTTTCTTCTTGAAAAGATTGCTAACTCGAGTTTTTATTCAATGATAAAACCGGGCTTCCAATATTATAAAGATAAAAGAGTGTTATACTGTTGTTTTGTACGTGGGGCTAGCTTTAAACAAAGGCAAAATGAAAAGCGGATTAAACAATGACTCGACTCCTGATAGGTTCAGTTTGCAAAGGGTTTTCGGACTGAAATTACAAACAGAACATTTTCATATACTCCCTACGGAATACTTCGCACGTCAATACGCTTATCGAAAGAGGGTGAATCAAAGCGGGCAAACAGGATGTATTTGTTAAATACGAATGTTAGATTGGTACATAGAAAGACAAGGTTGAAATTACAATCAGTAAAACCTTTAAAAAAACGAAAAGAAATACAGGCGAGGGGAAAATTGTGTATGTCGGAGGCTGGCTTGAATGGTCTTGATGGAGAATGAATCAACTTGTTCCGAATGATCGTTGTAGTCCGCCGAGATAACAGGTGGAAAATTAAATGTTTAGGAGGAAAATTTCGTTGAATAGGGTTAGGAATATCTCCGGTGCTCCCCGCACATTGTTCAGATTCTGCGTGATTAATTGACATTAATTTAGACAAATGAGAAAATCCTTTCTTTAAGCGAAGCGTTGTTAATCGATCTTATTGCGCTATTGTAGTAATAAATTTAATTGTTATTAATTTTAATTTAACTATTTTATATAAAAATTTTACAATGTTTATTCTATTAGTATGGTAACAAGTGACAAATTTTCATCTCAATTCTACATGTAAATTCCTGCGGATAATATTTCTGATTCTCGATATAAATATTAATTCGTGTGAAAGTATTTACCTTAATTTTGGCAATATACTATAAAGCAAAAATGTAGGAGAAACTTAACAAGTAAGATACGGGAAATAGTTTAATAATCATATATTTTTACACATATCTTTTCTTTATTGGAAAGATGCGCGTTCATTTTACTCCTTTCAACATCTTCAAGGCAAAGGATATTATATTAAAAGCTTGTAATCCGAAGACCCTGAACTTAAATCGTGATTTGATGAAGACACATTTTCTGAGCCAAGAAAAGACGTAGAAAAGAGCTTTCACGACAGATTGGACCAATAATCAGAAAGTTGTACTTTGTACTAGATCTCTGGAGAATACAGTAGTCTCTACACACAATGCAGTGTATTCCGGATTGAAGGGCTGTATGGCTAATGAAATTCAGAGACGTAACATCTTGTGTCTCAACGCGACAAAAGCACAATGTGGAGTTCGTGGTCGGGAAAATGGGTGTAACACGTACGTACATTGTTACGGAACAACAAGTATGAATATTTTCGAGAGGATATCTGCATCGAGTTGTTACTGACACTAACGACGTGTATTTGTATTATTTTATAACAAAATTTAATAGAAACTCCGAATTTAACTGCGGCAATGGGCTGATATTACGCTCCTACGAAATGTACACAAATTATTCATAAAATACAATGGTAAGCTTTGGCCGTATGTGTTTGTTAATAGTATCCGGTCCGTTCTACTTACATCACATTATATTATCAGCCGGAAGAGCCCAGTACTGAGCATAAGCCAGTTCTGCTTAGAGATAGCAATTTGCGGTTTAAGATATTTTGTGTAGATGTTTCCAGTAATCACGAAGTGAAAGTTAAGGTGACACAAAAAATCAGCTTTTAATATTTCATAGGAATTTGTGTTCATAATTTATAGTCAGACTCTCAAAGCTCGAATTTGAAGGACCCTTTTAATCTAAGTTTTCTATGACAAGTATGACCTTGTCTCAATAGCTTGATACTATGAGGCTGACAGGTGACTCTTTTCTGAATCTTTTAAACTGTTCTGAATCTTCCGATTTCCTTATGTTGTTCTATTTAATAGAAATTAGATTAAATACACAAGTTTTTCTCAAGCAGGTTTTGACTGTCCCCGTTGACCAAAATTCCCACACATATGCGAGCGTTATCAGTTCGCCTCAAATTCTGTTCTGGTACAAACCCGAAACACATACGTCCGCTTGTTGCCCGAATCAGTCTGAAAGTATTTCGCATTCGCAAAAAAAAAACCGTGTACTGATTTTGTATGTTTAGTATTAAAGTTTGTGCTCCTCATCTTCTTGAGAAAATCCTCATTCCAATTTATTTAAAATCTCCACGTTGCTTTCTCAAAATCATTTTTAGATTTGCAGAACCGTCCGTCCCGAGAAAATATTGCGCAATCAAAAGAATCCTTAGGGCTGGCGAGCTAAGTAAGAGTACTAGATCGACTTAACTCCGTAGACCCAAGTTCCCAAGCGTTAATAATATTTACATTTAATTTCCACGACCGCGCCGCCAGCGTTGCTACCGAGTTTAAGTTTCAATCTGATGTTATACTTTTTTTTTTAATCTTGACAGTTTATAACCGTTAATATAGGTTAATAGAAACTGTACTTATCTATGTACCGTATATACACCGTGATTATTGAGATTCTTAGAAAAACGCTATAAAGTTGAATAAACTGTCTTTTTAAAAAGATGCAATTGTTGCACTTATTTTCCTACTACACTCCCCACTCCCATCGTTTCGTCTTAAATCTACTATCGTTTTATTAGAAATGAGAATATGAGAAAATTTGGGATTTATGATGACTTAATTTTGTCAAACGTGATTTGTCATATTGATCTCCTTTTGTAACCCGCCTTTGAAACATTCGGTGTATAATGGTAAATTAATATTTACTGGGGGTAGGGTTTCCGTTGCCAGAGACCGTCTAGGTAGGTACAACCGCAGCGTTTATTGCAGCCGACAAACAGTACTGTGCAAACATTAATGCAGCCCCGTTTGGAGAGAGCTGTTGCTAGTGTAATTACTGGGGTAACCGGACTCAACACCTTATGTGTCAAGCGACGAGCGCAATGTGATTCAGTGTATACCATCCTAACTAGCGCCACGTTGTTATGGCCTGGTGTATATGTTAAGTACCATCAGGAAACGTCATTGTACAGTTTCACATGATGCACAGAATGTAAAGCTAGAGTTCTCCTCCAAGGTGAGATCCTTCTTACCTTGCGAGGATATGATGCTTGATAGACGAATGACTGAGTCAGTTATTTTGATATTTTTTTTATACGGTTGTTTCAATTGACATTCGAAACGTGTATAGACAAAATTTCCCAATTAGGCATATATATAGGATGCATAAGTTTGTGAAGGAATCTATTCAAGTTAAAATTGAATACTACGAGCTGCTCTAATAAAATACTATGCCTGATTCATTAATGTAATTAAAAAACCAGTAAATTGTTTACGACGGGCGATTGATAAAGTTTGCGAAGAGCGACTGCTAATTATAATGAAGTGATTCCGTTAAGTCGAGCAGCGGTGATTTAATTACACTTAGAATATTCGATAGCAGTGTCAAGTACATCCAAGAGAAAAATGCTCAAGGATTCCGAAGCTTCTATTCATTAAAAAATAAATAGCTTTAATGGCAAGAAACAGTTGTTATAAAAACACCGGTTACCAGTGTTTGAGGAATTATCCACGTAAATGTAGCACCGCCTTGTTTTTTAGAAAGGAGTACAAAGGAATCTTTGATATTTATGTAAAGGCGCTGATTAACAAATGGCATTGTATTAAAAATATTTGACAAGTCAAAGCAATGGAATGATGAAGCAAGATCATAGTTCATTTATAACATTAAACATTGTAGTAAACGTTATTGAAGAGCAAATCAATCTGGAACCACTAGAATACTAATCACCATGTTATAGAACTGATTAGGACCTTACAAACGATGACAAAAACTGGCTATATAAAAAAACATTTCATTGTACTTTTTATTTTATACAGCCTAGGTATATCGACCTTTCAAAATATCTCTGCCATTACCACATCATATCCATAGAAATTAGAACTCCTAAATACACTGTCATTATAATAATTAATATAGGAAGTATGTTAGATCTTGGACTTCAAGATGAAGTAGCCAAGAATAAAAAGAACTACGGACTTACCTCCATGCGCCTCCTGAGGAGTCGTTGCTGTTTTCTTTAAGTTGAGTGGCGCTGGCACTCTGCAGGTTAGGTGGGTTTACACTGAAAAATAAGTTATATATTATAACATTTTAATGGGCAAGCTAACTATGTAATATATCCGTATACGTATTTAACTCACGAATCCCTGCATTTATCAACAGGCAAACCGAACCGATATATCAATCTGTTAAAAATCTAATTACACCACTTTTGTTTAAAAAACCATGTTGTATAAACAACAACACAGCGCAAAAGTATCTGAAGGTCTTCGCAGAAAATTGGTGAAGCGCCGTGTTATGTCTAGAGCCATGTTGGCCTAGATCTGGTAAGTTCTAGATTGTTCTACACGAAGTATAATAATGGCGTCGATTAACCATTGTGGTCGCATGATCACAATGGCACATCAGGCGCGGCGGGTAAACAAGACCGGCTGACGACGGTTGCTTCGGTTCTCGGTAATGACGAAACTTGCCGCATCAATAATGCAACTAAACTGATTGTTTATAATCTCATGCACAAAAGACAAAAACCGCACTGAAAAGTGTTTACCAAAAAAGTTGATTTCGGTGCAAGTCGTCAATTGCAAAAGGATTTCATCACAATGCAGCGTTTTATAGTCCCTAAACTTATATACAGAGTATGTTGAAAAAAAATTGCTGCAATATTTTTTTCCAACGACACGAGTACCAAGTAACGCTCGCCCGCCTATTATATAACACTAGTTAGGATGGTATACACAGCACACCATTGTTCTCATCGCCTTGAAACGTAAAATGTCTCTTTATCCCAGTAAAATTGCACTAGCCACAATACGCACAGTAATATTTAAAATCTGTTTACTACCTAGACGGTCTCAGGCAATAGAGACCTACCACCAATCAAATGCATTCGCGAGGATCTTTTTACAATAGATTTCTAATTATTGCAGTAACAGACGTATCAAAAACAAAGCTTACGCTTTCTTATTCGCGACGGATGGCTCGATGATTAGCGGGAGTCCACAGTATGAGTAACCTGAAAACAAAATAAATTTCATCAGTTTTACTAGAAACTATCCAAATTCGGCTAACAACTTACAATATCATACTACATTATACCGGCTGTATGTAAATCCCTCGCCTATATAAAATCATGAGAGATAAATTACAATTCATTGTGAGTGAGCTTTTTAATTTAAGTGTACATGAGCCACTATCACCTTAATTGAAGGCATGGAGAATCATTTATATATTGTGCCGAAGAATAATTTGATTGCTGGATTAGGTGTTGGACGAAATGCAAGGCGAATGACATCATAAAGTACGCTTAATGCTATCGACGCCCACACATTATTTAATAAAGCCGCCCTTTCGGTATAATGCCAAGGGCAGTAATTATTAACCCTTTGGACTCTCGCACTATATACGAGTAAACCATGTAATAATTATTATCGATTCTATTTCTGAAGATTATTTTTTTAAAAAACTTCAGTTGCTTTACCGTTCCTTATTATATTCAGTATTCCGTATCAACTTTCAATGCAAATGTTATTGTCCCGAAGTATAATGTGATTTTAGAATATATCTTTGATCTGCATACAATTTACAAAAAAAAAAAAAAGGGAAAAATCCAAAAAAATAATACACAAAATTGTATTTAAAACATTTACGGAAATATAAACGCAAAAATGTGTACATTTGATCTTCGTGAAATTTTCTATATGTATAGACGATATATTTATTGAAGTAAAACTTATCACCAGATGGCGTTGCAAAACTTGTATGGCGTCCAAACAATTTTTATGGCATCAATGTATTAGTTAATATATCCTAATATATTTCAATATCTGTTATATATTTCGATGTTGACGGTTCATATATTGGTTTTTAATCATATAAGTGTTTTAGTCAACAATTGTAAACGTTATGTGCCGTTAAACATGTAAACAATCAAACTAAATACGGGGCTTGTCAATAAAACATTTTTAGATAAAAATGATTTCGAACATCAAATCTAATTCACAACATCTATTTATGTTGCTAATGTCTACTTTCTATGAAACTTACATGTTTTAACAAGTGGTATTTATTTTAATATATGTAATACTGTTTGAGAATTATAACAATTTGAATTCATACCGTGTAGTTTATCAATAGCGCGGTCAGCCGCCGACTGGTCGGGGAAGTCGACGAAGGCGTACCCCCCACGCTTTACAGATATGTCGGCAACCGTAAGATTATGCTCCGCGAATAACTGCCGAACGGCTGCCTCATCAGCTTCTATGGGCAGGTTGCCTATATACAGCTTGTTCATCTTGGATCCGGTATTGGAATTGTTGGGTGAACAGTTTTTGTACGGAAGACGGTGCTGAAGACTTGGTCGGTTCAGCTGTCTTTTGTCTGTGGACTTAATTTGACTTTCAATCGAATTTAGAATCTTATCACAGCTTGTTGTCTCGGTGGCCATGACAGAAAAAATAAGCTTAGGAAGAGGTTTTATGCTGCTTATTTAAATTTAAATGTTACAATAATTATATTGTTACAAGTAAAATAAATTAATAAATTTAATTCGAGAAATCTATGTCCTTAAATCCCTAAATCTATGCCTATAAAATGGCGTGAACCATTTAAAAAAAATCGATTTTAGACGTGATTGATAATTTATAAAAAATCAAGAATTTTTTAAAAAAAAACTTTTTGAAGAAAAATAAAAAAAAAAAAAATTTGATTCGGTTTTATAAACAGTAGCTATTAAGAATACTAATATGACATGATCAGTTAGAATCCGTTGCATTATTTGTTTTTGTTTATCGTTTTAATATTTGATATATAAAATCAATGGAATGATGATGATGAGGACGCGTATCATTTCTATTTACTTTTTCAATATTGTTCACAACAAAGATTTGATTGATTTGGATTCAAAACAGTCGACTGGCTTCGCGTGGGGACGCCATAGAGTAGATGTAAACACGATGACGTAACACACGTTCCAGTAAGTTCGAGAGCTACGGCGCGTTCCTGTTTACATTTTGTTTCAAAAAAAATAAAATACTAGATATGCTATTATTATTAAACTAGCTGTTCCCCGCCCGCTTTGCTGGCCCTAATATAAAATTATTTCTATAATTACTATTACTATAACAAACGCAAACGTACGAGAAGAGATCAAAAAGTAGTGAGAATGAGATAGAATATAATAACTATTGATAACTTAATTATTTATTTTTCTACATAGTCTCGGAGTCTGGGGGTGGTCAACCAATTCGAAACCAGCTTGCTGAATGGCAGCCCTCGCAACTGCCGATCTGACCCCCAAACGAGTTCCCGCCTTGTCATGGCGGAGGGGCTTAGTAACCGTGGCACAGATACACGGTGAAGCGAGGAGGAACCCACCCGGCCGGTCCGCGATGAAGGGTTGGCGCGAGGCGGCCGCTCTAGGTTAGAGCACTGGTTGGATAACTGGAGTTCACCGAAGCGGCCGGTAGCAACAGGGGCGGCTTTTTGCTGCCGTTTGCAGCCAGTCTTCAGGGGCGGTTTTATACTGCCCTCTGCAGCCGAGATGGAATTGCGGAGGGAATACCCTCTGCGACTAACAACGGGTGGCGGCGGGCCCCACATCGGATTCGCCGCAGGGAGCCAGGAAGAGTTTTCTCTCTTGGCTCGACGGGTAGGTGCAGGCATTTTCACAACGTTAATAAAAACAAAAAAAACTGCCGACCTGTGCGCGGGTGTGTTGTCGTGATGCACGCCCTTTCAAAGTTTCTCTCTCTTTTTCCCTTTGATGGCATTCCTCAAATTGGGAATTAAAGCTGCATAATATTGGCCTATAATAGTTGTTCCACGTTCCAGGTAATTAATCAACAATATCCCTTCTTACTCCTAAAATATTGAGGCTATAAATTTGCCAGCCGATGCCATGGTACGAAACTTCTTCGGGGTCGACGATGATTCCTGTATTGCCTCAGGATCAAAGTAATGGACCCATGTTTAGTCCACTGTTATGAAATCAGACAAAAAGTTTTCAGAATCTTCTTGAAACTTGTCTAACAATATTTTCAAAATGTCGAGTCGATTTTGTTTCTGAGTGTCGGTTAACATTCTCGGCGCCCATCTTGCGGAGACTTTTCTTACATTCCCGTTTTTGAATTAAGTATCGAATAGTAACTCTTTGATCGCTCAATACAATTTTCTCGACTTTCGCAACATTTTCTTGGGTGACTGACTTTGATGGACGGCCGCAACGATGTTCGTCTTCCGTGCTCGTTCTCTCCACTCGAAATTGAGAAGCCCACCTCGCGACAGTGCAATACGGCGGAGCAGACTCTTCTAATGTTGCCTCCAGATCGCAATGAATCTCTTGCGTCGTTAACTTTTTTAAACGGAAGTATTTAATAACGGCTCGCACTTCGTGATTCTCCATTTCCGAGAACACGTTCCGACACGAAGCAAACAAATGACTACATAAAGAAAAAAAAACAAAAGAGAATCGAAAATTTTATTCTTTATTAAAAATGTGTATCCGAGCTATGCCAGTATATATTTTTTTCTTACCAAGGAGTATATATGTCGTTCTCACTACTTTTTGATCCCTCCTTGTAATACCAAATGCAGACGTTTATAAAAGTTAATTAGAAATAAAATGATGAATGATCCATGAAATCCAAATAATAAATAACCTATAAACATATACAAATCATTCCGCGTCGAATGCTCATATTCCCATATAGATACGTTCACTAGTTTTCATGTGATTGGCGAACAAAGAAAGAAAACGCAATTTCGTTATATATATATATAGATACATAAATCACTTTAGTTTACACTTTATGTTACATATATATTATACGGCCAATTTGTTTTTTTTTTTTGGTATTTATTAGAGGGTATTGAATATTTTAGGTATTTCGTTAGATAAAATTAAAGAAATTACTTTAATATTTTTTTTAATTTTATGGATTAGTAATGTTTTTTTTCTATAATTTTTGAGAAGGAATAATTACTTACACCTTTGTTATGTTAATACTTCTAGTAGCCCTGTTTAAAAAATTGCCTGCGGTCTAAGGTTATATTACGACTGTAATAGATCGTCTATGCAAACAGGCCGTGGTCCCAGGTCCACTAGCCCAGTATCAGATGAGCTGTAAGAGTCAAAATGACTACCAAGCGCTATACTTCCGAGAATAGGTCGTCAATGTTAATTGTAGTGATCATAGTATAGTAAAGAGGTTTTATATTTTATTGATTTACAATAGAAAATAATCGATACCGATTTTTAAAATGTACACTAAATTGAAGTAAATCTGTCAAAAAATGGAAAAATAAAATAATTGACATTAGTGCGCATTTTCTTACAAATTTATTGTTTTCTTTTGTTGCGATAATGCTTTACCGTAGAACATAAGGCAAATTTCATCTTCATTTCTAGTAGTGATTTCTATAAATATGTTAGTTTGACATCATTTGCCATCATTGCCCCATGGACAGACAGTGGTGACCCCGCTGGAACAATATGAAAAATTTACCACTACGTCTACGACCAAGAACTTAATACTATAAGGAAAGTACTTGCCCATCATATTATTTCGAAATCGCGAACACATCGAGCAAAGATAGTAGACCAACACCTACTGCGGCGTTAATCGAAGAAAATTAGGATTATCTAATATAAAAACTGACGAAACAAAATTCTTTTACGTCATCGCGACATTAGAACCTAGAGTTGCGGCCGAAGTCAACGATATAATAATTTCACCTCCTACTGAAGACAAATATCAAAAACTGAAGTGCGAGCTTATCAAACGATTATCCGCAACACGAGAAAAAGAGGTCAAACAACTACTGAAACATGAAGAGCTTCGTCATCTGCAACATCTCGCAGGTCCCAATGTGCCAGACGATTTTCTTAAAACTGTCTGGTCCAGTCGCTTGCCGAGTAGCATACAAATGGTCATCACTTCCCAATCAAGTACTGACCTACAAGCGTTTGCAGACCTAGCCGACCGCGTACACGATATTATGTTCTACATTAGATGAGATGGTTCAACAAATTAAGGAGCTTTCCAAGTAAGTACAAGCCTACGCTGCAAGCAATCATATTAGTAGACCAAAATCAACACCCGGGAGAGCGGGAAATCAACATCGCAGCAATAGCAGATCTCATTCAAACCATCGCAAATATGCAACATGCTGGTATCATCATAAGTTCGGAAGCTATGCGCAAAATTACATCAAACCTTGCAATTTCAATCAGGAAAACTTTCCGGGCGGTCAATAATGGCGACCGACGACTGCCTTAGTGCACCTGGTCGTCTGTTCGTCACAGACTGCAGAACGAAGACGCAGTTTCTCATTAATACAGGAAGCGATGTCTGCGTCTTCCCTCGATCTTCACTCTGCGATCGTCGAGCAAGCACCGATTACCAATTGTTTGTAGCAAATGGTACATCAATTGCAACATATGGCAACGCGCCCCTGAATCTTAACCTTGGTCTTCGTCGGAGTTATAGCTAGTGTTTTATTATGGCAGAGGTCAAGAAAGCAATAATAGGCATTGAATTCTTATCTTTTTACAATCTTGTAGTTGACTGCCGAAATTAACGCCTTGTAGACAACACGAAATCTCTCTCAGCAGCAGTTTCACCCGTACCATCGTTAAACTCTATAACTTCAGTGAAGACAGTAATCCGCGATTGTCAGTATTTGAACATACTTCGACACTATCCTGAGATTGTATATCCATCCGGTACTCAATTCGTAAGTCCGCCTTTACACGAGGTGTATAAAGTTAAATAAATAAATAAACATTGTCCACCACACTCGGACAACATCAGGACCTCCCGTGGCTTGCGCGCCTAGACGTCTCGCACCGGATAAGCTAAAAATAGCCAAGCACGAATTCGAAGCTATGCTCAAGAGTGAAACAGCACGATCTTCCAAAAGTCTTTGGTCACCTACACTGCACCTTATACCTAAGACGGAAAATGGATGACGACCAAGCGGAGACCACAAACAGCTTAATGCGCGAACCATACCAGACCATTACGTATATCAGAAGGATACCGATACTGCTTAACTGCCGTAGACCGGTTTACCAGACGGCCTGAAGTAATACCAATCCAAAACATAATAGCCGAAACGGTCGCAAGAGCTTTGCTATCAGGACGGATTTCGCGCTTTGGATGCCCTACGAATATTGTCTCTGATTGGTCGTCAATTTGTTTCAGCACTATTTAAGGCTTTAGACAAGATAGCTAGTTTCAAACACTAACAGACTACTGTGTACCATCCTGCATGTAACCGGATGGTAGAACATTTTCATAGATAGTTAAAGGCTGCGATAACTTGTCATGTCAACACTAGCTGGACTGAATCACTACCATTAGTTCTGCTAGGCATACGTAGCGCGATAAAGCAGGATCTAAATGCGTCGTCTGCTGAGCTTGTACATGGTGAGACACTGAAACTTCCAGATGATTTGTTGCAATCTTCTTCTGCGACTAATCCGGATATTACAGACTTTACAGCACGATTACTTTCAATAATTTACAACTTGCTACCAAGACCCGCCACGCACCACAGTAAAAGAAATACATTTGTGTACAAAGATTTAGCTACAACCTCACATGTATATTTACGTGAGGATGCCGTAAGAGGATCTCTGCAGGCAGCATACACCGGACCGCATGAAATAATGGAAAGAAACGATAAAATCTTTAAAATCAAGATACGAAGTAAAACAACGACTCTTTCTATAGATAGGTTTAAGCCAGCATACATACTTAGCGAACAATCGCCACCGGAGCAGCCGCTGGAACAGCAGTCAGTTGCACCTAACGAACTCGAAAAGGAAGAAAAATTTAAAAAGACACGTTCGGGTAGGACAATGCAACTTCCACTCTATCGCCTGTAAGGACGATCTCTTTGGGGGGAGTGGTGTAGTAAAGAGATTTTATACTTTATTGATTTATAATAGTAAAAAATCGGTCCCGATTTTTAAATGTACAATGAATTGAAGTAGATCTGTCAAGAAATAGAATAATAAAATAACTGACATTAGTACGCATTTTCTTACAAATTTATTGTTTTCTTTTGTTGCGATAACGCTTTACCGTAGAACATAACGCAAATTTCATCTTCATTTCTAGTAGTGATTTCTATAAATAAGTTAGTTTGACATCATTGCTCTACGGACCGACACTAATAATAATTGTGACAAGTTTACCCTTTAATCCATCATGTCGCGCAGCAGTGTTTGTACTTCGTATCAATCAAGTCCAACTTTATCACCGATTACAGAACAGCCGTGAATCAGCTGCATACAGTTCATAACTTAAACACTTCCTAGGAATTGATTGAGAGGTGGGGGGAGAGTACTGTATAAAACGTGGATACGATAGTTGTACGGAATGGAATTCGACTAGGTCGCCTTTACGAAGCGCACGTCCTATCGAACTCCAGCTTGCTCTCCACTGCTACCGTCTGCTATCCTAGCCGTCCTAAATAAAATTCAACCCAACAGTTGCGAGGTGATTTACCGGAGAAATTCGCGTATCTCCTGCGTAATTGTATTATTGCTACCGGACCGCATCGTTCGTTTACGCGGGATACGGGCCGACCGACCGGTCGCGCGCGTCGCGTCACTTCGCGGCGTCCTATTGCGTAATCCTAACCGTCGCCCGTTGACCGTTAGGGTACGCGTCCGCGTCCGCGTCCCTTACGTTGTTTAGCGCGCAATTAATTGCCGCGCTCAAATTTTTCATTTAGTTCGCATTCCGCGTGTATAATTGTTTTATTGTAAGTGCTGCTCAGCCGGGAATCTTCCTGTTAGGTGAGTGCTGTACATAGGTGCGTACCTTTTATTTTAGTAAAATTCACTTGTGTAGGCAATAGTAGGAGTGGCCCGAGTACTATATTTGATCCTCTTACTTACTCAACACCGCGTAATGGGTGAACTACGATGGCTGAGTCCATAGGGACTCAGTTCATTGAGTTTTGCAAGGTAGCGTATCCCGAGCTATGGGACAAATTCGAGGCCTACCAGGCTTCATTAAGGGCAAAACTGGCTGCATAAGACAGCTCAGCGTTCCCCTCGTTTTCAACGAGCACTTCAACAAAGCCTCGACCGTGTGTCATGGCTCGGGAAGTCGTCCGCCGCTGCATTTTCCTGCGATTCATCGCTGTGCAGTATGGAGACTATGTTCGACTGTGAGGGTACCATTTCCGACATGGAGGTGCACCAAGCCCTCAATCCTCCGTCATCAATCGACGAAGGATTCGTCGTCTTCAAAGGTAAGCGTAAGCGGGCCTCAGCCCGCAACTCTCCGACCTGCGACTGGCCTTCTGACACTCCGGCGAGGAAAACGATTCGCTTTTCACGTCCCGCTCCCCTTGTGAAAGCGGCGGAGCACAATACTGCTAGGGCTAAGCTGCTCCTCGTGTCATCTAGGACAAGGCCGCCTGGAGAGATCTGTACAAGTGGTTCTTGGATAATCAGTTCTCGTGCCCCAAGGCACAAAACACAGCGCAGGGTATCCGCCTGCGCTTAACATCGACCGACACATGCGAGAGTTGAATCTCGGCGTCCACACGTACGCCCTTGAGAAGGATAAACTCCTCCGAGTCGTCATCCATGGCATACCTCTCGAGACGACAGTCACTGAGGTCATCGAAGACCTAAAAATTCAAGGCCTACCCGTGACAGACGCACGGCGGATATCAAGCCAACGGACTCGAAATGTTGATCCCATTGATATCGGTTACTCTTCTGCTCACTCCCGAGGGGAAGAAAATTAGTGACATAAATAGGTTATATTGCCTTACCAATGTCACAGTTTAGCCACCACATAAAGGCGACATCATTGGCCAATGCCACAGATGCAAGTTATATGGCCATTCGGTCAGAAATTGTTTCGCCCGATCCCGGTGCGCTAAATGCACCAAAGACCATGGCACCAAGGACTACCCGCGCACGCCTAATTCCCCGGATCTGCCAAGCTACTGTTTGTGTAAGTCCGAGGGTCACCCGGCAATCTACCCCCCAACGGGTTCCCGCCTTGTCGTGGCGGAGGGGCTTAGTAACCGTGGACTAACACGGTGAAGCGAAGTGGAACCCCAGTTCTTCTTGAATGCCCTCACCTGAAAACCATCTATGTCTTGGCGTGCAAAATCGGTTTCGCTGGCCATCAACCCCTTGTTCTCGTCTCCTGCTACCTTTCACCTACCAGAACGGTAGAAATCGAAGACATGAAAGACCCTCGTCGATCTCGGTCCGTCTGTTGTGCTTGCTGGCGATTTCAATAGCAAACACAGCGGCTGGGACCCCCTCGGCCAGAATCCAAATGGTTGTATCCTCTGAAGGTTAGCGGAAAGCTAAACTTTGATATCATCGCTTCTTCTTCGCCGACGAGAATCTCACAACGGGATTACAAAAGTCTTTCTGTCTTGGACATATCGCTACTGAAAAATGTAGCTCTCCACATCCTTTCGGTGGAGGTCATACATGACCTCGGATCTGATCATCTCCCGGTCCTTTTCAAGCTGGGCCAGTGCGCCGATGAGGTTCCTCTAACCAAAACCATCGTTGACCGGCGTAAACTTGAGGTGAAATTTAAGTCTACGAAATCCCAGCACCTCGACGAAATACCGAAAAGGATCGAATCACCCGAAGTGGCAATTCGAGCGGTTGTTCATTCTCTAAACATATCTCTTCAGCCGTCGAAGAATCCACGAGGACGGTAATCGAATTGGAACTTCAATTCGAGGCTCTTCCTCAGGACATTCGACATCTGATCAGTTGAAAAACGTCCGCTTGAGACTGCACGATAGATACCGCTTCGAAGTGAATAGAGTTATTGCGCGCCGCCTTCAGGGAGCTGTCAAAGAGCGCGTCGAGAACACACAGCCGACAGATGGGGTTCACTGCTCAGCGACCTCGAGCCTTCCAAGGACGATTTCTGGCGTCTGCCTCGGGGGCTCAAGTTAGAGAACCCTGGACTCATGCCACCCCTCAGAGACGTCGACGCGTCCTCGTTGGCCTTCGAAGACGATGAAAAGGCCGAGTACTTAGCTGACGGTCTAGTGCACACCGTCATCTTCTCCAGTCAACCCCACTCACCTGAAACTGATGGAGGAGGAAATCGCACGCAGATCGTCCATCCTTCCGGCCAGTCCACCCCTAGCTCTGATCTCAGCAGACGATGTTGCAGTTACCATCAGAGGACTAAAATCAAACTCCACCCTGGGCTTTGATGGCATCCCGAACAGAGTATTTAAGTCTCTCACCGCTCATATGATCTGTTTTCTCGTGACCATCTTCAACGTGCTCCTCTCCAGCTGCTCCTTTCAGGACGCCTGAAAAGTGGTCGAAATTGTGGGAATCCCTAAGCTAAACATGCCTAGGAACATTCCCTCCAACTATAGATCGACGGGGACACTTCATGCTTTGCTCTGCAAATCTAGCAAGCTAGATAGATAGAGGCCTGCATGAGGCCTATTATGACTTATGCGGTCCTTCTATTTGCGAATTCTCCCTCTAACACCTTTAAACCCATACAGGTCATCCAGAACCGCTTCACTCGTAAGGCTACGGGTGCAGAATAGTACCAACGAAACATCAACCTGTACAGCGATCTTAAACTTCCTTCGGTAGCACAATTCATGCAAGATTGTGTTATCTATCATTTTGCCAAGGCCACACCCCACTCGAACCCACTAATAGAGCAAACAGTGGATTATGTACCGATCCCCGATGCCAACAGTAATAATCGCCGTCCTCGGAACGTCCTTCCGCTCCACATCGATGCACAGGGTTGACCCGACAGGCATGACACACCCACCAACGACACCAACACGTACAACGCGACAACCAAGCGTAAAGACACCGATCACGGATTCACTACATTTCGGACGCGCCGCTTCCGTCGCTGGTTGAGGCGCCCGTCAGGCTTGTACACCACACGCACAAGTCACACCCGGCTGCCCGGGCGGTCATCACCGCGCTCGGCTCGCGATACAGGCAAAGGTGATCAGAGGACGGGCCCGAGCCTTCCTCCGGTGATCTCATAGTAATTGCCGCCATCAGACGAGCACCGTGCGCGTCTTAAATTCGTATGTATATACTTATCTATGTTTATATTTAATTACACCTCCCTTATCTCTCTCTCTATAGCACTATCCAACTCTTCAACCCTTCCGCATCCAATATTTTCTCATCTCTCTCCTCCCACTTTTACACACTACTTTATCTACATATATATCTATATTGTAATTTTTATGTTTTGCTTTCAGGTTTGTGTTCTTGTGTTTAGTTTTTGTATTTTAGTTGTAATTTAAAGTTTTCGTTTAACTTTAATTTAATTTTTAGTTTCGTTTCTTCTTTTTATTATTATTGCAGCTTGCGGACACCAGCTCCGCGAGCCCTGAGTCCGATGGAGCCGCTACAGTTATCAATAAAATTGCAGCGCAAACATCACGATAAAATAATATAGGGAATGTTTTACGTATTGTACTAATTCATGGTCTTTGTTAGCTTTGTTGGAGTGTTATTTTAATGTCTGATCTATCCTTCGTTTAATTGGCTTCGATCGACCGTAAAAGCGAATTTTGTTCAACTCATCGATTTCTATAATAGCGTCGTCTATATCAATCTGAAAATTCATTGCTGGGAAACTAGTTCGCCTGGTGTACGTTGGTATTTTTACTTTCTGTGGCTGATAAATCTTAACAAGTCATCGTATCACAAAGAATACATGAATCGGGAACATTAATTTTATCTATGCTTTTTTTTTTAAATAGGTGACAAGATAAGATTTCAAGTCCCTGATTTGTGAACTAGGTTCGCACGTGTGTCACGGAAATCAATATCCTCTCTTATTATATGAAAGGAAAACGTTTTCGTTTCTAAGCGAAAAATTCTTTAAACTAATTCGGTTTTTGTATAGAAAATAAGCGTTAAAATCACCATAACGACATGTTATTTTTTTTTGTGAATGATTAATTAGATTAACATATTAATTTGATAATATCTTACGTTCTTGCTTTTATCGAAGTTAACCCTTTCAAATTAATATTATAATTAGTTTTACCAAGTTTAAATATTAAATCTCCATCCTACCGCCGAGGTACCCATATCGTGTTAATTTTGAAAATTCAATATTGTAAAATTTAGACAAAGTGTATTGAATTTATATAACCGGCTGTATTGCGTGAAGCTATTTTGAATAGCAGACAGATTTTGAGATGTATTGAGGCCAAAGCGCAGTTTGTTCGGTTCTGCGGGAAGTGAACACTTTGTAATGCAGATTTTGGCCTTTTGTTGACGTCGATCGAATGCATATCACCCAAGATTACCATTGCCGGGATGTCGGAATAACACCATGTCAAGAATTGACGCCTCATGCAAAGTTTCGCATAGTTTGCTGTATCACTTAACACCGGGTTATCGAACTTCGCGTCGGAACACCTCATGGTAATCATAAACTGAAATTTTAACACTGAACAGCACTCTGAAATTCATGACTGCAACAAACAATTCATTCATTCATACAGCCAGTACCAGAAAAAATCCTGGCGAATAAAGACAAAAGGATATCACCATTTTTACAGCACAGAAGTAGGAATTGAACCTGTTGGATACTTAGTGGGCTTTTTTTATAACCGTATTGGGGTTAAAAGTGAATAAGGTTTCGTCATAGTAAATAAAAAAAAGGTTAATTTATTGCCGCTTAACAAAACCTTAAATCTACACAGTTATATCTATTAAGTGTGAAATATAAAGTACAATTTGTATTAAAGTCATTATTTTGATTTTATAAACATTTATTTGGTATGAAAATTGTGTTTCAGTATGATATTAATGGTTCTCGAAATTTCTGTGTCGAGATTTATATGCCTAATGGATCTTTTTGTTTTTTGTCGGAGGATTGTGATCTTGTTGTTAGTTTTAAGAATTTAACATGAAAAATCTTTTAGTACCGTTCGAATATCTATATATATAATATATAAGAGGTTTCCACCCATGTAGATACTCATGAGACTACGTCTGTCCTGTCAGTGACGGCCGATGGGGGAGGAAAGTCTTGGAGTGGAGGTCGCGTACAGGTCGCAGAACTGTAGGATGCCTTCTCTCCAGATGGACCGATGACGTCATCAGAGCGGTCGGAAGTGGTTGGATGCGAAAAGCTTAGGTTCGCATTTGGTGGACGAGATTGGTGACGGCTTATATCCAGCAGTGGATAAACAAAGTCTGATAATAATGATGATGAATGATGAGAGACTCATCATTATGATCTCTAGAACCATAAGAGCTATAGACTTGAAAATTGGTAGGAATATTGCTTTTACTGAGTCTCAATCAGCTTAGAACGGCTTATTTTTATAAAATTCAATCGCCAAAGGGATTTGCAGGAGTATTACTTGCAACAAAGCGGGCGGGGAACAACTATTTATAGATATAGAACGATATTGTATTTAGAAGATATATAACAGTACATTCAATATGTCCGTACGATAAGTAAGAAAAAAATGGAAGTTTGACAAAACTCCTTTTTATTATTCAACATAGTTGCCTTCGAGGATTACATAACGACTATAGCGTTTTTCCAACTATTCGATACCACTTTTATAGTACGATTTCATCGATTTGTAACACGGTGCATTGTCTTGATGAAGCAACAGTTATTTTTTTTTGATTTCACCCTTCAATCGATCCAAAAGTATGAATATTATTCTCTTCTCTTACCAAAATACAGACGCTATCACCTTACCGGCCGACTGTTGCGTTTTTGCTCGTTTTGAATACGATTCGCCGACTGCTGTCCATTCAGCTGACCGTCTTTTGAATTCTGGTGTGTAATGGTGAAGCCATGTATCATCCATCGTCACATATCGACGATAGAATTCGATTTTATTGCGCTTTAAAAGCGCAAAATACTTCTCTGAAGCATCAATTCTTTGTTCTTTTTCGTCGACTGTGAGTGCGCGCGGCACCCACTTTGCACGGAGCTTTCGCATACCCAAATATTCGTGTAAAATGATAAAATACTACCATCTGATATCTTTACAATGTTAGCTAGCTGGTGCACTTTCAATTTATAACCAATTTGTGGATTTTTCTTTATGTTTTCTGGAAAATTAGCTTCATTTAGGCGTCCATTGCACTCTGCATCATTTGTGGCTGGTACGACCACGTTTAAATTCAGTAATCCACTTCTTTACCATTTGTCTTGATGGAGCAGAGTCTGAATGTTTATCAAGCCATTGTTTGATTTCCAATGAATTTTTTTTATCAAAAATCAATGCTTTATTAAAACTTGAAATTAATTTTTTCCAATTTTTTTTCAATAACAAAAGTTGCTTCGTACAAAATGCTATAATTCCCGAACCAATAGTCGGATTGCTATCAAAATTATACATGTATCGTTTGAACGGTTACTACTAAATAAATATAAAATCATATGGAAGAATTCTAGTAACGCCATCTATGTATCATCTTACGAATAATTTAAATGACCTAATAGTAATAGAAGTTTAGGAGTTTTTTTTCATAATTTGAGGTTTATAATGAACGAACAAATTATATGGTTTGATAAAGAAATGAATAAAAATTATAATCTTTTAATAATTACGTTATATATTTCATTGATTATTTTTTAAGGAATGTTTTTGTAGTAATTGTTATACTCTAAGCGTCAGATGGCGGTGGATATAGTACAATGGGTTCTTCCTTCCAGCGGCGCTCCGTGCACGGGGGTATTGACGCCTGTTCCGAAAAAATGTTGTCAAGGGGCGCGCGGAAGACTTAATAAGGCGCACCAGTAGAATATAATTTTACATGATCAGTTAGATTGGAGAATTTGTAATAGTCAGATGTAATTAGTAAATTGTTTATCAACTAAACTATTTTGTTCGAAATAATTGAGTAAATAACTCATTCGTGCAAATTTTTTGTTAATAAAAAGTTGTTGTTTCCCACCTCACTTCTCATTTCATAAACAGAATTCATATCTATGTATAAAAGTATATAACATTGTTTTTAAATTATTGGTCTAGTTCAGAACTTTACATGGGGTTTTAAGTTTGAAAGAAGTTAGACGACCATACAAGATGATGGCTGTTTTTTGGGTAAATAATTTAAAAATTGAAGTCTAAACAGTATCAGTTGTTATTTTATGCTGTCAGGAATTAACCTACTTAGTTAATGCCACAGCGCTTGCCCATAACAACATGGCGCTAGTTAGTATGGTATACATAGCACCATAGCGCTTTTTTTACTCGTGGTAGATCACTGTTGGCGAAGACCTAGATAGGTCCCTGCAGTTCTGTTCCTGCCGCCAAACAATAGTGTGTAAACATTACTGTGTTCCGCTTTGAAAAGCGCTGCAGTTAGAACGAAACGAGACCTGAAATCTTATGAATCAAGGCGACAAGCAGAATGTGGCGCTGTATATACCATCCTCACTAGCGGCTACCTCCCGCACGTTTTGTAGAATGAAAAAAATATAAATAAAAATAATATTTTATATATATCAATCTGTTAATCTTTATGTTGACTTATTTCTGAATAAGCTAGAGGAATATTCTAACAACTTTCACTAACAAAAACATACGTTATGAGGAATGACATACTAATAATGATTTAAATCATAAGAGTTCTTTTAAACTTGTATGGGAAATGTTTGAATTGTCGATTATTGAGCTAAAAAAAAAATAATAAATTATTGTTTAACAACATTTCTTTGAATAGTTGAAAAATATAGAGTTTACGGGATTTAGATAATCCAATTCTCAAATCAGACAGAAACTAGCCTATTTATAATATAGGCATTCGCGTCGGCCGTGTAATTTGTGATATAATGAATATAACTAGTTTCTTCGTAAAACTTGAAAATAGCCTATAAACTATTAATTACAGGAATAACATATGAACTTCTTATATAAATAATTGTAATACTACATATAAACAATAATAATTACATATACATATGTAAAAATCCTAATGGCTTTGTTTATGCTCTGAATTTTGTTTGGGAGTTGTTATAAACGCCATCTAGTGACTTTAAGAATTGACTGTAAGATTCATAGTAGTGTATTTTACTACAATTTCAACTAGTTGATATAATGTTTGGATAGATGGCAATATTTTATAATATTTGTTCCGATTCTAGCACCGTCCAACTATGAGAGCATAAAATATTTAGCACGGCAATTTGGACACGTGTTCATGCTATCAAGCCGGCGTCTCTCTGACGGGCAACCATTGTTATAAATACAGCTGTAATTTTCCTCTGTTTTGTGGACATTAATTATTTCTAGTGTTTTATAAGAGAAATAAAAGACGTAATAAATTATTTGTGAAGAGAAGTGCTTCTGATTTGCACCCTATTCCCAAATATTAATAGTAAAGGATAGGAACTGTGTTATCAAATTTACTATTAATTATTTTTAATAATATTCAATCATTTAAATTTAAACGATTTATTTACAATTGTATAAACAGACATGTAGATTTTTACGTGTTCATCATTGGTCGCCTATCGTATGATGATAAGCAAGTATTAAAAAAATATTTACATATCAAATTTTCAAGGCTCATGATTATAATATCTATAATGATCTAACAAATATTTTTTTAACTGTTACGTAAAATATTTTGTTAAGATTCGAGTAAGATACTTTACTTTTACTTTACTTCTTATGAAATATCTTCGTCTTGTTTTGTTTTTTCTGTTATATCTTATTACCTTTTTACCAAGGCTTTTATAGTTTATTATCAGGTTTCTTTCTAGTCTAAGGAATCTTGACTTTTCTCACTTTTATATTTATATTTGTAGCTTTTATGCAGATACCTTGCTGTCTTCTCATGTAAGAATTCCATTTTTAGCCGGGTTTATAAGTTTGATTAATATATTCTAGATTAAGTTTGATCATTTACAATTTCAGTTTTGGTGATACTCTCGACTCTTAGATAAAAATTGTTTAATGTAATCTCGAGCCATTTATTGTTCGTTTTCAAAATTAATCCGCTTTAACAGCGGTTAGTAAAACTATACTCCATATTATTACCTGCGTTATAATTCTTAACGTTTAGTGCTGGGTCATAATCATAAACAAGTTTTAATCAATCACATATTGTAACAGAAGCAGTGCCTTGTACCATTATCTTATCGTCTTCCCGTTACTGATATAAAAGGAAAAAGAGATTAATATAATTAATAAAATACTTTAAAGTGTTGACTTTCTAGATAGACCTAACTACTTTCGGGCCAGTAATATCCCGTTCGGTTATTTTTTATATGAGCAGGATGTTTATCTTTTTCTTTCTGTGGGGAAATCCTGCATTGGATACTCTTCCGCTGTTGGGGCAAGAAGAAGAGTTATGCCGGACTCTTACCGGCTAAAACCCCACGGTTTCTCACTCGTCGCATTTGGTCGAAACCACGGGAACGCTTTCGCACACTACCGTGGTTCCTACAGCAAGAGGCCTTGATAAGACCACGTCTCGGGGTGGGGCCACTGCTCTCCACCACCTATACAGGTATTAGGCGGAAGTACCGTACCCACCACCTCGAGGCCTTTCATGTTTGGTGACAGATTTCCCCCGAATCCGCCACCATGGCCTCTGTTATGAGGGTTGGAAGGCATAAAATATCCTCCTTCGACACCCCGGTCTCTGCCTGCGGATTGAGAGATGGGTGTTTATTTCTCGCTGCCTCTCAGCAGCTTCTTTCTGCTGCATAACCTCCTCACAGAAGGCCATCGCATCGTCCCTCGACATATCACTACTGACCATGGCTTCAATAAAACAAAAAAGTGAGAGGTCATCCCCCACAACAGCGACGAGTTCTTGGCGCTGAGTAGCCCATGCCGAGCAATTCTCTAAAGTATGCTGCGCGGTATCCTCATCGCATCCTGAGTGATGACACTCAGTTGTCGGCTCTCTTCTGGCTATGCGGCATAGGTACTTATCAAAACACCCATGACCAGAAAGTACCTGCACAAGCCGGAAGGTCAATGGTCCGTACCGCCTGTCCGTTCACTCATTTAAAAGAGGACTTACAGCTTCGACAGTTCAGCTGCCTGCATTAGGGTTAGATAGTCTCGCCTTCCACTTTATAAGCATTAACTGTCGAAAGTGGAACTTCCGCAATTCCATTTCTCGTGACGAAATTTGCTCTCCTCGGGACCGGAGTTCAGATCGATAATCGATACATGGATGATAGAGAGTCTGCCTCCAGAACCCAGGGAGGAGATCCCGCCAAAACGCATGCCGCTTCTCAGGAGATAGTTCGGTATCCCCGAATAACACCAATAGCTATGGCTCTTTGTGGGCGTTTTAGATAAGCTATGGTCCGAGGATATTAAAGCGTCCACCCAGATAGGCGCTCCATAAAGAGCCATGGACCGCACTATCCCCAAATACAAACGACCGCTGTTTGTATCAGGCCCCCCCAAGTTAGGAAGCAGCCGCTTTAGGGCAGCCGCCGTTCCCATTAACCTTGGGGCCAGACGTGCAAAATGTTCGCGGAAGTTCCAGCGGCTATCAAGCATGAGATCAAAGTACTTCACCTTAGACCCAACCTTGATGCATGTATCACTGACTACGATGTGACTATTCTGAGGTGGTGCCTTGGTCCATGGAAGCACATAGCCTCGGATTTGCCAAGAGCAACCTCTAGTCCCAACATTCCTATTATGCCGACAACCTGTGCCACTGAAGCAGCCGCCAAACAGGCAGTCTCCTCATAAGGATGTTTACCTACCTGTGCGTATTTACTATATGAGCAGGATGTTACCAATAAAAGGTACTATCATCTGTGTTTATGATAGATCAGGTACATGTTCCTTCCTGCAAATGGTGGATTGTTAAAATAGACATATTTTTTTCTACGTACATTTATTTGACACGTAATAATAATTGGCATTGAATACAATTGCGTTTTAAGGAGGTTCAAAATACTTACTTGTAGTAGAGCCGTTACAAGATTGAAGAAAACATTTATCTTATTGAATATGAAGTATTACAACATGAAGTTAGATTTGAGAGTGTACGGCTATCTATTTGAGAAATTACAGAATTACAGAGAGTTTTCTACACATTCATTTATTTAGCATTGAAATAACCGTGTGAAATGGAAAGACACGGACACAAATCTCGACTGATAGATTGGCGAACATAATTATAATATTTATACCATCATGGACAAACAAATCAACCGATAACAAATCAAAAACAAATTAGAGAGTCACTTGGGGAGGTCCATGGTTCGATCTTAGGTTACAATGAGGTGAACCCGTCTCCTACATGTCAATTTCTCCCATGATACTCGCCTTATGTATGTGTTGTTCAAGTCCGCCTGATGCGGATGTTCGTAATGGGAGATTTACATTTAAAATGGCTACACGGAGCTGCAATAGTTATGGAGACGTTAAACTCGATGTCACTCTGCGCCTTACCTCAGCGATTAAATTCGGTTTGTTCGCTTACAATCTCTACGCATTCCTGTAATCGTTTCCGTTTTTGCAGAGCGACAGCCGACATTGTATAACATTAATTTTTATAAAAGTTTATACAATTATACTTTATTAAATATAATATAATAAAGTAAGTAGAGTTGAGTTGGGTTAAATTTTTATAAGAATATAATCTGATCAAAATATATAATGGACCGACAGTCTTAAACCTGTAGAGGGAAGATTGTAGCATTAGTTAATCGATATAAAGGATGTATAATCATAGGAAATCATGGCACTAGCTGGCCAATTGAATTTTTCATAAATATTAGGAGATCCGGGTCGCGGGCGGCGGGACACAACAAAATTCTCATCAGGGGAGAATTTGAAATGGTGTAGACTAAGCCGCTACGGAGCTGTTCCGCCGTTCGCTACCCTTCACGTACATGCTGGATATAATTTACTTATCCAAACCATTCCAAATACGTAGCGTTTCGACGCGTCATCAGATCAGTCACACGTTACTACTCTTAACATCACATCGAAAGTCCGTATGTTAAATCTTAAATAGGCAAGCTTTTGAGTATAGTGAATCCGTTGCATTTACTATTCACTTGTGTCAACTATTATAAGTATGCACTACGTAATTTGAACCGTTACAGGTAATAATATAATCCTATCGTACAAGCAGAAACTCAATGTGATATTCAACATTCACATGCGTTAGCGTGGTTTTATACAATAAACAAGAAATAGGAGTATACCCGACAATGCATTAAAAGGTATACATCTTACGACTGTATGTAATCGATATAATATTTATGCGCTGAAGCTTCCGTTAAAACACACATTATTCCTTAAAACGACACTAGAATATATCAGTAAACATTCTTAACTTATATCAGCTAACATCGATTTTTATTATTTAAGTAATGTTGCATTTAAATAGCATGCAATATAATTCTACATATATGTAGATAAAGTATACGTTGAGATTATAAAGTTACACTAAGCACAGTAAAAGATAATTTCTATGAAATTTTCAACGGCATCGACTCTCTTCGCGTTGGTTCATCATCACTAAAAACCTTCTTGTATTTTCCCGCATATTTCGCGTTGGATGCAATATTTCCTACTCTTTATAACAGTCCATATTACAATCACTGTTTTATCTTTAAACACACAAAGCAGATAAACGTTTAAAAGATTCTCATAGTGCCGTCAATTTCTTAATACATACTTGTCTACAGTATCAATAATAGTTTATTTGCAAACTATATACTATGAAAGATTTTGTGGTACTTACAAAACCTTTCCCGTGACATTATGAAATGTCTTAATGAATCATTTATTTCAATCTAATCATATCAGAGTAAGATTACTAAAATGTTATTCTGATTTTACACATCAGTATAATATTACTAATAAGGATACAGATCTGCGTGTGATTATTTTATCAACGTCAAGCAATACTTCTAATCTCATATATATATAGTAGTTACATCTAAAATTTCGAACAAAGTACATGGAAAGAGTTCATGTACTTTGGGTATCCAAAGGGCACAAACGTTTAGACAGAGATCATAAAATGGCTGCAAATGAAATTAGTCACATATATCTACGTAAATAACAATTGTGACAAGCTCGCGGCGTTTGTTGGATTCGATTGCTGGATTAATATAGTCAAAGCGGCACCGTTAACAATCTACACTACTGTTCACCACTTCACAATATCATGTGTCCAGTGTCGGTGCGGAAGCTTAGAAAGCTCATCGCGAACTTAACTTACAACACAATATGGTCCATTCAAATTGAAGTCACGTGAAGTCTTCTAAAGTTATGATTATATTTTTATAAGCCTATTTATATGCGACAATGTTTGTTATGAATTCCATTGGGATCTTTCATGGTTTCTTATTCCGTCTCTTCGTCAGAATCTAGTTCAACGATTTTAACATTCGAAGGGGTTTCTTGGGTGTTTGAAGCAGTACTAGTGCTTGGCCAAGTAGCATCGGCATAAGTGTTGTATGGTATTGCCAAACCTAGCACGTTAAAACATTTCCTGGAAATATAAGAGACTAATATTACTACTGAAATTTGTAATTTTAAAATAAATGTGCCTTTGTTGGTAGGTCTTAAGGTAGTATTAAATATTTTTAAGTGTCTTCGATGGAAGAACAGAAACAGATTTGATATAAATCACCATTAATATAAATTGATCTGGTTAAGGTAGCACAATTGATGTAGACATCCTCGGAAGAAATTTATGTCTAGCAGTAGGCCTCTCCCGGCAGATCATCAAGGTTGACTTACACCGCCCAGTTTTGAACTATCTTTAAATGTTCGACGTTAACATGATATACTCATTGTTTTATCATCATCGCAACCGATGGACGTCTACTGCTGGAGATAAGTCTCTTGTACTGTGTCTCATTGTTTAATAACAGTTAATAAATTGAATCTATGCTTAACTTTTAAATAAATATTATCATAATCAACTTACTGAACCACAAGCGAGATGGCTTCTTCTGTGTAAACTTTATTCAGATCGTGATTGCTAGATTGGTTCTCTCTGGAAATTTGCATCTCAGGTATTGTAAGATATTCATCAAATGTTAACTCATCTTGCATACTGAAAGGCAAAATTGCTTGACAGGTAAATTTTATTTTAAATACAGCCTATCTATAATTGATACTACTCTACTCTTTACTAATAGCTTAAGAATCTGAGAATTGTTGAGAATCATGCGGGACTCATCCATGGTACTGATCGGACGTGTTCCATGCTCTCGCTGACAATGCGCGCTATCGGTCCGCCTCATTGCGGCCCGAACCTTCGACCCTCGCCGGCCGGCCCTGCCAGGGCTCGGTTCCAGCCCAGGAAGTAATCTTTCCGTTTGCCTCAAAGGCTATGTTCTATCATAGTCTTATTTGTAAAGGGCTTTGTCGCATTGGGTGACAGCTGGAGCTCTTACATAAATAGACATACCAAAGCCTGCTGTTCGGCAGGAACGTCTAGGCACACGTGGGTTGCTAGCGACGCACACTATGGTATCAGTCTAAATGGACGCCCTACTCGCGCAATTTGCGCACTTTGCAAGCAAACTGTTCCTAGAAGCGCTTTACCGAACCCCAGGCTAGCAATTTCCGTACTACCTAGACCCACGGCGCCCACAACTCGTTCATCTAGGATTAAACTACCAGTCTCTTTCGACCCGGACTCGAAAGCGAACAATAGCTGCAGCGACATAAAGGTTGAATACTCATCTTTCAAAAACTCCGATGATGAGAGCTTCATCCCTCTCCCCTCCCCCATCACCAACAAGCGCAAACGCACATTAAAAAGAATGCCCGAGTCCAACTCGGACTGTACTATGTCTTCGTGTATGCCGGCAGAAAAAGCTGCATCTCCCGCGCACCGCTCCAGCATTTTGGCATCGTTCGAGAAAAGAGCCCCGAAACCTACTCCTTCGATACTCCTTCAGGACAAAAATACGTGGAACGACATTCCTAAATTTCAAAATCGAGGGTCCAAAAGCGCAAATATCGTGCATGGCATCCGCTTCAGCCTAGCCAGTCGACGACTTTCATGATGCAATAAAGCACCTAAGGATTGCTCGCCTTGACTTCCACACTTTCACTCTCCCTGAGGAGGAGCAACTACGCTTTGTCATACGCGGAATCACACTAGAGTTATACATCTCCGAGGTAGTGGACGATATAAAATGTAAAAATTTTTTAGTGCTCTAGGCCAGTCGTATGACCAGCATGCGAACCAGACAAACGCTCCCCGGCACCCTTATGTCTCTTGAGCTCTCCCCAGAGAGCAAACAGATATACAGCATAGTCTGTCTATGCAACCGGACTAGTCTATCAGTCAAAGCGCCACACAAAAAGGCATCATTGGACAATGCTGCGCAGCGATGAGACAAGACTAGACCTTCACCTGATAGTAAGTGATACACCCGCCCCCGTAATTCCATTAGCTACAAACAAAGTTTTCATTTATGGACGTTTATTAATGATCTTTCATTTACATAGTTAAGTAAGGTATTATTTACTGATGGTCACTGTTGCCGGAGACCGTCTTGTTCGGTCAGCACAGCTGTTCTGCTTTGATGGGCGCTGTTGCTAGTGAAATTACTGGGGTAACGAGACCTTACCTTATATCTTATGTCCCAAGGCGATGAGGTATAACATCCTAACTATTGTCACGTTGTTATAGACCTTCATGTATAAAATGGAAAAATAGACTATATCGACGTAATATAAATATAATACGCAAGAAATAGACGTAGACTACTGGTGCTGGTAGACGTAATGTTGGGAAGCCTCTCTCAAGGTGGACCGACGATCTGGTGAGAATCGCGGGAACCCACTGGATGCGAGCAGCGCCGGACCGATCGGTGTGGAGATTTCGGGGGAGGCCTATATCCAGCAGTGGACGTTTATCGGTTGATGATGATGCAAGAAATCATGGCCGTATATATGATGCTTACAAAGATACTCTCACGTTGGCCAGACTATCCTGCCTTGCCCATTCTAGTGGGTATTCGCTATCAGTTGCTGTTCCCAGTAGTGCTCTCCGGAAATACATTTGAATGCATGTTATAATGGCCATTATATCATTCACCGAAAACAAAGGTGTTCTTCTGACAGTCTGTAATTGCCTCTCGTGGTGTCTTGTCTGGAATAAAATTAATATATGCATATGGTGTTTAACGAACAATCTATAGTATTTAATTTTTCTTTATTAATTTCATTCATATAAGAGAAAGTAATACTCACAAAAATTATGCTTCGGTTGCGAAATTGCCTTTCGGTCCTGGCTGTTAGTAAATCCCAAGTGCTGAGGGCATTGAGACTGTCAATAGCGGTAAAGTGATTTTCGAAGTCGTAAAAATCATTGTCATGGTAATGATGTCTACGTAATGGAACCAAACTAAAAAACACAGTAAATCAGGTAAGAAATGATCGAATGCCTAGTGTTCCTTAAATATGTATATATATATAAAGAAAAAAATTTACAATTTTTGTATTATATACTTACTAGTCCGACCAGTATGATTGGGAAAAGGAATTGTAGATTTGCGGTTCAAGGTTAAGATTTTGTTGTCCAATTGTCCATGTTAGACCACTATATTGACTGGATATATTTGTGTAGACCGGAGGATAAGTAATGAGCTGCGAGTTTACGATTATCGGGATAGGGCTCCTTACGACGACGGGCTGTTCAGAATGGAAAAAACTCAATAAGTACATTATATTACTTACTACACACTTTATTTTATTAAGTAAAACGGTATTAACCTCCGGTGGAAGAGACAAGATCCTCTGGTGCAGTGTGAGCTGGAAACTTATAGATGGACCGCCATACATAAGAGCTTCATTATGGGCTCTACGCCTGAGTTCCTCCGCCAGCTGCTTCTGAGCGTCTGCTAATTCCTACAATGAAGTTGTGGTTGCTGTTATTGCTTAAAAGCTAACTCTTACCTATAATATATATTTTGTTACAATTATGGTTTATTGAAATGAATATAGAATCGTTTACCTGGTTTCCCCTTACGTTGAGGTCCTCTAGATGTCCATAGATACGTTTTCTTAATGCACTTATAACTTTTAAGTAACGTGCACAGTACATTTTAATGCTTGTATGGTAGACTTCACGTGCTTCTTTGTTTGGCCAAACTTTAAAATATAATATTTCATAGCATTCTCTGTGTGTACATAGAAAAAATATTAATAAATAATTACGCTTTTAACATAATATTAAAAAAAAACGTCAATCTAGTGCTTATCTTTATTCAGTAACGAGCAGCGTCTAGAATAAAGCAAAAAACTTAGCAATACAGTATGTCATACAATGTTGTTAACTGCAATACTTAATAGGATAACTGCGGTTAGTAACGCTAAACTACAGAGGTACATAAACAACACTGGGGAGTCAAAAATTTACTTCTTTTATATATATATATATATATATATATATATATATATATATATATATTCTTCTTCTTATTTATCTTTACTGGTGGTAGTCTTTGTTGCCAGAGACCGTCTATGTAGTTACCACCGCAGCATCTACTGCTGCCACCAAAAGTAGTGTGCAAATATTATTGTGTTCCGGTTGGAGGGTAAGGAGACTCAACATTCTAGGTCTCAGACGACGAGCGCAATGTGGTACAGTATATATCATCGCAACTAATGCCACGTTGTCACGGACGGGTATATCGCTTACCGTCAGATGAACGACCCGCCCGTCTCGTCGTTTAAGTGAATGAAAATAAAAAAAAATATCACTACAGGCTTTCTTTTCGATTATGTTATTTTTGTATTTACATTTATGTCCAAAAAAACAAATGAATATTTGAGATTTATAAATCATACCTAATAAATACATAAATCTCGTAAAGAGTGGGGGTCATAAGCAGGCATCCAGTTAAATCGGTATCACCGAATATACTCTGAGATGCCAGCTCAAGTGCCCACTATACATGATCTAACTCGTCGTCCGCCTCCTTCTCGGTCAAGGCCTCATAGTTCTTTGGCCACTGAAAAAGTAAATTATCTTAAATAAGCATAATTTAGTCCAGAACCTAGTGTTCCGATACGATGTAACAAGAAATACGTCAATGTGGCGCAAATCTCACTAGTTCATAAAAACCTTTAAATTTCGAATTAATAATGACGAGACTTTCCAACGAAGGATATCTTAAATATTATGCATTATATTAATTTCAAAACATATCCTAGTTATGTACCGAAATCCTAATTTTTTTTATAGGTTAAAATGAAACTATCGCTAGAAGATAACTGATAATTACAAAATGTATGAGCCTGTCAAGTTCCCTCGTGCTATCCAATTGCTTGTGGTACTGATACTTCCGTTTAGCCTTTTCTAATTCTCGCGTCGCATCAGTTATTTCGTCCACACTCTTGAAGAACGTTGGTACAATGAATTGATCGCTTTTGTATTTATGAAACTTGGGCAGGTGGCGTATAACATTCATGAGCCTGGAAAAAGAAATTAAGGTCACTATGAAGGAAACCGAGACGTGGTGGCCCCAGGAGAACTAAGGTAACCGACATAATCCAAAAGATTGCTAGCTTCAAGTGGTAATGGGTAGGACACATCGCTCGATGGACTGAAAGCTGATGGGGCATCAAGGTCCTCGAATGGCGACCGCGTACCGGAAGATGTAGCGTTGGCAGGCCTCCCATTAGGTGGTCCGACGACATAGTGAAAATTGCGGGAAACAGCTGGATGCGGGCAGCGCAAGATTGATCGATGTGGAGATCTTTGAGGGAGGCCTATGTCCAGCAGTGGACGTCTGACAGTTCATAATGATGATGATGAAGAAAACCGCAGTGTTGGACGGATATGGACAAAAATAACGGGCAACCGGCAGCGGGACCGTTAGGGGTGCTGTTTATTATAATTATTTAATGTCTTGAAAAAAAAAACAAGTACTTAAAGTGACATAGTGAATTGAGTGATTAAAAATATAAAATAACGCATAATAGGGTACTTGCCACAACTTCAAAACGGTGATCGCACTTTCCACGTCGTTTTCGAACACCTTAGTCAAAGCTAAATGACATTTTTCTAATCTAGTCATGTTTGGATCTGTAGAGGAAATAATAATTAGGAACATTTATAAAAAAAATATTTTTCTAGATTACTCTTGTTACAGGTTATATTAGATTGGGGAAAAGTTTCCACGCATTGTTTAAGAAAATTCAAAACGTATTTTAATATAGTTTAATTATATTTAACTAAAGTACGTAGGTACCATTTTGTTTGATAACTTCTTGCCATCTTGTAAGTAGGGACATGATCCCATTGCTATAGAGATTTTGGGACTTCTGATCAAAATACCGCGACAAGTGGTTTTGGCAGTCCTCTCGTGATGTTAACCTGACACTGCCTAAAGAATTCTGAAGAGACCGATACAGGTGGAAATCTGAAGGTGCAACGTCAGGACTATACGACGGATGCATTAACACCTCCCAGCCACACTCTCTTCATTTTTGCTGAGTGGCTAAAGATGTGTGAGGTTCAGCGTTATCATAATGAAAAACTACACCCCTTCTGTTGATTAATTCCGGCCGCTTTCTCTCAACTTCTTGCTTTAATCTCATCAGTTGTTCGCAGTAGAGTTCAGGTTCGATGGTCCTGCCTGGTGGTAACAGCTCATAATGAATAATGCCCTTCCGAGTTGTTGCGAGTTAACCCGGGTTTCGCCACAGTCTGTGAAGTCTGATCGGCCTTTGACCACGACTTTTTTCGCACGTTCTTGTCGTACGTGATCCACTTTTCATCACCAGTTATCAGCTTCTTCAAAAATGGTTCGGTTTCATTACGTCGTAACAAAGAATCACGAACGAGTACACGGTTCATCATTAGGTTTCTTTCAGTGAGCTCGTGAGGTACCCAAATATCGAGCTTTATTGTGTACCCAGTTATTTTCAAATGCACCAAAACCGTTTTGTGGTCAATTCCCAGTTCTTCAGCTACGTCGTATCTGCTGATGTGCCAATCTTGCTCCACTTTTTCAAAAATGCCATCCACTTTATCCGTAATAGCGCGACCAGAGCGACGTGCATCTTTGACATCAAAATTTCCGGATTGAAAACGCTTAAACCAAATTTGTGCTACACAGTGCTCACAGACATTGCACTGCACTGCACTAGCTCCATAAACATCGCAAATTTTTTCGCGGCTTGCGTTGTATTTTTACCTTTTTTGTAGAAAAATTTTAAAATGTATCGAATTCCTTCATCAGATTCACTCATCTTGACAGTACGAAAAACAAATGAAAATCACACATTTTCCTAGTTTGAATTTGGAATTATGTTCTTTAAAATTTAAACTTTCAATGATACCAAAACCAGCCGGACACAAATAGTACAGCCAAACAGATTTCATTACAAGTTCATACATACTATAATGCGAAAACACTTTTTCCCCAACCTAATATTTTAGAGTTCAAAATTATTTGAAATAAATGCCTCAATAGTATTATTTAGAGTTTTATCTTTATCATAAATCTTAAAAGTTTTCTTTTGAACTTTGTTAAATAACTTCCGTTGAGTACTGTCGGCGTATGGGCATCAAACGTAACTACTAGGGATTACAATACCGGTATACCAAAAAGTGGTATTTCGAGTAATTTGTACAATTTATTTTATACAAATAAGCGAAGAGATGTTCACCTGATGATGAGTGAAATACCCGCCTATAATATCGAGGCGTTAGTTAGGGTGTTATACACTGCACCACATTGCGCTCATCGCTTGGGACATAAGACATGAGTCTTACCTTAGTAGTCACCACCAGGTACCGGTTTTAATACCGGCAATCAGGTCTTAAAATAAAAAAAATGCGTAATACCGGAATTGAAATTTTGATCCGATATTGTAATCCCTAGTAATTACCGATAGCTTTAATTCAGAATAAATTCTTCTTTTCCTTTCCACCGCTCATCGTTATTAAAATAGCTCTGCTCTAACCTTTGTCTTCTTGATAATGTATAGAATTCATAATATTTATATTTATGTAATTGTTTAATATCTTATTTATCTTATTATTAATTTAACTATTTAATAATGAGCTATGGAAAGGACTACACTTGGCGTTTCTCTATATGATTGAACGAGAAGCACATTAATGATACTGTAGAAGAACGTAGGTCGCTGACATAGTCCAGTGAATTAATCACGTGGCAATGGGTGAGCCACATAATGCAGTGATCAGACGTCAAGATCCTGGAATGGAGACCGCTTAATAAAGCGGGAGTTGATTGCCTTCCAGTTGGATTGACAAAAGCTACGAATTCGTCATCATGAGATGGGTCGCTCTTGTAATCGAACGGGTAGGCCAATGTTAATCAATGGACAGCAAAGGGCTGAAATGTGATGTAAAATTTAATGATCGTGATTATTATATGGTATTATATCATCAGACCTTCTTGCTTCTCTTCGGCTGAAATTTTGAAATGCTGCTGGCCTACGCAGCCGCAGCACAGTCGTATCCTATAACAATAAAAAATCATTTAACAAAATATTACTTTAATGTGTATATATATAGATCCATAAATTTCAAAACTGTACTGTCATTCATCTCTTTCATTTGATAGTATTCTTCTTTATCAGCTCAAACCAAAATGTAACTTAACACCAGGTCAAATTGTGGATAAGCACCTAATACAATATAAAGTAAATAATTAAATGACTGTTTCTTTATTGATACATTTATCATTTAAATTAAAATCATTAAAATCTAGATATTTATTTGTCTAATATATTTTTGGTTCAAAACGACTAACAAATATTCACCTACCCCTAGATCTTACGATGCAGTGAAAGCAAAATTGAAATATATTTTAAGATATCTTCCATATTCAACAGTTGTAGTATTTACTTATAGATAAAAGGAAGGAAGTAAAATCCTCATTTTTTTATTTAAATCACCATGGTTGGCGCTTGATGTTAAGTGGTAATGTGGTCTGTAGTGATAAAGTATCCAGTAACAGCTTATTCAATCTGTTCCGGAAGACAATCATGTAGTTGAACGGGAGCACACAAAATGGCGGCTGTGTATCGATCGATTTGGTAGCAGTCCCCGCCTTCCCCTTCCCCCACCCCACCCCTTCCCCTCCCCCTTGATCCAGTTTCATAAAAGTGACCGGGGATTTGGTGAAAGCCACAGAAAATCGCTGGACTAGAGCGTTGCTGGACCCGATCGATCTTTAGTTATTTAAAGGAGGTCTGTATTCAATGGTAGCAGTCTTTCGGCTGATAATATAATTGGTTGATATACCCACAATCTATCGCCATTATTGATCGGCTCTATTGCACATGCGCACAACTCGCGACCCGGGCATACATCGGCACCGGAAGAGGTTTAACCCATTATCGTCTCTGCCAACTATTGCCACATCTTTTGTCTCACATATTTTTCATTAATCTATAGATAAATGTTAATGTACCATTCTTAATGGCTTAGAAATATTAAATATAAAATAACAAATATTGCTTAAAGAAGAAAAAAAGAAACTTTTTATAAAAATTTTTTTGAGTTTCTTCAAAAGAATTTAAGCTTGAGAAATGTTCGCTAATGGAAGCCCGCACTATCGATTACTGGTTTCATGGCACATGCGCAATGCATATCACGGTCGACGCGAACATCAGAAACAATTTAAATCTTCCATTAAATTATATTACTTTGAAAATATGCCAAGACTTATGTAAAACCTAAGCAGTATGTTTAATAAGTATGTTCAAGATGAACAATCAAGGTATTTGCTAAGATGTAATACACTATTGATTTTCCACTTCTTATGTTGCACATGCGCATTGCGGCTCACGGCCCGGGCAAACCCTAGCTAGCTCTATCGATTTTCACAGAACCCACTTCCTATACGTTAAAAAATAAATAAATATTTTATCACTATTTAATAATCAACTAAACAATAAAACTTAAAACTTTTATATACCTGGATATTAGTCGTATCAGAACTCTATCACCACTACTTTGTGCAAATCACAACTTGGTACTACACGGACGTCTTTATCACACGACGGCGGAGCTCACAATGCCCGGCTGCCCATCGCAAGTATCGCCCCTGTCCCGCCCTGCACCCCTTCCGCTCTGACCCCCTTTGCCTGCGCAACACCACCCTCACACCACTTCATCGAGGACTCTGCATTTGCGCATCTTTGTCCATTCGTATCATTTAAATTTTCTTTTATTTTAACAATGATATTGTAGGAGACGAAATAAAACATGAATTTACTTTGGCAAAGCTTTCGAGTCTATATTTCACAACCCCTTGAAACAATTTACTTTAATTTAACGAAAATTACTTCTGTGTTCAATCTCATCATACTACTTTCATAATATGCTAATTGTATGATAAAAACGTATAGGCTAATTATTGATTTAATATCTCAATAGACTTTTTTTTGTTAAAAATAGCAGATAATTAAGTAAATAGTTCTTTTATTATAAGGTTTCTTTTATTTAATTAGTAAAAAAGATAAAACTGTCTGTTTCTATTTGTTTTTAAATACACGCGTTCTTTAGATTATTGATTTGTTGCAACTTTGCACATGCGCTGTGGTGAACCAATGGTTGCGTTTCAGCTAACCTATAACTCATCCCATTCTTCCGTCCCCGTCTTCCAACCCGCACCCTACCTCCAACCCCTTCCCATCCTTCACCCCCTACCAATGTTTCTTTAAATTTGCCTAGAATGACGTCGATGTGTTTAATTATTCTCTACCCTTAAACAATATGTCTACGTCGTAAATGTTCTTTAAAATCTTGTAGAAGATAGGGTATTTTCTTTTTTTATTGTTAGTAATTAATTACTTATTGATTATGGAGGCACTAATTAAATCGACCAGATTTAACAAAAAATTGCCAATTAAGTTTTATAATATTAGCCTTTTCCTTAATAATGACAATCATTTAGATATGATTTCTTGATACTAGTTTAACTTTGTATCATTTATTAATCACTATGAAGTTTGACCCTACGTTCGCTTTGTTTCTTTTAAATTTTTTATTCAATCGATTACAGTCTATTTATTACTCTTCTCTTTTGAATACGTATTTGTAAAGAAAAACAAAAACAAAAATAAATGTGTCTTATGCTAGATACTTACCAAATTATTTATGTCCGCTGCTAGGTCTTTATTATAAAGAACGGATGGAAGTCACGAACACGGAGCACACTACTTGGTTCCCCAACTGCTGCCCGACGAATAATGGGCGTTGTGCTACGAACTATGGCGCAAGTGCGACAAGTACAGCTCATTACGCCTGCGCAACTATATTGATCTGATTAATGAATAGCTTTGTAGGCCATAGCTAGGTTTTAATTTCAAAGAGCTTTTAGTCTTTCGTTATAATTTTTCTTCCATCGTATTACTTATGTTTTTTTTTGGTAACGGCAGCAGGATAACTTTTAAACGTAGCCTTTTTTAGGGTAGATCCCTATCTATATATTTTGTGGCTTTTATATAAATTTTTTGAAAAAAATTTTGTTGTCAAACAATGGCGTAAATGAAAAGATATTTTAAATTTTCCTACTGTGGATAATACAAAAATAAAATCATCATCATCATCAGCCGATAGACATTCACTGCTGACCATAGGCGTTTCACAAAGATTCACACATCAGTTGGGTAGGGATTCGTATGGGAGGATTTAGGCTATTTCCCACCACGCTGGCCCAATGCGGGTTGGTAAGAGCCAGAGCCTCTTTTGTAGATTAGTATGGCGCACTACGAGCAGGTGAGGTTGGTTTGGATCCTGTGAGATTTTGTGGTGAAATCCTTACACAGATAAAATAAAATCACTTTTGCTTTATAACAATTTCTTTATTGTTTAAATCATTTATATTAATTATCAGCTTTTCCTGCCAACTTCTTTCTTTATCTATTTTTATAATAGATATGTGATGAGTATGTCTATTTGTTTAGTTCGAGTGAATTTCGCACCCTCTTTACAGTATCGAGTGGTAGATTGCAACTCTTTTCAAGTAGAGTCGTCTCTTGTCTTTTGAATGTTGTTAAAGTTTTTCATAGAATATATTCATAAACAATATTATTATTATAAAAATTTAAGAGTGAAAAATATTGCGGCTATCATTTGAATTACATTTTAAGCAGTATTATACTTTTTGTTGTAAACATTTTTAGCTTCACATAAAACACATTCATAAATATATTTTTTCTTTTATAAAGGCTCCAACCTACATACGTTGTGTGAATTTGTTAAAAAAAAAACAATATTTCGTAATAAAAAAAATAATTTTGGTAGTGTCACACCACTGTGGACAGACTATCTCTTACCATCAATGACCTGTAAATGTTTTAGATTATCTGATAATGAAAAATGTAAAATAGATGAATGACAAACATGAAGTGGTCTCGTGTTTGCAGGAGCTAGGAAACGCTTTGCTCTTCTCTGGAAAGTGTTCAGTCCAAGTGCAGAGGAAGACTGCGTGTTTTGCAGAAGGGATTTTAAATTTTATATTTTAGACTTGATATGGCAATATTTTTCAGATATCAAGAAAGAGATATTGATTAAAAATTTAGGTATAAATAATAGTGATTTTTTTTATAAATCGGGAATATTGTCTTTTTAACAATAGGCAATTGATTGCCGCATTAAGTTAAAAGCAAGACGAACAATAAATTTCAACTACTGCCATTATTTTGATATAAACTTTTTAATCGTTAATATTTTCCTTTGTAGGAATCATGAGGTGAAATTTATTATGAATAAGAATTTTACGTTTATTTAATATTTCGATATTAAAGTTTGATAATCACGTATCGACGAAAGAATCATTGTGATAATTCATAGATGCTTCACTTTGTTTTTATTTATATTGTGTAACATGTGATATTAGAATAAAAAACCAAAATTTTTGTAGACATTTAATACTAACATAATGAACATTTAATACAATTTAATAATTTTATAATAATAGAATTACAAGATCGTAAAAATAATAGTCTTTCCTTGAGCACGTTGTACCAACATAAGCCGCTGTATTACAGCGGCTTTTGCTCTCCTAACTAGTTATTATCCATTCCTATCTAATTACGCACCTTTCCAAAATTCTCATAACCAATTTGAATAGGACATAATTATTTTAATTCCTTCCCACAGCTTCAGCTTTGAATACAAAAATAAAGACAGGATTAAGTAAGATTGTCTCAAACAATTTACCCAGAATCGGAAATAATGTATAAGTGAATATATAAATATTTAGAGTTTAATCGAATCAGGCCGTTGTATTTGGCAAATTTATACTTACTATCAAAAAGTGTTTGACCATAGACGGCGGAATAAATATCTTCTGAGGATATTTAAAAGATTATATAAAAAAAAATAATAAGCAGGTCTTTCACGTTCCACGAACTCACAGTAATAATATTAAATATACTTGTAACTTTGGAACGGAATGCGAAAAAAAAAAAACAAACAAGTACTTCTTACATTATTTCGCTAGCCGATAAATGAAATTATAGAACTACAATCATACAATATTTGTGTGAATAGACATCGATAGTATATATATATATATATATTTATTTGGATAAAATTGTGTAAAAACCGAAGGAGTACGAAAAAAAAAACGTAACAAAATAATAACTTAATAACAAAAAAAAGAGTTGGTTGTAAAACATACAAACTGTAGATATAATAATAATATTGTATAAATTTTCTAATTAAAATTATCAAAACTATTGTATTATAAAAGCAATAATATTTAAAAAATGTTAGCAGCTGAAATAATGTATATAACTAAAAAATTATAATATACGATAAAAAGACTGTGCTTACATACTAACTTTTACGACACGAAATCTTATACTTTAACGTTATAATTATTTGATACTGTAGTAAAGTTGTAGTTGATGATAACTACATTAAAAAAACAGTTGGTACCACATTGCAGATGTTGGCAATTTTGAATAAAATACAGCGACGAGACGAGCGAGACGTTCATCTGATGTTATGTGATACGCACTCTCATACCAAAGTGGCGCTAGTTGGAATTGTATACATAATACCACATTATGCTCGTCGCAATAAGACACGAGGTGTTACGTCTCGTTACCCCAGTAATTTAACTAGCTACAGCAGCCTTCAAACCGGAAC